>CM064568.1:39675592-39956701 GCA_032716605.1 Paralithodes platypus | reverse complement strand
TACAGAACGCCTAGTCATGCCCCACTCTCGCTAGGATCGTCAGGGCAGGAACTTTGGCTGTAGTCTATGTAGAGTTTCCTAACTTAGTTCATGTGAGCCGTTGTACTATAAGTATTATGAATATGTATTTTGTTTTCATCTGAGTCAACGAGTTCTATTTTATATCATTAGTTATAAGTATTGTGTGTAAAACTTATTTGTAATGATGGGAGAAGCGGCAGCCACAGTTGGGGGTCAGTGGGTGCGCCATGCGGGAGGTGGGCCTAACTCACTAGCACTCCCCCCTCCCCCCTCCCCTCAGTGCTAGGAAAGCCTTTGTCTATCCCAGAGGAGAGAGAGAAATTACGTAATGGTTGTCAGTGGGCGGTCCTTAGTAGTTCACGTTGGGCTCACTAGAGGGCCGGGTATAAAAAGGGAAGTCTAGCCATTTTTTCATCAGAACTCATTAGGCAGAGCGACTTCTCATTTCCCTTGCTAACTATATATATTCTTCTGACTGATGTGAACTTTCTCTACTACCTTACATTCTTATCTCCTCTTTTCCCTGCCTTTTTAACTTCCATGGTCCCGTTGGTGCAGAGCTAGTCAGCCAACGTATTATCGCTTGAGTTCTCACGAGATACTTGCCTATTAGATAGCCTATTTTGGAAGGGTTAACTTAGAATAGGATTGATTTATGTTTGTTGCACTTGTATATGCATTTCCCTGTGTGTTATTATTATTATTCCTGTTTTCTGCTAGTCTAGGTAATGCTAGACTGGGGTAAGGCTTTTCTGTGTTACGAGTTGTTGTTTGATGCAGTGGTTAAGCGATAAACCTGCATACTCGTTTCGGTTCAGTGAAGCCTAGGTTGTCTTCGCGGCTGACTGTGTTGAGTTAATAATTTACAGTGCGTGAGGGCAAGAGCCTAACCACCCTGTATTTTATTAACAGTTTGTTTTTACTTTGTCAAGGAGCCGGGAGAAAACCAGATACAAGGGATCTGGATTTCTCAAAGTGCACTTGTTAGTTTTAACGTAATACTTTAAACAGTTGTGAGGACTTCGCTAGGCTACGAGCCGTTTTTGCTCAGTCACTGCTACCTTTTGCCCACAGTACCCCAGCTAGACTTTACTCGATTAGTAGATACAGAATAGTATTGAAGCTTTCCTTATGTATGATATTGTTTATGCACTATTGATTTCATGTGTTGCACGCTTGGCTACTTTAGTGATTAGTGGCCCACGAGCACAATCCGAGTAGGCTATTGCCGTTGCATTTGCGGAGTACTTCTTTTTAATGTTTGCCATTTACTATTGCATATTCTTTTAATTATTCTTATGCCAATTTAAACCTTTAATAGTATTTAATTGCCAGTGTTTTTGCTTATTGAATTACTGTTCAAAATCCGATACGTACTTCTTACGAGCATCCGAGAAGCATCTAACTTTTTTCAGAAGATTCCTTGCTCGATGCTTAAGGACTATTAATTAACGTAACGTAATAGTGCCGATCCGAAGTAGAGGGTGGAGGACTTCTTAAGTTCTTAGTCAAGGGTGGATTACTTCGGCTTCGGCCAACACTATTCTTTGGTGTTGTTGTTTCTTACTTCTTTGTTTGATTGTTGACCAGACTAGAGAATTCCTGTCTCTTTATTAGTCTGTTGTTGAACACTAGTACCGAGTTCTTGTATACCCCGTTATAGCAGATTGAACTCTGGAGGGTATTGGTGTTTTTTGTTCGGCTGGCAGTACTCAGGGGTTGGGATCGTGTGTTTCCGTTGTGGCAGCGAGCCGTATTCGAGTCCTGATTGAGAGCCCTTGTGTACCCGAGTGCCAGTTCGTAACAAATGGCGACCTTGCTTAGGATTTTGTGAACAGTATAAATTTTTGCAGAGTTGTACAACATTTGTTTGTTTGTATTTTAGCGTGCATATTGAAGAATATTTTTTTTGTATGGCAATTAGTAAAGCATTTAAGAGACTCCAGTTAATTTAGTAATTAGTGCTTGCATAGGAAGTTTAAACACTTTTGTCTCGAGAATTTTTTTGTGGACTTCAGTATGTCGTGCATTAGCACTGACGATGAGCGAGAGATGCCATTTGAAGGTGTGCCGTTAGTAACCAGTGAGGAGGATGCTAGAGTTTTTGTGAGTAAGCGGTACCACGTGACGGAGGAGAGGCTGACTGGGGTGGATGTTTGTGGCTTGCACCTGATAGCCAAGGTTTTGGGCATTTCCAATGTAGTAGGGATGTCCAAGGGGGAGCTGATTTCCTGGGTGTTGCGTGGGCGACATGGGGTTTCGGAGGAGAGGGCGTTTGGGGGGGTTCCTCCCCAGATCCCCTCTCACTCGACTCCCACAGTGCCGTCCACTCAGTTACCGGAGGTTAGCACTCTCCCACAGAGGGATGAGAATTGGCAGATTGGAGTGCCCTCGGGTGGTGCACATGGTGGTTCCCCAGTTTTTGCCCCCCCTCCTTCAGTAGTGGCAGCTCCCTCTTCCTGCCTGTCTCCAGATATGGTATTTAGACTTGAGCTTGCTAAGATTGAGGCTAGGAAGCAGGAGATTGAGGCTAGGAAGCAGGAGAATGAGACTAGGAGGCATGAGATTGAGGTTAGGAGGCAAGAGGATGAGACCAGGAGGCAAGAGGATGAGACCAGGAGGCATGAGGCTGAGCTTAGGTACGACTCAGAGAAATATTGTGCTAAATTAGATTTAGATAAGACTCGTGCAGAGTCGACAGGGACTCGGATGGGCCGTGAGGGCCAAGTAAGAGAACAGTCCTTGGCCCAATTAGTCAAATTGGTGCCGGTATTTAGTGAAACTGAAGTCACAGAATTTTTTAATCGTTTTGAGAAGAAGTGTAGGGAGCATAATTGGCCTGAAGAGAAGTGGGCAGCTCTAGTCTCCTCAAGACTTACGGGTAAGGGTCTGAAGGCTTATGATGCACTGCCTTTAGAGTCTTGCATTGACTACCCAGAATTGAAGAGAGCTGTCCTACGGGCATACGAGTTGCAACCGGAAACATATCGATTGAAGTTTCGGGGTGTTACAAAGACTAGGGAGGCGACCTTTCTTGAACATGCCCGGGACTTAAAAGATGCACTTAAAAACTGGACACGTTCTGAGAAAGCTGAGACGGCAGAACAGTTGACTGAGCTGTTTCTGCTCGAGCAGTTTTATAAGTGTACTGGTGCAGAAATGACTTTAACTATTAAAGAAAAGAACCCAAAAACTCTACAGGAGGCAGCTGAGATGGCTGACCTCCGGCTATCACTAATTCGTGGGTGCGGGTCTGCCCAGCGTAGTGAGGCAGGTAACAAGGGGCGTGACGCCCCACCCCCCCGAGTTAGTGATATACCTTATGCAAACAAGTACAAGAGCCATGATACCAAGACTGACCACAAGACTAGCACCGTCCCATTTAAGAAGGGGCCGGGCCCTTCCCAGTACCAAGGGAAGCCCAAAGGGGAGTTGGAGTGTTATCATTGTCATAAAAAGGGGCACTTTGCAAGAGTCTGTCCTAGCAAACCACCTACAGCAGCTGTGTCTTTGGCCTGCAACATTGGTGTGTCTCCGAAGTCATCTGAGTTTGCCCGGGGCAGTTCGTCAGAGGCTGAGGCACAGCCAATGCAGAAGCACCTGGGAGGCTCGAACCCTGCTCAGGATGTTTTTTGCGACCATAGAGGGCGGGGTTGCGTGATGTGGGCGGGGCGCAAGCATGGAGTAGAGGTCTTGCGTGATACAGGTGCTTCCCAGACTCTGATGAAAAACTTGACTGGCTACCCTATAAACGCGGCTCGGGTGGTAGTGGTGCAGGGTATTAATGCAACTCGGTCATACCCGCTGGTGCGGTTGGAGTTGGAGGTGGATGGTGTGGCACGTGAATTGGATGTCGGGATTGTGGAGAAACTGCCAGTGGAGGGCGTCGACCTTCTTCTCGGCAACGACTTTGCAATGCCCGCTTCTGAGGTTCTACCCTTAGTCGTTGCCGAGAGGCCGGCCGACGTGAGTAGGGAAGAGCAAGAGTGGGTCGAGCGGTGCCAGACACAACCCATGGCGTGTGTTGTCACCCGAGCTCGGGCAGCTAAAGTGTCACAGCCTAGTCCTCCGTCTTCAGACCAGCGGAGGAACGATCAACAGGAGGAGGCTAAAGCTGGAGTTGGTTTTAAGAGTTTTGACTCGGCGGCTCTCCTGGGTGATTCAGTATTAGCACCATTACTTAATTCTGGAGTAGCCCCTGGGCCTGTCATCGAGAGTGACGAGGCTGGGCATGACGAGTCTCCACGACAGCAACGTTATGTACATCGAGAGAGACAGAGGGAGCAGCCCAGTATCGGGGAAGGTCATGCATTGCTCCGGGAGCAGTTAGATCGCTTGGCACCCTCAGATATACGTCGGTTGCAACTAGAGGACCCTGAGCTCCAAACGTGTGCTAATGGAGCTGTAGAGCTCGACGAGGACGGCGATGCACAGCCAGGAGATTTTTTTTATTTAGAAGGCATCCTCTATAGGCGTTTTCAAGACCCTAAACGTAGTTGGCAAAAGGGGTCCGGAGTAGTGGACCAGTTGGTGGTGCCACGGGAGTGCAGGGATAGCCTACTGAGGTTGGCGCATGACACACCACTGGCAGGACATCTAGGGGTGAGAAAAACGGTGGCGGCTTTGGGGAAATTGTTTTGGTGGCCGGGGATGAAGTCTCATGTGCAGTCATGGATAAACTCATGTGATATTTGTCAACGTGTCGGGAAACCGAACCAAGTTATTCCTAAGGCTCCGTTACACCCTATTCCTGTGATTGGGCCACCCTTTAGTAAAATTATTGTTGACATGGTTGGTCCACTCCCTCCCACTAAGGCTGGAAATAAATTTTTGTTAACCATAATGGATGTTGCCACTAGATACCCCGATGCATACCCTATGAAAAATGGAATGGCTAAGACGGTAGTCAGTAACTTGTTGTGGTACTTCTCAAGGTACGGGTACCCGGAGGAGATTCAGTCTGATCAGGGATCTAATTTCACCTCCAACATGTTCAAGCAAACAATGCAACAGCATGGGATACGAGCAGTAGTATCGTCAGCGTATCACCCTGAGAGTCAAGGGGTGCTTGAGCGGTGGCATGCTACACTTAAAAGCATGCTCAGGTGTTATTGTGCTGACAACGGTATGGATTGGGATCTTGGATTGCCTTATGTGCTGTTTGCTGCTCGGGAGGTACCTGGTGAGAGCCTGGGATTTAGTCCAAACGAGCTGATTTTTGGACACCGTGTCAGGGGCCCCCTTAACATGCTGAAAGAAATTTGGGAGGGGACTGTGCAGCCTTGTCCATTATTAAAGTATGTGCTTGAAAGCCGTGAGCGCATGCTTAAGAGTCTGGAGATGGCAGGTAGAAATTTGACAGAATCACAAGCTTTGATGAAGGACAGGTATGATCGCAAAGTGAGGCTCCGGAAGTTCACTGTAGGACAAGAGGTATTAATTTTGTTGCCTTTGGTTGGTAACCCCCTCTCTGCGAAGTACACTGGACCTTATAAAATTGTAGAAAAAATTTCAGACTTAGATTACCTTGTTGCCACTCCAGACAGGAGGAAAAAGAACCAGTTATGTCACGTGAACCTTATTAAAGAGTATGTGAGGCGCCCCTCTGAGCCTCTCACTGTCCCTGTGTTGGCTTGTTGCGGCCGTGGTGGAGAAGGAGAGGGGGACAGTCAAGCTTCAGAGGAGGATAGCTGGGATCAACATGTTTCAGCGGATCAGTGGGCGGGGAACTCGAGCCTAAGGGCTGACGAGGCTATAGCTCATTTGCCTGAGCCGCAGTTTGATGCTATCCGTCAGTTGTTCGGTTCATACCCCACTGTATTTGCTGAACACCCAGGCCTCACTACTCAGGCTATGCATGATGTTGACGTGGGGGACCATCTACCCTTTAAGTCAATCCCGTACCGTGTGCCCCCCATAAAACTACCAGCTCTGAGGGATGAGTTGGAGTATATGCTCGGTAGAGGGTTGATAGAGAAAGGCACAGTTAAGTGGACTTCCCCCGTAACACTGCAGCCTAAGCCAGATGGCAAG
This sequence comes from Paralithodes platypus, assembly GCA_032716605.1. Classification (NCBI taxonomy): domain Eukaryota; kingdom Metazoa; phylum Arthropoda; class Malacostraca; order Decapoda; family Lithodidae; genus Paralithodes; species Paralithodes platypus. The sequence continues at coordinate 39,950,647 of CM064568.1, read as the reverse complement.
GTACGCTTTTGTATTGATTTCCGTAGGTTAAACGGTTTGACTCCAACTAACCCATATCCTCTTCCTCGGGTTGATGATAGTGTTGACAAAATTGGTAATGCTCGTTTTTTGTCTAAAGTAGATTTAGTAAAAGGTTACTGGCAAGTACCTTTGTCCGAGCGTGCTAAAGAGGTATGTGGTTTTGTTGTGGACGGGAGTACCTACCGGTGCAATGTTATGCCTTACGGACTTAAGAATGCACCAGCAACGTTTCAGAACCTGATGAATGAAATTGTAAAGGACATTCCAAATTGCACCGTATATTTGGACGATGTAATCATTTATGATGACGACTTTGAGAGCCATTGTGAGCACCTTGAGACCTTGTTCCGGAAACTTAGTGAAGCAGGTCTGGTAGTAAATTTGGCAAAGTGTGACTTCGTAAAAGCCACTGTGCAGTACCTTGGGTTTGTAGTGGGAAGGGGACAGGTGTGCCCTCCTCAGAACAAGGTACAGGCTATCAATAAATTTCCGCACCCAACAACCAAGAAGCAGATTATGAGATTCTTGGGTATGATAGGCTACTACAGACGCTTCATAAAAGGTTACTCAACGGTGTTGGCACCTCTCACAGATTTGTTATCTAAAGACAAAAAGTTTTTGTGGGCACCTGAGTGTGAAAAGGCTTTCACTTTGGTGAAACATTTGCTATGTACTCACCCGATACTCAGGGCCCCAGACTTTAACAGGCCTTTTCAGCTGGCAACAGATGCTAGTGGTGTAGGGGCTGGTGCCGTCTTGCTACAGACAGACAATGAAGGTGTGGAACACCCAGTAAGTTTCTTTTCTAAGAAGTTCAATGCTGCACAAAAGAACTATTCTACAATAGAAAAGGAATTACTGGCGATTGTGCTGTCGCTCAGGCACTTCGAGGTGTATGTTCCAGCCTATGGCCCAGTCGTGGTTATCTACACTGATCATCACCCTTTGAGATTCCTGAATCAATTTCACAATCGCAATATGAGACTGACCAGGTGGTCTTTGATGTTGCAGGAGTATAACCTGGACATCCGTCATATTGCTGGATGTGACAATGTGATCGCGGATTGTTTATCAAGGGTGGATGATCAGTCGTAGGCTATCACAGGTGTGTGGGTTTGAGTGGAGGAAAATAGGCTGCCCTTATAGTGCAGCCGGGAAAAACATATTAAAATATAAAAATCATATAAAAACTCTTTCTTTTGATATAGGTAATCGTATAAGTTTGTCATAGCCTATAGAGTTTGAGTAGTCCACGAACTATCAAACGGCTGAGCTGCTGTAAGCTCGCTCTGGGAGCATGATATTGTGTCTTTTTGCTATTGTTGGGAGGAGTTATAAAATGTGAATTTTTTTTTAATAATAAGATGTGTTTTGGTGATAAACTCAGCTTTGTTTTAGTGCCATGCGGTCGCTGGGTGTGAGGGGCTTGATGGGGTTCTGTGTTTGTCAGATTTTAGCTCAGGGTTGAGCAAGTAAAATCTTGGGGGAGGTGTGACGCATGTCCAGTGTGAGCATGCTGTACAGAACGCCTAGTCATGCCCCACTCTCGCTAGGATCGTCAGGGCAGGAACTTTGGCTGTAGTCTATGTAGAGTTTCCTAACTTAGTTCATGTGAGCCGTTGTACTATAAGTATTATGAATATGTATTTTGTTTTCATCTGAGTCAACGAGTTCTATTTTATATCATTAGTTATAAGTATTGTGTGTAAAACTTATTTGTAATGATGGGAAGAGAAACAGCCACAGTTGGGGGTCAGTGGGTGCGCCATGCGGGAGGTGGGCCTAACTCACTAGCACTCCCCCCTCCCCCCTCCCCTCAGTGCTAGGAAAGCCTTTGTCTATCCCAGAGGAGAGAGAGAAATTACGTAATGGTTGTCAGTGGGCGGTCCTTAGTAGTTCACGTTGGGCTCACTAGAGGGCCGGGTATAAAAAGGGAAGTCTAGCCATTTTTTCATCAGAACTCATTAGGCAGAGCGACTTCTCATTTCCCTTGCTAACTATATATATTCTTCTGACTGATGTGAACTTTCTCTACTACCTTACATTCTTATCTCCTCTTTTCCCTGCCTGTTTAACTTCCATGGTCCCGTTGGTGCAGAGCTAGTCAGCCAACGTATTATCGCTTGAGTTCTCACGAGATACTTGCCTATTAGATAGCCTATTTTGGAAGGGTTAACTTAGAATAGGATTGATTTATGTTTGTTGCACTTGTATATGCATTTCCCTGTGTGTTATTATTATTATTCCTGTTTTCTGCTAGTCTAGGTAATGCTAGACTGGGGTAAGGCTTTTCTGTGTTACGAGTTGTTGTTTGATGCAGTGGTTAAGCGATAAACCTGCATACTCGTTTCGGTTCAGTGAAGCCTAGGTTGTCTTCGCGGCTGACTGTGTTGAGTTAATAATTTACAGTGCGTGAGGGCAAGAGCCTAACCACCCTGTATTTTATTAACAGTTTGTTTTTACTTTGTCAAGGAGCCGGGAGAAAACCAGATACAAGGGATCTGGATTTCTCAAAGTGCACTTGTTAGTTTTAACGTAATACTTTAAACAGTTGTGAGGACTTCGCTAGGCTACGAGCCGTTTTTGCTCAGTCACTGCTACCTTTTGCCCACAGTACCCCAGCTAGACTTTACTCGATTAGTAGATACAGAATAGTATTGAAGCTTTCCTTATGTATGATATTGTTTATGCACTATTGATTTCATGTGTTGCACGCTTGGCTACTTTAGTGATTAGTGGCCCACGAGCACAATCCGAGTAGGCTATTGCCGTTGCATTTGCGGAGTACTTCTTTTTAATGTTTGCCATTTACTATTGCATATTCTTTTAATTATTCTTATGCCAATTTAAACCTTTAATAGTATTTAATTGCCAGTGTTTTGCTTATTGAATTACTGTTCAAAATCCGATACGTACTTCTTACGAGCATCCGAGAAGCATCTAACTTTTTTCAGAAGATTCCTTGCTCGATGCTTAAGGACTATTAATTAACGTAACGTAATAGTGCCGATCCGAAGTAGAGGGTGGAGGACTTCTTAAGTTCTTAGTCAAGGGTGGATTACTTCGGCTTCGGCCAACACTATTCTTTGGTGTTGTTGTTTCTTACTTCTTTGTTTGATTGTTGACCAGACTAGATAATTCCTGTCTCTTTATTAGTCTGTTGTTGAACACTAGTACCGAGTTCTTGTATACCCCGTTATAGCAGATTGAACTCTGGAGGGTATTGGTGTTTTTTGTTCGGCTGGCAGTACTCAGGGGTTGGGATCGTGTGTTTCCGTTGTGGCAGCGAGCCGTATTCGAGTCCTGATTGAGAGCCCTTGTGTACCCGAGTGCCAGTTCGTAACAAATGGCGACCTTGCTTAGGATTTTGTGAACAGTATAAATTTTTGCAGAGTTGTACAACATTTGTTTGTTTGTATTTTAGCGTGCATATTGAAGAATATTTTTTTTGTATGGCAATTAGTAAAGCATTTAAGAGACTCCAGTTAATTTAGTAATTAGTGCTTGCATAGGAAGTTTAACACTTTTGTCTCGAGAATTTTTTTGTGGACTTCAGTATGTCGTGCATTAGCACTGACGATGAGCGAGAGATGTCATTTGAAGGTGTGCCGTTAGTAACCAGTGAGGAGGATGCTAGAGTTTTTGTGAGTAAGCGGTACCACGTGACGGAGGAGAGGCTGACTGGGGTGGATGTTTGTGGCTTGCACCTGATAGCCAAGGTTTTGGGCATTTCCAATGTAGTAGGGATGTCCAAGGGGGAGCTGATTTCCTGGGTGTTGCGTGGGCGACATGGGGTTTCGGAGGAGAGGGCGTTTGGGGGGGTTCCTCCCCAGATCCCCTCTCACTCGACTCCCACAGTGCCGTCCACTCAGTTACCGGAGGTTAGCACTCTCCCACAGAGGGATGAGAATTGGCAGATTGGAGTGCCCTCGGGTGGTGCACATGGTGGTTCCCCAGTTTTTGCCCCCCCTCCTTCAGTAGTGGCAGCTCCCTCTTCCTGCCTGTCTCCAGATATGGTATTTAGACTTGAGCTTGCTAAGATTGAGGCTAGGAAGCAGGAGAATGAGACTAGGAGGCATGAGATTGAGGTTAGGAGGCAAGAGGATGAGACCAGGAGGCAAGAGAATGAGACCTGGAGGCATGAGGCTGAGCTTAGGTACGACTCAGAGAAATATTGTGCTAAATTAGATTTAGATAAGACTCGTGCAGAGTCGACAGGGACTCGGATGGGCCGTGAGGGCCAAGTAAGAGAACAGTCCTTGGCCCAATTAGTCAAATTGGTGCCGGTATTTAGTGAAACTGAAGTCACAGAATTTTTTAATCGTTTTGAGAAGAAGTGTAGGGAGCATAATTGGCCTGAAGAGAAGTGGGCAGCTCTAGTCTCCTCAAGACTTACGGGTAAGGGTCTGAAGGCTTATGATGCACTGCCTTTAGAGTCTTGCATTGACTACCCAGAATTGAAGAGAGCTGTCCTACGGGCATACGAGTTGCAACCGGAAACATATCGATTGAAGTTTCGGGGTGTTACAAAGACTAGGGAGGCGACCTTTCTTGAACATGCCCGGGACTTAAAAGATGCACTTAAAAACTGGACACGTTCTGAGAAAGCTGAGACGGCAGAACAGTTGACTGAGCTGTTTCTGCTCGAGCAGTTTTATAAGTGTACTGGTGCAGAAATGACTTTAACTATTAAAGAAAAGAACCCAAAAACTCTACAGGAGGCAGCTGAGATGGCTGACCTCCGGCTATCACTAATTCGTGGGTGCGGGTCTGCCCAGCGTAGTGAGGCAGGTAACAAGGGGCGTGACGCCCCACCCCCCCGAGTTAGTGATATACCTTATGCAAACAAGTACAAGAGCCATGATACCAAGACTGACCACAAGACTAGCACCGTCCCATTTAAGAAGGGGCCGGGCCCTTCCCAGTACCAAGGGAAGCCCAAAGGGGAGTTGGAGTGTTATCATTGTCATAAAAAGGGGCACTTTGCAAGAGTCTGTCCTAGCAAACCACCTACAGCAGCTGTGTCTTTGGCCTGCAACATTGGTGTGTCTCCGAAGTCATCTGAGTTTGCCCGGGGCAGTTCGTCAGAGGCTGAGGCACAGCCAATGCAGAAGCACCTGGGAGGCTCGAACCCTGCTCAGGATGTTTTTTGCGACCATAGAGGGCGGGGTTGCGTGATGTGGGCGGGGCGCAAGCATGGAGTAGAGGTCTTGCGTGATACAGGTGCTTCCCAGACTCTGATGAAAAACTTGACTGGCTACCCTATAAACGCGGCTCGGGTGGTAGTGGTGCAGGGTATTAATGCAACTCGGTCATACCCGCTGGTGCGGTTGGAGTTGGAGGTGGATGGTGTGGCACGTGAATTGGATGTCGGGATTGTGGAGAAACTGCCAGTGGAGGGCGTCGACCTTCTTCTCGGCAACGACTTTGCAATGCCCGCTTCTGAGGTTCTACCCTTAGTCGTTGCCGAGAGGCCGGCCGACGTGAGTAGGGAAGAGCAAGAGTGGGTCGAGCGGTGCCAGACACAACCCATGGCGTGTGTTGTCACCCGAGCTCGGGCAGCTAAAGTGTCACAGCCTAGTCCTCCGTCTTCAGACCAGCGGAGGAACGATCAACAGGAGGAGGCTAAAGCTGGAGTTGGTTTTAAGAGTTTTGACTCGGCGGCTCTCCTGGGTGATTCAGTATTAGCACCATTACTTAATTCTGGAGTAGCCCCTGGGCCTGTCATCGAGAGTGACGAGGCTGGGCATGACGAGTCTCCACGACAGCAACGTTATGTACATCGAGAGAGACAGAGGGAGCAGCCCAGTATCGGGGAAGGTCATGCATTGCTCCGGGAGCAGTTAGATCGCTTGGCACCCTCAGATATACGTCGGTTGCAACTAGAGGACCCTGAGCTCCAAACGTGTGCTAATGGAGCTGTAGAGCTCGACGAGGACGGCGATGCACAGCCAGGAGATTTTTTTATTTAGAAGGCATCCTCTATAGGCGTTTTCAAGACCCTAAACGTAGTTGGCAAAAGGGGTCCGGAGTAGTGGACCAGTTGGTGGTGCCACGGGAGTGCAGGGATAGCCTACTGAGGTTGGCGCATGACACACCACTGGCAGGACATCTAGGGGTGAGAAAAACGGTGGCGGCTTTGGGGAAATTGTTTTGGTGGCCGGGGATGAAGTCTCATGTGCAGTCATGGATAAACTCATGTGATATTTGTCAACGTGTCGGGAAACCGAACCAAGTTATTCCTAAGGCTCCGTTACACCCTATTCCTGTGATTGGGCCACCCTTTAGTAAAATTATTGTTGACATGGTTGGTCCACTCCCTCCCACTAAGGCTGGAAATAAATTTTTGTTAACCATAATGGATGTTGCCACTAGATACCCCGATGCATACCCTATGAAAAATGGAATGGCTAAGACGGTAGTCAGTAACTTGTTGTGGTACTTCTCAAGGTACGGGTACCCGGAGGAGATTCAGTCTGATCAGGGATCTAATTTCACCTCCAACATGTTCAAGCAAACAATGCAACAGCATGGGATACGAGCAGTAGTATCGTCAGCGTATCACCCTGAGAGTCAAGGGGTGCTTGAGCGGTGGCATGCTACACTTAAAAGCATGCTCAGGTGTTATTGTGCTGACAACGGTATGGATTGGGATCTTGGATTGCCTTATGTGCTGTTTGCTGCTCGGGAGGTACCTGGTGAGAGCCTGGGATTTAGTCCAAACGAGCTGATTTTTGGACACCGTGTCAGGGGCCCCCTTAACATGCTGAAAGAAATTTGGGAGGGGACTGTGCAGCCTTGTCCATTATTAAAGTATGTGCTTGAAAGCCGTGAGCGCATGCTTAAGAGTCTGGAGATGGCAGGTAGAAATTTGACAGAATCACAAGCTTTGATGAAGGACAGGTATGATCGCAAAGTGAGGCTCCGGAAGTTCACTGTAGGACAAGAGGTATTAATTTTGTTGCCTTTGGTTGGTAACCCCCTCTCTGCGAAGTACACTGGACCTTATAAAATTGTAGAAAAAATTTCAGACTTAGATTACCTTGTTGCCACTCCAGACAGGAGGAAAAAGAACCAGTTATGTCACGTGAACCTTATTAAAGAGTATGTGAGGCGCCCCTCTGAGCCTCTCACTGTCCCTGTGTTGGCTTGTTGCGGCCGTGGTGGAGAAGGAGAGGGGGACAGTCAAGCTTCAGAGGAGGATAGCTGGGATCAACATGTTTCAGCGGATCAGTGGGCGGGGAACTCGAGCCTAAGGGCTGACGAGGCTATAGCTCATTTGCCTGAGCCGCAGTTTGATGCTATCCGTCAGTTGTTCGGTTCATACCCCACTGTATTTGCTGAACACCCAGGCCTCACTACTCAGGCTATGCATGATGTTGACGTGGGGGACCATCTACCCTTTAAGTCAATCCCGTACCGTGTGCCCCCCATAAAACTACCAGCTCTGAGGGATGAGTTGGAGTATATGCTCGGTAGAGGGTTGATAGAGAAAGGCACAGTTAAGTGGACTTCCCCCGTAACACTGCAGCCTAAGCCAGATGGCAAGGTACGCTTTTGTATTGATTTCCGTAGGTTAAACGGTTTGACTCCAACTAACCCATATCCTCTTCCTCGGGTTGATGATAGTGTTGACAAAATTGGTAATGCTCGTTTTTTGTCTAAAGTAGATTTAGTAAAAGGTTACTGGCAAGTACCTTTGTCCGAGCGTGCTAAAGAGGTATGTGGTTTTGTTGTGGACGGGAGTACCTACCGGTGCAATGTTATGCCTTACGGACTTAAGAATGCACCAGCAACGTTTCAGAACCTGATGAATGAAATTGTAAAGGACATTCCAAATTGCACCGTATATTTGGACGATGTAATCATTTATGATGACGACTTTGAGAGCCATTGTGAGCACCTTGAGACCTTGTTCCGGAAACTTAGTGAAGCAGGTCTGGTAGTAAATTTGGCAAAGTGTGACTTCGTAAAAGCCACTGTGCAGTACCTTGGGTTTGTAGTGGGAAGGGGACAGGTGTGCCCTCCTCAGAACAAGGTACAGGCTATCAATAAATTTCCGCACCCAACAACCAAGAAGCAGATTATGAGATTCTTGGGTATGATAGGCTACTACAGACGCTTCATAAAAGGTTACTCAACGGTGTTGGCACCTCTCACAGATTTGTTATCTAAAGACAAAAAGTTTTTGTGGGCACCTGAGTGTGAAAAGGCTTTCACTTTGGTGAAACATTTGCTATGTACTCACCCGATACTCAGGGCCCCAGACTTTAACAGGCCTTTTCAGCTGGCAACAGATGCTAGTGGTGTAGGGGCTGGTGCCGTCTTGCTACAGACAGACAATGAAGGTGTGGAACACCCAGTAAGTTTCTTTTCTAAGAAGTTCAATGCTGCACAAAAGAACTATTCTACAATAGAAAAGGAATTACTGGCGATTGTGCTGTCGCTCAGGCACTTCGAGGTGTATGTTCCAGCCTATGGCCCAGTCGTGGTTATCTACACTGATCATCACCCTTTGAGATTCCTGAATCAATTTCACAATCGCAATATGAGACTGACCAGGTGGTCTTTGATGTTGCAGGAGTATAACCTGGACATCCGTCATATTGCTGGATGTGACAATGTGATCGCGGATTGTTTATCAAGGGTGGATGATCAGTCGTAGGCTATCACAGGTGTGTGGGTTTGAGTGGAGGAAAATAGGCTGCCCTTATAGTGCAGCCGGGAAAAACATATTAAAATATAAAAATCATATAAAAACTCTTTCTTTTGATATAGGTAATCGTATAAGTTTGTCATAGCCTATAGAGTTTGAGTAGTCCACGAACTATCAAACGGCTGAGCTGCTGTAAGCTCGCTCTGGGAGCATGATATTGTGTCTTTTTGCTATTGTTGGGAGGAGTTATAAAATGTGAATTTTTTTTTTTAATAATAAGATGTGTTTTGGTGATAAACTCAGCTTTGTTTTAGTGCCATGCGGTCGCTGGGTGTGAGGGGCTTGATGGGGTTCTGTGTTTGTCAGATTTTAGCTCAGGGTTGAGCAAGTAAAATCTTGGGGGAGGTGTGACGCATGTCCAGTGTGAGCATGCTGTACAGAACGCCTAGTCATGCCCCACTCTCGCTAGGATCGTCAGGGCAGGAACTTTGGCTGTAGTCTATGTAGAGTTTCCTAACTTAGTTCATGTGAGCCGTTGTACTATAAGTATTATGAATATGTATTTTGTTTTCATCTGAGTCAACGAGTTCTATTTTATATCATTAGTTATAAGTATTGTGTGTAAAACTTATTTGTAATGATGGGAAGAGAAACAGCCACAGTTGGGGGTCAGTGGGTGCGCCAGGCGGGAGGTGGGCCTAACTCACTAGCACTCCCCCTCCCCCCTCCCCTCAGTGCTAGGGGAGCCTTTGTCTATCCCAGAGGAGAGAGAGAAATTACGTAATGGTTGTCAGTGGGCGGTCCTTAGTAGTTCACGTTGGGCTCACTAGAGGGCCGGGTATAAAAAGGGAAGTCTAGCCATTTTTTCATCAGAACTCATTAGGCAGAGCGACTTCTCATTTCCCTTGCTAACTATATATATTCTTCTGACTGATGTGAACTTTCTCTACTACCTTACATTCTTATCTCCTCTTTTCCCTGCCTGTTTAACTTCCATGGTCCCGTTGGTGCAGAGCTAGTCAGCCAACGTATTATCGCTTGAGTTCTCACGAGATACTTGCCTATTAGATAGCCTATTTTGGAAGGGTTAACTTAGAATAGGATTGATTTATGTTTGTTGCACTTGTATATGCATTTCCCTGTGTGTTATTATTATTATTCCTGTTTTCTGCTAGTCTAGGTAATGCTAGACTGGGGTAAGGCTTTTCTGTGTTACGAGTTGTTGTTTGATGCAGTGGTTAAGCGATAAACCTGCATACTCGTTTCGGTTCAGTGAAGCCTAGGTTGTCTTCGCGGCTGACTGTGTTGAGTTAATAATTTACAGTGCGTGAGGGCAAGAGCCTAACCACCCTGTATTTTATTAACAGTTTGTTTTTACTTTGTCAAGGAGCCGGGAGAAAACCAGATACAAGGGATCTGGATTTCTCAAAGTGCACTTGTTAGTTTTAACGTAATACTTTAAACAGTTGTGAGGACTTCGCTAGGCTACGAGCCGTTTTTGCTCAGTCACTGCTACCTTTTGCCCACAGTACCCCAGCTAGACTTTACTCGATTAGTAGATACAGAATAGTATTGAAGCTTTCCTTATGTATGATATTGTTTATGCACTATTGATTTCATGTGTTGCAAGCTTGGCTACTTTAGTGATTAGTGGCCCACGAGCACAATCCGAGTAGGCTATTGCCGTTGCATTTGCGGAGTACTTCTTTTTAATGTTTGCCATTTACTATTGCATATTCTTTTAATTATTCTTATGCCAATTTAAACCTTTAATAGTATTTAATTGCCAGTGTTTTTGCTTATTGAATTACTGTTCAAAATCCGATACGTACTTCTTACGAGCATCCGAGAAGCATCTAACTTTTTTCAGAAGATTCCTTGCTCGATGCTTAAGGACTATTAATTAACGTAACGTAATAGTGCCGATCCGAAGTAGAGGGTGGAGGACTTCTTAAGTTCTTAGTCAAGGGTGGATTACTTCGGCTTCGGCCAACACTATTCTTTGGTGTTGTTGTTTCTTACTTCTTTGTTTGATTGTTGACCAGACTAGATAATTCCTGTCTCTTTATTAGTCTGTTGTTGAACACTAGTACCGAGTTCTTGTATACCCCGTTATAGCAGATTGAACTCTGGAGGGTATTGGTGTTTTTTGTTCGGCTGGCAGTACTCAGGGGTTGGGATCGTGTGTTTCCGTTGTGGCAGCGAGCCGTATTCGAGTCCTGATTGAGAGCCCTTGTGTACCCGAGTGCCAGTTCGTAACAAATGGCGACCTTGCTTAGGATTTTGTGAACAGTATAAATTTTTGCAGAGTTGTACAACATTTGTTTGTTTGTATTTTAGCGTGCATATTGAAGAATATTTTTTTTGTATGGCAATTAGTAAAGCATTTAAGAGACTCCAGTTAATTTAGTAATTAGTGCTTGCATAGGAAGTTTAACACTTTTGTCTCGAGAATTTTTTTGTGGACTTCAGTATGTCGTGCATTAGCACTGACGATGAGCGAGAGATGTCATTTGAAGGTGTGCCGTTAGTAACCAGTGAGGAGGATGCTAGAGTTTTTGTGAGTAAGCGGTACCACGTGACGGAGGAGAGGCTGACTGGGGTGGATGTTTGTGGCTTGCACCTGATAGCCAAGGTTTTGGGCATTTCCAATGTAGTAGGGATGTCCAAGGGGGAGCTGATTTCCTGGGTGTTGCGTGGGCGACATGGGGTTTCGGAGGAGAGGGCGTTTGGGGGGGTTCCTCCCCAGATCCCCTCTCACTCGACTCCCACAGTGCCGTCCACTCAGTTACCGGAGGTTAGCACTCTCCCACAGAGGGATGAGAATTGGCAGATTGGAGTGCCCTCGGGTGGTGCACATGGTGGTTCCCCAGTTTTTGCCCCCCCTCCTTCAGTAGTGGCAGCTCCCTCTTCCTGCCTGTCTCCAGATATGGTATTTAGACTTGAGCTTGCTAAGATTGAGGCTAGGAAGCAGGAGATTGAGGCTAGGAAGCAGGAGAATGAGACTAGGAGGCATGAGATTGAGGTTAGGAGGCAAGAGGATGAGACCAGGAGGCAAGAGGATGAGACCAGGAGGCATGAGGCTGAGCTTAGGTACGACTCAGAGAAATATTGTGCTAAATTAGATTTAGATAAGACTCGTGCAGAGTCGACAGGGACTCGGATGGGCCGTGAGGGCCAAGTAAGAGAACAGTCCTTGGCCCAATTAGTCAAATTGGTGCCGGTATTTAGTGAAACTGAAGTCACAGAATTTTTTAATCGTTTTGAGAAGAAGTGTAGGGAGCATAATTGGCCTGAAGAGAAGTGGGCAGCTCTAGTCTCCTCAAGACTTACGGGTAAGGGTCTGAAGGCTTATGATGCACTGCCTTTAGAGTCTTGCATTGACTACCCAGAATTGAAGAGAGCTGTCCTACGGGCATACGAGTTGCAACCGGAAACATATCGATTGAAGTTTCGGGGTGTTACAAAGACTAGGGAGGCGACCTTTCTTGAACATGCCCGGGACTTAAAAGATGCACTTAAAAACTGGACACGTTCTGAGAAAGCTGAGACGGCAGAACAGTTGACTGAGCTGTTTCTGCTCGAGCAGTTTTATAAGTGTACTGGTGCAGAAATGACTTTAACTATTAAAGAAAAGAACCCAAAAACTCTACAGGAGGCAGCTGAGATGGCTGACCTCCGGCTATCACTAATTCGTGGGTGCGGGTCTGCCCAGCGTAGTGAGGCAGGTAACAAGGGGCGTGATGCCCCACCCCCCCGAGTTAGTGATATACCTTATGCAAACAAGTACAAGAGCCATGATACCAAGACTGACCACAAGACTAGCACCGTCCCATTTAAGAAGGGGCCGGGCCCTTCCCAGTACCAAGGGAAGCCCAAAGGGGAGTTGGAGTGTTATCATTGTCATAAAAAGGGGCACTTTGCAAGAGTCTGTCCTAGCAAACCACCTACAGCAGCTGTGTCTTTGGCCTGCAACATTGGTGTGTCTCCGAAGTCATCTGAGTTTGCCCGGGGCAGTTCGTCAGAGGCTGAGGCACAGCCAATGCAGAAGCACCTGGGAGGCTCGAACCCTGCTCAGGATGTTTTTTGCGACCATAGAGGGCGGGGTTGCGTGATGTGGGCGGGGCGCAAGCATGGAGTAGAGGTCTTGCGTGATACAGGTGCTTCCCAGACTCTGATGAAAAACTTGACTGGCTACCCTATAAACGCGGCTCGGGTGGTAGTGGTGCAGGGTATTAATGCAACTCGGTCATACCCGCTGGTGCGGTTGGAGTTGGAGGTGGATGGTGTGGCACGTGAATTGGATGTCGGGATTGTGGAGAAACTGCCAGTGGAGGGCGTCGACCTTCTTCTCGGCAACGACTTTGCAATGCCCGCTTCTGAGGTTCTACCCTTAGTCGTTGCCGAGAGGCCGGCCGACGTGAGTAGGGAAGAGCAAGAGTGGGTCGAGCGGTGCCAGACACAACCCATGGCGTGTGTTGTCACCCGAGCTCGGGCAGCTAAAGTGTCACAGCCTAGTCCTCCGTCTTCAGACCAGCGGAGGAACGATCAACAGGAGGAGGCTAAAGCTGGAGTTGGTTTTAAGAGTTTTGACTCGGCGGCTCTCCTGGGTGATTCAGTATTAGCACCATTACTTAATTCTGGAGTAGCCCCTGGGCCTGTCATCGAGAGTGACGAGGCTGGGCATGACGAGTCTCCACGACAGCAACGTTATGTACATCGAGAGAGACAGAGGGAGCAGCCCAGTATCGGGGAAGGTCATGCATTGCTCCGGGAGCAGTTAGATCGCTTGGCACCCTCAGATATACGTCGGTTGCAACTAGAGGACCCTGAGCTCCAAACGTGTGCTAATGGAGCTGTAGAGCTCGACGAGGACGGCGATGCACAGCCAGGAGATTTTTTTTATTTAGAAGGCATCCTCTATAGGCGTTTTCAAGACCCTAAACGTAGTTGGCAAAAGGGGTCCGGAGTAGTGGACCAGTTGGTGGTGCCACGGGAGTGCAGGGATAGCCTACTGAGGTTGGCGCATGACACACCACTGGCAGGACATCTAGGGGTGAGAAAAACGGTGGCGGCTTTGGGGAAATTGTTTTGGTGGCCGGGGATGAAGTCTCATGTGCAGTCATGGATAAACTCATGTGATATTTGTCAACGTGTCGGGAAACCGAACCAAGTTATTCCTAAGGCTCCGTTACACCCTATTCCTGTGATTGGGCCACCCTTTAGTAAAATTATTGTTGACATGGTTGGTCCACTCCCTCCCACTAAGGCTGGAAATAAATTTTTGTTAACCATAATGGATGTTGCCACTAGATACCCCGATGCATACCCTATGAAAAATGGAATGGCTAAGACGGTAGTCAGTAACTTGTTGTGGTACTTCTCAAGGTACGGGTACCCGGAGGAGATTCAGTCTGATCAGGGATCTAATTTCACCTCCAACATGTTCAAGCAAACAATGCAACAGCATGGGATACGAGCAGTAGTATCGTCAGCGTATCACCCTGAGAGTCAAGGGGTGCTTGAGCGGTGGCATGCTACACTTAAAAGCATGCTCAGGTGTTATTGTGCTGACAACGGTATGGATTGGGATCTTGGATTGCCTTATGTGCTGTTTGCTGCTCGGGAGGTACCTGGTGAGAGCCTGGGATTTAGTCCAAACGAGCTGATTTTTGGACACCGTGTCAGGGGCCCCCTTAACATGCTGAAAGAAATTTGGGAGGGGACTGTGCAGCCTTGTCCATTATTAAAGTATGTGCTTGAAAGCCGTGAGCGCATGCTTAAGAGTCTGGAGATGGCAGGTAGAAATTTGACAGAATCACAAGCTTTGATGAAGGACAGGTATGATCGCAAAGTGAGGCTCCGGAAGTTCACTGTAGGACAAGAGGTATTAATTTTGTTGCCTTTGGTTGGTAACCCCCTCTCTGCGAAGTACACTGGACCTTATAAAATTGTAGAAAAAATTTCAGACTTAGATTACCTTGTTGCCACTCCAGACAGGAGGAAAAAGAACCAGTTATGTCACGTGAACCTTATTAAAGAGTATGTGAGGCGCCCCTCTGAGCCTCTCACTGTCCCTGTGTTGGCTTGTTGCGGCCGTGGTGGAGAAGGAGAGGGGGACAGTCAAGCTTCAGAGGAGGATAGCTGGGATCAACATGTTTCAGCGGATCAGTGGGCGGGGAACTCGAGCCTAAGGGCTGACGAGGCTATAGCTCATTTGCCTGAGCCGCAGTTTGATGCTATCCGTCAGTTGTTCGGTTCATACCCCACTGTATTTGCTGAACACCCAGGCCTCACTACTCAGGCTATGCATGATGTTGACGTGGGGGACCATCTACCCTTTAAGTCAATCCCGTACCGTGTGCCCCCCATAAAACTACCAGCTCTGAGGGATGAGTTGGAGTATATGCTCGGTAGAGGGTTGATAGAGAAAGGCACAGTTAAGTGGACTTCCCCCGTAACACTGCAGCCTAAGCCAGATGGCAAGGTACGCTTTTGTATTGATTTCCGTAGGTTAAACGGTTTGACTCCAACTAACCCATATCCTCTTCCTCGGGTTGATGATAGTGTTGACAAAATTGGTAATGCTCGTTTTTTGTCTAAAGTAGATTTAGTAAAAGGTTACTGGCAAGTACCTTTGTCCGAGCGTGCTAAAGAGGTATGTGGTTTTGTTGTGGACGGGAGTACCTACCGGTGCAATGTTATGCCTTACGGACTTAAGAATGCACCAGCAACGTTTCAGAACCTGATGAATGAAATTGTAAAGGACATTCCAAATTGCACCGTATATTTGGACGATGTAATCATTTATGATGACGACTTTGAGAGCCATTGTGAGCACCTTGAGACCTTGTTCCGGAAACTTAGTGAAGCAGGTCTGGTAGTAAATTTGGCAAAGTGTGACTTCGTAAAAGCCACTGTGCAGTACCTTGGGTTTGTAGTGGGAAGGGGACAGGTGTGCCCTCCTCAGAACAAGGTACAGGCTATCAATAAATTTCCGCACCCAACAACCAAGAAGCAGATTATGAGATTCTTGGGTATGATAGGCTACTACAGACGCTTCATAAAAGGTTACTCAACGGTGTTGGCACCTCTCACAGATTTGTTATCTAAAGACAAAAAGTTTTTGTGGGCACCTGAGTGTGAAAAGGCTTTCACTTTGGTGAAACATTTGCTATGTACTCACCCGATACTCAGGGCCCCAGACTTTAACAGGCCTTTTCAGCTGGCAACAGATGCTAGTGGTGTAGGGGCTGGTGCCGTCTTGCTACAGACAGACAATGAAGGTGTGGAACACCCAGTAAGTTTCTTTTCTAAGAAGTTCAATGCTGCACAAAAGAACTATTCTACAATAGAAAAGGAATTACTGGCGATTGTGCTGTCGCTCAGGCACTTCGAGGTGTATGTTCCAGCCTATGGCCCAGTCGTGGTTATCTACACTGATCATCACCCTTTGAGATTCCTGAATCAATTTCACAATCGCAATATGAGACTGACCAGGTGGTCTTTGATGTTGCAGGAGTATAACCTGGACATCCGTCATATTGCTGGATGTGACAATGTGATCGCGGATTGTTTATCAAGGGTGGATGATCAGTCGTAGGCTATCACAGGTGTGTGGGTTTGAGTGGAGGAAAATAGGCTGCCCTTATAGTGCAGCCGGGAAAACATATTAAAATATAAAAATCATATAAAAACTCTTTCTTTTGATATAGGTAATCGTATAAGTTTGTCATAGCCTATAGAGTTTGAGTAGTCCACGAACTATCAAACGGCTGAGCTGCTGTAAGCTCGCTCTGGGAGCATGATATTGTGTCTTTTTGCTATTGTTGGGAGGAGTTATAAAATGTGATTTTTTTTTTAATAATAAGATGTGTTTTGGTGATAAACTCAGCTTTGTTTTAGTGCCATGCGGTCGCTGGGTGTGAGGGGCTTGATGGGGTTCTGTGTTTGTCAGATTTTAGCTCAGGGTTGAGCAAGTAAAATCTTGGGGGAGGTGTGACGCATGTCCAGTGTGAGCATGCTGTACAGAACGCCTAGTCATGCCCCACTCTCGCTAGGATCGTCAGGGCAGGAACTTTGGCTGTAGTCTATGTAGAGTTTCCTAACTTAGTTCATGTGAGCCGTTGTACTATAAGTATTATGAATATGTATTTTGTTTTCATCTGAGTCAACGAGTTCTATTTTATATCATTAGTTATAAGTATTGTGTGTAAAACTTATTTGTAATGATGGGAAGAGAAACAGCCACCGTTGGGGGTCAGTGGGTGCGCCGGGCGGGGGTGGGCCTAACTCACTAGCACTCCCCCCTCCCCCCTCCCCTCAGTGCTAGGGGAGCCTTTGTCTATCCCAGAGGAGAGAGAGAAATTACGTAATGGTTGTCAGTGGGCGGTCCTTAGTAGTTCACGTTGGGCTCACTAGAGGGCCGGGTATAAAAAGGGAAGTCTAGCCATTTTTTCATCAGAACTCATTAGGCAGAGCGACTTCTCATTTCCCTTGCTAACTATATATATTCTTCTGACTGATGTGAACTTTCTCTACTACCTTACATTCTTATCTCCTCTTTTCCCTGCCTGTTTAACTTCCATGGTCCCGTTGGTGCAGAGCTAGTCAGCCAACGTATTATCGCTTGAGTTCTCACGAGATACTTGCCTATTAGATAGCCTATTTTGGAAGGGTTAACTTAGAATAGGATTGATTTATGTTTGTTGCACTTGTATATGCATTTCCCTGTGTGTTATTATTATTATTCCTGTTTTCTGCTAGTCTAGGTAATGCTAGACTGGGGTAAGGCTTTTCTGTGTTACGAGTTGTTGTTTGATGCAGTGGTTAAGCGATAAACCTGCATACTCGTTTCGGTTCAGTGAAGCCTAGGTTGTCTTCGCGGCTGACTGTGTTGAGTTAATAATTTACAGTGTGTGAGGGCAAGAGACTAACCACCCTGTATTTTATTAACAGTTTGTTTTTACTTTGTCAAGGAGCCGGGAGAAAACCAGATACAAGGGATCTGGATTTCTCAAAGTGCACTTGTTAGTTTTAACGTAATACTTTAAACAGTTGTGAGGACTTCGCTAGGCTACGAGCCGTTTTTGCTCAGTCACTGCTACCTTTTGCCCACAGTACCCCAGCTAGATTAGTAGATACAGAATAGTATTGAAGCTTTCCTTATGTATGATATTGTTTATGCACTATTGATTTCATGTGTTGCAAGCTTGGCTACTTTAGTGATTAGTGGCCCACGAGCACAATCCGAGTAGGCTATTGCCGTTGCATTTGCGGAGTACTTCTTTTTAATGTTTGCCATTTACTATTGCATATTCTTTTAATTATTCTTATGCCAATTTAAACCTTTAATAGTATTTAATTGCCAGTGTTTTTGCTTATTGAATTACTGTTCAAAATCCGATACGTACTTCTTACGAGCATCCGAGAAGCATCTAACTTTTTTCAGAAGATTCCTTGCTCGATGCTTAAGGACTATTAATTAACGTAACGTAATAGTGCCGATCCGAAGTAGAGGGTGGAGGACTTCTTAAGTTCTTAGTCAAGGGTGGATTACTTCGGCTTCGGCCAACACTATTCTTTGGTGTTGTTGTTTTTTACTTCATTGTTTGATTGTTGACCAGACTAGATAATTCCTGTCTCTTTATTAGTCTGTTGTTGAACACTAGTACCGAGTTCTTGTATACCCCGTTATAGCAGATTGAACTCTGGAGGGTATTGGTGTTTTTTGTTCGGCTGGCAGTACTCAGGGGTTGGGATCGTGTGTTTCCGTTGTGGCAGCGAGCCGTATTAGAGTCCTGATTGAGAGCCCTTGTGTACCCGAGTGCCAATTCGTAACAATATACACATATCAACGCACATAAACATACATATATACACTGTATATACATAAATACACATATATACATATACATATCCATATACAAACAATTATACCTGTATGTACACATACATGATTATATACAAATACACAAACGCACACACACTTATGCATAAATTAACACCTTACGAGCGGCCTATGCGGTTTATTTATATGTACCGCACAGCGGGGTGTTTTTAGCCAAAATAGGGCTGTTTACGTGATCATTTTCATGCCTAAATAAGACCCAGAACGTAAAACAAGTACCTATCCCTGAAAGGGCATAAACAGAGCTTTCGAATGACACCATAACGATCCTTATATGATGGATAGTTTTCTTGCAATAACCGTGCAACGCGAGTGCAAAAAGCAGGTAATTCGGTACTTTCGGTACATAATTGAGTATGTAGCGAGTGAGAGAGGGAGGAGGGAGCTGAGATTTGTGTCAGTAGGTTCGCCGCGGTGGTCTGGAGCAGTCATACGCTCGCTAGTCTCCTGCCACCACTTGTCTCTCTCTCTCAGCCACATTACGTGCTGAAATTGCCACTCGACCTATGTCGAGCGCCGCCACATAGTCCAGCTTTATTTAACTCGACTTATGTTGCTCGCCGCTAATTAAGGGTTAATAAAGTTGGGGGCGTGTATATGTTGTGACAGGCAGTTATTACATACTAATAATGATATTTACAATGGTTGGGACAGGACTATTTTTATACCTGTCAGTTCTTGTCCTTATTGATTGGAGTGTGTTAGAGTGACGAACTGCACGTGTTGGTCTAGGTGCGTCTGGTGGAAGTAAGCTTTTATGTCGTAGGTGAACAAGCAGCTTAGATGCGAACTGCTTGATTGTGTTGTAGTAGTGGGCTGAAAGTACAGGTAGGCTAAGGGTGGTGAGAGCTTCCTCATACCCTGAATATGTGCCACCTAGGATGATCCTGCTTGCCCTCCTCTGCACTCTCTCCTATTTACGTTGTTGTGTCAGGGTTAGAGTGGAGGACCAGGTGGGAGAGGTGTAGGTGAGCTTAGGGAGTATGAATATGTTTTATAATAACTCTTCAGCTCATTCTCCGGCGACCCTAAGGATCTCAGTCGCCTTAGCATGAACAACCTGTATGTGGCGGTCCTGACTGTGGTAGTCGCATGTTTCTTCCAGTTTAGCTTGTTGTCCACAGTGATCCCGAGGAGTTTGGTGGACTCAACAAGCTGAAGGGGATGAGGACCAATTATGACAGTGGGTGGAGGAACGTTGGTCACGGAGGTGTTGATTTGCATGACCATGGTCTTGTCACAGATTGATGGTCATATGATTTTCTGTGGTCTAGGCTTGAAGACGGTCGAGGATGTCTTGTAGGGGGTCATAGTTAGGGGAGGTGTTCTCAACAGTAATGCCGACTGCCGAGTCGTCCACATACTTCCAGTGGAATGTAGTGTCCTTTAGGGAATCATTGATCAAGATGAGGAACAATAGAGGCCCCATCTTTGTGCCCTGTGGGACTCCACATGCAATGTCTAGGGAGGTGGAGATGAAGCCCTGGGAGCGCACTGCTTGACGTCTGTCACTAAGGAAGTCGGTCAACCATGCAACCAGGGTAGGACGTAGCCCCATCTTTATGGCCTTGATGATGATGAGGGTGTGGTCAACCTTATCAAATGTTTTCCTAAAGTTAATATACGCAAGAGCGAGGGAAGCTTTTCTCTTCTCAAGATTTTTGTAAATATAATCTAGGAAGCTAATAAGACAGTGAGTGGTGGAGGAGGTTTTTACATTGCCAAACTGTTGGGGATCTATTATAAGTGAAGGATTTGTGAGTAAGCCCAGGGGAATACAAAGTCCTCACAAATTAGACTAGGGATTGGCGTTATGGCAACTGGTCTAAGTTCATTAACCCCCTCAGACGGATTAAGTTCCGATAAGTTCCAGGAGGCGGTTGACGCAGCTTTTGGGTCTAGAATTTGGCTCATGAGTGTTTTCGAAACCTTCATATTTCTCTATTACCAGCCACCAGAATTATGTTTATTGTTATGTATCGTATGTGAATAGATGGCTGAATGACTATACTACATGAAAAAAAAAAAAAAAAAAAAAAAAAATGGAAATATAAAATGGAAACGTACTCCCGAATAAAAATATTGACCGCATAATTGTGTTCCCACCGTCCTATCTCGGAATTTTGAGTGATGACCATATATGTTTATGTACTAAAATAAAAAAATAAATCTCCTCTTTCCAATGGTGAAAACGGAAATTGTCTATCTTCAATAGTTTTCAAGTACTGAGCAAAAACAAAAACAGAAATATTTTGCCGGATATGGTTTATAACATGATTGATTTATTTTTTGGTTACGAGGTGTATAGTTTTCAATTTAGTCTGTATGAATGTGCGAGATAATGACAAAGAAGATAAACAAAACTAGAACTTCCTAAGACAAATACTTTTTTTTCTATGAATATTTGAAATCACGGGTTGGTCGAAAAAGCTAATATTTACTTTCCGCCGTCGCCCCACCTTGGATAAAAAGCGCACTCCGAGCAGTTCCCCACCTCGGCGTTGCGGTATTTGCTCAGGTATGTATGTAATAGTATATATCACCTGAATCGAAAAATTATGCTCTTTCTAATGGTGAAAACCACACCACTACATCGTAATTGGTTCGCGAGCTATGGGCAATTGTTTCCATGCAATTAGATTGTGGTGTAAATGAAAGACAATGTTCATCACAGGACATTATTTTAGCCACAATGTTTGTAATAATATGTAATAGTATATATCACCTGAATCGGAAAATTATGGTCTTTCTAATGGTGAAAACCACAATACTACATTATAATTGGTTCGCGAGCTATGGGCAATTGTTTCCATGCAGTTTGATTGTGGTGTAAATGAAAGACCCCACCCCCCACCCTCCAAAAAAAAAATAAAAAATATATATATACAGGGTGATTCAGTAACCCTTTTCATAAATTTAATGGCAAATTCGGGAGACAAAAATAAGACTAATTTACTCTATGACCCTTAGGGTGAGTCTTTGATATGATGGAGATATTAAACCTTTAAAGTTATCGATAGATAAAAAGAAAAAAATCTAAGGAGTGAGAATGAAAATGTCGTTGCTAACTGGCAGGGTAGCGTAACCAAGACTTGGTATGGTTAGGGGATCGGTTTATTGTGGGTTTTACTTCATTTCTAACCCATTCCTGGTGTTTTCTGGAAAAAAAAAAAAATTGACAACCCTCTGATCCTGGGTGGTACAGTCGTCAGGATTAATTTGTTTCATTTCCCCTGGACTAGGCGTTAGTAGCACTGCATGGTGGAGGGGTATTCCCTCTACCTCCTTTCCTTGTTGGTTCCATACCCCCACCAAAACCCTCCCATTTTCTCTTCGACCCCAGAACTACACCCACCCTCCCTTCTCTCGCTCTCACCCAGCTACTTCTGGACCTCACCAATTGCATGTATTCTGAACAACTAATGAAGGAATGCAATGTATCATAGGTAGAGTTAAGTATGAGCTTTACTAAATTTGAAAGCAAGAGAGAGAGAGAGAGGGGGGGGGGGAATGTTCGACGAAAACCATACATATGATTCAAGTGATTTCTACTGATACATTTGGGCCTACCATTGAAACCTGAAAGCTTCATACCGATTCACTGATGGTTTAATACTGTTGAACTATCATACTATAATAAAACTGCCAAACTAACCCTCGCGAAGTTGTATTTCCTTTTCATCGTTGTAATGGCTCAGTCTGGGCTACGTAACAAGCCTGAGACAACGAGGACCGTCTGTGTCAATTCCACCATGAGTCTCTCCCATCAATAAATGCACAAAATAAACCATTCAATTATTTTGAATTATTTCTTTGTATAAAATTATTTAATACTAATACTGTATAACTACTTATTAGCACCGTATACAAGAACTAAACATTTGCTTACTAATTTTCTCCACAAATCTCACTGCTTCCAGACAATTCAGGACTCATTAAGTGTAAACAGCCAATTTGCCAATACATGCTATGAATTATTGCCGAGAATGTGCCCCGTGAGTCGGCCATGTGACTGCATTACGTGAATTCAACACTCTTAACATAGCTATCTACCCAATCATTAGGCCATATTGCTTTCCTAATTGACCATAATGTATAAACGGGACACGAACTACCCTCGGGCAAGGTACTGTAGTTTTTGAAAAGAGGTTCTAGCTTTGAAAATGTTACTTGATTTAAACAGGCTAAATAATCCTGAAGGGTTGATAACCAAAATATATGCCCTATTTTTACTAACTACCCCTAGGGCACTCTTACGCTCATCTATCCATTAGGGTGGGTCTTATTCTCAAGTTCCCTTTCCCTCAACATTTACGTTCACCCATACAATAGGGAAGGACTTATTCATATTGTCACCTTACCCTTAAAACCTTGCCATAAGGTTACACTATTTCATCAGGTATCTTGTGTTGTAACCAAGTTAAGGGGAACGTCCGCTATGGCTATGTAGCAATATGGGTTGAAATATAGCAAATTGTGTTAAATACTCCCTGAGCAATGGCAAGACGTAGAATATCTACTCCACATAATACTATTGAAAGCTTCATGCCTATTCAAGCTTATTCTCTTGAGATAACTTTCAAGATAATTGGAATTCACACCTGTTAAGAATAAATACTAAATAACTATATAACGCTCATTTATTATATCCCAGACTAACTACAAGTTATAATATTGAACTGATCTATAATTAGTCTACTACAATACCACTCTGTATAACAGTTTCGTGTATAACCAAATAATTGGTGATGGGCTGGTCTATTAGAGTGAGAGCTGAGCGATCCCTGCCATACCCATAGCTTACTCTGACTGTTCCTTTTAGGCTTTTACTTATGTATTTTCTAGATCTCAAGTGACGGCGTCTCTTCCGTGGATTGACCTCCCAATCTGCCAACCTAGAAGTTGGCAGATTGGTAGCCAAAGCGTCACATTTTTCCTTTGCCCCTCAACTTTCTCTTCATAATTGCTGAGGGGCACAGGGCCCTGGGTGGGGCTTTGGTTTCCCGGGCGTTTCCGCACCCTCCTCAGCCTTGGAGTGGTTTCGTGGAGTGGTTTCGGTCACCCAGGCTTTATTGTGGTAGGCAGGGAGGGTTCGTGGGGGCACTCGGTTATGGCCTTGGCCTTGCTCAGGGCCTTGGGGCTGTTCGGCCAGGCAGCCTGGGGAACAGCAACAACAACACCCAAATAATCTCATTATACATTATATATAATTATATAAGCGTGTATATCTACCCCTCATATCTGGTATACCTATAAACACTATACAGTAACGTTAACCCTACTAGTAACGGTAGTAATTAGCAGCTTCAGGTTAACTTTCGTTTATTTCATAGAACATTTTCTTAATCTATTAGTCTTATTCTGGTTACCATTATGCAATAATCTTAGGATATAATGTACTTCTAGGGCTCAAAGGGCTCAATATAATCTCAATAAACAATCTAAATAACAGATCAGGGGGGATGGTTGACTTTTGTAGATTTTTTTCATTTATTAATTATTTTTTTTTAGTTTCCTCCCTAGACCTCCATCAAACTTAAAAAAACATCCATCAGATCCCCCTTCTAGATTAATTTGTACATATTTCGGTAGAAACATTTCCCGGCCGATGGCCGGTTACTCTTAAGATTACAGGCTCGCTATCGCTCGCCAGGATAAAATCGACACCTAAAAGGTCTTAAAATTGACAACGAAATGGGACAAAAGGTATTAGAATGGCCAAAAAAATGGGCCGAACATCATAAAATCTGAAAACTATTTGGGGTAAGCCTGAGGAAGAAGGGTGGCCAGAAAAACCAGCCCATGTCCCCTTAATCTGCATAAAGCTACTGTAGATAATGGTAACAAATAAAAGGTAAACAGAGTCGTCCGTACTGAAGGGGTTAACATCGGTCCCTGTATGTTACAAACCTATACTGTTGTCTCAATCACCCTTAACCCCTTCTGTACCGGTGACGTCTTTTAAACTTTAGTCTAGCTATATTTAGATGATTTTTTGCAGTTTAAGAGGGATCTGTGGTAGTTGAAAGGGTTAACTGAGTAATTCGAAGGCCCTTTTTAAACTGAATATAATGGTGTATAGGTAGCCAGAATAACGTTATATGGACAGCACCGGTACTGCAATAGTTAAAGGTAAACATGAAAGACATATGGAGAAAAATACTGACACAGAACAAATAACATTGTCATTATTGGTGTCATCACAATAATGGCTTTAAGGGCAACTATTTGTATTTTCCTGAACCCCCTTCTCCTTCATGTTTATCCCCATTAGTTTTCAAATGTTAAGATTATCGTCCATTTATTTGTCAATATTAAGTACTTTCGTGCCATTTAGGTGTCAATTTTTTCCGGGCGACCGATAGCAACCTTGTAATTTGCTACCAAAATATGCACAAATCTCTCTGGAATGTCTTTGGGATGTTTTTAATTAAGCTTGATTGATATCTATGGAGCCAACTAAAACAAATATACATACTGGTAATAACAAAAAATATATGCATACATAAAATAATGTCCCCGTAAACGGCATGTGGGTAGATCGTTTTCCGTTCCAGTGTTCAAGGTATTGGGAATTTTATAACACGGCGAAAACTTACTGCCCCGATGTGTGCGTTTAATGACAATGGTGAAGTGATGGTGGTACAGAGGCCGTGCTGGGGGTGGGGAGAGAGAGAGAGAGAGAGAGAGAGAGAGAGAGAGAGAAAGAAAGAGAGACACACACACACAGACAGACATGAAGAGAGACAGACAGACAGAGAGAGAGAGAAACTAGCCAATATAGAAGTGTCAATCAGTATATTATATATATTAGCGAACTGAATACAAAGAACCACTCTCTCTCTCTCTCTCTCTCTCTCTCTCTCTCTCTCTCTCTCTCTCTCTCTCTCTCTCTCTCTCTCTCTCTCTCTCTCCATAAAATACCATGGACAGAAATAGCCGTTGTATACTGAAACCACAAGGCCACAGAATTTCCAATGATAAATGTTTCACTCATTTGTAATTAGTTTGATATAGGTTTATTATTTTACAGACATTGTTTGATGATATTTTTGTAAACGAATGAATTATGTATGCATTATTTTTCGTGAAATGCGGCCTTCATTTATGGAATTATTACAACAAACCTGGATGGAGGATATATTTTCGCCTCCGTCTGTCTGTTTATTTATAGGTTTGTCTGTGAACAAGATATCTCACAAAGTTTTGAACCGATTTTCACCAAATTTGGTGAGCAAATAGGACACGAGCCAAGAAAAGTGATTTAGTTTTGGAACTGATCTGGAGGTTTTCACGAAATCTGGTAGGTAGATAGGATATAGTTTATATATTAATTGATTTCACGAAATTTGGTGGGCAGATAGGATATGCGCCAAGGAATATGTGATTCAATTTAGGAGGCTATCAGAAGATTTTCACGAAATATGTTGGGCAGATAGGATATGCACCAAGGATGAACTGATTCAAGTTAGAAGGCAATCCGGATCATATCCTGGAACCCAGATTCAATAGAATATTTAGGCCTATGATATTAATGGTAATGCACAAGCCAGCGTAGGCGGAGGTATGTGCTCTACCGAGTGCCCCTCTAGTTGGTTGTGTTTTTTTGTTTGCAATGTGTTTATTGTGTATAGGCAATGTCACACGAGCACTTGCTCCGGCAATGTGTTTATTGTGTATAGGCAATGTCACACGAGCACTTGCTCCGGCAATGTGTTTATTGTGTATAGGCAATGTCACACGAGCACTTGCTCCGGCAATGTGTTTATTGTGTATAGGCAATGTCACACGAGCACTTGCTCCGGCAATTTGTTTATTGTGTATAGGCAATGTCACACGAGCACTTGCTCCGGCAATTTGTTTATTGTGTATAGGCAATGTCACACGAGCACTTGCTCCGGCAATTTTCTACACAACAAGTTTGTTCTCACAATATTTCTGGGCTCTTTTTACATTGGTATCGGGAACTATACTTTGAATAGAATTGTTTGGTGGCTTATGACTAATAACAGATCTGAAATTAACAGACGATAATTGCTCCAAAATATTGCCGTAAAAAGTGGCTGTGTGACACCAGCGTAACTATGAGGGAGAAGAGGGGAAGGGAGAGAGTTGAACATACTGCACGTCAATGAATATGTCAGTTGTTGTCTTGTTTGAGTTCACTCTATGAGCTGTGACGTTTTTTTTTTTTCGTCTTACATCCCCTGTTTCGCTTCACTTGCTTGGAAATGATAAGACCATTCAAACCAATTGTGTCGATTTTTTTTTCAGGTGTCGATTTTGTGTATGTATATTTTTGTTTTCTGAGCAAGCGATAGCGAGCCTGTTACTTAGACAAAATCGGCTGGGATATTTGTCTATAGGAATATGAAAAAATTTGGCTTGAAGGGGGCTTGGGTGGAACGTTTTCAGTTTGAAGTAAGTCTGGGAGGGCGTTTTTCGTTAGTCTAGGGGATAAAGTAAAATACATTGCTCGGAAATTGCAAAAGCAACCAAAATCTTCAATAATAATTAGACAAAATATAATAACCCACAATAAGGGGTCGGACCAGATAGAGTAATTTGATTTGTATAGCTTATTTGCGAGTGTTTATAGTTCATAGGCTTGTTTTTTTTGTATGTTTGTGTTTGTATGCGTGTATGTATTTATGTTTGTATGCGTGTATGTATTTGTGTTTGTATGCGTGTATGTATTTGTGTTTGTATGCGTGTATGTATTTGTGTTTGTATGCGTGTATGTATTTGTGTTTGTATGCGTGTATGTATTTGTGTTTGTATGCGTGTATGTATTTGTGTTTGTATGCGTGTATGTATTTGTGTTTGTATGCGTGTATGTATTTGTGTTTGTATGCGTGTATGTATTTGTACGCGATACTAAATGTGCACGCGTGTATGCTTGAATTATATTGATGAGTAGACTAATATAACAAAGGATATTGTTCTCTTCTGCATTTGCTCTAATGAATTATGCTTACTGATATTTGTTTTACAATGTGAAATATAGGGAAACTAGCAGGGGTACACGGCGTTGCCCGGGTTTAAATTCTACCATAATCACCATCACTACTACCACCACTACTACTACCATAATCACCATCATCAATCACTACTACCACAATCATCACAATACTACTACTACCATAATCACCGGCCTCGACCTCCCTGTGCCTCATTAAACGGCGACCTCGATTTCGGCCGCTAAATGACCTCCGATTTTGGATCTGACCTCATCCGTACCCCCATTTTGGGGGGCTGCGAACAACTTTCGTTCCATACACCTTTTCGATCGGAGGCCTCCTTCTGCCCCAAACGGCCATTTTTTCAAATTTTTTCATTTTTTTTATTTTCAATTTCGGCCTCGAAACGACCTCCGATCGTGGCTTCGCCCCCTCTATGACCTGACCCAGGTCAATTGACACCCACATGCAAAGTTTCAGCTCCCCAGGTCCAAACTGCGGCCGCCTATTACGAACACACACACACACACACACACACAGACAATCGAAAATATTATATAGATATTTGTTGGAATGTGGTGTGCGCCCATGTCCCAGTATGGTTTATAGGTGATAATTTATATAAATCATCTGAGCGTATGTTAAATTGATAATGTTCTAGCCAGCAGCGAGGTCCATTGTTTTGGAATATAAGTGGAATATGAGTTGGCCTGGTGTTGTTGGTCATGGATCGGCAAAGAGAGCAAGGGTTGGACCACTCGACAAAACATTCACAATAGGTCAGTATGTTGGAGCTTCATTGATCCAACACCGGGAAAGCAGCAGCAAATTGCACATTTTGGCCAATTTCATTACTGTATATTTCTTGCAACTCAAAAGATATCCCCCTCTGGGGGATCAAACTCAGAACAGTTATGTGCAGAGGCTCACATTTAGGGCAATACCATGGTTCTAGCACCTTTAAGTACTGAGATTTATTATCTAATATATCAAGTGGTTCAGAATTATTCGTATATTGGCTTTAGCGCTTCCCCCCCCCCCCCACCCCCTCTCCTACCCCTCCTATTGGATGTAAGGCTTTCGAAGAGGATGTCTTGTACAATCTTGAATGTGTCTTTCATGGGTATGAGTTTAGTTTTAAATGATTCACCAGGGGAATGCGGAAGCCAAAGTCAAATTTACCTTCTGTGTGTGTGTGTTCAGCACGCGTTGTTTAGATTTGTTTATATATTTCACACATATTGTGATCTCCATGTCCAACTTTACAAAGACCCTAACACCCATTTCGCTGAGAGTGGTTTGAACGACGATATGCAACAGAGACATTCTGGTTGAGCTTTAAACCCCACATAAGCCGCGTTTTTTGGTGGAAATCAAATGCCCCAATGTTGAACTCAGGTCCAGCAACGTGTTAACTTTATGATGTAAATACCAGTCTTCGGCTGAAATTATGTTAACACAATGTTGACCCAAGCCAACCTTGGTCCAAAATCGTGTTTACTTGCGTTTGACGCCAGTGTTGAAATTTTGTGAACATTGGTATGGATAGAAAATTGCATATTACATTAACATAATTATAATCTTCAAGACATTTTGTATAAAACTGATTGGATAACAAAATACCTAACATTAGCCATCGCGCCATGATTTGTGTTTATTCGTAGTTATTATTATTCCTTTCTTCGGTCTCTAAAATCAACTATGTGTTGTAGGGTACCCCGTTAATTTCACGTTTTTGGCTGAAAATATCAAAAGCCCAATATTGGATCTTGTTGTCAACACAAGTAAAAAAGAAGTAGGACCATGGTAGGACCCAAACTTAACATCGTTGGTTAATATTTCCACTGAAAATGTGGTTAATATATTCCATCAATGGACAATATAAGTCAGCATATATAAAGTTTGTGTTGATTTTTTTATTGACAACAAACAGCCTTCTGTTTCATTTGCTAAAGTTACACTGTGAAATGCTCGAACAATTGTATTCAGCTCCAAGTATATAGTGATAATAATAATGTAAATATGCTGTTGGAGTTCAAGGGGCCACTCCTATAATGTAATCCCTTCAAACCAACGACTCCCTCTAATATTATTCTGGCTATCATTAAACTATTATTCTCCCTAGGAATGACCTCAAGGGAGCGAAAATCTATCAGTACATTTTCAAACTGGATAATATCATCAATATCAACATCATCTTTTATTGGTCCATTGCAGAACTGGTATATCGCCAAAGAGACGACAACATCCTGTTTGTCCAGTCGGCAGCAAAACTCCTGTCGCCTCTCCCGCCTCACCGTGACCCACGATATTCATAGACTCTAGAATGTTAGGTGTACAAAACGTGCATATTTCTACCACCAGATGGCTCACTGTGAGGTGTGTGGTTGTGAGGGGAGAGGAGGGGTTAGAGCTGTTGGGGGGTAAAAATTTCTCTATATTCCCGTTTTCCTATCCTCAAGTAACCTATTAAGAACTGGTCAGGGGACTTGTTATAACTTGTAGGATGTTTAACCCTTTATTGGCGGCGCGCAACTTATGTCGTGTGAAAGAAATTTGGACTAAGTGGCGGTTCACAACTTATGTCGTGTGCCATTTTCAGCACGTAATGTTGCAGAGAGAGAGAGCTGAGCGGTGTGAGGAGCGTAGTAAGGCTATGACCATCGCACACCACCGCGGTGGGCCAACTGAAGTGTAAACCACCCTTCCTTCCCCCCTCACACTCGCTACACAGGGAATTATGTAGGGAAAGTACCTAATTACATGGTTTTTGCACTCGTGTTGCGTGATCGTTGCAAGAAAACTAGCGGTCGTACAAGGATGGTTGGGGTGTCATTGGAAAGCTCTGTTTATGCCCTTTCAGGGATAGATACTTGTTTTACGCTCTGGGTCTTATTTAGGCATGAAAATGATCACGTAAACAACCCTATTTAGGGTAAAAACACCCCGCTGGGCGGTACATATAAATTACCGCCTAGGCCGCTCGTTAGGTGTTAATTGAAGTGCGGAAATCAGTATTTACTGAGAAATAACAGTCTTAGAATACCCCTCCCCCTCCCCCCCCCCCTAAAATTCGCCTTATTTCGGTGTTTTTTTGTTATGGACTTAGACGCGGAAACATAGATAAATTATAAATAATAAATAACCTAACCTAACACAACCTAAATGGGTGACCCAAAGAAAAGGTCGAGTCTGGTAAAACAAAGCGCATTTTAAGACTTATTTCTCAGTAAATACTGATTTCCGCACTTCAATTAAACATCCTACATGTTATAACCAGTCCCCTGACCAGTTCTTAACACTCAAAGAGCGGGTGGTAAGGTATTTTACACCGTGCCGCCCAGCGGGCATAATCCCGAAATATTCGCTCACTTTCACTCGCCCTAGTGCCGTTACTATGGCTCCAATTCGAACGAAACGGTCATTTTTGGAAAGAGCAACTCTTCGTCTCCCCATATACGTCTATTCTGGATGTTATGAGCGAGTGTGGAGGGTGGGAAGAGGTGAGGAAGAGGAGGTACTTTTTGGTCTATTTCCCGGGCGCGTTCAGATGCGTTCGCTTTGCCCTGACTTCCGCCTCCCGCCCGTCTACTATTCCTTAGGTAATCGGTCTTATTTTTCTCTTATTTCTCCTTATTTCTGTATTCTCTGTATTCTCTCTCTCTCTCTCTCTCTCTCTCTTTCTCTCTCTCTCTCACTCCTGTCTGTCTGTCTGTCTGTCTCTCTCTCTCTCTCTCTCTCTCTCTCTGGCTCGCTCGCTTTCCCTCTCTCGTGCGCTCTGTCTCTCTCTCTCTCCCTTTCTCTCTTCCTCATCCGTATATGTAATTTTCATTATTATATTCTCTAACTAATCCCTACTTCATTTATTTGCTTGTAATTTCTGTATTATTATATCTTTTTCACTCTCTTCAGTTCAGTTTCTGTATTCTCTTTCTCTCTCTCTCTCTTCCTCATCCGTATATGTAATTCTCATTATTATTTTCTCTAACTAATCCCTCCATTTCATTTATTTGCTTGTAATATTTCTGTATTATTATATCTTTTTCACTCTCTTTCTTCAGTTCAGTTTCGGTATTCTCTCTTTCTCTTTCTCTCTCTCTCTTCCTCATTCGTATATGTAATTCTCATTATTATATTCTCTAATCCCTCTTTCTTTATTTGCTTGTAATATTGTTGTATTATTATATCTTTTTCACTCTTTCTTCAGTTCTCGCTCTCGCTCTCGCTCTCGCTCTCGCTCTCGCTCTCGCTCTCTCTCTCGCTCTCTCTCTCTGTTTCGCTTGCTTTGCAGGATTTTTTGTTTGTTTTATATATAATATTATTTCAACACATTTCCAATTCACCCTATGGGGTAGTGTTGACGACTCTTTTTTTTTTTGTGTGTGGTGTTCCCAGGAGGTGTAATCCACATGTGATTGAGGTAGGCAAAAGGCAGTTATGTGATGAGGTAGGTAAAAGGCAGTTATGTGATGAGGTAGGGAAAAGGCAGAACTGCCTATAGCGAGTGTATGAATGTGATTGAGGTAGACAAAAGGCAGAACTGCCTATAGCGAGTGTATGAATGTGATTGAGGTAGACAAAAGGCAGAACTGCCTATAGCGAGTGTATGAATGTGATTGAGGTAGACAAAAGGCAGAACTGCCTATAGCGAGTGTATGAATGTATGAATGAATGAATGACATGGATGTATGAGGTGGACCAAGAACCAGATGGATGGTTGAGATTCGAACTTATGGATGTAATGGGTGATGTTGCTGATGATGATGAATGCACTTGTGTTTGGGTAGTGTGTTATTCCACCATATGAATGCTTGAATGACATGAATTCATGAGGTACTTTGAAATAGATGAAGGAATGATTGAATGAAGTTATGAATGACATGAATTCATGAGGTACTTTGAAATAGATGAATGAATGATTGAATGAAGTTATGAATGATTGGCAAGAAGGGAGGAGGTTAGAAGTGTTCCAGTGTGTGGTACTTGGTGTAGCAAGGAATAGGACAGAGTCCCACATCACACCGACTACACTTGGATGCGACTTCCCTCCTATGTCGGGGCCTCCTTGTCGTGTGACTGAAGACGTGGCACACCTTTCCGGCCACCCGGCCAGCAGCAAGTTGGTTAGGGTTGGGAGGTACAGTCGCAAGCCTGTGGGTCGCGAGGTAGTCCCGGCACTCAAGGCGGCTTGGCAAATCCACGATCGCCCTCGGAACTGGTGCCGCACGTGTGGTTCCGTGCTTACGGAGGATGGCCTCGATGATGTCCTTGGAGAACAACCTTACAGAGGTCTTCTTTCCTGTGTGCGTCATCCACAGGTTGTATGCGTTGAGGACAGTGACATCAAGAAGATGGAGTACGACCTTCTTGTACCATTTACAGGTCTTCCTCAGGCAGTCAACAGCAGTGATCTGCATATCACTTTTGTCCACCAACCGCATGTTCACATTATACTCCAGGACAGCGTCAGGTTTGGAGATCACAACTACAGTCCTGTTGCCTGTGACACGGTCCTGCTGGTATCTCCTCTTCCCGCTATCTCGCAATGCGGACTTGTGGTAGGTGGAGAGGACATTGACTGGCTTTGTGTCATGCCAACAAATAGCCAGTATGTTCTCACTGCTGCTCTTCTTCCGGAAGATGTCTCCTTTCTGCGTCTTCTCAAACCGGGGCCAGTGTTTCCGGTTTGACCTAACAGTTCCACAGCTTCCCGTTCTCCTTGTAAGGATACGGTTGGCATCTAGATACAGCTCCATTAGTGTCTTGACAACCGACCCTGAAAGACCCAAAGGGTCGTTCGGAATGTCCACATCAGTAGCGGTATATATGATAAGATCCAGCACGTATCCTGTCTCGCAGTCACACAGTACAAAGAATTATCCCGAAGCGGTGACGCTTCGACGGAATGTACTGGCGGAGAGAGAGACGTCCACGGAAGAGGACCAAGGACTCATCGATCACGACATTCTGGAAAGGTTTGAAAAACCAGCGATACCTATAGAGGAGGGAGTTCAGGAATGGCCGTATTTTCCAGATCTTGTCGGCTCCGTGTGGCGCAGTGTTATCCACAAAGTGCAAGCACTTCAGAATTTGCCTATACTGGTCCCTTGGCATGTAGGTGTTGAATACTGGCGTTGCTATGATGTCATGCATAACCCAATAATCTAACATGTTATGTTTCTTTATGTGGGGCATGAGCATGGTGAGGGCCAAAAACACGAGGAGTTCGCCAATGTCAATGGGTGTCCATCTCCGCATGTGGGGCGACATCATTTCATCGGTGTCCTGGCGACCATACAGGTTTGTCTCTGTGACAATGTCCCCGAGCAATTGGTCATCAAAAAATGCCCGGAAGTAGTCGTAAGGGGTGTCATTATCCGAGCAGGGAAAGGCAGGCTGGACGCCATTCGGTGCCTTGTGAAAGAGAGGTGGTTGACCAGGCATATCCCGAGGCAGGCAGTCCTGCCACTGAAAGACAGGTGGTGGTACCGGTCTCCTGGCCCCTCCTGGGGCACCTCCTGGGGCACCTCCTCGGGCACCTCCTCGGTCACCTCCTCGGGCCCTTCCCCGGGCACCTCGCTGTGGCTGTCCCTGCTGTGGCTGTGGCTGTCCCTGCTGTGGCTGTGGCTGTCCCTGCTGTGGCTGTGGCTGTCCCTGCTGTGGCTGTGGCTGCTGTGGCTGTCCCTGCTGTGGCTGTCCCTGCTGTGGCTGTCCCTGCTGTGGCTGTCCCTGCTGTGGCTGTGCCTGCTGTGGCTGTGCCTGCCCGTCATCAGAGTCGCTTTCCGGCAGCGGGGATATCCTGGCTTCCGGCGAATCGGGAGAGCTTGGGCCGGCATCGCTTTCCTCCAAATCCAGCCGACGCCTGGTCACCCTCGTCCGCGACATCTCGGGTGGCGTTGCCAACACGGGGGAATTTGCACCTGCAGCTGGAGTAGATGTCGCTGGAGCAGCTTGTGCATGGGCGGGGGTAGTTGGGATTTGGTCTACCCCCGAGATGTTGGCGAGCGAAATAACTGGAGGCTCTGACACGGCGGCTCGCTGGCTGGGGGATCAATGACCTGGTCCATTTTGCCGGTCTGGCACTGTTACCTATGCAAAATGTGGGAATGGTATTTCGTATGAGGGATGTGCAGACTCCAACTTTATAACTGTAAGACATGATTTATTTGAAAGAAAGAGAGAGAGAGAGTGTCGTGCTAATATAACAATTTTACATATGTATCATATATATGATAAAGTAATATATACGTGTTACGATCCACGTTCTCAAAGACACAGGGCTCTTCAACATTGGACTAGATAATGGCAAAAAGCAACAACGGTAACACTAGATCCAACCCATGCCTTAAACACTGGAAAACAAAACACCATTACCGCCCTGAGTCGTGCCTGGACAACGAGGTATCCAATGACTCGGTAACTGGTGCACACACACTAGGCTGACGCTCAATGAAACAGCCTATTCTCAAACAGTAAAAGATAACTCGATTATGTTACACAAAGAAAAGATAGTTAACGTGATTAATTAACGTTACTGTAGATACTCAAATAACTGGCACTCCTGTATTAAAGAAAGTGCAATGCTAGTCCTGCAACATCAACTGGAAACTTCTGAAATAAGTCTGATGTTGGGAAGATGTTCTTAAAAATCTTGAACAATTATAATGCAGAATACGGGTCACAATAAATGCTAGGACATATAGTAATAATAGGCAGGCGAATAATAAAGACTGCGCAAAGGTAGTAATGCTCGACAACTAAAGAAATGCTTTGTGACACAACGCAACAGCCTACTCGGGTTGTGCAACTCAACAACAACCTCGGCTCAAAAGTGCAGTGAATAATAATGCTGCATACATATAATAATGGGGCTTATCTCTAACCAGTGTCTGCTCAGTTAATAAAGTCTAGCTGGGGTATCAAGGCAGGGCAACAATGGGCGAGCATGCGGCTCGTAGCCTAACGTTGTCCGAGGGTGGTATAATGAATATTACGTTATATGACGGGGATGCTCTCTTGATAAGTCTAGGTCTCTAGTACCTAGCTCTATCCTGGCGATCCCTCAGAAGTCAACACAAAGAGGCAGCACTATGTTGTGAGGGATAGGCTATGGCCCTTTCACACTACAGCGCTGTGCTCGCAAAGTAAACCAACCCGAAGACAACTTAGGCTCCCACAGTACCTGTCGATGTCGTGCAGAGCTTAGCTAACACTGTACACATCGGAGACAACGACACAGTAACCTTACCCCTAGTCTAGCTTTAGATAACCAAGCAGAATCACTCAACACCTTGCAAGGGAGACATATACCGGTCTACATCCTTCCCGAGAGAGGACACATACGGAAAAGTCCGTCTCTCTAAACCTCAATAAAGCATAAAATCTCCTTAACCTAATACATGGAAATATCTGAGAGCTTCACGTACAATACGACTGGTCGACGGTGAACGTCTATGATGAAACCAGAAGGGATGTTGAGTTTAATAAAGATTAGAGAATGAGAAAGGAGAAGTCGAGAGAGAGAAATAGTATGCAAAGTAGCGAGTATGGGGGACAGAATTGCAAAGGATGTAGGCGATACGCGTGTCAGGCAAGCTCTGAGCTGGTAAAAAACACGAGGCCGCGACGGGAAGGGACTAGTTGACCACCCGGCCGCCAACGCCGTCAGCGCCCAAGCGAGCCGCGTCATAGCTCACCTCGCTGCCAGGTGTACTCCCTCACACTCTCTCGCTCGCCTCCCACACAAGCAACATTTATATTATAGCGAATATAAAATATAAGGCGCGGTCACAGACCAAAACAAAGACCATTTCTAGACTGTCTGTGGCAACACGACAGTAATGAAATAAAGCAGATCATTCTAGGACAACTGTAGCCTATCCCCCCATCCTGGCGAGCGCTAGCGAGCTGCAATGCCCCACGCAACCATTCTGCTAACGCCGGGAGGCGTCACATACGGTACATATGTTCCCCACAATCATATAATGCCAAGCACAAATATTCAATCTTTCGTTGTTTGTATTACCGTAAGAAATATACCGAACGCCTGAAATAATACGCAAATAAAATGCTTGCAATCAAACTCTCAATCAATTTCAAGGTCGCATGCAATGTACCGTACACCCTGGTTACCGTAAGAATTGTACCGAACGGCTGAAATAATACGCTATAAAATGCTTGCAATAAAACTCTCAATCAATTTCAAGGTCACATGCAATTATAAAAAGGTATATTGTAGACCACAATCTTCGCCAAGCTTCGTTGTTGCTTGTATTGTCGTGAGAAATGTACCGTACACCGTGGTTATCGTGAGAAATGTACCGAACGCCTGAAATAATACGCTATAAAATGCTTGCAATCAAACTCTCAATCAATTTCAAGGTCGCATGCAATGTACCGTACACCCTGGTTACCGTAAGAAATGTACCGAACGCCTGAAATAATACGCTATAAATTGCTTGCAATCAAACTCTCAATCAATTTCAAGGTCACATGCAATTATAAAAAGGTATATTGTAGACCACAATCTTCGCCAAGCTTCGTTGTTGCTTGTATTATCGTGAGAAATGTACCGTACACCCTGGTTATCGTGAGAAATTTACCAAACGCCTGAAAATAATACGCTATAAAATGCTTGCAATTCAAACTTTCAAGCAATTACAAGGTCACATGCAATTATAAAAAGGTATATTGTAGACCACAATCTTCGCCAAGCTTCGTTGTTGCTTGTATTATCGTGAGAAATGTACCGTACACCCTGGTTATCGTGAGAAATTTACCGAACGCCTGAAATAATACGCTATAAAATGCTTGCAATCAAACTTTCAAGCAATTATAAAATGTAAATTGTACTTACCAACACCCACACCAGTATGTTCTTCGTCAGGAACATCTCCATTTTGCTCAACGTCCTGTGCAACATCAACCACAACATATGCGACACGCAAATTATGCTTGGGGTGAAAGCCTATGATCGGCATATTTTCGTCTTCCGAGTCATCCTCACTATCAAAACTATCACCCCATCCAGACCTTCCATGGTGTCATTCAACAGCCTATTAGAAAGTTCTGAAGAGTTCATCATGATATCTAGGTCCTGGGCGGTGAGCGGGGCGTGATGAGTAGGGTGGCGCGACGCACTAGGGGTGGCGGCCACCGAATCGGACACGGGCAAATCTTGACCTTCCATCACGGCTGCTTGAGGGTTACTGAGTCATGGTCACTCAGTGGGGATGTGTGTGTGGGACCTTGTAGTACACCGCCTGACCACCAGGTTTCGCTTTCCACCTAAATTAGGGCGGGAATACGCTCACGGACTTAAGTCGGGCCCCGCCACATAGTCCAATTTTTTCGATACGGGCTTAAGTCGGGCCCCGCTAAACAAGGGTTAATAGGTTACTTGAGAATATTATAACGGGAACATTGCGAAACATTTATCTAAACTTTTATTAAATAGTTGCCAATCATGTAAATCAGGTGGAAGCAAACCGGGACTGCATTCACTCAATTACTTTTCAATGATGTTATGATTTTAGTTTTAGTTTTAGTTTTAGAATATGTGTGGGTTGTTTGTCCATTTATAACGATAATTGTTTTAGACAAGGATAGGTGGATTTATCATATTTAGCCTTCAACAAATGATTGTTATCAAATTAGGAAATATATCTTGGGCCGGGTTAAACATTAATTGTCTTAACCCTTGAAGATTATGACTCTTTTGACAGTTTATTTTGGGTATCATCAGAAGATTTTATTCAAAGTTGGAATGGAATACGGACGTCAGAAGGTTGATTAGGCCAGTGTTTGTCCATGTAACTCCCACAGATCCTTCCTGACCTATAGATTATTGTCTAATGAAAACTATAATTATAAAAGTATCATAATGCATCAAGATCGTCACAGGGTTAATTTTTTGAGGAATATACTGTAAAGCTCGGTTCACACATTCCCGTCCTGACCTCCCGTCCTCCCCCGACCACTGAAAACGTATGCAATCGTGCAAGGACTCCGACCTAAACGTGTATGGTCTGTTCATGAACGTACAGTGACGCCACAGCACGGGCCGCGGCGGCGAGGGAGCCGTGCATTTTTGACATACCAAAAATAAACGGATCAGAACGGACCAACCGCCAAACTCGGTTCAAGGGCGGATCACTCACGTGACGGGTCAGCGCATAGGCGCCGTGTAGAAGCGTCTATGCGGCGCCTAGACGCTACCAGACGTAGTCTATGCCCAGACCAAAATATTTGAAAGTTGAGACTGCGACGTGCCAACGTCGCCTCACGTGACCACCCCGCGGCGTCCCCGCTAGTCCCTGCCCACCAAGCGACCATAAAAGAGCCAGCCGCGTGTGGTCCTATCTCAGATCCCAAGCCGCTGTCAAAATAAAAAATCCCTCAAGTGGAAATCTGCCCTTATTAATACTGTATAGTAGCATGCAGTTGGCTTGCATCTTCGTAGGTTTAATTGTTAATTTGTACATTTGTTGGTAGAAAAATTTCAATTTTAACCCGCTGAGTGCCAGGGACGTATATCATGTACCTTACCCTTTTGGCTACCCACCACAAAAATCCCAAATCCCTCCTCCCACCCACTCGCTGACTGTCGGTCCCGTCAGAAGGAAAAAAAAAGGAAAATCTGTGGCGGCGAAACGACTGCACCAATCGGTTCCATATTTGTGTGACAAGTCCCTTACCCTTCTGCCTTCCCCCCACCACACCCCCAACCGCCTCCAACCACCCACTTCCAGCGTATCCATACGAAGATAAGGAAAAAAAGGAAAATCCGTGGTGGCGAAACTACCCCACCAATCGGCTTCATATTTGTAACATGAGTCAATTACGCTTCTACCTTTCCCCCACCATCCCCCAAAGCACCCTCCCATGACCCTCCTACCCATGCATTCCGATACCATAAAAGTCTCTGTAGTCTATAGTGTCTTTTCAGCTACTTTCGGGACCATCGGGGACCTGATTTCTGGCGAAAATGGACAAGGGGAGTGGGTTTTTTACCATTATCCTTCCTTTCTCTCCCAACTTGATAGATTAAGCCAAAAAAAAAATAAAAAAAAAATCTGGCACTGGCAGAAGCACACCGTCAAAATTGGCTGGCACTCAGTGGGCTGGTTGAGACTGAGGTGTCTCTGTGCCACGCCCCAATATATATGCATGATGGGGGCCATCGCCGACGACACTGCGGCCATCATATTTTGGTTGCAGTGTCGTCGCAGTGTCGTCACAGTGCGTCTCAGACAGGTCGTATTCAGACTTATTAGGTCGCCTTCCAAAGGGACTGGTCGTGGCACCAAGTCGCCGCCCATGCTCCGTCTACCGGGGCGGTCACGTGTTGAGATCTCCTTCCACTAACCGTGCATGTGCCGTCTTCCGGGGCGGTGACGTGTTGAGGTCGCGCATCAGAGCCACACGTGGCCACTCGGGCCCACTCGGGACACAAGGTCATCCGTTTGATGCCGTCCAACAGTTTTTGGTGGTCGGGGGAGGACGGGAGGTCAGGACGGGAATGTGTGAATCGAGCTTAAGCGTAACCAACTCTCTGCAATATCTCTCTCTTCGCCGCAATGTTGCATCCCTCTCGCTATTCTATCGCTACTACAATAATCAGTGTTTCTCAGAGCTCTCAGTGTATACCACCTCCTCTACGTAGGGTACATGGTACCCGTCTTTCAACACAATCCCACCCCTACTCTGTGCAACTCTCCAACCCAAGAGTGAAATGTTACTCTGTCTTTCTTCTACTCAACAGCTGAGCTCTGGAACTCTCGCAGAATCAGTCTTTCCTTCTTCCTATGACTTAAATTGCTTCAAACTCTGTGTAACACCAGGTATAGATAAAGGCCTCCTTGTAATTCACTACATTTATTAGACTGCATAGTATAGGGAAGAGATTACTGCAAACAATAAATAATAATATAGTAATGTTTCAAACTATTATGCTATAACATAAGTCATGAACGCTAACCGCTTAAATGCAGTCATATTTAATACTAATGATACTACACAGTCGGCCCAATAAGCAATGTCTCGGCACTCAATATATTTCTATTAACTGGTATCACCAATATCTAAACTTGACATTCATATCAAGTGAGATACACACAAATGTTCCTACACTTACACACCCCACTCAACATCTCACATACACCAATACAGCGCAGAGCTAGCCAAACGCAATGACAGCCTAGACATGACCTATAGACCAGTCAAAGTAGGGCTGAACTTAGAACAAATTGCAATAGAAGGTTTTTTGGCTTTAACTTGTTTATTAGGTCCCTCTGATGAACATATAAAAAGTCTCCAACTTTTGGACACCGGGAAAGTGGTTAATTTGCATAAATTCAAGATGGCCGCCGTCCAAAGCTTCAATTTACAGATAACTTTTTTCTGGTTGCTCCTAGACCCTATAAATGTATTACAAACAACGTTTTTTGGCTTTAACTTGTTTATTAGGTCCCTCTGATGAACATATAAAAAGTCTCCAACTTTTGGACACCTGGAAAGTGGTTAATTTACAGCCAAAAAACCTTACAGCCAAAAAACCTTCTATTGCAATTTGTTCTAGGTCAAGCCCTACCTTTACTGCACATTATTGTCTATTACATTTTGCCTAGGCCTATACTAATCCCATCATCTTGTTTCTTGTTTCAACAGATTGGTGCGACATCTACCAAAGCCATGGAAGAAGAGGTGGTGCATAATCCCTGCGGCATTTGCTCAAACACGTTAGACGAAGGAGAAACAGTCAAGCTGAGGGCGAAGGGAGCAGATACTATCAACAAGGCCAGTACTGAACGTGGAACGCCATCAATTACCGTGTCCGAGGGCCAAACGGTGCACATGATTGCCGAAAGAAGCATGTCAATACGAAGCCAAATAGAATTCCTGGGAAGCAGAAGAAACGTCCTGAAAAACCTGCTCTTCGTTCTCAGACACCAGACTTTTGTTTTACAGAGAACTGCTTTTTTTGTGGTACAAAAATCTTTTTGGACACAAAGCATGATTCAGAAGAAGTGTATCCAGTACGCACCTTCAACTTTCAAAGGACAATACTTTCTGCATGTGATGCCAGGGCTGATGAGTGGGCTGACACTGTTAGAGGCCGAATTAACTTTGCGCGCGATCTTCCAGCAGCTGACGCAATATATCACAAGCAGTGCAGCTCAAATTTCCA
Organism: Paralithodes platypus; assembly: GCA_032716605.1. NCBI lineage: Eukaryota > Metazoa > Arthropoda > Malacostraca > Decapoda > Lithodidae > Paralithodes > Paralithodes platypus. Next base: position 39,908,912 of record CM064568.1, on the reverse strand, counting down.
GACACATAGGCAGATCCCCTCCAAATATCGTGATTCCGCAGACAGTGAACCTCCTCGCAAAGTAGATGCCTCACGAGAGGAAGCATTTCTACTCACAATCGAGGACCTAGTCAGTGGCAATGATGATGAACAGACTACAGTGGTTGATCTCGTTGATAGAATGTCCCAGTTGTGCCCTGATGTTGAAGCGTATAGTGTAAAATACATGAAACAGAAACTTATTTCATATTTTGGGGATGAACTGGTTATTAGTAACGTGCATGGACGCAGCGATGTTGTAACTGTCAAAGAAAGTGCTGCAAAGATTTTGCAACAATTCAAAGACTCACCACAGACTGATGATGAGGAAGCAGAACAAAGAAAGATAGTCAGGGCTGCGGCACGGTTGATCAAAGCAGATATAAAGAACATTGATACTTGTAGAGATTTCTATCCAGATCCTTCTGAACTCCGGTCGCTGGAAAAGAATGTGGCGTACGTTCCGCAGTCCCTTCGTATATTGCTGCAAGAGACGTTCAGTGGCAAGTCATGTGATCTTGAAGTTGCATCAATTGGACAAAGTATCGTGCAACTTACCAGACCAAGGGCCATTGTAGCACCCATTCAGTATGGATTGGCGGTTCAAATGCACCAGCACTTTGGTTCCCGCTTTCTTGTGGACAGTTTACACAGCCACGGCTTCTGTCTGCCTTACGCAGAAGTTTTGAGGTTTTCGAAGTGTGCTGCCAATTTCAGGGGCACCAACATATCCACTGCAGGCAGGTTTGGACAGTTCGTTGCAGACAATGTTGATCACAACTTGCGTACGCTTGATGGGCGAGGAACATACCATGGTATGGGTATAATTGTTGCTGTCACCCCTGAAGTAAGAGACAACATCAATACCAAGATTGCAGTCACCTGAAAACAACTTCACGGCAGCTCAAATTGAAATCAAATACTACCGCAGTGTTCGCAAGAAGGGTGGGCCTCTCGAATTTAGAAAGCTTGACCCCATTTCAGCATCTGACAAGCTTGAAAATCTGGACATACTGTGGAAAACGTCATGGTTGCTTCGACCAAAACGACCAGGTTGGTCCGGCTTAATGCAGAGTGTGTGCCATGGACCACACCCAGGGAAATCATCCGTCCATTTCTTGCCCATGATTGACATGGACCCTACGGACATGAGTTGTATTTACTCAACACTTCACTTCGTTGCTGCGGAAAGCCATCGCCAGGGAACGACGCCAATGCTGACATTCGACCAACCGCTTTATTGGAAAGCGAAGACGATCATTGTTCATGAGAAGGAAGGAAGCGAACTGAAACCCATTGTTTTGAACCTTGGTGGCTTTCACTCTGTGATGAGCTTTTTGGGATGCATGGGCCATGTTATGGAAGCATCTGGGCTTAAGGAGGTTTTGGAACTTATATACGCTGAAAATGCTGTGACCCAAATGCTGAGTGGGAAAGCCTATGCACGAGCAATCAGAGGCCACTTCTTGGTTGACACAGCCTTGAGTTCGATTGTGTTAGGCAGGGCATACGGTGTCAACCTCTCAATGGTAGATGAGGAAAGTGACGCATGCAAGGACTTCCAGGAGGCTGCAGATCTTTTGGATAAGCTGTTGCGTGAAGACGTTTCACCGGATGAAGTCTGCAGTAAAGACGTTTTCAACAGAATTTCTGAAAAACTTAAAGCTGAGAAGAGCTCCTTAGCAGAGCATAAGATGGGAAAGCTATGGATTCAATACATGGACATGATTGACCTGCTGCGTCGCTTCCTGAGGGCACTGAGAATGGGCGATTTCCTACTGTACCTCGGAACACTCCAGGAGATGTTGCCGTACTTTGCAGCGTGTGGTCATAACAATTATGCCAAGTCAGCCCATGTGTACATTCAAGACATGATTGAACTTGAGCAGCTCAACCCAGACATGTTCTGTCAATTGAACTCCGGTCTATTTGTGATCCGCCGAAGTGATCGGCTGTGGGCAGGACTGCCAAGCGACTTGGTTATAGAGCAGGTTTTGATGCGCTCTTTGAAAACGAATGGTGGATTGACACGTGGTAGGGGCATGGAGGAAACGCAACGCCTGCGCTGGTTACTTGCTATGCCAGCCTGCGCTGAGGTGAGTGAAGTTATGCAAGAACTGACAGGGAAGCATTTCCACACCTCTGAGCAGCACAAAGAAATGACTGAAGCAAGGCGTGAACGAGATAGGAAGGACACAGAGAAGGTTCTCGCATTCTTCAAGGATTATGATCCATTTCAAGAATCAAATGAACTCAGGAATATTGCCAACGGTGTGACAGGACCAGCCTCGGCCAATCCTCATTTACTGTATGAGGTTGGTATGAACATTGTGCAGAAGATGGAAGGTAGCAATGCTTTTGACTTTTCATTTAGGAAGAAAGATCAAGTTGAGTCGTTGGGTGCAAAGGTTACAATCAGTGCTGAAAAAGTACCAATCGACCCACAGCTCCTTTTCCAGAGGCTCCTCATCTTTGCTAATAACAGGGACTTAGGTGTTGAAGAGGTCTTTGCGTATGAGTTGTCTAGCTACCCTACTGCTCTGTTCGATAAGTGGGGGAGGCTCAGGGAAGCCAATAAACCACAGCTAGGAGATGAGATAGCTGCTGTTGTTCCCAAGTCGTCATTGGAATCATTTGAGGAAGAAAGGACTGTGACCCATGTTCTGGATGGTGGTTCCTTATTGCAAAGGATTCCATGGAAGAAGGGTGACACATTTGAGGACATTGCAAGCATGTACATGAAGCATGTTTCCAAAAACTTTCTCAACCCGGTGGTTGTATTCGACGGTTATAAATCAGGACCTACTACCAAGGACATGACACACAATCGACGATCAAAAGGAGTCTTTGGTCAAAAGGTGATGTTCACTCCAACCATGCCCCTTCGGTCAAAAAAGGAAAACTTCTTGTCAAACTCGGACAATAAGCAAAACTTCATTGACTTATTGTGTGAAACATTCAAGGCAAATGGAATTGACTGTGTCAATGCGCCAGCAGATGCAGATGTCATGATTGCGAAGAAGGGAATTGAGCATGCAAGGGAAACCGTGACATATGTGATAGGTGAGGACACAGACTTGTTGGTGCTGTTGTGTCATTATGCGGAACGAGGGATGAATGATTTGTACTTCAAGTCGAGCAAGGAAGGTGGGAAATGTTGGCATATTAACTCAGTAGCAGAAGCTCTCGGTGAAAGCATCTGTCGTGTCCTGCCAGTTGTCCATGCACTCTGTGGATGTGACACAACCTCACGACTGTATGGTATTGGTAAAGGGGCTGCCTTGAGGAAAGTGAGGGAAGACAACGGTTTCTTGAAATGTATAGAAGCATTCTGTTGCCAAAGTGGAAGTAAAGACGCGATATCATCAGCTGGTGAAAAGGCCTTTGGTTTATTTGTACGGGGGAAAAGGAAATGACACCCTTGACGGACTGCGAAAGACAAAGTTTTGCAACAAGGTGGCAAAAAGTTCAACTACCGTTGAAGTTCACAGCCTTCCCCCAACAACCGATGCAGCCAAATACCACTCGTTCCGAGTTTATTGTCAGGTCCAGGAATGGATGGGGAACTGTGTGGACCCCGAGAAATGGGGCTGGTGTCTGCGGAAGGGACAGCTTGAACCGAAGACGATGGATTCGCCAGTGGCTCCTGATTCACTACTGAAATTGGTCAGATGTCAGTGTAAGGGCAACTGTGACACTCAACGCTGTAGTTGCAAACGGAATGAGCTTGAATGTTCCAGTGCATGTGGTCAATGTAAAGGACTCTGTCAAAATAGCAACTTTGATGCAAGCACCGATGATCCAAGTGAATACGAACTCCTATCATGAATTACATAATTGGCTCTGAATGACGTCATACTACGTCATGTTTTTTTTTTTTTTTTTTTATAAAAAAGAGGGACAACAGGTCAAAAAACCCATACAAGCACAAAGTGCCTGTGTCACCCCTTGTGAAAGAGACAGTTCAGCCTGTCTGTAAGGTTTTTCGGCTGTAAATTAACCACTTTCCAGGTGTCCAAAAGTTGGAGACTTTTTATATGTTCATCAGAGGGACCTAATAAACAAGTTAAAGCCAAAAAACGTTGTTTGTAATACATTTATAGGGCCTAGGAGCAACCAGAAAAAAGTTATCTGTAAATTGAAGCTTTGGACGGCGGCCATCTTGAATTTATGCAAATTAACCACTTTCCCAGTGTCCAAAAGTTGGAGACTTTTTATATGTTCATCAGAGGGACCTAATAAACAAGTTAAAGCCAAAAAACCTTCTATTGCAATTTGTTCTAGGTCCAGTTAAATGATTGCTAGATTTACTGGACTACTACTAGCGCGACCGTACTTATTACAGTGTCTAAGCTATTACCACGAATAAATGCCAACAATAGAAAACTAATGCATTAAAGCAACAACAATATATAAAGATTCCTGATTTCCTCAAATCACATATGATTAACTTACCAAAACAGTGTGGGCTTACACCTGTGTTCCATCAAACAATATTTGGCCACGTCACCACTCCACTCATGACTGTAATTTGTAATTACATAAGTATTACTAATTGGCAAAAAACAGGTTCTCATTTAGTTTAAACAAACTATATTGACACATACACAAGGCATTACATTGATCAAACTTCATATAACAAGAACACTTATACCTTTAGTATATTATGCCATAAACGACAATACAACCCCGCCGCTATTTGACTTGTTTAAACAGCTTAGGAAGGACCTGATCCACCTCTGACCCTCTCTATTTCCAATTCACAGAAAATCTTTTCCAACAACAGCCACACACAGAAAACTAATCACTATCCCGTAAGGTTTAATACAATTAAGCACCACACTCACCTCTACTGAGAGACCCTCCAACCACCACAGCCCAGCCAATACTGAGGTCCCCCAGCAACAAATAAATCCACTTAACTTGTGCATGAAATATCAGCTTCAAATGAAACACCTATTGCTTCACAGCGACCCGACCCATAAATAAATAAACAAATTAGACCCAGCTCCAATACACTCACGACCGACCACACACCAAATACGTCAACAATAAACTGAAAATATCTGGGAACTGAGCGCTAATTTCTGATACTGAAATCTGATACCACCAAGTTTCAATATTTAATCCATGACCAGATTTAGTATTTTTATAGGACTTGAAACTTTACCAGAAAGCATAATATGTATATACAATAACCTATCTTAACGCCTTACGAGCGAGTCCATCAGTAACTTCTACTACCCGCCAAGCGGGTGGTTTTATCCTAAACGACCTTGTTTCCGTGCTCTTTTTCACGCATAAACAAGAGCCAGAGCGTAATACAATTGTGTATCCCTGAAAGGGCGATAATTGAGCTTTCCAATGACACCAGAACCATCCTTCTACGACCACGCGTTCTTTTGCAACGATCGTGCAAGACAAAGGAAAAATCCCTAAAATACGGTAATTTCCTTACATAATTCCCTGTGTAGCGAGGTAGTGAGTGTGGATGTGTGTGGAGGGGACGGCAGTTGCCGCGCGGGACCCGTGCCGAACGGTCAGAGCCGACCTATGCTCCTCCCACTGCTCGTCTCTCTCTCAGAGCCAACTATTGCTCAAAATTGCACACCGCCTGAATTCGGTCCCCACCACATACTGTAGTCCTTTCTTCTCTAGACCGACTTAAGTCCGGTCCCGCCAGACAAGGGTTAATTATACAACATCTGCAGACTGCACAAACTGTAATCCAAGCCAGTATACACTCTGTGTGTACATGCATTTTGGCTCAAACGTCCCTTGATTTTGGCCCTGTCACTCTTTCAACTCTGGGGGAGGCACTCACTACAGGCAGTTCTGCCTTTTGTCTCCCTCACTCACATAGAAAAGAAAAAAAAAATCAACCGTTATTGAACGGTGGGTACTTATCACCGAAACTACCACTAATTATTTCTCATTATTTGAAGGTTATTATAGAATAAGGATGTTGCAAAGATCATATTAAAATGTGTTTCAACCTCTATTAAACTATTTATTGGCCAGCATGGTATTTTCCAAAAACAATTATCCAGATCGGTATAATTGCATAAAGAAAAACATAGAGGGTCACGAATTGTTACGGGTGGGCTACAGACTATTGCATCCGAGTGTATCGGGCTGGATAACTCACCGGAATACCCACCATAGATGATGTTATACGGCGGTAAAATCTATCTCCATCATTCTATTTTCCTTCACATCTCCCTTCTAAGCTAATAACAAAATATAATAACAGCCATTACAAAAGTAAAACATACGTCATGGTCCACGGAAAGGGTTAACTTAGGAAGTACAGTGTTTGTGTGAGTCAGATAATTAATATATAGTATGATATTGGAGGTCATTCCTAACCTTAGGAAAATCATGTACTAGGGTGAATATTCAATTTCACTCATTTCTGTAGAAACAAAATATTATTTCTACTTTCAACAGCCATCAAAACAATGTGTCTCATTATCGTATGGTTGAAATAATATGGCCGAATAATTAATAACTGCATATATTATATGCTGCGATAGTTAAATATATCGTCCATTACCTGCTATTTAACCCTCCTATGAACCTCCAACCGTCACAAAACAATTGGCCATGTTCTAAACTGTCTTATTTGGGGGTGACCTTTTTTTAACCATCCCTATTTCACCCCATTACTTTATACGTTTCACCCTACTGGTTTGGCTATTATAAGACGTTTCACCCCATTCAGGTGTCGCTTTTGTTCTTAGTGAGAAATAACGAGCCTGCAAATAAGGGGAACTGGCCTTTGGCCAGGAAACTTTTTTACAGAAAATTGTACAAATCTAGCTTGCAGCGGGGTTTGGTAAGCGTTATTTATAATGCTTGATTTGTTCGAAAATAGCCAAAACAAAGAACAACACCATAATAAAGCCGTAAACGTCAGATGGGCTAGTGTTAAACTTGAGGTTAGGTTGTTCTGTGTCTCATGTCGTAAGAGGACTAATAGAGTGAATGTTGATTTATGAAAGAAAACCTGGTATTTAACATTTAACTAGTTTCACACACACAAATAAAATACACTAAATAAATAAATATATATATATATATATATATATATATATATATATATATATATATACATAAAGGTATTTTCTTCATCAATACGTAAGAATTCACTATAGTACACTGTAGAAAATAATGGAAATAAAAAGGATAATTTAAATGTACATAATAATCTACACACTTAAATGTATAATGATGGCAATAAAGCTATCTAATACAAGGATAGAAAGGTAAATCAATATCAATATACCCAATGATGGCATCTGCCTTGTTCATACCTTTTTTATACCCTTGATTATTTACAGTGTAAGGTTGTTGTTGTTGTTGTTCCCCAGGCTGTCTGGCCGAACAGCCCCAAGGTCTCGAGCAAGGCCAAGGCCATAAACGAGCGCCCCCACAAAATCCTCCCTGCTTACCACTAACAAAGCCCGGGTGACCGAAGCCACTCCAAGGCAGGGAGCTGAGGAGGGTGCGGAAACGCCCGGGAAACCAAAGCCCCACCCAAGGCCCTGTGCCCCTCAGCAATTATGAAGGGAAAGTTGAGGGGTAAGTGTGACGCTCGCCGCTTCCCCCAGAACCGCATGGCTTACTCGCTAGGACTCGCCAGGGCAGAGAATGTAGCTACAGTCTACCTATCATTGTGTACTTTCCTTCTCGAGAAAGCTTGTGTTGCAGACAGTTCAGAACTGTTCTTTGTTTTCGTCTGTCACAATCCTTTCTATTTTATTAAGTCAATTGAAAGTATTGTGTTGAGTAGTTGAATGATGGGAAGGCGAGCGGGAGAGAGAGAGAGACCAGGTGGTGTGACTTGGTGGTGAGTGTGGCGCGTGGCTGGCCCCCTTACATAGGCCTCGCGGGATTCGTTGCCTCCTGCCTAACACGGCCTACTAGGCGGCTGCTTACTGTGCGACTGTCGCGCGCCCTCGTGCCATTCCTGCGAACTGGGACTCCACCCATGCGGTCCCTGGAAATATCCTGGTCAGATCCTTCCCAGACAGCATACTCTAAGCATCTCCCATGAACTGTTCCACACTCTTATCTTAGAATCTTTCTCTCCTACTGCCTCTATCATTTCCACTACTTCCTCACCTTTTATTAATATCAATACCCCTCTGGTTCCCTGCATCCACACCTTGAATTGGTGGCCAGACTGTATTATATGCTGGATCTCACATTTCTTATGTACTAGGGTAAGGTTGAATATAGTCATTGTCTTTTTGGGAGATTGTATTGCTCGGACTGTCTCCATCAATCACTAATGTTTCTACAGGGTTAAATAATGCTAGACTAGGTATCAGGTACCTTGCTGTTGGTGTTTTCACTGTGTGTAGGCTACTTTTGAGCTGCATGACACTACGGATTCTGTGGGTTACCTGGGTGGATCTTTTGTCTGTGTACCTTGGAGTTTAGACTGTGTAGTGCGTGAGGGCTGCTTGCCTAATCCACCCAACACTGTTCTAACTCTATTTGCTTTTACTTTTGAGGGTCGCCAGGAGGATACTCGATACTTGTGATCGAGAATCCTCAAGAGAGCACCCCTTCATATTAACGTAATCAGGTCGCACAGACCCAAGGTCCACACTAGGCTAGGAGCTGCCTTGCTCCACCAGAATTCTGTACCTTTGCGCATCCCAGCTAGACTTTATTAACCCGGGTAGACATTAGCTGGATTAGATCATATACTCTTTTATGCATACCCATTATTTCTACACAAGCATTCTGAGGTCTAGGTTGCTGTAGAGAGACACAACCAGCATAGACCGGTTTTGTTAATAGGAGTACTACTTTTTCGTGGCGAGCAGTATTACTGTTGCACCGCTTATAATATTCTTGTGTCCAATAACATTATAGGTCCAGCCTTTTTTGTGTATTTAGCCTACACGTGCATTGTCCTGCCTCCTGCTATTTTGTGGTTCCATTTCCGATACGTTCTTCTTAGTAGCATCCGACATTATTCAGAAGATTCCTTGTTCGGTGCTTGAGGACTTTACAACACTTTCTTTCATAAAGGAGTGACAGATATTATTGATTAAAGTAACGTTAAGTAAACCTTCTTCTTGTTTGCATTAGATCACTCTTGTGATTTAATTAAGTTAACTATCTTTTCCTTGTGTACCATAACTAAGCAACCATATGTTATAGGTAATAGGCTGTTTCAGAGAACATCAGCCTATAGTAGAAGCACATAGATACTGAGAGTTAAGATACCCCGCTATCGCAGATATAACTCTGGAGGGTATATGTGTTCTTTGTTCGACGGGATTATATCAGGGGTTGGATCTAGCGTTTCCGTTGTTGCATTTATGCCAGTCTAGTCCAATGTATAAGAGCCACTGATTAATAGGAGACCCGATCGTAACAAATGGCGACGTAGCTCAGGATTTGGTGAACTGACATATAATTGCAGGTTATTGTGCAGATATTTCTCACAGTTTAGGCAGTGAACATTTGTTGATTTTGTGGAATATTTTTTGAGGACATGCAAGAATTATTTTTTTAGCAAACTAATATAGCACTTAAGCGGTCTCCGAGAATTTTTTATTGTGAATATTGTGGTATAAGAGTTTGGGGTACTTCTTTTTTGTGTATCAAAGTGAAAAATCTTCAGTGAGCATCATGTCTTATAGCGGATCAGTGCAGGATGAGGACACAGTACGTGATGTAGAAGCTGAGGAGCAGCAGCATGGGCAGGTTGTTAACTTGTTGAACAGTGAGGAGGATGCAAGGAATTTTTTACAATGGCCTGTTACTTCCGACCGGTTGCTGGGTATGAATCGGTACGGTCTCCAGTGCTTAGCCGCAGCTATCGGTCATGTATGTACTAGTGGCATGACCAAGGATGACCTGATAACGTGTGTGCTGGGTGGGGTGACTGGCGTACGAGGGGGGGTGAGTGCTCAGAGCCCTTTGGCCGAGCCTCCCCTTCACTCGACTCCCAATCCTCCTATTGGAGTACCGACCCTGAGCACGCTTCCGCAGGTGGGTAGTGACTGGCAGGGTGGTTTGCCCCTGGGGGGATCACCGGGTATTTCTAACATCATTGCATCTCCTCCTCCTCCTCAAGGTTTGACCCCGGAGATGCTCTTTCAGCTCGAGATGGCAAAGATGCAACATCAGAGTCAACAGCAGATAGAGCTAGCTAAGATAGAAGAGAGAAAAGAGCTGGCTAGGATGCAGCAACAGACGAGGGAAGCTGAGCTTAGGACTGAACTAGAATCTACAAGATACTGTGCCGACATGGATTTAGAGAAGTCTCGTGTTGAGACGACGGGACAGCGACTCGGTACTGGAAACCGTGCGCATGATCAGTCTCTGTCGCACCTTCTCAAACTGGTCCCTGTATTTGACGAGTCTGGTGTCACAGAGTTTTTCAATAGATTTGAGAAGAAGTGCCGGGAGCATCAGTGGCCTGAAGTTAAGTGGGCGGCCCTTGTGTCCTCTAGACTCGTAGGTAAGGGGCTCAAGGCTTACGATGCACTGCCTTTGGAGTCCTGCGTTGTTTATGAGGAGCTCAAGGAGGCTGTCCTGCGGGCATATGAGCTACAACCCGAGACATATAGGTTAAAGTTCCGGGGTGTGACTAAGGGGCGAGACAGTACCTTCTTGGAGCACGCCCGGGACCTGTCCGACGCTATGGGAAACTGGCTCAGATCAGAGAAGACAACTACGTTTGATGAGATGAAACAGTTGATGCTTCTAGAGCAGTTTTATAAGTGTACGGGCGGCGACTTGACTTTAAACCTTAAAGAGAAGAACCCAAGAACTCTCGTAGAAGCAGCACAGATGGCTGATCGTCGGTTGTCACTAATTCGGGGGTGCGGCTCTGCACAGAGAAACGATGTAGGCGTTAAGGAGCGTTACCCTCCCCCTCCCCGGAATATGGACACACATAAATTTAAAAGCAATGACACCAAGACTGATCACAAACCTAGCACCGCCCCGTTTAAGAAGGGTCAGGGGACTTTTACACCTCAGTATAAGTCCAAGGGGAAATTTGAGTGTTATCAATGTCACAAAGAGGGGCACATGGCAAAAGCTTGTCCGAGCAGACCTCCCACGGCGGCTGTGTCATTGGCTCGCAGCATTGGGGTGTTCCAGAAGTCTTCTGTGTTTGCTGGAGGCATAAGATCAGAGGATGGAGCACCGCCAGTGAAGAAGGATCCGGAAGGCTCGAACCCTGTCCGCGATGCCTTTTGCGACCATAGAGGGCATGGCTGCGTGAAGTGGGGGGCAAGAAGCACGGGGTACAGCTTTTGCGTGACACAGGTGCCTCTCAGACACTCTTGAAGAATTTCACTGGTAGACCCATAAACGCGGCGCGGGTAGTTGTGGTGCATGGAGTTAATGCAACTAGGTCATACCTGCTTGTTAGAATGGAGCTTGAAGTTGACGGTGTGACTCGCGAACTGGATGTGGGAATCGTAGAGAAATTGCCTGTTGGGGGCGTCGACCTCCTTCTCGGCAATGACTTTGCGGTGCCTGCTTCTAAGGTTTCACCCTTAGTCGTTGCCGAGGAGCCGGCCGACGTGAGTAGGGAGGAACAGGAGTGGGTTGAGAAGTGTCAGGTGCAACCAATGGCGTGTGTTGTAACCAGATCTCTCGCATCCAGGGAGTCACAGCCTAACCAACAGTCTTCAAATAAGCGGAGGAACGGTCACGAGAAGGTGCTGAAAGCTGATACGGTGGAGAGTCTAGTACCCGCATGGCTTCTCGGGGACTCAGTATTAGCACCGTTATTAGAGTCTGGAGAAGCACCACCACCTGTCACTGAGAGTGTAGAGGCAGGGCTTAAAGAGACTCAGAGGCAGCAACGGTATACACGGAGAGAGCAACGGGATGCAAAGTTCGATGTTGGGGGAGGGCATGAGTTGTTTCGCAAACACTTAGACAGGCTAGCTCCCTCAGATATTCGCAAATTGCAGCTAGAAGACCCGGAGGTTCTAAAGTGTAGTGACGGTGCTGTCGAACTTGAGAGTAGAGAACGAATGTTGCGTAGTCTGGAGTTGGCTGGCCGCAATCTGGTAGGCTCTCAGGCCCTCATGAAGGACAGGTACGACCACAAGGTGAAACTCAGGGAGTTTCACGTGGGTCAGGAGGTGTTGATACTACTCCCTCTTGTAGGTCACCCCTTATCCGCAAAGTACGCTGGTCCTTATAGGGTAGCAGAGAAGCTCTCGGACTTAGATTACCTGGTGGCCACTCCAGACAGGCGTAAGAGGAATCAGTTATGTCATGTCAACCTGATGAAGGAGTATGTGAGGCGCCCACCTGAGCCTCTCACTGTCCCCGTGATGACTTTCAGCAGTCAAGGTGGAGAAGGAGAATGGGACAGTCATGCGCAGGTGGATGACAACTGGGATTATCATGTTTCTGCAGATCAGTGGGCGGGAAACACGAGACAGGCGGCTCATGAGGCTTTGCAACACCTACCTGAGCAACAGCGTGTGGCTGTCGAGCGCCTATTCTGTTTATACCCTACTGTATTTGCGGAACACCCAGGCCTCACTACTCATGAGGTGCACGACATTGACGTCGGAGACCACCCACCCTTCAAATCAGTGCCCTATAGGGTGCCCCCTGTTAAACTTCCGGCCCTCCGGGCGGAGTTGGAGTATATGTTGCAACAGGGACTGATCGAGAAGGGGGCGGTAAAGTGGACATCTCCTGTAACGCTGCAACCTAAGCCGGATGGCAAGGTGCGCTTCTGTGTTGATTACCGCAGGCTAAACGGCTTGACTCCCACCAACCCATATCCTCTTCCCCGGGTCGATGACTGTGTAGACAAGATTGGCAGGGCCAAGTTCTTGACCAAGGTGGACCTGGTAAAAGGTTACTGGCAGGTGCCTTTGTCTGAACGGGCGAAAGAGGTGTGTGGTTTTGTGGTGGATGGTGCTACATATCGTTGTAATGTCATGCCGTACGGTCTAAAGAACGCACCAGCGACCTTCCAATGCTTGATGAACGAGTTAGTGGCTGACATTCCGAACTGTACCGTGTACCTGGACGACGTCATTATCTACGATGACGATTTCAAGAGCCACTGTGAACATGTAGAATCCCTATTTAAGAAATTAAGCGAGGCAAACTTGGTGGTCAACTTGGGAAAATGTGATTTTGTGCGGGCTACCGTGCAGTATCTGGGGTTCATGGTGGGTTTGGGCCAGGTGTGCCCCCCACAGAACAAGATATTGGCTATTAACCACTTCCCCAGGCCGTCCACCAAGAAGCAGATCATGAGGTTTTTGGGCATGATTGGTTACTACCGCCGCTTTATAAAGGGCTATTCTACTGTGCTGGCTCCTCTGACGGACCTATTAGCCACAGATAGAAAGTTTAAGTGGGCGCCTGAGTGTGAGAGGGCTTTTTTGCTAGTAAAACACCTGTTGTGTACTCACCCAATCCTCAGGGCCCCGGACTTTAGCCGATCATTCCAGCTGGCAACTGATGCCAGTGGTGTGGGGGCTGGTGCCGTTCTGATGCAATCAGACGAAGATGGGCTGGAGCACCCAGTCAGTTTCTTCTCAAAAAAGTTCAACTCGGCGCAGAAGAACTATTCAGTAGTTGAGAAGGAACTGCTGGCGATTGTGCTAGCGCTCAGGCACTTTGAGGTGTATATTCCAGCCTATGGACCAGTTGTGGTGATCTACACCGACCATCACCCCCTCAAGTTCCTGAATCAATTCCATAACCGGAATATGAGGCTGACCAGGTGGTCATTAATGTTGCAGCAATACAACCTAGACATACGCCATATTGCTGGTTCTGAGAATGTGATTGCAGATTGCTTATCGAGGGTGGAAGACCCGGCGTAGATCATCACAAGGGTAGCCTCCTACTTTGGTTTGATTAGTATGTTTACGTCTGGTGCTTGTTGGCTCGCGTGGGTAGCCCAGCGTATTGGGTCGTAAAGTAGGAGTTGCTGTGTTGGTATAGAAGAAAAAAAAACTAGGCTGCCCCTGTAGTGCAGCCGCCATAAACATATTAAAAATATAAAAATCCTATAAAAACTCTTTCTTTGATAGTTAAATTTTTGTTAAGTATGTTATAGCAGAAATTCTGAGCTGTACTCCTCTCAGAAGGCTGGGCTAGTGAAGCTCGCTCTTATGAGCATAACTATGTAATTTAATCTATTGTGTTGGGAGGGGTTGTTCATTTTTGTAATGTGTTATTTTGAAGAGAACTGTGCTTTACATTTCATTGTCGCTGGGTGACTAGGAGTGGCGAATTTTGTATGGGTTCTGCGTGTCAGATTTAGAGCTCATAGTTGGAGCCTCTTAAAAATCTTGGGTGGGGTGTGACGCTCACCGCTTCCCCCAGAACCGCATGGCTTACTCGCTAGGACTCGCCAGGGCAGAGAATGTAGCTACAGTCTACCTATCATTGTGTACTTTCCTTCTTGAGAAAGCTTGTGTTGCAGACAGTTCAGAACTGTTCTTTGTTTTCGTCTGTCACAATCCTTTTTATTTTATTTAGTCAATTGAAAGTATTGTGTTGAGTAGTTGAATGATGGGAAGGCGAGCGGGAGAGAGAGAGAGAGAGAGAGAGAGAGAGAGACCAGGTGGTGTGACTTGGTGGTGAGTGTGGCGCGGGGCTGGCCCCCTTACATAGGCCTCGCGGGATTCGTTGCCTCCTGTCTAACACGGCTTACTAGGCGGCTGCTTACTGGGCGACTGTCGCGCGCCCTCGTGCCATTCCTGCGAACTGGGACTCCACCCATGCGGTCCCTGGAAATATCCTGGTCAGATCCTTCCCAGACAGCATACTCTAAGCATCTCCCATGAACTGTTCCACACTCTTGTCTTAGAATCTTTCTCTCCTACTGCCTCTATCATTTCCACTACTTCCTCACCTTTTATTAATATCAATACCCCTCTGGTTCCCTGCATCCACACCTTGAATTGGTGGCCAGACTGTATTATATGCTGGATCTCACATTTCTTATGTACTAGGCTAAGGTTGAAGATAGTCATTGTCTTTTGGGGAGATTGTATTGCTCGGACTGTCTCCATCAATCACTAATGTTTCTACAGGGTTAAATAATGCTAGACTAGGGATCAGGTACCTTGCTGTTGGTGTTTTCACTGTGTGTAGGCTACTTTTGAGCTGCACGACACTACGGATTCTGTGGGTTACCTGGGTGGATCTTTTGTCTGTGTACCTTGGAGTTTAGACTGTGTAGTGCGTGAGGGCTGCTTGCCTAATCCACCCAACACTGTTCTAACTCTATTTGCTTTTACTTTTGAGGGTCGCCAGGAGGATACTCGATACTTGTGATCGAGAATCCTCAAGAGAGCACCCCTTCATATTAACGTAATCAGGTCGCACAGACCCAAGGTCCACACTAGGCTAGGAGCTGCCTTGCTCAACCAGAATTCTGTACCTTTGCGCATCCCAGCTAGACTTTATTAACCCGGGAAAACATTAGCTGGATTAGATCATATACTCTTTTATGCATACCCATTATTTCTACACAAGCATTTTGAGGTCTAGGTTGCTGTAGAGAGACACAACCAGCATAGACCGGTTTTGTTAATAGGAGTACTACTTTTTCGTGGCGAGCATTATTACTGTTGCACCGCTTATAATATTCTTGTGTCCAATAACATTATAGGTCCAGCCTTTTTGTGTATTTAGCCTACACGTACATTGTCCTGCCTCCTGCTATTTTGTGGTTCCATTTCCGATACGTTCTTCTTAGTAGCATCCGACATTATTCAGAAGATTCCTTGTTCGGTGCTTGAGGACTTTACAACACTTTCGTTCATAAAGGAGTGACAGATATTATTGATCAAAGTAACATTAAGTAAACCTTCTTCTTGTTTGCATTAGATCACTCTTGTGATTTAATTAAGTTAACTATCTTTTCCTTGTGTACCATAACTAAGCAACCATATGTTATAGGTAATAGGCTGTTTCAGAGAACATCAGCCTATAGTAGAAGCACATAGATACTGAGAGTTAAGATACCCCGCTATCGCAGATATAACTCTGGAGGGTATATTATGTGTTCTTTGTTCGACGGGATTATATATCAGGGGTTGGATCTAGCGTTTCCGTTGTTGCATTTATGCCAGTCTAGTCCAATGTATAAGAGCCACTGATTTATACGAGACCCGATCGTAACATATACTCCCTGCTTACCACTAACAAAGCCCGGGTGACCGAAGCCACTCCAAGGCAGGGAGCTGAGGAGGGTGCGGAAACGCCCGGGAAACCAAAGCCCCACCCAAGGCCCTGTGCCCCTCAGTAATTATGAAGGGAAAGTTGAGGGGTAAGGGAAAAATGTGACACTTTGGCTCCCAATCTGCCAACTTCTAGGTTGGCAGTAGGGAGGTCAATCCACGGAAAAGACTTGAGATCTAGAAGATATATAAGTAAAAGGAACAGTCAGAGTAAGCTATGGGTATGGCAGAGATCGCTCAGTTCTCACTCGGATAGACCAGCCCATCACCACATGACTAGAACCCAATCCTCTCAGCATCAGCTAGGAAAGGCCCTAGAAAGCCGCCTTTGGCGGGGGGATAGCTCCCCTATTTCAACTCCTTTCGGGGTTGGGCACCCGCCCATCGATTGGCAACAGCTCAATTCGGAATAGATTTTGTTATACCAGTTTTTTACTGGGGTTAACTGGACTAATTAGGTAGGTTCTTACTTGACTGGAGAAGTTAAATCCACATGAACACATGCACAAAGGAAATAGAGGATACAATATTTTTAATATAATACAGAGTACAAGCATCTATTCTATTCTATTCTATATGCTCAGGCCCAATCCCCACTTTTTGTGATATTTATTTTATTTTCCTCTATTTTATTATCATATATTTTGTTTTTGTTTTTTTTCTTGGGGGTGGCCGACTCAAGACAGAGCAAGAACAAGAAAACACAAAACACAAGACAAAACAACGAACAAACATAGACAAAACACAAAATTCACACACATCTAGGTCACCCAGGAGAATACCCAGAGACCAGGGCCACCAAGGTCGCTCCAGCACTCCCCCGGCCCCCGACCAGCCGGAGAGGCTCTGATCTCGGCAGGCAGACATGCAGCGGAGCCAAAGTCACAAGCCCTCCCACCACACTTCCAGGTGCACCCTTCATATTAATCGTCTCCCCAGGCCAGGCGCCTGATGGACTATTATCTAGTCCAACTTGTGCCCGACCCCTTCCCCCAAATGACCACGTGTTCACTCAACAATTCACAAGCACTCTCCATTCATTCCTGTTTATTACCACTTCCTTTGCCTGATCTATAGTCATTCCTCTATCATCCAAAGCTTGTCTTACACAGTCTCTCCATCTCAATGGGGGTCTTCCTGCCCTTCTATCTCTCCTTGTATCTGACTCATATATTCTCTCTGTAAGCCTTTCATCTCCCATTCGTACAAGCATAGGTTATATTATTCAGTGTAACTATAGTATAATGTACAGTTACTGACTGTCAGACATGGATAGGTCAATATATACAAGTTGCAGAGCACAAACAAGGATCCACAATAAGTTCCAGGGGGATGACACTGTACACTTTCGAGGTTACACTAACCACTTCCAACGATAAGGCACTTCCGTGGCACTTCCGACGAGGTTCTTGGGCCATGGTGGTGGTCCTGTCGTGTGTTGATGACAGCAGGATGGAAGATGTTTTAGAACTATTGGGTTTGGGTTCTTGAATGAATATGTTCCGTTATCCAGTGTTATACGTAACATACCATCGGATTAACGTGAGGAGAAGTTATACCAGTGTTGTACTGTCTCGCTCAACTATCCTGACCTTTATAAGAGTTTAATTAAGAACCTTACAGTACTCTTGGGTTTGGGGTCTTGAATGAATATGAATCTGTTCTGCCAGTGCTATACAGGTACATATCATGTCATCGGACTAACATAAGAGGGTTGATATGCAACGTCTCTTAACCCCTGCTGTACCATAGGGTACTAGCATAAATTTCCCACCAGTCCCAAGAAATGTGGCTAAAATGGCTTCAGAGGCAAGATATAACAACCTCCCACCTCAAAAGATGGAGGAATACTGCCTCTCCCAGCATGTGGGGGCTTGGATATAAGCTGAGAAGTGTTGCCAAGGCCCTAGAGCAGTGCTCAAACGTCGTGGTACCAGGTACTGCCTGATACTGGCAGTTACAAGGATCGTATATAACTGACAGCTTGCAGCCGTCGCTGAGACTGGGGAGTGATTTATCTACTCGTGGCTCTCTGCCGTCGCTGGTACTGAATGGGTTAACTGTCCTAACTTTTATAAGAGTCTTTCAGGGACTTTTGGATGAGTTTATTTTGGCCTTTTACGCATATGTGTGTTAATGCCAGTGTCTGGGACATCGTACCGTGTGGACTCTATGCAGAGTGCCGTTATGCAGTTGCTACGGTATCTGCCGAGCCCTAACTTATAAAAAGCCAATTTATGATCTTCTTATAAGTACCACAATGGGGTCGGTTTACTACCGCTAAAGCACACATCAGTACAGCCTTCTTTAGCGACAGTAATTCCTAATAATTGAGACAGAAGAATTAATATTGAGTTGCCACTATGGTGAATTGGTGATTCAATAACAATTCCTTTGTTGAGCCAAGATCTAAAAATCTTCAATAAACCTTTATATGCCAGTGCTTTAATAGTTTATTGAGTATAACCCAAATCTTCCAGCTCTTAAAATATCTTCCAGTGAAGTATATTTTAAGAGCTTTCCAACTGTTATAGATCTTAACTTTGCCTGCCATAGTCTTACAGCTTGTGGCGTTTCTCCAGGTGTCCCTTCTCCGTGCTGGGAGTACGGCTTGGGGCGGCTGGGGTAGCCCTCTGGATTTCTCTATCACGGCGGTGGTGCGGCTTAGAGGAAGAGGGGCGCGTGGTGGTGTAGGATCTATGCAAGTTTTTACTTATCTTGCCTTCCTTCTGGTTCTTCTTTCTCCTGTCACTACTTGGATAGTTACTCGTGACTATTATGTCCTTTCCAGTTGTTAAAGCAAGTGTGGGCATGATAGAGGCAACTCTGGCATATTCTGGTGGTGTGGCGCTTGGGGCTTCTTTACTCGGGGGTGTGGTAGCAAGGGTGGCAATAATAATTCTTGGAGGTGTTGTGTTTCCACTCTCCTTTCTCTTTATTTCAGATTTAAAACATAATTCAGAGCAGATTGGTTATTCCTGACAAATTTGGATATCTAGCTCCTGCATACAGTGGTATCAATCTCAAATGATTCTGTCTACCATTAGATAATATTATGGAGTTTAGGAAGGCTATCTGGGAATGGAAGAGGTAAAAATTATCTCAATTAAACATTAACTCCGCCAAGTCCTTCCATACATAATATAAAAGGCGTCATGGTATACTGAAAAGGTTCATTAATCTGAATATTATGACAACTGGTTATCAAACAACCCATTTACAATACCTAACCACTTTCTCTGTCAATCTTTGGGCGCCATTCGTGTATTTTTAACTTCTTCCCTCGTCAAGATACCCAACATACTGAAACAATTTATATCCAATCATTTGAATACAATGGATAATTATAATCAGTTTATTGTTATTTGTTCCTTTGCAACTTTACAATTGTATTGCACATGTAGAAACTAAACATAATAGGCTATTCACATATAACAAAGGACCAGATACCCAACGGTATATGCGTCCTTATAATTATACTCTATTCTTGGGCAGACAAAGATAAACTGGTTAAAACGAAAATTAAAGGAAATTATAAAACTAAGTCAATACTGTACGCAAGTATACTTGATACTATATTCATACTAATTAATAGTGTGTATGTTGGCTTCTAGAAGATGCATTCTATTTGGGTTGTTATATTTTGCATCCAAGCTTGTCTCGACAGTATGTGTACAGTTATTTTATGTGAGTTATTAGTGCGTGTGTGTGTCGCAGTGCTCTCTCTCTCTCTCTCTCTCTCTCTCTCTCTCTCTCTCTCTCTCTCTCTCTCTCTCTCTCTCTCTCTCTCTCTCTCTCCACAAGTGAAATGACTGCCAACAAAAACCTGACCACAAAAACGTTCCATGTTTGTACAGCATGTTTCGAGGGTTGGGTCTATGTTCACAGCTTCCATGTACAATTTTCACGTTTGAATGTGGCTGTCTTTTTCCTAGTATGAAATAAAAATGTAAATAGATAAATTTTAGTTTGTTATGGTTCTGGCTAACATTAGACGATTTTTGTTCAAATAAGAACAAAGGTCTCATACAACCGGAAGTCCGTACTTCTTGTTATTATGATTAAATATAATTGGGGATTTTGCTTGATTTTTAGAGCATTGTATTGTATTTGTTCTCCTAGGCAAAAAAAAACGCCTTCCCAGACTTCCTTCAAGATAAAAGTGCCCACCCGGCCGAAGGCTGATTTCTTCAAAGTTACTTGTTCGCTTTCGCTCGCCCAGAAAAAAAGAAACACCTGAATGGGGTGAAGCGTCTTGTTATTGTCAAACTAATGTTATGAAACGTCTTAAAATCTCCAAACTAATGGAGGGAAACAGTAGAGGTCCCAAAAGATCCTCTCAGACCAAACAAAGGTTTAGGAAGAATAGAGTGGTGAACATTGAAGAAAATAAAAAGTCCTTGCATGATAGTGTAGTGCATTGATGTACGGGAGTGAAGGATGGACGTTGATGTACGGGAGTGAAGGATGGACGTTGATGTACGGGAGTGAAGGATGGACGTTGTGGGAGAGACATAAATCAAGAATGAGAAGGGTGGAAATGAGTTACTTGAGAAGTTTGTATGGAGTTACATGGAGAAATAGACAGACGGACCAGGAAGCACAAGAGTGTTGTGGTGTGGATGTGGATATACTGGAGAGTGTGAGATGGAACACCTTGAGATGGTTTGGTCATGTGAAACGAATAGGGAGCAAGAAAATGACTAAAAGTGTAAGAAAGTGAGGTTAAAGGGCAGAGAGGAAGAAGCAGACCGAGATTGAGGAGGAAGGATGGTGTTGAGAGGGATATGAGTGAAAGTGGTGTTGGATGGGAGGAGGTACATGGAGGTGATTCATTGGTGGGCTCCCCTTCGGGAATCATATCGTCTGGCAGTAGATAGATAGATAAAAGAACATTTATGTTTCTAACCAAAAGGCTCAGTTCTACCAGACCAGATGGCTGGAGTAAAGTAGGAAAGAAGAGCAATTGGAAAGAGGAAGAACAAGTTGAGAAGTGAGAAGTACAGTAGAAGACTGAAAGTTCTCGGGCTCAGTTCTAGGTCCAGTTATATTTTCATTTATAATAACGATACTGATGATTCGCTGATGACACAAACATTGCAAACATAGTACATTCTCCATCGCACATACAAGAGATTCCGAATGATCTAGACAAGCTGTCAAACTGGGCTCAGTCATGATAGATGAATTTCAATATAGATCAATGGAAAGTGCTCCATATTAGTAATAAAAATGCACGAGCAAACCATTTTTGATTAAGGGAATTCATCTCAAGAGTTTAAATTATTATATTCTCTCCACTAACCAACTTTACTCCTAAACTCGATTAATGAAATCAACAAACACATGTGGCTGGTGCGCTGGGAGGAGAGCCTGGAGTAATTATAACGAGAGATTAAAAACCTGTCCAACAATGTGATGAAGTTGGTAAAACCTGTCCAACAATGTGATGAAGTTGGTAAAACCTGTCCAACAATGGGATGAAGTTGGTAAAACCTGTCCAACAATGCGATGAAGTTGGTCAAACCTGTCCAACAATGCGATGAAGTTGGTAAAACAAACAAAAATAACATAATTATTGGCTTCATTGGGAGATCTTTTGATCTTATATATATAAATCCGAAAACATTATACGCATGTTATGTAATTCATTGGTTCGTCCGCACTTGGAATACTGTGTGCAGTTTTGGTCGCCATACCATAAAATGGACATTGAAAAACTAGAGCACTGTACAACAGAGAGTCACTAAAATTATTCCCCGACTAAGAATCAAAGCATATGAGGAACGACTAAGATGAGTTAAACCTATTTTTTTTTAACCACATAATAGAAAATTACTTAATCAAAGTTTTTTAAATTATTTAATGGCATGAAAACATGGACGCAAGTTTACAAGTACTGCACACAATATAACGCAAATTACACAAGAATTAATGGTTACAAAATTGTGGGAAAGGCGTTTCATTCACATGAAGCGAAGCACTTCTTTTTCGACATAGTCAATTTATGAAGTAAATTGCCTAGACATGTTGTGAAGTTTAATTTAAATATCGCGTTGATAAATATCTTGCCATGAATCCCCGACTGACTGCGTTTGAGCCCAACTAATGTGACCGTATCAATAACGTTCACAGTACTATATTTTTGTTTTCTGATCCTCAGTATTTCTGGAGCTGAAGCCCTCCAGTTGATTGCCGTGACAGCCTTTCTTTGTCTTTCTTGTATTTGTTTGTTGTTATTGTTATGTTTGATAAATAAACAAATAGCCTAGTAAGGGCCATTAGGTTTGTTGTTTTTGTCTTCCTTTATATTCCTTTGTATAACCAGCGCCCAGATACTTAAGATGCCTTAAGTAAGCTACGGCGAGGTGTGAGGCTTAACAAACTGAGAAAGTAACAGTTTATTCATTGCTTATGACGTCATAATTAGCTCACATTTAGGAAATCTCGGCTATGATAAATATTAATAACCCGTTTTGACTTTTTTTTGGATATTAATTGCGCTAGAATTTTGCTGTCGGCATTTAAGATACGACGATCAGAGGGAGATATGGTATCGCAAATATTTTCAGCATCATGCCTCAGTATACAACAAGGATAATAATGTATCTATACATTTGCTTACTTCCTGCCTACAACGCATCTTTCCTGACCATAATAAACTCGTCTAGTCTCAACAAGAGTACAAGTAATCAAAATATAACTATTCCGAGGGCGTTACTTGAGAAATGTTATCCCTCCAGGATACGATGACGCGTTTTTTCATTAAAATCTGGCTATTAGTAGACGATTTTATGCAATT
This sequence comes from Paralithodes platypus, assembly GCA_032716605.1. Taxonomy (NCBI): domain Eukaryota; kingdom Metazoa; phylum Arthropoda; class Malacostraca; order Decapoda; family Lithodidae; genus Paralithodes; species Paralithodes platypus. Next base: position 39,885,872 of record CM064568.1, on the reverse strand, counting down.
TAGGATGAACATATTGAAAATAAAGGGGTAACAATGTCTCATTTAACCTCTTACTTTCCAAATCCCTTGCTAAGCTAAAGAAAATCGTCTAATGATAGCCAACATGAAATGAAGAAACGCTTTGTAGCCTCTTGAAAGGGTTACATGTACACTTGTTATGCCCTTCTACAGTATATCTATATTTATCTATATGCTCAGGCCCAATCCCCACTTTTCCTATGTTTTTATTTTTATTTTCCTCTATTTTATTCTTTTTTGTTTGTATTTTCTTGGAGGTGGCCGACTCAAGACAGAGCAAGAACAGGGAAAACACAAAACACAAGACAAAACAACGAACAAACATAGACAAAACACAAAATTCACACACATCTAGGTCACCCAGGAGATTACCCAGAGACCAGGGTCACCAAGGTCGCTCCAGCACTCCCCCGGCCCCCGACCACCCGGAGAGGCTCTGATCGCGGCAGGCAGACATGCAACGGAGCCAAAGCCACAAGCCCGCCCACCACACTTCCAGGCGCACTCTTCATATTAATCGTCTCCCCGGGCCAGGCGCCTGATGGACTATTATCTAGTCCAACTTGCGCCCGACCCCTATCCCCAAATGACCACATGTTCACTCAACTATTCACAAGCATTCTCCATTCATTCCTGTTTTTTACCACTTCCTTTGCCTGATCTATAGTCATTCCTCTATCATCCAAAGCTTGTCTTACACAGTCTCTCCATCTCAATGGGGGTCTTCCTGCCCTTCTATCTCCCCTTGTATCTGACTCATATATTCTCTTTGTAAGCCTTTCATCTCCCATTCATTCAACATGACCATACCAGCTCAGCACCCTTCTGTCCACTCTGGCTGACAAATTGTCCTGCTGCCCCACTCTTCTACGTATCTCTTCATTCCTCAATCCTCAATTCCTACAGTCTATGCCATGATATTATTCATTATCATATTTTGTCTAATATTAGAAAATCATATTTAGCTTAGAGGATGAATGGAGTATAAAATAATCTTAAGTGACCATTTAACAATATCTGGTCTGCCGTCTTGGAGGTTGTTATGATATATATATTTTTTTTTTTTTTTTTTTTTTTTTTTTCTATATTCCAACTTACTTCCTCTCGGGCATAGGCTGAGAGCCTTAACATTCACCGCTTTACAATGAACAGTGAAGCCCGTGAGGTCTTGTTCCAGTCTAGGGAGTGAGACATGTGAAGCACGTAGAGCACAACGAGCACCTGCCATCTTGCCCTCACATGAGGCACGGTACTCACTCATGGCCCGAAACGACCCTCGTTCCCGTGCTTCACTGTCTCACCCCCTACACTCGGACTCTCACACTTACACACACACAACGCCACCTGTTGAGCAGATAACTCACCAGGCATTGCACCCCTATTGCATATTTTGAATATGGGAATATTCATACAGTGCTATTTAATCAGGGAACAATGAGGGTATTTTATTACCGTTTCGGTGGGCTTGTGGTAATGCACTGATACCAGGTACAGCACAAATTCCATCCCAATAATATCTTCCCATTGATACATCGGGATTTGAACCCGGGACCTTTGGATTACCAGGCCAGTGGCAAGACCACTCCACCACACCTCCCCTTGTTTGCTTGTAGCGAGTTCATTAGACTTCAACCATGACTATTTTACTCATTCCCCCTCGCCAACTCGGCTATTTTGCTTTCGTGTTGCGAGTTAATTAGACTTCAACCATGACTATTTTACATATTCCCCAACTCCAGCTCGGTTAATTGATACGGTATTAATCATCCTGGTACTGTTATGGAACCTCTCTGATGGCAAATCTAATGACAATGTCGGACAGGTTGGGAGAGAGGTATGCTGACCCGCCAGGGAGGAATGTGTTAAAGAGTCATGGTTGAAGTCTAAAAAAATCGCCACTTGTATGAATGCATAGTCCTCTGTAATCTCTGTGTGTCATAAGAGGCGATAAAAAGGGACAGGTGGACGGGACTCATTAGCCTAGGCAGGCAACCTCATCTAGGGGGAAGGAAAAACCCGAACAACAAACCCCCTCATGGTCTCCAATGGCCATGGGGAAGAGCCAGCAGGTTTGGGTTAGGGCCTGCAACCCATCCCCACAGAAACCAAAGCTGCCACCACACACAACTGAGGAATAGGGACCGGGGATCGTGGTAAACACAACCGGGTGGGTGCCCACAACCCTGGCCCAGCAATTATGATGAGAGTTCAGTAATAGGCATGCCCAGCTTAGCTGGTGGGACCGGTCCTACTGCTCCTGCCAGTTGAGCAGGGGTGCCAACTATGACAAGTGCAAGGCAAAGCCTTTGGAATTACCCTGCATTCTGAATGGCGGAGAACCCCCAGACTAACTTCTGATTTGAGGGGGTGATGTGGCATCGCAAACGAATCACGATCCCAAAAACCTGCTTCAGGGCTTAAATTTCGATGGGGTCTTTGGTTTGGAGCCTGGACCATTTTGACCCTGTCAGATGATGCCTGACTATCTCCATTATCAGGGGAGCTGTGACGGCTGGGGGTCGACATAGTGGCCTCTTCTGAGGTGAGGCGGCCTGGAAACGATGAGATCAGTTGCAATGGTTACACGTACTACTTGTCTGGCTGTGACAATGGTGCTCGCTGCGATCTATTCCACACTGGTTCTTACAGTTGTGGGGGTTACACCTGTTGCCGTGCATCTACTGCTGGTGAGGAAGTGCTTGTTGGGCTTGAATTCTCTTGTTGCAGTGTATGCTTCTACTGAGATAATAAATTTAGAAGAAAAATAATTATTGTACACCAAGCTTGACTCTATTGCTGAACAGTGCTACCCACGGGACACACTAATTGTCCTTGGGGACTTCAATGCAGTTACTGGCACATAAAGGGGTGGTTACGAGGTATGTGTCGGTCCTCATGGCCACAACCCTCTAGTAAAGGCCTGCCGGCTGGTCCGTGACGTAGTAGCCAAAGGGGCTAGGGGTGGTAAGGTTCTGGCTGGCGACCACTGGCAACTCCTCAATCTTTTACTTTTCCCTAATGATATTTGAATTAATTCGATACTTCCGCCAGTCACTGACCATATTATACTACTTGTACAGTGTGGTCTAAGTTCTTACAACTTATATTGCTATTATAATTTGTTTGTGATAATAATAATATTATTTTGTATAGTGTTTTGACTTCTAAATTGTACATGTATCTATCATTAATATTCAATGTATGCATTAGTATTTATATTTTGTGCTTACTAATAATATATGGTAAGCTACTAGGATGTGTTTTATATTAATACTGATACTGTTGTTATACTGAAATATCCAGGTCCAGATGAGGTGTATGCTAGGGTATTAAAAGAATTCAAGGACGAATTAAGTTACCCATTAACTCACCTATTTAATAATTCACTTGCTTTAGGCTTAGTTCCTGATTCATGGAAGCTTGCAAATATATTTCCGATATTTAAGAAAGGTGATAAGTCCATAGCATCAAATTACCGTCCTATTTGTCTCGCATCAATTATAGGGAAATTGCTAGAATCAATTATTGCCAGGAAAATTAGAAATCACTTAGACATTTTCAAGTTAATAAAACCCTCTCAACATGGATTCACTCCAGGACGATCCTGCCTAACAAATTTACTCAGTACTATACCGGTAATTTTATTTTACAGTAGTCATGAATGAATGAATAAATGATGGCCATAGATAAGTAGGAGATTAGAGAGTTTTGGATAGAGGAAGAAAAGAAGTTGAGGAATGGTTACGAAAATTATGATTACATTGAAAATGACTGATTGACTACATCTGTTGATAGAATACTATACATATATTGATAGAATTATGCAAGTGTTTGGAGCTTCCTCTTCTTACTTGCAGACTTGGTTTGTGTTATCAAGTTATTTTCTTTTGCACAATAATTATTTAAAAGAGTATATGAAGAAGCCCAAATCAACATGTTTTCAACCTTTTCTGTTTCATGACCAATATCACGGAATTCATTAGGAAACAGAGCATCATCATTGGCAAGAGCTTGCATTGTTAACTCCATTGCCAATTTCCACTGATTAATTAAGTTAAGTAGCAAATGCAGGGTGTTGAGTGAATTTTATAATGATGATATAATTATACATGATGATGGTTGTTGTTGTTATGTCACTTGGATATATTAAGGATCCTCTACTTATTCCGTGGATATATTCATGATGGTCAGCTATTTCAGCTTCAGTCTCTGTACACAAACTAACTAACATTTTGCAAGAACTACATTTCGTTGTTTTTGTTTGGATACTGAATAGCAACAGTAACCTGCTAAGTATGTAATAACTGGAAGTATGTCAGTGCATTGTTCAACATCATTATTAGAAACCACTAAAACTATGTTGTCAAAGTCTAACCGATTTGAGGTTTCCATTTCCTCCCAGTTTGTTTCATTAAATATCCTTGATTAAAATTTTGGTTATGAAATGACAAATTCATCTTCAGTACAGACATCATTCTGAGGTTTTTTTCACATTCAAAGACTTGTCTAATTGATATATTATATTGACTTCCTGCAAGCTGGCGATATTGTCCAAATCTAGCTTCAAGGTGATCTGTTTGAAAATGTCCTGTTAATATATAGTCTACATTTAGTTAATTTATGTAATAGTTTGTCAGCTCAATTATGGCAAGTGTGGTATGTTTCAAGGCAGTGAATGTTTCCCTTGTCATCTTCCCACTCGCATCTTTAACACTATCCCATAATTCAAGCCAATTATAGAAAATATTCAAACATTTGTAGCAAGTTTTATTTTGATCATTAGTCAAAGGATAAGCATATTAATTGTAGTCAAGTCCACATCCTTTAAATGGTGACTTTACATTCATCACAGTCCACCAGATTATCCAGATATGAAAGGCCTCAATGTAATTTGCGACCTAAGCAGAAAATGGCATATCACGTTGCCTACCAATTGAACGAAGTGCCTGAACTATGTATTCATTGAAAATTTGCCATTCCTTTACCCCTACTGTACCGGCGACATCCTTTGTATTTTAGTATTGCTGCTACTAGTCGATTTTATTCAGCTTAGGAAGGATCTCTAGCAATAATATGGCTTCGAACTATCTCAATCGACCCTTTTAGCTACTATAGATCCTTCCTAAGCTGCATTAAATCATCTAAATATAGCTAGAATATAATGAAAAAGATGTAGCCGGTACAAGAGGGGTTAACCATCGTAAAAGCTTTCCCTACGACTTTTCCCGACCTAGAATGACCATTATACAGATAAACGATAAGGGTCAATATGGGTCGGTAAAGGTCGTCGGGAAAGGCCCTAAAGCGTGAAGGGTCAAGAGTAGGTGAGGGTCAGAAGGGTAGCGGATGAACCCTCTTGTGTCTACGTCACACCAGTTTAAAGGTCCGAGCTGGCAGGCCTTTACTAGAGGGTTGTGGCATGGCTCTGGCACCAGGAATGTCAACAGTTCTGTCTTCCTCAACTTTGCAAGGATTACTTTCTCCAAGTATGATTGCCCTTCTCCCTAATATACATAGGACAAGGTTAAGTATTAATTATCACGCTGTGGTCGATTTGATTAAAGCATGGACACCTGTCCTGACTGTCTGTGGTTCGAGCCCAGCTGAGAGTAAAAAAACATTTAGTATCTCACATGCATTTGTGAGAGATACTTAATACATATAGATATATATATATATATATATATATATATATATATATATATATATATATATATATATGGAGGTTAAATCACAAATACGTGTGATCAAATTATGTAGTAAAACTCGCTAGGAAAATTGAAACAATGGAACACCAAGTTTTCGTCTATTCTCTCAAGACATCTTCAGGGTAATACAAGAAAACAGGGGGAGAGTGAGGCTTAAATACCGTCCTAAATCATCTGTGAGTTGCTAGCATATAAATACAAAAAGTGTTGCCATCCTGCTGCCTATTGCCATATTTTTAGGAACATACTGTCTTCTTTTACATTCAAAATTAATGTCTTACAAAATTAATTATATAATATACTTATACAGATATGCATATACTGTACATTGAAATATGCCTAACAATACAATTTAATCTAATCATATATACAAGTTTATACAAATCTATGACTATAAGAAAATCAGTACAATGCAAAGCATAATATTTAGTATGAACGTATACAGAATAGCCTATATGAAACTATACGAAAAACACATTGAACTAATAAAACTATATAATAGTAATGATACAACGATGTGTGCTGTAATACACGATGAACACAACTATATATGCGAATATAAGAAAACAGGAGTCTGCAGAGAGCCGCTTGGCCCATACAAGGCAGATCCCTTTCAAACTTTTATCTAACTTAATATGTAAATATAAAGAAATACATATATACATATAATTACATATACATACTGTTATGTCCTGGGATATATAAACACTGGGCTCTTTCTATTGGACTAGGTATGCGGCAACAAGCAACAACGGAAAAACGCTAGATCCAACCCTTATCTATAAACCCAGGCAACAAACCACCCTAAACCGTCAAGAGTCCTGCCTGGACAACAAGGTATCCTATGACTCGGTTACAGGGTGCACGCACTATAGACTGCTGATAGTCAAGCAGGCTATATAAAAGATTAAGTTGACTTAAAGCTTCAAGGAAAAGATAGATAACAGAATTAAATTGCAGAAACAATTTAATAACAAACTAGAAGAAAGTACATTTAACGTTACGTTAATTAATACAACTAATCACCCCTGCGTGAAAGAAGGTGAAAGCAAACAGTCCTCAAAACATCGTACCGGTAGACAAGATGCGGGGTTCTAAACTGCATGCGGCTACTGTAGGATCTGATGCTTAGCAAAGAAAGTACGTTACGGATTTAGAGAACTCTCAACTCATAAGCAGGAATAAATACTAGTGATAGGACCTACAGTGTATAATGGCATAGGTATAATTAAATAAAGGCAGCAACTCGCAACATAACCACATACAGGTGTGCTTCTCACTCTTAGTCAGGCAAGCCTGCTCGGACAGAGTCTCTAAGCCACACCCTGACTCACAATGCTCACAAAAACGGTAAACTGTGGCACAATAACAAGCATACAGAAATAATAAACCCCTAGCTGTTAATCTGCCAGGTGGCAGAGGTCTAGCTGGAAGGATATAGGCTTCGGATACCCGGGCTGAGCCACCTGCTCTAGCCTAGGGACGTTCCCAAGTCTGTGCGCCAAATTACTCTAATTGAAAGGGTGCTCTCTTGAGAGACTCAGATCCCAAGTATCTGACTCTCTCCTGGCGACCCTAAAACAAAAGCAAGACGTGCTAGCGCAGTGCTGAGTGGACTAGGCAAGGGCCCTCACACAACACAACACTAGACACACAGGGACACAGACAAGAAAATGCCCCCAGACTCCCACGGGTATCCTAGTAAAGTCGTGCGGGTCCACAGGACTCGCACCAGCAGACTTTACTTAAAGGATCGCAAAAAGCCCCCCCTCCGGTCTAGCCCCTGCTAACCTGACACAAGCACACACTAGCAAGCATGAAACCACCAAATATGAGACAACAAAAAAGCTTCCTAGGTCTCATTAACAATTACGTCTCTGCATAAGGCCCAAAATCCTATCTAGTTATCTGAGAGCTCATCGTTAATACAATAATAGATATAAGGTCTATCAAGGGGATGGGATAATTAAATAGATTGGTGAAGTAGTGGAAGGAAGGTATACAAAGTAAGAGAGAAAGTTTCTAAGTGGGGTTGACAGGGATAGATATCAAGGGGGTCCGAAGGGTACGACAGTGAGGTGAGCTCTGAGTCTTGAATCTGTCTGGACCCCGCCCTAGGCATGCAGAATACATCCCAGGCTTGGCAACACTCAACACAGTTGCCGGGTCAAAATCGTCTACCCCGTGCGTGAGTCGAAACTAAGCCTAACGTTGCGATCAAATGCATATGGTAACATCAGGCTCGTCCCAAGCTGGACTCTCCGCGCGAAGCAACGTCCCCAAGCCGGTCTCTCTCTCCCGCTCGTCTCCTCCCACTCTCACTAGACTTACATCTTATATATTATAATGAAACAATCAACTATCGAGAATAAAATATACTAAGATGCGTTGGTTAAGAATAAGGGCAGCTACAAGCTGTGAAACAACATAAGAATATCCCAGACATTAGTTACATTGTCGTCGGATATATACTAAGGAAAAGCCGGCCGGCCGGCTGCCGCCAGCCGGTTTCTAAACGGCTGGGCAGCCGACGCACGCGCATGCCCGCACGTGGTTACTATGTAGAAGCGTCACAATACATATATACAGCACATCATATACACGCATACATTACATACACCCAAATAAAAATTACATATATAAAAACATAAGAAAATGGGAGTCTGCAGAAAGCCGATTGGTCCACACAAGGCAGATCCTTCTCACACCTAACCCTAATTATAAGGCCGAATTATAAGCCCAACTCACTAATACTATGAGGACTGACCTCACGAAAATGGTCAGGTCAACATAAGGAAAAAAAAGAGTCTCCAGAGAGCCGAATGGCCCACACCCGGCAGATCCCTCACAACTAAACATTATATATACATGCACACACACATACATACACACTCCTAAATACACACACACACACACACACACACACACACATATATACATACATAAACATACATATATACAATCATTATTATTATTAAACAAATAAATACATAAATACATAGTGGTCATACCTCACGTGTACATTATTAATTAGATACCTAACTCACTAATACTATGAAGATTGACCTGACCAAAAGGGTCTGATGTCAAACTACAAGCGGTTTCAGTCTATAATCTGATGGTCTGGACATATATTTCTAGCTCTTTATATTTTATAATTTTTATGGATGTTATATATTTTGTAAAGGCCATCATTTTGATTCATAGTGTTTCTATATACTCTGATGAAGGCGGACTCGGCAAATAGTCTTTCATAATAGCAGCTTGACCAGTAGATCGTCTTAGCCTCATCCCAATTTATATGATGGTTTTGTCTATGTTTGTTTTTAAATATACCATTAGATTCGTGAGCTGACATTACTGATTGTTGGTGTTGTTTAACTCTCACCTCTAATTTGTTTTCCAGTTTGTCCTATGTATATGTCATTACATCCTTTACACGGAATGAAATATACACCACCTGCATCATTTTTATGACTGTTTTTGATCAAAGTAGACTTGACGGAGTTTTCATAATTGAATACCACATTTATATTCAAATTCTTGAGAGATGTTGCGAGAGGTGTTAATTCATCGTGATATGGCAAAACTAAGATATTTTTCGTTGAAAAGGGAGCTATATTACTTATATTGTAGAAGTTTTTTTCGGCTTTGGCTAAACTTTGATCAACAAGACTTTCAGGATAGCAGAGTGAAGATATCTTGAGAGAATAGACGACAGCTTGGTGTTCCATTGTTTCAGTTTTCCTAGCAAGTTTTACTACATATATAGTATATATATATATATATATATATATATATATATATATATATATATATATACAGTTACACACGCAATATGTTTGATGCTTATTGCGCTAATATATGTGCGGTAATAATCGGCACAGTGGTAGGCCAGGTGGAACTAATACCCACATTAGGGTAACGATGTGCCTCTGTTATCACGCTACCAGAAGATATTTCCATATAATGGTAACATTATATGAATATATCCATATTAGACATACTCTTTGGGGGCAATTTCTACTGAGTGAGAAACTCCATAGGTGACGTGAAAGAGAGTGTTGTGCAAGATTACAGGATGAGACGGCAAGAGAGTATAGTAGTGATGTGGGTTCCAGAAGATGAAACTGCACCATGCCAGTAGTTGATAGCCAAACACAGTATATACTGTATTTCTGTGAAGACAAATATATTTATGAGTCCATTGTTAAAATATGTCCGTCTCGTCGTGTCTCTAGTCACCTGGAATAAGACCTCCTGACTCCAATGTGTTGAGCGCTATAAGCATATGTCCTCAAAGATAGATGAAATATTAAAAGGTGAAGTGCGGTGGAGGGATGGAATTGAGAGGTACAGTACTCTATATATAAGTGAAAGTGGTGGTGGGTGGGACGCCAGCTGATGGATGACAGAAGAGCATGTAAGCGATTCATTCGTGGTCACCCCCTAAGGGATCAAGACGTTTGGTAAAAGATAGACAGATAGATGTATTCACTAGCTGTAGTGGATAATTGTTAACGTTGCTTTCTCGAATTATCATTATGTATTATGGTTTTCATGATCACATTCACATGCTAGATAACTTCTTAATTATACTAATCCATATTCAATTTAGTTCAAGCTGATGATATTTGTTGAATACTATAATTTGAACAAATAAATTTGTGTCATAATATAGCCAAAATCTGTATATATTTGTGTCATAATATAGCCAACATCTGTATATATTTGTGTCATAATATAGCCAACATCTGTATATATTTGTGTCATAATATAGCCAACATCTGTATATATTTGTGTCATAATATAGCCAACATCTGTATATATTTGTGTCATAATATAGCCAACATCTGTATATATTTGTGTCATAATATAGCCAACATCTGTATATATTTGTGTCATAATATAGCCAACATCTGTATATATTTGTGTCATAATATAGCCAACATCTGTATATATTTGTGTCATAATATAGCCAACATCTGTATATATTTGTGTCATAATATAGCCAACATCTGTATATATTTGTGTCATAATATAGCCACATCTGTATATATTTGTGTCATAATATAGCCAACATCTGTATATATTTGTGTCATAATATAGCCAACATCTGTATATATTTGTGTCATAATATAGCCAACATCTGTATATATTTGTGTCATAATATAGCCAACATCCTGTATATTTGTGTCATAATATAGCCAACATCTGTATATATTTGTGTCATAATATAGCCAACATCTGTATATATTTGTGTCATAATATAGCCAACATCTGTATATATTTGTGTCATAATATAGCCAACATTGTCATAATATAGCCAACATCTGTATATATTTGTGTCATAAATATTGTGTCATAATATAGCCAACATCTTATTTGTGTCAATAGCCAACATCTGTATATTGTATATATTTGTGTCATAATGCCAACATCTGTATATATTTGTGTCATAATAGCCAACATCTGTATATATTTGTGTCATAATATAGCCAACATCTGTATATATTTGTGTCATAATATAGCCAACATCTGTATATATTTGTGTCATAATATAGCCAACATCTGTATATATTAAGCAAAAACAGGCACAATATGTCTTACTCAAGTGTATATGAGGAGGAGGCATACCCTGAACATTCCGAGCAGGTATATACACATACAGTCTATGAACACACATACTGTGTACATAGAAGCTTTATAGCCCTCTAATTAATTGGAACTTAAAGCGTCTAATATAATACAACGTGAAATGCTGTCCTCTACCCACTATGCAACGACTGGGTTAAATAATAATGAAGCTATTATTCTATTTGGAACTACAATAGGTATACGAGGCAAGAACAAAAATATATAGTTTATTGATCTCGTGTGGGTACTTATTTCATTACACAATCACTATGCACTCGACCAGTGATTTTCGATTTAATAATATATACGGGAAGCACATGGGGTTTACAATAAATGTATAACCTAGCACACAAATACACGAGTGGATTATATATATATTTGTATTTATTTACATATTTAGTATTAGTAGTAATATTTGTTTGGGTGTGATGAATGTTTATAGGTGAGTACAGTTGTTTCTCACTACAATAACCCTAATATCTTAAGGGCCTCTGCAGTGTCATGTTTTACCTCAAGGATTTATTCAGATTCTTCCTGGATTTAATAAAGACAAGAATGCCATATGCTATCATAAATTTTCTCCAGTCTAATAAGCCAGAATGCTACTGTGGTGGCTCAGGCGTGTACGCAGATGGTGTATACACACACACATACAAACACACACACACACACACTCTCTCTCTCTCTCTCTCTCCCAAACCAACAGCCCCTCGTTGCTTCCAACAAGTTAATTAAATAAATATGTTGGACTGCAATTAGGATGTGTATCTTCACTTTCCTGAACGGCTGCTAATATTTATCCCTTCCAAACAGATGCCGGTATTATTAAGTTGTCAAAAAAGTGCTCCTCTTATTACAGTGTTTGAATTTATAATTATTTATACACAGCACATATTATGTACGCTGTGAAAATTGTGCGATCAAATGTAACAAATATGATATACATGAAAGGTGTTATGATCGTTTAGGTGTAATCATTTGAACACGTAAACGACTGATACACTTAGTAGCCGATTTAACAATTTATATATGTTTTCATTGTACCGGAATCCTGACCTTGACAATAGTATTTATGATTGCCTGTTAACTGCTATGGCTAATATCCAATCGTCTGATCGTAAAGCTGCATTCATCTATATTTTAATGCTCACCATTCAGAGTGGCTTGACTCAGTTTCTCCTACTTACCAATATGGTCATGCTGCTCTGGACTTTGCAAATCTTTCAGGGTGTGAACAAATAGTTTTGGGTTCAACTCATGTCTCAGGTAATCGTTTAGATCTTGTCCTTACTGATGCACTTGGAGCTGTTGATGTTGATGTTTTTTTTTTTTTTTTTTTTTTTTTAAGAGACAATGAACGGAGGAAGGAAAAACACAGATAAAACAAAAAGGTCCATGTGCCTAAAGGCATCCTCCATTCATAAAATGTTTGTAACAACTGGATTTAAACATTTGTAGAATGTAAGTTTGTGGAAAGCAATTCGAGGGAAGTGAATTCCAAAGAGTAGTAGCTCTGGGGATAAATTAATTCTGATAAGCAGAAGTACTGCATTGTGGAGGAGAAAGTGTAAATTCATGGGCGCTCTCAGCTGCCCTAGTTCTACAGGGAAAGATGTGGAGAGGCGGCACAATTGAAGCAAGTTCCTCGGAACAATTGCTGTGAAAATATCTGTAGAATAATGCAAGGGATGCAACGTTTCTTCGTATGGATAATGTAGGAAGGTCCTGTGTGATTGCAGGGTTATTGATTAATCTAATAGCTTTATTTTGAATTTTGTCCAACTGCCTCAATGCAACCACTCCACTTCCACCCCACAGAGGTGAACAGTAATCCATCTGAGAACGCACATGACTTTTATATATTACGGCCAACTGCTCGTCAGTGAAGAATTCTCGAACTCTGTACAGGAGTCCCAGTTTTTTAGAGGCATTCTTAGCAATGCTTCTAACATAATGTGTCCAGCTCAAGTTAGTAGTTAATGTTACACCGAGAATGTCAATACTAGGGGAAGTGGGAATATTTACATCATTACAAAATATATGGGAGTCAGTGAGATTCTGTCGGTTAGAAAATTGAATGTACTTGGTTTTCTGTGCATTAAAGGAAACTAGATTCTTTTGTCCCCATTCATTAATTCTAGAAAGGTCCTGGTTCAGAGAAATTGCAGTGTTTATTTTGAATTTATAAGATCAGGTTGGGTGAAAGAATTGGTAAATGTCAAGGAACTGTGGAGTGTTGAGTCATCTGCGTAGGAATGTATTGGATTATGAGTGGTAGATATGAGATCATTGATATGAATGAGGAACAGAGTTGGGGCCAAAACTGATCCCTGGGGAACACCAGCATTTATTGAGTGAAATTGAGAATAAAGGCCATCTACCATTACACATATTTTTCTGTTATGAAGATAAGAAGAAATTAGTGGAACTAATGATTCAAGGCCGTAGTGTGACATCTTCGACAATAAGGATTGATGCCAGACTCTATCAAATGCCTTTGATATATCCAGTGCTATTGTATGTGTTTCACCATGTTGGTCTGTAGCTTGGTTGATTTGATGCGTAAGAAGGCAAAGAATGTCTGCAGTTGATCGACATCTTTACAATGTCCCTTGTCCTGTTGAGGCTCTTAACACTGTCCTCCTCAGCATATGTAATAGGAGAGTCCCAAATAAAATTATACAGACCAGACTGAAGGACAAAGCATGGTTCAATAAGGATTGGTGGCAAGCACAGCGGGAAAAGCAAACTGCATATCGTTTATGGACACTCTGTAGTACACGATTCTGCTGGGAGAATAATGTTATATTGCGTTCAGATGCTCAGCGAATATATAATTTGGCGGAATCTGAATATAACAATAATCTAAAGGTTAGTTTAGCTGGTGCAACCCAGCCACACAAATGGTGGTCTGCTCTGAAAAAGAGTATATTTGGTGTAGATAACACTTTGCCTCCACTTTGCAAACCTGATGGTACAGTTACATTTGACCCTCGTGAGAAAGCAAAACTCTGTTTTTGAGAGAAAGCAGAGTGACGATGAGGTTGCATTACCTCTTTCTTGTTCTCCTGAATCTAGGTTTAAATCTTTTGCATTTAGATCCAGTGAATTACAAATGCTATTGAGTGACTTGGATTCCTTTGGAGGGACCGACCCTACTGGACTTTTCCCCCTATTTTTAAAAGGAATTAGCACATTGTTGGTTCCTAAGCTTGCTGTTGTTTTTAGAATTTTAATATGCCATGGCATGTTCCCAGTATGTTGACGTACTGCCAATATAACACCTATCCTAAAAGGATCATCTCCTAATATCTTTCCTGATGAACATAGACCTATATATCCATTACTCCGGTTTTATCTAAGATCTTTAAACGCCTATTAGCCTGGCGACTCACAGAATTTACCAATAAATGTAATTTGTTGCCTCCTAACCAGTTTGGATTAAGGAAGGGTTTAGGCACCTGTGATGCCCTCCTAGTTCTCACGCATCATCTCCAGGCTTCAGTGAATGCTGGATATGAATCAAGATTAATTTATCTTTATTTTAGCTCTGCCTTTGATTTAGTTACTCATAAAGCACTAATATCTAAACTTAGTTCAATGGGGATTGGTGGTTCAGTTTTAAATATTCTTTCTTCGTTTTTAACTAATAGACAAGAACGTGGTAGTTGACGGCAATTTTAATCCCTTTCACAAAGTCAAATGTGATGTCCCCCAGGGTAGTGTACTTGGGCCTTTGCTTTTGATTCTTTACACTAGTGATATGTGGTGTGGAGCCTCCTCTAATATGATTGTTTATGCAGATGATGCTTCATTATATGCACCCATAACTTCGCCTAATGAGAGAGTTTCGGTTGCCAATACTCTGAGAGATGATATATTAAAAATTATTAGTTGGTGTGACCTTTGGGCTATGAGGCTGAACCCTGCAAAAACACATAGCCTTATAATTAGTAGATCTAGGACGCCTCTTCCTTTGTATCCGGAAATTGTCATAAATGATTATGTGATCAAACAGTGTACTACACTTAGGTCACTGGGTGTAATCCTGGATGCAAAACTTACTTTTGAGTCACATTTGCATTCTGTTGTTTCATCCATAGCCCAGAAAGTTGGTCTTTTACGTGAATATAGTAAAATTTATTCAAGTGGTGCTATTGCTCGGAACTGCTTTTATTATTTTATTTTGCCCTTCTTTGAGTACTGCTCTCCTGTCTGGCTCACTGCTAGTGAGTCCAATATGCGGCTCCTGGATCGTGCTTTTAATCAGATCAGGTTTCTGTTCCCAGATCTAAATGTGAATCTTGAACATCGTCGCCTTGCTGGGTCCTTATTGACTCTATTTTATAAGATATTAAATAATGCTGACCATTTACTACATGCTAAGCTTCCACCACCTGTTAGGCCTATTTAGTTGACCAGATAATCCTTAGAATAAAGCCATTCAGGCTCTTGCTCCTGTTCATTGTAATACATCACACTACTCTAGGTGTTTTATCCCCTCAGTTAAAAAAATCTGGAATAATCTCCCCAACGATATAGTGAATGAGGAAATGTCTCAGATATTTAAAACCATAGTTAATGCCTTTTTAATTAGCTAATCACATCTTGGCTATTTGTGCTACCCCCTGAGACCCTTTGGGGTACATAGTCTGTCTAAGGCTCTTCAGTGGGGTTCACATTTAGTGTTTTAAAATAATAATATAATAATAATAATAATAGCTTTCGAACTTACAATTTTGAGAGAGTAGGTAAACGGATGGATAGATACAGAAATAAATAGGAAGATTTAGGGCTAAATATACAGTATATATTCAGAGACACAACTAGATAAAAATGAAAAGATATAGGGAAATTGTTCTAGGTAGATGAATAAATAGTAATATATGATTAGATACTGTATATTTTGACATAGATAGATATGGAATTTATTTCGCAATATTCTCATTTAACACTTACGCTGCGGACATATTTCCGCTATAATAGGGCTTATTCATGCACTTTTGAATGATTGAGCAAGTGTCTGCATGAAATAAAATGTATTCAGCCAAAAACTAGAAGAAAATAGCTTCAAAATGACACCAGAACGTGGTTCGTAGCACTCGGGGTTAATCCGCAGCGTTACCATAAATATTCGCTAATATTGAGCGAATATCGCTAATGTCGCGCTACATTTGCCTTTGGCAGCGCTGCATGAGTCTAGCGTGATATACCTCATACGTCTCAGTGTCCCGGCCACCTGGCTGGAGAGCGGACGGGGGCCTGCCGCGCTCCCGCTCACTCAGACTCGTTTCCTAAGGCTTTAAAAGCCTGTAAATTGCTATAAATTGCCATGTGCGTTCCGGAACGTCTCTCGCAGTCAAAGGGTTAATGTATTAAAGATGTGGATATGATTCTGCATAAGGTGTAAGATCAGGCATGGTATACTATTTTGTATTTTATATAGGCTGAGGTCTAGGTTACATAAGATATATTGCTACATATAATAGCTCTGACACATGATAGGTCAAGTTATGAGTTACCTATAAAATCAGGTTCGTCATAAGTTAGGTTATCTATATATTGTCAAACGTCTTCATTCCCAAAGGGGTGGCCACAAATGAATCGCGCCTTTGCCCCTCTATCATCCGTCAGTCAACGTCCCTCCTCCCACCCCAAACCACTCACTCAACTCCATCCTTCCATCTTATTTTCGCTCTACCTCTCCAACTCTGCCCTTCCACCTCACTCTCATACACTCCTTTAGCCATTATCTCACTCTCCATACCCTCCGCGCGACCGAAGCACCTCAATGTGTCCCTTTTTACACTCTCCAGCTCATCTACATCCACACCACATCGCTCTCATACTTCCTCATGAGTCTGTCTATCTTTCCATGTGACTCCGCATGTGCTTCTTAAGTAGTTCAATTCCACCCCTGTCACTCTTGATTATTATCTCTGCAACAACAGCCATGCTCCACTCGTGTATGTCAATGACCAATGACGGGATTACCAGGCTATAATGCAGCGACTTCTTTACTTCCATGCTCACCTCCCTATTCCTAGTCACTGCTGTCAGCATGCCTACAACCATCCTCCTCTATTGCACCCTCTCTCGCACTTCATCCTCCAGATACCTTCCTCCTCCTCCTCCATTGCTTCTTTTCTTCTCCCTCTCATTCCCCATCCAATTATGTTTGCAGCTATTTTATTCTCTACATTCGACTGTTCATTAAAGTGTTCTCTCCACATCAGGACTTTCTTTTACTTTTCTACTAGAATTTGCCTACTTTTAGCTTTTACACCAATTACTGCTTCCTTTATCAACTCCCTAACTTTCTCGACCTTCCAAAACAGTCTTATATACACTCCCTTCACTTTGCATTAACCCTTTATAGGGCAAGTGACCAAATTTGATCATGCGAAGGATCAAGGAAATTTGAACCTATGGGCGCGCAAATTTGCATTATCTTGAAAAACACTCCATCCCACAAAGGGTTAAAAACCTAAAGTTCCTTCCATATTCTTAAATCTACTCTTCTCTTACTTTCCTTCACGACTCTCTTATATCGAAGTATGTTTATCTTATTTGCCTCTCCAAATGCTCATTCCCTCTACTGTCTACCATTTCCTTTATGCTTTCTTTGTCTCTTTTACTGCTTGTTTCACCTCCTCAGTCCATCATGTTATTCTTTTCACTCCCCTTCCCCTTCGCTTAACCCCACATACTTGGCTTACCTGTTTAACTGCTTCCATTTAATCCAAATTGAACCTACCTAGGCAGCTTCAAATTATCTTGAATTCTTCCCTAATATTATTTCCTCCTCCTGTAACTTTTCGACCCTCATCATCACTCTTCCCCCTCTTGCCTTACTCTGCTTCTCTTTAAGGGGGGTCACCGGCTTTTTGTTTTATCTTACTCTCCTTTTCTCTCTTTCCCTGGCTTGTATCCATTCGGCCCCATTCAGCCAACTGTTTTAAGACGGTCATCCCCATCCAGGTGTCGATTTCTTCCTGGCGAGCGATAGCGAGCCAGCATTGTATGGAGAAATCCGGCTTCGCCGGAGAAATTTTTCTATAGAAAATTTTACAAATTTAGCTTGCTGTCAAAACAAAAATATATATATACTGCCTCGCTACCACTCGCCAGGTAAATATTGACACCTGGATGGGGGTAAACGTCTTAAAACAGTAGGCTGAATGGGGCCGAATGGATACAAGCCAAATAGCGAGGGAGATAAATTGAAAAAAAGCGAGGTGGGCTCCCTTAACCACTTTTCAGCACTCTAACTGTTGCTACTATCACATAGTGATTAGGCAGACCGCTTTCAACTCGCCTATACACCCCAGTATTTTTATTAATTTCACTCCAACACCAAACACCTCCCAAAGAAATTAGTGAGAGCAAGCATGTGATCCACTGGGATTCGAACCTGGGTTAACACATACATAGTTCGTCATTCGAGCGTCTACACACACATAATCAATCAAAGCTTTTTGCTCCATCACCTCCTCCATTCCACTCGCCATGTGTACCTGACTACCTATAGATCATTTTGTGCCAGAGGCAGGTGTTGGTGACCATCAGCTTTTACCCCACACATACTGCACGTCCACAAGTGCACTACCATTACCATCCACCTCTGACTGTACACTCCATCCTCCCACCACACCATCTACTGCACGTCCACAAGTGCACTACCATTACCATCCACCTCTGACTGTACACTCCATCCTCCCACCACACCATCTACTTTCCTGTCACCCACCTTTAAATTGACCAGTTGCTAGTTTCAGGCTATAAGGAAGTTGGAGCCATAAACATAGATATTAAACAGAAATACAATAATAATGTAGGTTTCTAATGGGTAAAAAGTATGTTGAATTGGGTTTTATGTATTTATATAAGCGCTACAACCGCAATTTAGGTGATAATTCTGTTAATGAGGAACCGGTCTTCGGCTGGGACATTTCTCTACCGAAAAATATACAAATTTATCTTGAAAGGGATCTAGCGAGGAAATTTGAAATGACGGGGTTGACCAGCCACCCTCAGCTCAACTCCATAGCAGTGATCAGGGACAGCCACAAAACCCAAAGGAGAGGACACAGAAACCGACCAGCTTCCCAGGCTTTAATTCCGGAATTAAATAAGTCAACCCCTTTCTCCGGATCCGCCCATGCTCTAATTCCGGAGGAATGGGTGAGTACCCCATATAAAGGAGTTCGAGCCCTGACAAATCCTTGGAGCCCCAGCTCCTCCAACGACAGCGGCCGACACAAAGCAACACGGCCTATCACAACGCTCCAGCCGGATTTAAACTATAGTGAGGCTATGTTTATGCTAATTAAACATCAAGAGCCTTACGAATATCGAGATAAGAGGGAACCTCAGCCACCTCTCGATAATACCTCCCCGCAAGAATGGGAATAAGTTAGGTCCAGTGATCAGTATAAAAACTATAGCCTGCACAAGAAAACAGCTAGATTTCAGTATGGACAGAAAACCCTCCATTACGTCACCATTGTGCCCTCTAAAAATAAGTAACTTATATCACGAGATTTAGAATCTCCCTATGTACCCATTAATATCTGACCTGTATTTTTAGGCTAAGTATTACCTTCGCTATAACCATTACAACGATATCCACATGCCCCTATGAAATTGAAATCCAGTAAGTTGAACAGTAAAAATAAGTTGAACATATTCTTACTTTTCCTGAAGAAAAGTAAGCAAAATACGACTGCCACCTTCTCCTGGAACACAACCAGAAGCTGGTTTACACAAGACTGTTGAAGCTTCCCAGACGTCCAGCCAGGAATCACATTTCCCTGCCCCTGGGAGAAAGGCAGTGCCCCTGACGTCCATCCCGGACCCAACTTCACCTGTACCTGTGAGAGAAGCTGTGCCCCTGACGTCCAGCCCTTCAGACTCTGAGTCCACGTCGACCAGACTCTGACTTTAGGCTACTTTCATCTTTTACCCTAAGTGCCCCTGAGTGTGTTACATTGTTGATTATCGTTGTACGGTAAGGTAAAATATGCGAGTATTCCTAGTTTAATTTTGTCTAGATCTGTGCCTAAGATCTATAGTGAATTTGTGTTGATCGTGTAATTAATTAATGTAGATCCGTACAGTGATTCTTTGAGTACGAGATCATTGTTATAACTCGTGTTCATCCTTCAGAAACTTAATATTCCCGTACGTTACATACTCATTGTTACAGGTATTAATTAGATTGAATACTCTCAGATATTTTCCTCTCATGTGTCCATTATTCTGTGTATAAATCAAGCCGAAGTCTAAGTGTATACCGTGAAGTGATTATATCTATAAATCTTCTATATACCTAGAACCTACGCCCAATTTTAGTATTCTTCTTTTATTATTACTTGGGATACTTTAAAATATTTCTTTCCATTTGAAAGTAAAGATCCCCTAACCATTGAGTTACGAATTGTTCGTTAATCTATTCATCGAGTATATCAGTTACAGTGAATATTCTAATAATACACGCTAGTCGGATTATATAATTATTTCCACACTTCTCTAGGAATTCCGATTGATTTATTCATCAAGTTTACCTAAACATTTGACCTTCAAGTCAAGATCTATATATTCCTTTAGTAATATATTCTGAATCTAGGTAAGAATTCAATGCTACTCGTTCTGCGTTCTGCGTGTCTTGGTGGTGTAATGGTTAAGGTTTCTAAAAAATCTGTGTGTAATAACCCGGGTTCGAATCCTGGTGGATCACATATATGCTTTCATTAATTTCATTGGAGGTGTTTGGTGTTGTGGTAAATTAATAAGAAATAGATTTAGGAACCTGTTAATCTATTCAGAACTCCTTGCATACCATTGTTGGTATGTGTACAACCACTCTAGATAGTAATTTGTTTTACGCTATCTGTCCGTCATTTTATTTGCGTTCTTCCTCACTTTTACTATTTTTACTCAATTATAATTATCTGAGTAATTGATATACTTTGAGACTCTCCGTATATCCATTGCGAATCTGAATTCCTATATACAGACGAAGTGATTATTCGTATCTTGTGTGAAAGAATATTTGCAATAACCCTTATATCGTTAAATTCGGATTTAACCTATATTTCCTCCCATCTTAAAGTCAACCGCCTCACCTTAATCGCCAAGTTAAGATTGCACTTAGATAAATCATTATTTTCCACCCGAGCAGTCGACCTGACCTACAGGTTAAGGCTACCTTGTGACATTCACCTGTGCGCGGTTTAAGATTTTGTTGTTTCACCCCCCCTCCCCCAAACCTTACCCACTCGGCTGAACGATATTCCCTCAGTTCTTCGTGTACGTGTCCTATTACTTCACGCTAGACACTCGACTCTCATATATATTATTATCAATGAACTTATGTCTATGTATATATTTGTCTGGCCACTTTTGTATATTTCCCAGTTCTGCATATATATAACCAAGTGAATATTATTCTATTTGAGAGCCATTTAGATAACCTCTCTTATCTACTGCCATTCCATACTAGCTATTCTATATAATGGCGGAGTATAGGACCCATATTTAACTCTTATGCATTTGAATAAAGAAGAGTGTAATTTACCCTGTGTATTTATTGTGTTCTGGTTGCCTGATTGAGTATATAATTGTTATATTCACTACGCTCAATGTGTTCCTGTCGAGCAATATTCCAAGTCTAAATATGCAAAACCTGGATTGCCATTAGATAATACTGAAGCCAGTTGGATTACAACCCAGCATAACACTGGGGGCAGCGGTGTCTCGATACGGCATATCAGCTTTTACTGCGTTAATATAGACAAACTTGCTATTACTCAATCAGCACCATCACACAGCATTCACCATGGCAGCTAAATCACTCGATATTCCGGCATTTAAGCCAGAGGAATATGATATCAACACCTATATGGAAATCGTCAAACCGGTCCTGGACATAACGTTCGGGAACGAAGACACATCCAAGATACACACTGTGGTTATGAAACTAGGGAAATATGCAGCGAAAATATCAGGGTATGTGCGTGACAATATGCCATGGGTTAACCTGGGCACAATTCGAGAGCCATGTGAAAATTGCTATCAATCCAGTCCTCGGTCAGACCCTTGCAGATCGGAAGTTTCACGAAGTTAAGTACTCGGGAGACTTGGATGACACGATCAACCAACTGACCCCAATTGCCATCACCGCTTTCCCTGAGGAATCTATCGCTCAGAGA
The DNA here is from genome assembly GCA_032716605.1 of Paralithodes platypus. Classification (NCBI taxonomy): domain Eukaryota; kingdom Metazoa; phylum Arthropoda; class Malacostraca; order Decapoda; family Lithodidae; genus Paralithodes; species Paralithodes platypus. The sequence goes on along the minus strand of CM064568.1, from coordinate 39,863,296 downwards.
AAGAAAATTGTGTTCAAGGCATTAGTGAGAATTCTGCCGGAACCAGTGGCGGATCATTTTTCCATCATTGAGCCTACAAATTACGACAACGATATGCCCGTCATAAGGCGTATTATGGCTCTGAGGAAAGCAAGGGAACAGGACAAGATCGCTGTCATAAGCAAAGTGACAACACGCCCATCCACAGTGCCTACAACTAGCCCCACGGCACCCAGAGCCAGTGACAAGGTTGAAGAATGGGCCAGGATTCACCCTGCAGACTGGAAACCCTGCAATGGACAGTGTGTGTTAACCTCACTGAAGAAATCGTTCACAGAGCTTACCAAGAGAAGGACCCGGTCACCTAGGTGGTGGGCCCAAATTCCTTGGATCAAGCCCAAACAAGTAGCTACCATCTCGGAGGACGGAACTGCAGGCATTGGGAACTGCAACGAAGAGGAGGATTTTAAAGACCCAGAACCAGTAGTAGACAGTACCGGTGATCTGGATTTTTAAACCCCCCCCAACCCCCCCCACCCCCCCACACACACACACAAATAGTCGTCAGAATGGCGGGGGCTCATGAGGGGCCAAACCCAGATAATCTTCCCATTTACAGAAAAATCACTTTGAATGGGGTGGAAGTCCGACTTCTAATTGATACGGGAGCTTCCCGTTCATGTCTCTTCTTTCTTTTCTTCTGTCAACACCGTAAAGCTTTAAGTCAAATTTAGCCTTCTTCCATAGTTTTAGTGAGTGCCAATGATGACATAATTCCAAACTTTGGACAGACCCTTCCATTATATGTTAGCACCCCTGTCCCAAACCATGGAACTGATCATTCATTCATGATTTATGATCCCAAGGAAACCAAGTACGATGGATTCTTGGCTCTCGATCTGCTCACATCTTTGAGAGCCTCCATTGATTGTGGGAAGAGAACATTGATGTTCTCACCCCCCTCCAACCAAAAAAAAAAAAAACAAAAAAATCCCCAAGAAAGTCATAAAAACCCCTTAGAATATGACTCCTAATAGAATAGCCTCTACCACCCAACCAGAACTCTCCCCAGCCACACCCAACCTACCTACCAAAGACCTCATTCAAACTAACCTGAATCACCCACCCCTACCAATTTCCTCCAGTGATCAAGAGAACTTAGATAAACCTACCACTTGTCTCCTTCAGACCACTCAAGCTGTCACCTTCATATTAGTGACACTTCCCACCCCCCCACCATGAAAAATGGGTACCCATTGTGCCCACTTTAACTGGGGATGCAAGTATGACTCCACACCTCCAAAGCCCATTTAATAGGGACTGCCTGACCGCTCCGAGCCTCATATCAACTCAACTCAATTATATCAAAATAGCCAATATCTCTGATCAACCTATCACCTTACCCAAAGGCTTGGCCATTGGAGAACTCGAACCTTACGAGAAAGAACTCTTTATACCAGCTGACAATCTCTCCCAAATTCCTTTTCCCCTCCCTGATATCCCTTCCCACCTAACTCCTCGCCAACAATCTGTCTAAAAAACCTAATGACCACATACCAAGACATATTTGCCACTTCCAACCGAGACGTCGGGAAAACCAACATACTACACCATCCTATCCATATTGTAGGGCAACCTATCAAGCAACCAATCCAGAGAAAAAACCCAGTTCAAAGGCAAGAGGAGGAAACCCAAGTGAAAGATATGCTAACCACTGGCGTTGTGAAACATTCCACCAGCCCTTGGTCTTCTCCGGTAGTACTCGTCCTCAAGAAGGATGGATCCACCCGGTGCTGCATAGACTACAGGAAGCTCAATGACGTCACCATCAAGGGCGCTACTCCACTACCCAGGATAGATGACTCCCTCGAATCCTTATTAGGAGAGATGTGGTTCACTACCCTGGACCTCCAGGCAGGATCTGGTAGGTACCAGTCCTCCCCGAACATCAACAGAAGACCGCTTTTGCAACAAGTCAAGGGAGGTTTTATGAATTCACTGTATTACCTTTTGGCCTATGCAACGACCCGGCCACTTTTCTCAAGGTTAATGGAATCTGTATTGCAAGGATTAACCTGGGAAACAGTGCTGATGGGCTGGTCTATCAGAGTGAGAACTGAGCGATCTCTGCCATACCCATAGCTTACTCTGACTGTTCCTTTTACTTATACATTTTCTAGATCTTAAGTGACGGCGTCTCTTCCGTGGATTGACCTCCCAATCTACCATGATAGGAGACCAAAGCGTCACATTTTTCCTTTGCCCCTCCACTTTCTCTTCATAATTGCTGAGAGGCACAGGGCCCTGGGTGTGGCTTTGGTTTCCCGTGCGTTTCCGCACCCTCCTCATCTACCCGCCATGGAGTGGCTTCGGTCACCCAGGCTTTATTGTGGTCAGCAGGGAGGGTTCTATGGGGGTGCTCGGTTATGGCCTTGGCCTTGCTTGGGGCCTTAGGGCTGTTCAGCCAGGCAGCTTGGGGAACAACTACAACAACAACAACCTGGGAAACATGCCTAGCATATTTGGATGACATAATTGTTTTCGGGAAAACCTGGGCAGAACACCTGCAGAGGATAAAACAAGTATTCCAGAGGATTCGAGAATCCAACTTGAAACTAAAACCATCAAAATGTATTCTTGCTAAAAATGAAGTTCACTTTCTAGGACATATAGAATCCGATAAAGGAATTGCCCCAGACCCTAATAACTAGATGCCATCAGCCACATAACTCCTCCCACCAATGTCAAAGGAGTACGAGCTTTCCTCGGATTGGCCTCCTATTACCGCAGGTTCGTAAAAACATTTGCCACCATTGCCAAGCCCCTTCATGACCTCACAAGAAAAGACGAACCATTTTTGTGGACAGAACCACGCCTACAAGCTTTCAACGCCCTAAAAGAACTGCTAGTAGCCTCTCCCGTAGTGTCGTTCCCAGACTACACACAACCTTTCCGCCTATACACGGATGTATCACAATTCGGTATAGGCGCCGTCCTAGGCCAAGCAAGAGAAGGGAAGGAACACATAATCGCCTGTGCCAGCAGAACACTAAACCCAGACGAAATAAATTATCCGGTGACAAAAAGAGAGTGTCTAGGCATTATTTGGGCTTTACAGCACTTTAAAGCCTACCTGGTAGGTGTCAAGGTCACCATCATCACGGATCACCACGCCCTCCAATGGCTCCGGAAATCTAACACCAAATATGCCTTGACAGTCAGATGGCGGGAATCATTGGAAGAATTTTATTTCGAAATAGCCTATCGCCCTGGAAATCTCCATACCAACGCTGATGCTTTATCAAGACTTCCATCCAACTCAGCCCAAAACACCCCAACCATAGACTCTGAGGATCAACCAATATTGGCAATACACCACCAAGATTCTTTAGACCAAGACCAACAAGAACTGATTAAACAGTTCCAAAGCCAAAACAAATCAGACTGGATGCCAAGAAGTATTTTCTCTCAACTCAAGAGACGAGGGGATAATTTATTCACCCCCGAGGGAATAATTGTCATTACACCAAAAGCAGCACTTTCACCCATGCAATCCATCCACATGCACAATGGCATCCATCTAGCCCAAAGGAAATTAACTGCTACTTTTCAGCAGGTTTATTGGACCCCTTCCCCTTACATAACTGCAAAAAAGGTTACCAAAGCCTGCAGAGCATGTGCTTTAGGAAAAGATAGAACCCGCACCGCCGGACCTACGGGAAAATTAGTAGCGTCAAAACCTTGGCAACTTCTTGCAGTAGATGTAATGGGACCAATGGAAGGAAACCAGGGCTACAAATACATCATAACTTTTGTGGACACATACTCCAAATACGTTATTGCCTGTCCAGCAAAAGAACATTCAGTCATAACAGTTGCAGAGGCACTAATCCAACACATGTTCCCGTACTTTGGATTACCAAAAGCAATCCATTCGGATAATGCACCTGAATGTACCAGTCACATTTGGTCCCAATTATCACAAATGTGCGGATTCAAAATAAGCCACTCATCCCCATACTGGCCTCAAGGGAACTCCATCTGTGAAAGAAGCCACCGAACGATTGCCAATCAAATCAGAACAAGATTGCAACAAATGAACAACAAAGATTGGCCCAGTCAGGTAAAAATAGTCCAATGGGGGATAAATACCTGCCCGAGAGAAGACGGTATATCACCCCATGAACGTGTCTTCGGAGTACCACCCCTGCTCCTACCCCTACGTCATCTAGCTGCCCCTTATGAGCCCTCATCCAACTTCGATCAATCCCTAGTTCACCTCAAAAACCGCCTCCGACAACTGCAATACCTCCAAGACCTCCAGCCTGACGAAAGTGCAAAAGTTAGTCCCCACCGTGTCGGCGATCTTGTCATGGTTGCCAAATTACCAGTGCCATCCAAGCTCAAACCGAGATACCAAGGTCCCTTTAAAATCCTAACTGTACCAAATTGTTACCAGGTTACAATTAACTATTATGGTGAGTCACACACATACCGTAATATATACTGTATATACGTAGGTTTCAACCCATTGATGAGAATATGATTATGCTTGCAGATCCCAAGGATAAAGACACATTGCCTGCATCTAATGATTATGGATATTCGTAGTTAGGATTATATAGTGGACTGTATAAAAATACCATACAATAGTTTATATCACCTGAATACTGGAACTAGTGATGTAGGGCCTAGTTGACCTGTTGAGCCATGGCGTTGTTACAAGATGGTGTGTGGGAAACAGGAGTGTTAGCTAATAGGATAGAGTTGATGAATAAAGAAGGGGCCACTATACTTAATGATTGATGGGAATGATGATTAATGATCTATGGATTAGTATGGATAGATGGAGAATTGATGAGCTAAGTGCCATCACTAATGGGGCGAAAGGTGAGGTGAAAACATGTGAGTGTAGGCAGACGGTCTGGTAGTTGTGGTGGATAGAGAGAGAGTGAGCACGGGGCCCTCACATTTCACGGGAGGTGCGCCGCTATCACGCATGCGTAAATAGGTAGGGATTTATTTTCCCTCCCAATTATAATTACCTAAGTTCATAGGAATGATAGATTACCCAATATCCAATATAGAACATATTGTCTATATAATTATTGATCCCACAAACTTAATACTAAAAACTTAATGTGATACTTAAAGTAAGACTGTCCATATCAGAGTTTGGACACATTCCCACCACCAGGTTTATATAATACAGTATCTACAAAAGCCCGGAGGCTATTTTATTTCGCCATGATTGGGAGGAGGCTTGAGCCGCCTGTCGACTAGGACGTCCACTGGGTACGTCGACCAGTTGATCGGTCGAGGTAGCTACTGTGGGAATGTCTCCAGGCATCTCCGAGGAGTCCTCTTTGCACTCAATGTCCCCCTCAAGAGAGTACAGACGGACAGTCGGCCGCGTAAATGTTCCCGTCTTCGTCCGGACTCTAGCAACTCGGACTTCTCCGTCTTGACCGGGTAATAACTCGACAATACGGCCCAACTTCCAAGAAGCGTGTGGACCCTCATCATGGATGATGAAGACATCACCGATACCTGGCCACCGACCATTTATTGGTCTCAGCTTACACTTATGTGCCTCTCTGAGGGTCACCAGATACTCATTAGACCAGCGTCGCCAGATATCTTTAGACAGTTTGCGAATATATTGATATCTGGCTGAAATGACATCTTTATTTATGTAGTCTGGATCTTCCAACCCATCCTCCACTTCATTATCATCAGGAAGATCCCGCAACCGATGATCCCGCACCAACACAGAGGGTGTTATTGGGGTAAGATCCCCTAGGTCGCCGGAAGCATAATATAAGGGACGATCATTGATAGTGGCCTCAATTTCCAACAGTAGAGTAGTCAATTACTCCAAGGAAATTAAGGCACGTCCCAACACCTTCTTCAACCCCGCCTTGACAATGCCGATGGCCCTTTCCCATATAGCGCCGAACCACGGCGCCCTAGCCGGGATAAACCGCCACTCACATTGAACACTGCCAAGGTGGGACTGAACTTTAGGGTGATTACAAATCTCCGATAAGTACCTAGAGGCCCCAACAAAAGTGCTGGCATTGTCACTTAAAATGATCCGGGGAAATCTCTGTCGACTACAGAACCTCCTGAATGCGTGGAGGAAACTGTCACAAGTGAGGTTGGTGACTATTTTGATGTGAATCGCTCTGGTGACCGCGCCAGTAAATAAAAGCATGTAAGCAGGCCTAGTTTGCCGTTTTTCCAGAGGATCTACTGTAAGAAACTGTAAGAAACTGTAAGAAGCCTTTATGGTCGGCAAGTCCTTGATCGGGATTGCTCCGCTATAGTCCACCCCAGTGACCTTATACGGGTCTCCTGGGGTGGTTCGCAGGGCTGGTAAAGGTGGCAGTCCTGCATAGTCGTAGGGCTTACCTTTTACCCGACGACATTTCAGAATGCTTTTCACCACCTGCCTGAGTTTAGGCACCCACCATTTTTGATGAACGTAGGTAACCACGTGTCCGACCCCGTAATGGCAACAGAGCCGATGGCACCGATCAATTATCAGGTGGGTCAAGGGATGTTTGGCGGGCAGAAGTTTAGGATACTTGCATGATTCTGAGATAGCCGCTAACCTCAATCTGCCTCCACAATGAATTATACCTTCCTTCAGGTGTAGTCCTAACTGGTTGATTAAGTTATTTCTGGACTGTTTACCCTTCACCATTATTTCAAGCTCCTGCGAATAGGTCTCTTTTTGGCATAATGTGAGTAAAACAATATCTGCAGCTTTAATTTCATGTACGTTGAGATGAGCACTACCTGTGGGGGGCAGGCTATTTCTTTTTGCCTTCAAATTATTTACGAAATGTATCACCCATGCTGTGACATGCTGCAATCTTTCATAGCTGCTATATTTGTGCCAGCCCCATAACTGAGTGTCATCTTGGGGCACCGTGCCTACAATTTGAGTCACGATACCAGCGGGCTGCTGTTGGAGATCTATATTCTCTGGCCATCCATCGGGTTTTGGGAGCCAAGTAGGCCCATTCCACCACAACGCAGAAGAACTCAAAGATTTAGCAGACACGCCTCGAGATACCATATCACTTGGGTTCTCTTTAGTCGACACATACCGGAAATAAGCAGTCGGGACTACGGCCTGTATCTCGTCGATGCGGTTATAATAATAATAATAATAATAATAATAATATTTATTCAGTCAGCAATTTACAGAGTTGGTACCACATAGTTTGTTACACATATGACATGTACCAGCCTTGCATAATTCCAACTAAGGATAGCCCAATAAGGCCGTTAGGCGTATTTCCATTGGGGTCATACACTGGCATTTTCTTTTGACTGTGAATCCAGTGTAGCATAATTTGACTGTCACTCCACACATAGGTTTCAAAGATATGAAGTTTATCTTTATAGGTATTCTCAACGAAGTTAATCATTCTGGCGGCTAGCAGAACTGCAGTCAAATCCAATTTAGGGATGGAAAGGGACTTTATGGGGGCCACCTTAGCCTTTGCCATGACCAAGTGGCTACCCTCTGGACTGACTAGATATATAGCAGCCCCGTAAGCGACACTGCTTGCGTCAGCAAATGCATGCAGGGAAATAGTCTTTCTGAAACAGATCCTCCTAGAGAACTCAATACAACTACAGAGAACCATGTCATCCACTATCCCCCGCCAATCCGCTTGCAGGTCCACAGAGAGATCATCGTCCCAACCCAATTTCAGCCTCCACAATTGTTGGAGAAAGATTCGAGACCTTATTGATACTGGCAACACAACACCCAAAGGATCAAAGAGTTTGGCAGCAAACCTTAAACACTCACGCTTTGTAACCTGTTCAAAAGGAGCATACTGAACTCCAAAGGAAAGAGAATCAGAGTCAGTTTTCCACACCAGGCCAAGTACTCTCACCAAATCCTGTTGTTCCGCAGCAACACCATCCTTCTGCAACACCTTTCTCATGACGGGACTATTTGTGGCCCATTGGTGCAGGAATAAATAGGCCTTATCCATTACTTCATGAGCCATATCGTAAGCATGGACGAGGGAACTTTCATTATCCCCCGTACCTTGGAGGTTATCGATATATAGCCTGGCCCTAATTTCCTGCACCAACTCCGGGTCTGCATCAACAAGAGAAAGATGCTTAAGGATGGTCACGTTAAGGAGAAATTGAGAACAGGTCGCACCGAAAAGGACAACCCTGAACCGATAACAGATTAGAGGAGAATCTAATTGTAGAGGATCTTTCGGCCACATAAACCTAGTGTAATCCCTGTCATCCTCATGAAGTTTCAACATCAAGAAAGCCTTCTCGATGTCACTGACCCACGCATACTGATGCAGACGGAATCGCAACATAACCTGAGCAAGGTCCGGTACTAAAGAGGGTCCCGTATGTAGACAGTCGTTTAGACTGGGTTTGTGTTTGACGACTTTAGCGGAACAATCAAACACAATACGTACCGGTGTAGTCTTGCTCTGTTTAACGACCCCGTGGTGCGCCAGAAAATGACATGAGACAGAGTCATCGAATGGAACCTCCTCGATGAAACCCCGCGACAGTTGATCAGAAATTACCTGTGAATATAGGTCACAAAACTTAGCCTCAGCTATAAATCTCTTTTGTAGACCTCGTAATCTCCCAACAGCTAAACCTTTATTGGTGGGCAACTGTTCTTTTAATTCAGTCCAGGGCAGACGTACCTGATATTGTTGACTCTCAGGCTCGTAGGTGACTGTCTCCTCATAACTGATCAAAGCTTGCCGTTCGGCTTGCGAATGTTCTTTGGGTGATATGCCAATGTGGTCTAAATCCCACAAAGCATTCAGTTCTTCTTTGCACGGGAACTATCCAGTAGACATATATTGGTCCACTGGAGTTACTGCCACTTTTAGAATTGTTACAACCTCAGTATTGGAGCTAGACGTGGATGCCGCATAAGAACCACTCAGTGCATATCCGAATTTGGTTGGAAGTAAAACCAAATTACCTACCCGTTTATAACCAGGTCGCACTATGTTGTAGTAATAGTCGGCACCAATTAGTACCTCCAGCTGTGCTGTCTCTGTGATGCATGAATCGGCCAATTTAATGCCATGGTGCTTTAAACTAGTCATTTAAGCACTAAGACTAGACTCACCTTTATGTTCGGGGAAGTTCCTCGACCATAAATGCTTCGAGACGATGGGACCTACCCCGATGTAAATATTTCAGTGCTACAACAGTATACTCACGAGGGGTTTGAGTTCCAGTGAAACCATGAAGCCGTAATTCTTCCGTCCCCACGGTTTCGTATGAAAGGGACGGTAGTACGGATTTCTTCACGAAGGTCCTCTGTGAGCATTGGTCTAGTAGCGATCTGACTTTTATACTTTTCCTGCGTCTACCCTTTACAGGCAGCTGAACTGTGGGTAGGATCACAGTTTGCTTATTCATACTTACAGACATTGTTGTTGAGGTTGTAGGTGTTGACTCTTCCCTAGTAGTACCTCCACTTGCCGGTCTTGCCTCTCTCTCTTTTGGGCACAGGGAGTGAAAGTGCTTACTCTGGCAATACCTACAATTTTTGATGTTAGGGTTAGTACACCCATTACTACCATGATCACTGGAGAAACATCCCGCACAGAGTCGTAGTTGCCGAGCTCTTTTAATTTTGAGCGGTACCGTTTTATGTTTAAAGCATTTATACCAGGGATGGTTATTCCCACCGCACAGTTTACATGGGAACCGGCTACTACCACTCTGTGTTGCGAATGCAGCCATAGCCACAGGCATATTCTTTCCTGGGGAGTCCTGACCAACCATGTTATACAATTCTGCCTGAAAACACTGTGTGAAAGTCTTGTAATCTAGGCTTTGCTCACCCATCTCCCTCCTAATGGTCTCCTTAACTGGTGATGGCAATTTATTCAGCAATGTAACCACACAGAACTCTTCCAGACTCACCTGTTGACTAGTCATAGATCTCATGGCACTTTCCATGGTGGCGTAGAAAGCCTTTAGTTCTACGGCCTGACATTTAGGAGTGACAAGGTTATGGAAATGTATGATATGTGCCGCTTCTACCCTGTCGGGATGCCCGAAAATTTCTTGAAGCAAGTCTAAGGCAGGGGCGTAACTTGCACCCTCAACCGTGAAACCTTCTATCAATTTATAGGCATCCCCCTTTAACTTACCCTTTAAGTATGTTAACTTTTGAATTGCACTTAAGTCAGTCTTTTCATGCACCACACATCGAAACATGTCCCAAAACCCAGTCCATAATGTAGAGTCACCAGCGAAGGTGGGTAGGATCAGGTGCGGCAATTTAACTCCCGATCCTTTTTTGTTGTCGGATCGAGTTTGCCCTTCTGCATTACCCAATTTCTTCTTTAACCTGACGATTATCCCATAGATCTCAAATAAGTAAATGGTATCCGCTTGGTTCTCCTGAAAATATTCAGAGTCTGAGGGATATAGCGACAACAAGACCTCTTGATTGGCCTCAAACTTGGTCACTTGGGTCTGCATGCTATGCAGTTTTGCCTCGACTTCTACCCGAGATGCGGTTTCCAAGAACTCATCAAAATGTTCTGTCAGGACAGTCAATGAACCTTTAAGACCTGCCCTACGGCGCTTGCCTTGGGCTAGAGCTTCCATATTGTCACCTCCAGTCCAAAACAAACGGAAATTGCAAATCTCAGACCTTTACGACAGTTTATTCGAAACAGGAAATCTTACGCCGATCAAACTCGGGTTCTAAGGCTAAACGCGAGCGACCAATGACAGATAATCAAAGAGCGAGAACAAATGCGAGTAACATCATATGCGAGAGGGAAAACAAATTGCAATACTTATCATGCCGATCAAACTCGGGTTCTAACACTAAACGCGAGCTACGGCAAAAAAAAAAAGGAAAAAATAAAGGATATACTAACAAGACATGGTGATAAATAGCCGATCAAACTCGGGTTCGGACCTAACACTAAACGCGAGCGACGGGATAAATGGCAAACTATCAGAACATGAGTGGCATTAGGACTGTAGAATTAAATGTACGCGCCTGCCGAGTGCCGAAATCATTAAAGTTAAAACCCAAAATACAACCGTTCAAAATTTAGAATTTAGACGCCGCAATGTAAATTGAAAAGTTAGGCTATCACAGAAATTTAAAAAAAAAGGGTTAAATTAGATGCATCAAGATTTACTAATAATTTAGAAAAGCCAATAAATATCTTTAAATTTAGATTTAGTTTTGCTTAATCAGAAAGAACAAATTTATAATGAACTTAAATTTAAATGTAGGTAGGCCTAATCAGAAAAACAAGACTTATTGAACTTTCAAATTAGTCAATCAGAAAAAATGCAAATTATGGGTTAGTTAAATTAAGTGCATGTTATATTCCACAAAGGATCTGTCAAGCAGAGCCTCAGCGTCCGCACCAAAGAACTTCCGAGCCGTCTCCACGATCTCGCGAAACAACCGATCAGAGGCGGGCGTTGTGAGATGGATGCCGTCCCACCCAAAATTAGTCGCTGCGATACGGTTAAACTCGTCAAATTCGATTCCTCGTGGATTCTGGCGCTTCTCTATGCCAATGCTGTAACAGTGGCCTCCTGTTTGACTCTCTATATCTCTGGCCAACTCTTGGATCTGATAGAACATAAGAACATAAGAATATAAGAAAATGGGAGTCTGCAGAAAGCCGATTGGCCTAAGCAAGGCAGATCCCTGTCCCACACAACCCCAAATCAATTACAAAGCCCAATTATAGGCTCAACACTCTAATACCCTGAGGATCATCTTACCAAAACGGTTAGAGATTAACGCAGGATTATGGGGGTCTGCAGAGCGCTGATTGGCCCAACCCGGCTGATCCCCCTTCACACCCAACCCTTCTCGTCCATATGCTTATCCAATTTTATCTTAAAGCTCCCTACAGTTTTAGATCCCACTATAGCACTTGGTAGTCCATTCCACCCATCTACAACTCTGTTACCAAACAAATATTTGCCTATATCTTTTCTGAAACGAAATTTATCTAATTTGAAACCATTGGTACGAGTTCTTTCGCTATCACTGAGCTTTAGTACATTTGTCATGTCCCCTTTGTTAATCCCACTAACCCACTTGAACACCTCTATCATATCCCCTCTAACTCTGCGTCTCTCTAACGAATGTAAACCTAATTTCTTCAACCTTTCTTCATACGGAAGATTTCTAATATTATGGATCATTTTTGTCATTCTACGCTGTACTCTTTCCAATGAATCTATGTCCATTCTGTAATAAGGACACCAAAATTGGACAGCATAATCCATATGGGGTCTCACTAATGACAAGTAAAGTTTTAAGATAACATCAGCAGTTCTGTTACTCACACTCCTAGAGATGAACCCGAGAATCCTGTTTGCCTTATTACGAACGCCTATACACTGTTTTCTAGGCTTCAAATCATTGCTAACAAACACACCTAGATCTTTCTCGCAGTCTGAATTTTCTAATTCTAAATTAGCTAGTTTATATTTAACATTTGTTTGCATCTTCCCTATCTTTAATACCTTGCATTTGTCAATGTTAAACTTCATCTGCCAATTTACTGACCATTCATGTAAGGTATCTAGATCCCTTTGGAGGCACTCTATATCGCTATCTGAATCAATTGATCTCCCCATTTTAGTATCGTCTGTGAATTTACTTATCCTACTAGTTATACCTAAATCTAGGTCATTTATGTATATTAGAAACAACAGGGGACCTAATACCGATCCCTGGGGGACACCACTTTTGACTGCTCCCCACTCTGACTTGGTACCATTTATGCTGACTCTCTGTTTCCTACCAATTAGCCATGACCTAATCCATCCCAACAACGCCCCACCTATTCCATGTGCCTCAACCTTTCTCATCAATCTCTCATGAGGGACTCTGTCGAAAGCTTTACTGAAATCTAAATATATAATATCGTATGCCTTGTCATTATCTACTGCTTCATATACCTCTGAGAAAAAACTAAGCAAATTAGTAAGGCAAGAACGTCCCTGAGTGAATCCATGCTGAGAAGAATTGATTAAGTTAAATGTTTCTAAGTGGTTTCTCATATTCCTAGCAATAATTGACTCTAGTAGCTTTCCTATGATTGAAGTGAGACTAATGGGACGGTAATTGGATGCTATTGATTTATCACCTTTTTTGAAAATCGGAACTACATTTGCAAGCTTCCAAGCTTCTGGAACTATACCTGTTTCTAATGAATTGTTAAAAAGAAATGTTAATGGGTAACTTAACTCATCTCTGCATTCTTTTAATACTCTGGCATATACCTCATCGGGACCAGGCGATTTCTGAGGTTTCAGTCTGTCAATTTCCTTAAGCACATCATTTCTACTTATAGTAACCGTACTTAACCTATTTTCTATACTATCGCTATATACCTTACGGACTTCTGGAATCTGTGCCAAATTTTCATTAGTGAAAACGGATAGAAACTGACTATTTAATGTACTGCACATTTCTAAACCATTTTCTGTCATTTCTCCTATCGAAGTTTTAAGGGGGCCTATTTTATCTCTAACTTTAGATTTATATAGCTGGTAAAAAGCCTTAGGGTTATTTTTTGAGTCATTGGCTATCCTGATTTCATAATTTCTTTTGTCTGTCCTTATACATTGTTTAACCTCTCTTGATAGATTCTGATAGTAAGCAAGTAGGTGAATTTCGCCTTTCTTAATTTTTCGATATATTCCTCTCTTTTTTCCTAGAAGGTCTAATAGTCTATTATTCATCCATTTGGGTTGGTTCTGTGTTGATCTAAATTTTCTTTTGGGGATATATTTATTTTGCGCATTGTGGAGTGAAGAAATAAAATTATTTTATGTAGCTGTCAAATTATCCTGAGTTAAGACAGGTATCTGAGAGTATGTTCATTAGCGCACCTGGGTCCACTTAATAGTTTAACCATAGGATCGACTCTTAAGGCTCGTCTTAATCCACCATAATTGGCTTTTCTGAAATCTGGGATAAGTGTCGTATTCTCTTTAGCCTTTCCTGTCCATTGTATGTTAAAATAAATTGAGTTATGATCACTATTTCCTAGTTGGTCTCCTATCTCTACATTATTTATCATTTGTTCATTATTACTGAGAACTAAATCGAGGATATTATTACCTCTAGTAGGCGAGTCTATGAATTGAAATAAAAAAAAATATCCTGTACCGCCTCAATAAACTCTTTTGAATCTGAGTCGCCGATTTGATGCTGCCAATCAATATTCGGAAAATTAAAATCACCCATAATACACACATTGCTAAACCTTGATGCTATTTTCACTTCCTGCCATAAAGCTGTACCTTCGTTTCTACTCATATTTGGTGGTCTTTAAATAACTCCAATAATTATGGTCTCACTACCTTCGCTAACCTCAACCCAAACACTTTCGTTATCAGTATTTAGTCTAATACCTGATTTAATACAGCTTTTTATAATTACCTAAGTTCATAGGAATGATAGATTACCCAATATCCAATATAGAACATATTGTCTATATAATTATTGATCCCACAAACTTAATACTAAAAACTTTGATACTTAAAGTAAGACTGTCCATATCAGAGTTTGGACAATGATCAAAACTTAGGATCCTCAGAACCTGTGACCCCTCCTCTTCTTCAACCCATTTCACCTTCACCTTTAACTAAACCAAATCTTCTTGAACAACCTCTTCCAACAAAAACTAAACCCTCTACAAAACAACATCCACTTTCACTATTTCTACCTTCACACAACATCACCCCTGAATTTACTCCTCCCCCTCCTACTCGAACTGTATCTGCTCCTTCTCAACTTCCTGCTCAACCTAACCAAACTATCACTAAGTTGAAGTCAAAACCCCCCATTTCCTCACCTGCCACCAGTTTACCTAATTGTTCTGAATCACCCTGTACTTCACCTACCACTCCAGTCATCCATAACATCCCCTCTCTCCCTTCACCACCAAACTTCCCCTTCACTCTCCACAACGTCATTAACGTTATCACCTTCCGTGAATATGCCTCCCACTGTTTCTCAACTCCCAATACCTCTCAATAAACTTCCTGAACCCTCTACATCTTCTCATAAATCACATATCTTGCCACCTAAACCTCCTAAACCCTGTACATCTTCCCATAAATCACCTACCCTGTCACCTAATACTTCCACCTCTTCTACACCTAGCTCTACTTCCTCCTACCCTCTCAATAAACCTACTGAACCATCTACATCTTCTCATAAATCACCTATCTTGTCACCTAAACCTCCTAAACCCTCTACATCTTCTCATAAATCACCTAACCTGTCACCAAATACTTCCATCTCTTCTACACCTAGCTCTACTTCCTCCTCCTATATACCGTACATTTTTTTTTTTTTTTTTTTTGCACACCACACTTCATTCCTCCACACCAAAATTTAAAAAAACAAAATTATGAATTCTAGCCCAGCCTCGGAGTCCCCAGGGGGGGGGGGGGGGACCATAAATGCCCCCACACCCAACCGACCATCCCCTGACGACCCCACACAATTACCTGGACCTCGGCCTGTTACTCTTTCTATTAATTTCTGCAACATTCGCGGACTTTCCTCTAACTTTCACTCTGTTGAGCACCATCTCTCCTCCTACAAACCTGATCTTCTCTTCCTCACCGAAACTCAGGTGTCTGTAGCAACATCCAGCAGCCCCTTCTCTGTATCCTCCTACTTTCTCTATCCTATTTTCAAAGCCAAAGACGGATGTTGTGCATATGTGCACAACAAACTCACTTGCTCTCGTGTTCCCGATTTCGACTCCTCTGAATTCTCAACTTTATGGCTCAAACTTTCCTGTCATTCTCTTACTAAATATTTCTGTGCTGTCTATCTTTCCCCTAACTCTACCAACTTTCCCAAATTCTTTGACTATCTAAACTCTACAGTGGAACACATTCTAGCCATTTCTCCTTTCTCAGAAATCTCCATCTTAGGAGATTTCAACGTTCACCACCGCCAATGGCTCTCCTCTCACACTACTGATCCACCTGGTGAACAAGCCTACATCTTCTCTATCCTAAATGACCTAGAGCAGTTAGTTCAGCAACCCACCCGTATCCCGGATCGCATCGGAGATCGGCCCAACATTCTTGACTTGTTTCTAACTTCTAACCCTTCTTCTTATACTGCCGATCTTTTCTCTCCTTTGGGCTACTCCGACCATAAACTTATCTCTGTCACCTGTCCTATCTCTCCAGTACGGCCACCCGATCCTCCTAGCCGGCGGCGCTTGTGGCACTTTGGCGCTGCCGACTGGGAGGCTCTCCGGCAGTACTTCTTTGATTTCCCATGGAATGATTTCTACTTCCGCGGCCGAGGACCGTCGGAGAGTGCTGAACGCATTACCGAGGTAATCCTATCGGGCATGGAAGCATACATTCCATTCTCTTTCTCTCAGACTAATGCTAAAAAATCTTGGTTTACTCACGCCTGTTCTACTGCTGTCCGCAATAAGGAGGAAGCATTCAAACGGTACCGACGCCTTAAAATTCAAGACTCTCATTCTTCCTATGTTTCTGCCTGGAATCAAGCCAAATCTGTTCTTCGACTTGCCAAACAGTCTTTCATCAATAATAAATGCACTGAACTATCCAACTCTAGCTCTTCCCAAGCTTTCTAGCATCTAGCCAAAAACCTCTCCAACAATTTCTCTTCCTCGTCTTTCCCTCCCCTTTCCCACTCTGATGGCACAACCATCACTTCTTCCTCTGACAAGCTAAACTCTTCGCTCAAACTTTCGCTAGAAACTCCACCTTAGATGATTCCGGTGCTATTCCTCCCTCTCCGCCCTCCTCTCTCTTACTTATGCCTAATATCCTAATCTCTTCTAAAGATGTACTTTCTACCCTCTCTGGGCTTAAAACTAATAAGGCGTACGGTCCGGACGGTGTTCCTCCTGTTGTTCTCAAAAACTGTGCTTCCATGCTGACTCCCTGCCTAGGCAAACTCTTTCGTCTCTGTCTATCCTCTAACGTCTTCCCTTCATGCTGGAAGTTTGCTCACATTCAACCTGTCCCAAAGAAGGGTGACCGCTCTCAACCCTCCAACTATCGTCCAATTGCTCTCATCTCTTGTCTTTCTAAAGTTTTTGAAACTATTCTTGCTTCCAAATTTCTTAAGCATTTCTCTTCTCATAATCTGCTCTCAGATCGCCAGTATGGCTTCCTTAAGGGCCGCTCTACTGGTGATCTTCTTTCATATCTTACTAACTCTTGGTCATCCTCCTTTCGGGACTTCGGTGAGACTTTTTCTATTGCACTAGACATATCGAAAGCCTTCGATAGAGTCTGGCATAAATCTTTAATTTCTAAACTACCCTCCTTCGGTTTCTATCCCTCCATCTGTGCCTTTGTCTCTAATTTCCTTTCCGGCAGTTCCATAGCCGCGGTTGTGGACGGCCATTATTCACTTCCTCACCCTATAAACTCTGGTGTTCCTCAGGGCTCTGTCCTATCTCCTATTCTCTTTCTAATTTTTATAAATGATCTCCTTAACTGTACCTTAATTCCCATCCATTCATACGCAGACGACTCAACCTTACACTACTCCCTTAGTTTTTCAGAACGCCCCAGCCAGCAATCCCTCAACGACAAACGTAATGAAGCCATAGAACTCTTAAATTCTGATCTAAATTCTATTTCCAATTGGGGCAGAGAAAACCTTGTTAACTTTAATGCTTCCAAAAACCCAATTTCTCCATCTATCTACCCGTCAGGATCTCCCAGCGGACTATCCCTTATTCTTCAACAATACAAAAATCAACCCTTCATCTTTCTCTCAATATTCTTGGTGTCTCTTTATCTTCTGCTCTCATTTGGAAGGACCATATTACCAGTCTTGCTAAGGCAGCCTCCCAGAAGCTGGGTGTGCTCAACTGCCTTAGGGGGTTCTTTTCCCCTGCACAGCTTCTTGCTCTGTACAGGGGCATAGTGCGCCCTTGTATTGAGTATTGTTCACTTGTGTGGGGAGGTTCCTCTCACACCACTCTCCTAGACAAAGTTGAAAGGAAGGCCTTTCGTATCATTAACTCCCGTCCACTCACCAATTCTCTGCAATCTCTCTCTCTCCGCCGCAATGTTGCATCTCTCTCGCTATTCTATCGCTACTATAATAATCAGTGTTCCTCAGTGCATACCACCTCCTTTACGTAGGGCACGTGGTACCCGTCTTGCAACTCATTCCCACCCCTACTCTGTGCAACTCTCCAACCCAAGAGTGAAACGTTACTCTCAAACTTTCTTCTACTCAACAGCTGAGCTCTGGAACTCTCTCCCAGAATCAGTCTTTCCCTCTTCCTATGACTTAAATTGCTTCAAACTCTGTGTGTCTAGGCATTTTGGCTCGAACGTCTCTTGATTTTGGCCCTGTCACTCTTTCAACTATGGGGTAGGCACTCACTATAGGCAGTTATGCCTTTTGCCTCCCTCAATCACATAGAACAAAAATATATATATACTGTACATGTAACTATACCACTAAAATCACCTGCTTTAATTCCACCTATCTCTAATCCTACATGTACAAGATCTGGCCGACGTGTGACACCACCTGAGAGATGGGCACCTACCTTAAAGCCGACATACAAATGGCGGGCTCCCCCAAAAGCCCCCACCTCGTCACTTCAAAAGGTCCCCGCCAAACCTACTGCGAGGTTAACTACTCAACCTGTTCCTCCAGCCATGACCAGAGAGGCCACCCCGCAGCTCAACAGGCCCCTCCCACCTAGGTCAAACACTCATGTCCAACCAAGTCAGGACAGTACTCCAGCAACCACAACTCCTACTGACCCTGCCTCCATCATGAAGGTTAACAGCGTGTTGGTGTCCTCCGAAAACGGCACAAAATTACTCCGGTCTCCTGCCCATCTGCTCTTCGTAGCCAAAGCATCACAGACTCCACTTCAATTAACAATGGCTATTGACACCACCAAACCGGTCGACATCCCTACAACCCTCTGGTGTCTTACTCTGCAGAATCTGACACCCACTCTCGCTACCTCAACCGTCAGGACATACAACTTAAGATCTCGTGGTCGAGATTTTTTCTTGGACGAAGGTGGTGAAATGACGGGGTTGAGCAGCCACCCTCAGATCAACACCATAGCAGTGATCAGGGACAGCCACAAAACCCAAAGGAGAGGACACAGGAACCGACCAGCTTCTCAGGCTTTAATTCCGGAATTAAAGAAGCCTACCCCTTTCTCCGGATCCGCCCATGCTCTAATTCCGGAGGAATGGGTGAGTACCCCATTTAAAGGAGTTCGAGCCCTGACAAATCCCGGGAGCTCCAGCTCCTCCAATGACAGCGGCCGACACAAAACAACACGGCTTATCACAACGCTCCAGCTGGATTTAAACTATAGTGAGGCTATGTTTATGCTAATTAAACATTAAGAGCCTTACCAATATCGAGATAAGTGGGAACCTCAGCCACCTCTCGATAATACCTCCCCGCAAGAATGGGAATAAGTTAGGTCCAGTGATCAGTATAAAACTACAGCCTGCACAAGAAGAAAAGCTAGATTTCAGTATGGATAGAAATTCCTCCATTACGTCACCATTGTGCCCTCTAAAAATAAGTAACTTATATCACGAGATTTAGAATCTCCCTATGTACCCATTAATATCTGACCTGTATTTTTAAGCTAAGTATTACCTTCGCTATAACCATTACAACGATATCCACATGCCCCTATGAAATTGAAATTCAGTAAGTTGAACAGTAAAAATAAGTTGAACATAGTCTTACTTTCCCTGAAGAAAAGTATACAAAATACGACTGCCACCTTCTCCGGAACACCACCAGAAGCAGGTTTACGCAAGACTGTTGAAGCTTCCCAGACGTCCAGCCAGGACTCACCTTTCCCTGCCCCTGAGAGAAAGGCAGTGCCCCTGACGTCCATCCCGGACCCACCTTCACCTGTACCTGCGAGAGAAGCTGTGCCCCTGACGTCCAGCCCTTCAGACTCCGAGTCCACGTCGACCAGATTCTGACTTTAGGCTACTTTTATCTTTTACCCTAAGTGTCCCTGAGTGTGTTACGTTGTTGGTTATCGTAGTAAAGTAAGGTAAAATATGCGAGTATTCCTAATTTAATTTTGTCTAGATCTGTGCCTATAAGATCTATAGTGAATTTGTGTTGATCGTGTAATTAATTAATGTAGATCCGTACAGTGATTCTTTGAGTACGAGATCATTGTTATAACTCGTGTTCATCCTTCAGGAACTTAATATTCCCGTACGTTACATACTCATTGTTACAGGTATTAATTAGATTGAATACTCTCAGATGATTTTCCTCTCATGTGTCCATTATTCTGTGTATAAACCAAGTCGAAGTCGAAGTGTATAATGTGAAGTGATTATACCTATAAATCTTCTATAGACCTAGAACTTACGCCCAATTTTAGTATTCTTATTTATATTATTATTGCTTGTGATAATTTAAAGTATTTCTTTCCATATTTTTGAAAGTAAAGATCCCCTTACCGTTGAGTTACGAATTATTCCTTCAGCTAATCATCGAGTATATAAGTTACAGTGAATATTCTAATAATACACGCTAGTTGGATTATATAATTCTTTCCACACTTCTCTAGGAATTCCGATTGATTTATTCATCAAGTTTACCTAAACATTTGACCTTCAAGTCAAGATCTATATATTCCTTTAGTAATATATTCTGAATCTAGGTAAGAATTCAATGCTACTCGTTCTGCGTTCTGCGTGTCTTGGTGGTGTAATGGTTAAGGTTTCTAAAAATCTGTGTGTAATAACCCGGGTTCGAATCCTGGTGGATCACATATATGCTTTCATTAATTTCATTGGAGGTGTTTTGTGTTGTGGTGAAATTAATAAAAAATCGATTTAGGAACCTGTTAATCTCTTCAGAACTCCTTGCATACCATTATTGGTAATTCATTAGTGCAACTTCGTCGTGTACAACCACTCTAGATAGTAATTTGTTTTACGCTATTTGTCCACGTCATTTTATTTGCGTTCTTCCTCATTGTTACTATTTTTACTTAACCCTTAACTGGCGGCGCGCATCATATGTCGAGTGAAAGAAATTTGGACTATGTGGCGGCTCACAACATAAGTCGTGTGGCAATTTCAGCACGTAATGTTGCTGAGAGAGAGAGACAAGTGGTGGCAGGAGAGTAGCGAGCATATGACTGCTCCAGACCACCGCGGTGGACCAACTGACATGAATCCCACCCTCCTCCACCCTCTCACACTCGCTACATAGTGAATTGTATGGGGAAAGTACATGGTTTTTGCACTTGTGTTGTGTGGTTGTTGCAAGAAAACTAGCGGTCATACAAGTATCGTTGTGGTGTCATTGGAAAGCTCTGTTTATGCCCTTTCAGGGATAGATACTTGTTTTACGCTCTGGGTCTTATTTAGGCATGAAAATGATCACATAAACAGCCCTATTTTAGGTAAAAACACCCCTCTGGTGGCTACATATTATTTACCGCCTAGGCCGCTCGTTAGGTGTTAATTATAAGTATCTGAGTAATTGACATACTTTGAGACTCTCCGTATATCCATTCAGAATCAGAATTCCTAATCGTCTGAATTGATTTCATATACAGACGAAGTGATTATTCGTATCTTGTGTGAAAGAATATTTGCAATAACCCTTATATCGTTAAATTCCGATTTAACTTATCTTTCCTCCCATCTTAAAGTCAACCGCCTCACCTTAATCGCCAAGTTAAGATTGCACTTAGATAAATCATTATTTTCCACCCGAGCAGTCGACCTGACCTACAGGTTAAGGCTATCTTGTGACATTCACCTGTGCGCGGTTTAAGATTTTGTTGTTTCACCCCCCCTCCCCCCAACCTTACCCGCTCGGCTGAACGATATTCCCTCAGCTCTTCGTGTACGTGTCATATTACTTCACGCTAGACACTCGACTCTCATATATATTATTATCAATGAACTTATGTCTATGTATATATTTGTCTGGCCACTTTTGTATATTTCCCAGTTCTGCATATATATAACCAAGTGAATATTATTCTATTTGAGAGCCATTTAGATAACCTCTCTTATCTACTGCCATTCCATACTAGCTATTCTATATAATGGCGGAGTATAGGACCCATATTTAACTCTTATGCATTTGAATAAAGAAGAGAGTAATTTACCCTGTGTATGTATTGTGTTCTGGTTGCCTGATTGAGTATATACTGTAATTGTCATATTCACTATGCTCGATGTGTTCCTGTCGAGCAATATTCCAAGTCTAAATATCCAAAACCTGGATTGCCATTAGATAATACTGAAGCCAGTTGGATTACAACCCGGCATAACAAAACTAAAATAGATAAATATACCAAAAACTAAGCACTACCCTCATAACGCTCCCGGTGACTTTGGTTTACCATTGCTCTCTGGACACTAACTATAAATTACACTTTGGGTAGCGTTGTTGTTAATATTGTTGGGGGTGGTGGAGTGGTTGTTATTGATGTTGTTATTGGTGTTGTTATTGGGATCACGAGGGTGGAGAGAAAGGTGAATGTGAACACAAACTATATTGTGACATATTGCTTTTGTTTGGAACTAGTTTTATTGTTGCTGGTGGTTTTATATACTCTGACTGCCAACTTCACTAAACTGTATGTTTGCTATGTTTTTATTATACAACCATATAGTTTATATTTATTGTTATGGTAGTTTTTACATGTGTTAGTGTGTTGCTTTTATATTATACAGCGCCAGCTTGGTTAGACATGTAATATAAAATATATGTTTCCCTTTTCTACCACTGAGAAGGTATTACAAGATAATTTTATGAATTGTATTAATTATTGCAAAGTAGCGCATTTTCCAATAATTAGCTAGTCACTTACATACTGTACATCCAAGTGTGTTTGCATTGCATAAAAATAGGCTAAGAGTAATTGAAACAAAGGCGGAGTGTGTGATATGTTGTCGATCAAGTAAAATTGAAATTAAATATGTACCGGTATATACTGTATATATATATATAATTATATGCAATAAAGTCACAGCAACACGTGCACCAAAAGATGCAGGAAAATCCACAAGAAAAGAAGAAAAACACGGAGTCCCAAGCGCTTTCATGTATTATTACATCTTCAGGGGAGGTCAGACCTCCCCTGAAGATGTAATAATACATGAAAGCGCTTGGGACTCCGTGTTTTTCTTCTTTCCTTGTGGATTTTCCTGCATATATACTGTGTATATATATATATAAGCTGGGTGTGCTCAACTGCCTTAGGGGGTTCTTTTCCCCTGCACAGCTTCTTGCTCTGTACAGGGGCATAGTGCATCCTTGTATTGAGTATTGTTCACATGTGTGGGGAGGTTCCTCTCACACCGCTTTCCTAGACAAAGTTGAAAGGAAGGCCTTTCATATCATTAACTCCCGTCCACTCACTAACTCTCTGCAATCTCTCTCTCTCCGCCGCAATGTTGCATCTCTCTCGCTATTCTATCGCTACTATAATAATCAGTGTTCCTCAGAGCTTTCCCAGTGTATACCACCTCCTTTACGTAGGGCACGTGGTACCTGACTTGCAACTCAATCCCACCCCTACTCTGTGCAACTCTCCAACCCGAGAGTGAAACGTTACTCTCAGTCTTTCTTCTACTCAACAGCTGAGCTCTGGAACTCTCTCCCAGAATCAGTCTTTCCCTCTTCCTATGACTTAAATTGCTTCAAACTCCGTGTGTCCAGGCATTTTGGCTCGAACGTCCCTTGATTTTGGCCCTGTCACTCTTTCAACTATGGGGGAGGCACTCGCTATAGGCAGTTCTGCCTTTTGCCTCCCTCAATCACATAGGAAAAATATATATATATATATATATATATATATATATATATATATATATATAATTTGGAGGTCGGCGGTGTAAACAAGCAATCCTCAATTGGTTATATACACCGAGGTGAACCCTAAGCATCTTGTCGGGTTGGTGCTTGGGATGTACATATTTTCCATGTGTTCAGTTACTCCTTTCGCTACTCACAGTGCAGAGACTGACTAGGTAAGTTTATCATCCTGAGCTTGTGGAGGTGAGGTTGGGGCTTTCAGTAACATTATATCCCCGCATTTTCCATCCCCTTTAAATTCTTGTGCATGCCAATTTGCAGTACTGTAACTGTATTAGTCTCTCTACATGATCCTTATTGTTTGGTTATTGTAGGATTACCATTTCTTAGCTTTACTGCCATGGTCAGGTAACGTTTTGTAGATGAAGTGTATTTTTCCTGGTGCTAGCAGGTTGCAGCACGTACTGACATAACCTGCTCTATTATATAACCTCAATAGTACGCCATTGAGTCCCGCGGACATTGGGACCAGCACAGTGCACTTGTTATGTAGGTTAATTAGGAATCTTAAGAGGGCTCCCTCAGAGTTCTAGAGTGCTTTGGTGTTTTCTGTCCTGCCATACCATTCTGTAGTGTAATGATAGGATGAACTACGGTGATTCATAGCTCCCCCTTCTTATTTTAGGGGCTAAATAAGTTTAGCAGCTTCGGAGCATCAGCTGGGAGATTTCCTTTTTTCACGTATTGTTTGTTAATACACTGATGTCCAACCCTGAGTGTTTGACAAGGTTGCATTTTTTGTTCTTTTTATAACCCCCCGTGTTTACCTCAATGTAACTCAATAACCCTATTCAACTTCCACCAGCAACTACAGTATTGTTATGTATGTATGCTAGTAGTGGTGGAGAATGTGGGAGGTTGTTGAAGGATATGGGAGTCGAGTATTGAATGGTGGAGGATGCGGGAGGGATTGATTGTGGAGAATGTGGGAGATTGTAGCAGGATATGTAGGATGTGGAAAAGAATGTGGAAGGATGAAAGCTGAATATGTAGGTTACTGAGTGGCGGAGAATGGGGGAGGGAGCTTGCAGAAGAATGTAGGATGTGGGAGCGGGTTAGTGAGTAGTGGAGGATGTGAGAGGATGGTGGATAATGTGGGATGATAAGAGGGAATGTGGGAGTGAATGGTTAGTGACGAAAATGTTATTCAAAGCCGATAGGTATTAAGCTACATTGCAATATCAATATAAAAGCTAAATCAGGCGTGTATTCTACTGTACTTCTCACTTCTCAGCTTGTTATTCCTCTGTCCAATTATTCTTCTTTTCTATTTTACTATCTTTACTATCTGGTCTGGTATTACTTTGTTGCACAGAGGTGTGATAACATAATATTAATTTTAATTTGTACATTTAATTGTTTCTACATCATGATTATATCCTTCCTGTTCTGGACTTTCTTTGATAGTTATATTAACTTTGTTTATTTTTATAAATATCGTATATGGTTATTTTATTAGGTTGTATATAGTGACACTATATTAATAGATTATTCTTAATCAAACTTAGGCAACCCCTTTAAAAGTTAGGATCTAGTGTTACGACCGGCACTACGAAATAAACAAGGGCACTCAATATTGGACTAGATGATAGGCTATATCTGCAACAACGGTACGCTAATTCCAAACCCTCGAACTATTACGCCGGTGAACAAAACACTTAAAACCCTCCAGAGTTAATCTACAGGATAACGGGGTATCAATTAACTGGGTTTTAGTGCACTTCTACAGAGGCTTACCGATGACGGCAAAGCCTACTCACACCAGGAGTACTTTACGTTAATAAAATGCTCTTAAGTACTAACAATGCTTGAATAAACTATGATAAGATTTAATAAAGGAGTATATGCTTACGTTAACTTTAGTGTGAGTCTGTGCTCAACACTAAACTCTACAATGCTCTATGAAAACACTGGAAGTCTAGTCCTACAGCAATCAGATAAAGAATCTTCTGAAAACGTCTGATGCTCTAAGATGCTCGTTAATATAGAACAGAAATAATGCAGGGGCAGGACACCAAAGCGTGTATCTTAAATACACCAATAAGTAGGATACATATATATAACAAGGGAGTGCAACAACTCTGTGTCAGCACTAATAATCGCCACTCAAAACAGTACTTCCTTAGCCAACTTAACAGCCAAACTGGGTTGTGCACTATGCATCAACCTAGGCTAAAATAAGGCGTGAATAATTCCTAAAGCATACACAATTAAATTTAATAAACACAATGCTGTCTTTCTCACTAATAAAGTCTAGCAGTGGCATAAAAGGTACTAAGAAACTAGGCAGAGCGCAAGCATGCTCGTAGCCTACTGCCTCCCCTTGAACAGATTTCCCTTATGTTACGTTAAGTGACTTGGAGGCTCTCTTGGTAAGTCCAGATCTCTAGTATCTGGTCTTGCCCTGGCGCTCCACAAAGGTCAACAAAATGAGGTAGAAATCATACAGGTAAGAGTAGGCAAAAGCCCTTTACCGGTATACTGCTACACTCGCAAAGGAAAATATGCACAAGGGTTACAGGCTAGCTAGCTTCGTCTATGTTGTACAGGCTCTGACTTGCCACATACATAACTCAGACAACGACCAAAGATACCTTCCACTGTCTAGCATTAAATAATAAGAGAGAACAGCTCAATAATTAGAAGCAACCCAACACTATGGTACCATTTGACTATGACTCTAATAATCCCTAAAACTAGTGCAAACATATATGGAGAGCTGGTGCTGGTAATACGACTGGACTATGGAAGTCGTATGCAGAACCAGAAGGGATAAGTAATTGAATAAAGAGAGAAGTATGAAACCGAAGAAGTTCAGAGAGAGAGATAGTAGTATAGAGGGTTATATGGGAGACAGAATTGCAAGGGACATGTACTGTAGGACCTAGCACACCAAGCCTAGCTCTGAGGAAGGTAGCTCCTCGGAACCCCTAGGATCACACACAAAGGCATGGTGGTCAGCCAATCACAGGCCGCTACGTCACCAGGCAGCAGGGCTGCAGAAGGCGCCAGGAACCACCAGCCAATCAAAACCGAGAGAAAGGACCACGCGGGCGGGAACCTCAGGGAGGGAGGAGGGAGGAGGAAGAGCAACACTCACCTCCCCCACCCTGCTCGCTCGCTCTCTCTCTCCGTCACTACAATGCATCCTATATTCTAGCAATGATATAAAATACTTCCAAGTGTCACAGACAAGAATAAAGATCACCACTGATCTGTCTGTGACAACATGTACTCTATGAAAGAAAGAACATCGTTCTACGATTATTGTAGCCCATAGCACTGCCCTGGCAAGCGCTAGCGAGTCACGAGCGCATTCTGGCAAGCTGGCCAGCGTAACACCCCGCCCAAGATGTGGGACGTTTCAGCCACAGGCGAACCCCACATCTGACCAGACAGAATGCCCATCAACCCCGCATCACCTAGCCACTCTCCCAAGTTGTGAAAACAAGGCACGATCACAAACATAAAACACTGCATGATAAAACAAATCTGCACAACACTTCCCCAAAATAATAGCATCATAATAATTATATCACGCTCAGCGAGCAAGCTTCACCAAGCCTAGCCTACTAAGACAACAGCTCAGAGTGTCTTAGATTCTTGCTGTGATATACTGCACTTATATACTATCAAAAAGAACGAGTTTTTTATGCGAGGTTTTTATATTTTTTTTAATAGTGTTTTTGGTGGCGTTGCACTACAAGGGCAAGCCTAATTTTTCTCCACTTCACCAAATACTGACTGAACGGCGAGGGTTCTCCTTCACACAAACCCTCCCGTGACAATCAGCCAGAACATTATCAGTGCCCTTAACCTCTTAAGTGCGCATGGGGGTAATTAGACACCTCTACCTGTGCGCATGTATTTGAGCTGTTTCCATCACTAAAATATTCATTTTACCATAAATAGCATTAATACTTATCCATACGCGCCTATTATGGGTTGATTATAAAGGTATTAACCTGTTACAACAATAAAACGAGTGAAAACAGCGTTTGGATGGTCAAAATCGGAGATAAAGGCCGCGAGTTATATAATGTATGGGTGAGGCAACCTGCTTTCCCTCCAATTTCCCCCAAGACCACTGAGACACAGTTGATCGATACTCTCTCTCTCTCTCTTGCACTCGCTTGCTAACAGTGATGACAATGCCCTGCTTGCAACTCGCTAATGTTAGCACGAAAATATACCTCAGAATAAGGGAATAACAGGGAAAATAGGTGATAACTGAAGGAGGGGAGGAAAGTGGGGAAGGAGGGGAGGTAGAGGAGTGATATTTTGCATTGCCAGGGGCAAAAAAAAAAAAAAAAAAAAAAAAAATCGATGTTTAAAGTTTATTTTTATTTTTTTCTCCGACTCTTAACCCGTTGAGCCCCGGCTAGTTATAATATTTTGTTCACCCCAGTCCCAAGCCATTTTCACTTATTTTTTTTGTTTGCTAAAATGGAAGACAAGGATGAGAAATGAAAAAAAAAACAAAAAAAAATCACCTCTGACATTTTTTTTTTTGGCGGGGGGGCCGGTGGGGGGTTGGGGGGGGGGGAGCTTCAAAAAATTTGTTGAGCCAAAATGGAAGAGAATGGTGAGAAATGAACACACAAATAAAAAAAAACTCATTTCGGTCATTTGGGGGGCGGGGGGGGGGGGTTTCAATAGTTCGTGTCCCCCGCATGACCACCCGCCCGGAGCACTAGGGTAAAACTGAGTATGGCATTGTACGTCAGACATCCTAAGGAGCATCTCACATAAATCTCAAGCCTCTAGCTCCCATACGACCGGAGTAATGAAGGTTCAAAGTGGCGGTAAACTAGGGGTGTAAACTATCCCCACTAAGCCCACCACCACCAGCCGCGCGGCTGTCTCGGCCCGCTCACACCTACTGGCCCAGCTCCCCCACACACTACGGTACCGCCCCCTCCTATTCTCCCACCATTTCCTACCTTACGAGCCACGTAAGTGTTTTTTATATGTCGGACGCACGTGATGCGTCGCTGGGAGTTGGTGATCAAAGACTGCCGACGCAACACGTGCGACACTGGGTCTCAACGGGTTAAGAGTCTTCCCGCAGTCCGCCGGGGGAACTCTTAAGAGTCTTACCGTAGTTCCCGGGTTAACATGCCACACATCCAACTTGTGTTCCGGCAGCAAAACAACACCTGGCACTGATAAACTGCCCAGTTCATCGCAAGACTGGCACTTCTCTTCGCTCTTTCCGGCAACGGGGCCTGCCAATAACCTTTCACTAGTTCTACCTTCGTGATAGGCGATGCAGCCCCGAGGCGGTCTATGGTGTCGTCAACTCTCGATAAGGTATAGGCGTCTGTCAGGAATAATTCACACCCACTCTCACAATCAACACACTCACTGATCTTGCCACTTAACACATGTTGCAAAGTTACAGGCAACGACCACTCACGACATTCCTTATCCCTCAGACCCTTCGTCAACACGTAATCCAGCTCTGCATGCACCACAGGCTGTTGAGCAGGATTTATACGGTAGGGAATTAAACTGAGCCTTGCACGGTCTCCAGCCTCCATGTCGGATTCTACCCCGTACATCAGGCCTAGAGAATGAACAAACATGCGAATGTACTGCCATAGCCTAGTAAACAACTGCCTTGCACTGTCTCCACAAACAACATGCCTAGTGCCCTCCCACAACCCAGCCGAGACCGCAGCTTCTAACCTGTAGTCTCCCTCCTTCTCCACCTTCGTCCCTAGAACAGTCAGGTCATAAGAGGGACCATCAGTACCACCTGTGCAGTCACTCCCATAGTTCATAATTGCTAAGGCTTTAGTCCAGTAAATCTAGCAATCATTTAACTGGACCTAGAACAAATTGCAATAGAAGGTTTTTTGGCTTTAACTTGTTTATTAGGTCCCTCTGATGAACATATAAAAAGTCTCCAACTTTTGGACACTGGGAAAGTGGTTAATTTGCATAAATTCAAGATGGCCGCCGTCCAAAGCTTCAATTTACAGATAACTTTTTTCTGGTTGCTCCTAGACCCTATAAATGTATTACAAACAACGTTTTTTGGCTTTAACTTGTTTATTAGGTCCCTCTGATGAACATATAAAAAGTCTCCAACTTTTGGACACCTGGAAAGTGGTTAATTTACAGCCGAAAAACCTTACAGACAGGCTGAACTGTGTCTTTCACAAGGGGTGACACAGGCACTTTGTGCTTGTATGGGTTTTTTGACCTGTTGTCCCTCTTTTTTATAAAAAAAAAAAAAAAAACATGACGTAGTATGACGTCATTCAGAGCCAATTATGTAATTCATGATAGGAGTTCGTATTCACTTGGATCATGCTTGCATCAAAGTTGCTATTTTGACAGAGTCCTTTACATTGACCACATGCACTGGAACATTCAAGCTCATTCCATTTGCAACTACAGCGTTGAGTGTCACAGTTGCCCTTACACTGACATCTGACCAATTTCAGTAGTGAATCAGGAGCCACTGGCGAATCCATCGTCTTCGGTTCAAGCTGTCCCTTCCGCAGACACCAGCCCCATTTCTCGGGGTCCACACAGTTCCCCATCCATTCCTGGACCTGA
Organism: Paralithodes platypus; assembly: GCA_032716605.1. Lineage (NCBI taxonomy): Eukaryota > Metazoa > Arthropoda > Malacostraca > Decapoda > Lithodidae > Paralithodes > Paralithodes platypus. The sequence goes on along the minus strand of CM064568.1, from coordinate 39,832,818 downwards.
CAATAAACTTGGAACGAGTGGTATTTGGCTGCATCGGTTGTTGGGGGAAGGCTGTGAACTTCAACGGTAGTTGAACTTTTTGCCACCTTGTTGCAAAACTTTGTCTTTCGCAGTCCGTCAAGGGTGTCATTTCCTTTTCCCCCGTACAAATAAACCAAGGCCTTTTCACCAGCTGATGATATCGCGTCTTTACTTCCACTTTGGCAACAGAATGCTTCTATACATTTCAAGAAACCGTTGTCTTCCCTCACTTTCCTCAAGGCAGCCCCTTTACCAATACCATACAGTCGTGAGGTTGTGTCACATCAACAGAGTGCATGGACAACTGGCAGGACACGACAGATGCTTTCACCGAGAGCTTCTGCTACTGAGTTAATATGCCAACATTTCCCACCTTCCTTGCTCGACTTGAAGTACAAATCATTCATCCCTCGTTCCGCATAATGACACAACAGCACCAACAAGTCTGTGTCCTCACCTATCACATATGTCACGGTTTCCCTTGCATGCTCAATTCCCTTCTTCGCAATCATGACATCTGCATCTGCTGGCGCATTGACACAGTCAATTCCATTTGCCTTGAATGTTTCACACAATAAGTCAATGAAGTTTTGCTTATTGTCCGAGTTTGACAAGAAGTTTTCCTTTTTTGACAGAAGGGGCATGGTTGGAGTGAACATCACCTTTTGACCAAAGACTCCTTTTGATCGTCGATTGTGTGTCATGTCCTTGGTAGTAGGTCCTGATTTATAACCGTCGAATACAACCACCGGGTTGAGAAAGTTTTTGGAAACATGCTTCATGTACATGCTTGCAATGTCCTCAAATGTGTCACCCTTCTTCCATGGAATCCTTTGCAATAAGGAACCACCATACAGAACATGGGTCACAGTCCTTTCTTCCTCAAATGATTCCAATGACGACTTGGGAACAACAGCAGCTATCTCATCTCCTAGCTGTGGTTTATTGGCTTCCCTGAGCCTCCCCCACTTATCGAACAGAGCAGTAGGGTAGCTAGACAACTCATACGCAAAGACCTCTTCAACACCTAAGTCCCTGTTATTAGCAAAGATGAGGAGCCTCTGGAAAAGGAGCTGTGGGTCGATTGGTACTTTTTCAGCACTGATTGTAACCTTTGCACCCAACGACTCAACTTGATCTTTCTTCCTAAATGAAAAGTCAAAAGCATTGCTACCTTCCATCTTCTGCACAATGTTCATACCAACCTCATACAGTAAATGAGGATTGGCCGAGGCTGGTCCTGTCACACCGTTGGCAATATTCCTGAGTTCATTTGATTCTTGAAATGGATCATAATCCTTGAAGAATGCGAGAACCTTCTCTGTGTCCTTCCTATCTCGTTCACGCCTTGCTTCAGTCATTTCTTTGTGCTGCTCAGAGGTGTGGAAATGCTTCCCTGTCAGTTCTTGCATAACTTCACTCACCTCAGCGCAGGCTGGCATAGCAAGTAACCAGCGCAGGCGTTGCGTTTCCTCCATGCCCCTACCACGTGTCAATCCACCATTCGTTTTCAAAGAGCGCATCAAAACCTGCTCTATAACCAAGTCGCTTGGCAGTCCTGCCCACAGCCGATCACTTCGGCGGATCACAAATAGACCGGAGTTCAATTGACAGAACATGTCTGGGTTGAGCTGCTCAAGTTCAATCATGTCTTGATTGTACACATGGGCTGACTTGGCATAATTGTTATGACCACACGCTGCAAAGTACGGCAACATCTCCTGGAGTGTTCCGAGGTACAGTAGGAAATCGCCCATTCTCAGTGCCCTCAGGAAGCGACGCAGCAGGTCAATCATGTCCATGTATTGAATCCATAGCTTTCCCATCTTATGCTCTGCTAAGGAGCTCTTCTCAGCTTTAAGTTTTTCAGAAATTCTGTTGAAAACGTCTTTACTGCAGACTTCATCCGGTGAAACGTCTTCACGCAACAGCTTATCCAAAAGATCTGCAGCCTCCTGGAAGTCCTTGCATGCGTCACTTTCCTCATCTACCATTGAGAGGTTGACACCGTATGCCCTGCCTAACACAATCGAACTCAAGGCTGTGTCAACCAAGAAGTGGCCTCTGATTGCTCGTGCATAGGCTTTCCCACTCAGCATTTGGGTCACAGCATTTTCAGCGTATATAAGTTCCAAAACCTCCTTAAGCCCAGATGCTTCCATAACATGGCCCATGCATCCCAAAAAGCTCATCACAGAGTGAAAGCCACCAAGGTTCAAAACAATGGGTTTCAGTTCGCTTCCTTCCTTCTCATGAACAATGATCGTCTTCGCTTTCCAATAAAGCGGTTGGTCGAATGTCAGCATTGGCGTCGTTCCCTGGCGATGGCTTTCCGCAGCAACGAAGTGAAGTGTTGAGTAAATACAACTCATGTCCGTAGGGTCCATGTCAATCATGGGCAAGAAATGGACAGATGATTTCCCTGGGTGTGGTCCATGGCACACACTCTGCATTAAGCCGGACCAGCCTGGTCGTTTTGGTCGAAGCAACCATGACGTTTTCCACAGTATGTCCAGATTTTCAAGCTTGTCAGATGCTGAAATGGGGTCAAGCTTTCTAAATTCGAGAGGCCCACCCTTCTTGCGAACACTGCGGTAGTATTTGATTTCAATTTGAGCTGCCGTGAAGTTGTTTTCAGGTGACTGCAATCTTGGTATTGATGTTGTGTCTCTTACTTCAGGGGTGACAGCAACAATTATACCCATACCATGGTATGTTCCTCGCCCATCAAGCGTACGCAAGTTGTGATCAACATTGTCTGCAACGAACTGTCCAAACCTGCCTGCAGTGGATATGTTGGTGCCCCTGAAATTGGCAGCACACTTCGAAAACCTCAAAACTTCTGCGTAAGGCAGACAGAACCCGTGGCTGTGTAAACTGTCCACAAGAAAGCGGGAACCAAAGTGCTGGTGCATTTGAACCGCCAATCAATACTGAATGGGTGCTACAATGGCCCTTGGTCTGGTAAGTTGCACGATACTTTGTCCAATTGATGCAACTTCAAGATCACATGACTTGCCACTGAACGTCTCTTGCAGCAATATACGAAGGGACTGCGGAACGTACGCCACATTCTTTTCCAGCGACCGGAGTTCAGAAGGATCTGGATAGAAATCTCTACAAGTATCAATGTTCTTTATATCTGCTTTGATCAACCGTGCCGCAGCCCTGACTATCTTTCTTTGTTCTGCTTCCTCATCATCAGTCTGTGGTGAGTCTTTGAATTGTTGCAAAATCTTTGCAGCACTTTCTTTGTCAGTTACAACATCGCTGCGTCCATGCACGTTACTAATAACCAGTTCATCCCCAAAATATGAAATAAGTTTCTGTTTCATGTATTTTACACTATACGCTTCAACATCAGGGCACAACTGGGACATTCTATCAACGAGATCAACCACTGTAGTCTGTTCATCATCATTGCCACTGACTAGGTCCTCGATTGCGAGTAGAAATGCTTCCTCTCGTGAGGCATCTACTTTGCGACCCTTGCGAGGAGGTTCACTGTCTGCGGAATCACGATATTTGGAGGGGATCTGCCTATGTGTCTGGAAATTTGAGCTGCACTGCTTGTGATATATTGCGTCAGCTGCTGGAAGATCGCGTGCAAAGTTAATTCGGCCTCTAACAGTGTCAGCCCACTCATCAGCCCTGGCATCACATGCAGAAAGTATTGTCCTTTGAAAGTTGAAGGTGCGTACTGGATACACTTCTTCTGAATCATGCTTTGTGTCCAAATAGATTTTTGTACCACAAAAAAAGCAGTTCTCTGTAAAACAAAAGTCTGGTGTCTGAGAACGAAGAGCAGGTTTTTCAGGACGTTTCTTCTGCTTCCCAGGAATTCTATTTGGCTTCGTATTGACATGCTTCTTTCGGCAATCAATGTGCACCGTTTGGCCCTCGGACACGGTAATTGATGGCGTTCCACGTTCAGTACTGGCCTTGTTGATAGTATCTGCTCCCTTCGCCCTCAGCTTGACTGTTTCTCCTTCGTCTAACGTGTTTGAGCAAATGCCGCAGGGATTATGCACCACTTCTTCTTCCATGGCTTCGGTAGATGTCGCACCAATCTGTTGAAACAAGAAACAAGATGATGGGATTAGTATAGGCCTAGGCAAAATGTAATAGACAATAATGTGCAGTAAAGGTAGGGCTTGACCTAGAACAAATTGCAATAGAAGGTTTTTTGGCTGTAAGGTTTTTTGGCTGTAAATTAACCACTTTCCAGGTGTCCAAAAGTTGGAGACTTTTTATATGTTCATCAGAGGGACCTAATAAACAAGTTAAAGCCAAAAAACGTTGTTTGTAATACATTTATAGGGTCTAGGAGCAACCAGAAAAAAGTTATCTGTAAATTGAAGCTTTGGACGGCGGCCATCTTGAATTTATGCAAATTAACCACTTTCCCGGTGTCCAAAAGTTGGAGACTTTTTATATGTTCATCAGAGGGACCTAATAAACAAGTTAAAGCCAAAAAACCTTCTATTGCAATTTGTTCTAAGTCTAGCCCTACTTTGACTGGTCTACTTCCCCGCCGATACCGTACATGCACACCCCCGCATTCCTTGCAACTACATCTGCCTGCGCAGCATCACCGCCTTCAGCGACATGGCCAGATACAGTCGGTCTATGGTAGGGCTGTTGCATTTCACTAGAGCAGCATTGGGAGGCTATGCGACGGCCGGGCGCATCCACTCCCCAGCCAACCTCACCAATCTGCTCAAAGTCCTCCTTTTGACCACCACCCTTGGCAGCCATGGGTCGACCCTTGACCTGACAACCATGCCAAATCCTCGTCGCCCACCTTGAACCACTGAAACAACGAGGCCAACGGTTTACCGACACTCAAGTGACCTGCCGGCAGAACCTTGTGCACCGCATGAGTTGTGAGGCCTGGGTGCTCGGCACAAACAGTGGGGTATGGACCGATCAGGTGCTGGAGCGATGCACACTGCTGCTCAGGCAGGTGCTCTAGCGCTTCCACAGCCACCTGACTCGTATCCCCCGCCCACTGCTCCACCGAGACAAAACAATCCCGACTCTCCTCCACCTGTGCCCCACTGCCCCCCTCTCCTTCTCCACCTTGGCCACTGCAGACCAACGCAGGGACAGTAGGCTGCTCAGGTGGTTGCCTCACAAACTCCTTTAACAGGTTCACCTGACATGCTTCCCCGTCCTCGAGTTCAATAGCCCCGTTCCCACAACTCTCCTCCACCTGGGAACTACTCTGTCGCGGAGTGCCATCACGCCCTACCATGTCACTAGGGGGGACAGGTTCTGGGGCCACTCCGGAGCTCACCTTTGGGTCAAGTACCGAGTCACCAAGGAGTGTCGCTGGGTCCAAACTCTCAACCCGACCATCAGCCTCGACTTTCTCCTTCCGACCCTTCCTCCGCTGGTCTAGAACTTGGGACACCTGTGACACCTGAATGGACTGAGATCTCTCAAGCCCCTCTTGCCCCTCCCTACTCGTGTCGGCCGCCCCTTAGCAACGACTAAGGGTGGAACCTCGGAAGTGGGCACCGCAAAGTCATTACCAAGAAGGAGGTCGACCCCCTCAACTGGCAACTTCTCCACCACACTCACATCCAACTCCCGTGTCACACCGTCCACCTCAAGCTCCATTCTGACCAGCGGGTAAGACCGCGTAGCATTGATGCCCTGAACCACCACAACCCGAGCCACGTTAACAGGCTTGCCAGTGAAATTCTTAACAAGTGTCTGGGAAGCGCCCGTATCACGCAACAACTCAAGCCTATGCCTCACACCAGCCCACCTCACAGTGCCGTGCCCCCTATGACCACAAAAAACATCATGGATGGGTGACGAGCCCTCCTGCTGCTTCTGCACCGGCGATGACTTCGCAACCGACCGTTTACCCCAGGCAAACGCGGAAGACCTCAAAGAAACGCCGATGTTGCTCACTAGTGACACCACTGCTGTTGGCGGTGCGCTCGGACATGAGCGCGCAATATACTCCTTCTCATGACACTTGAAACACTCCACTTCACTCTTGGACTTCCCCTGAGATGGGTAAGGGCCCTGGCCTTTCTTAAACGGGAAGGGTTTCGACTTGGGTTCATAATTGGCAACAGTACTCTTGAATGGATAATTGTTTGTGTCATTAATTCGGGGGGGTGGAGTGGTACGCCCCTTGTTACCTGCCTCAGCTCTCTGTGCAGACCCGCACCCGCGAATCAATGACAACCTGAGGTCAGCCAGCTCAGCCGCCTCTTGTAGAGTTTTCGGTCGCTTTTCTTTAAGGTTAAGAGTCAAGTCACTGCCAGTACATTTAAAAAATTGTTCCAGCAACACTAGTTGTTTTACTGAATCAAAAGTAGTTGCCTTCTCCGACCTTAACCAATTTTCAAATGCATCTGACAGCTCTCTAGCGTGTTCCTGGAAAGTACTCTCCTTTCTTTTTGGAACCGCCCTAAACTTCAGCCTATAGGTCTATGGCTGTAGCTCATACGCCCTCAGTACAGCCTCTTTCAACATCTCGTAATTCACACAGGAATCTAGGGGCAAAGCATCGTACACCTTGAGTGCTTTCCCCGTCAATCATGAAGAAACAAGGGCTGCCCACTTCTCCTCGGGCCATTGGTGCTCCTGGCACTTTTTCTCGAACCAGAGAAAAAATTCTGTAACTCCTAACTCATCAAACACTGGAACCAACTTAAGTAGATGCGACAGGGACTGGTCATGGGCTCGACCCCCCTGGGCAACCCGGTTCCTTGTCACCTCTACACAAGTTTTCTCTAGGTCAACATTGGCACAATACCTCTCAGACTCAAACTTGCGCTCAGACTCTCGCTCCTGCTGCTGCTGCCTGGGCTCAGCCTCATACTTTCGCTGCTCGAGCTCGGCCTGTCGCTCCTGCTTCCGCTGCTCGAGCTCAGCCTCATACCTTCGTTGCTCGAGCTCGAGCTTCTGCTGCTCAAGCCGAAACAACATCTCGGAAGACAAACCCTGAGGAGGGGGTGCTACTATTGGGGACCCACCCCGTGAATCACCTAGAGGCATACCCAACCACCAGCAGGTATTGGCCTGCGGGAACGTACCCGGCTCCAGAGCCCGAGGGGGCACCATGATAGGAGTCGAGTGGAATGGGGGCTGGGCCGAAGGTGCCCCAGCTCCCGCTCCCCCCGAAACCCCATGCACCCCACCCAGCACACAGGCAGCCAGCTCACTTCTTGACATACCACTAGTACCGGAAAACCCCAAGACCGTGGCCACACACTGCAGTCTGTACCGGTCTAGCCCCGCCACCCGGTCCGCCGACATAGGCTTCCCCAAAAAAATCCGAGCGTCCTCCTCACTGTTCACCACCCGAGCGCCACTTAACAACTCCACCTTCTCCACCTCCTCGCCTGCCTCTCGCACTGTGCCCTCACTATGCTCAGACCCGTCCAGTGACATGATGGAGTCAACAACAAAAAATTCTCAAGTCCAGACAAAAAAATAGCCAAACTCTTGCGTAGCTTTATTCACCAAAAAATATTCGAAGATGTTCTTGAGTGCAATACTAGTTCACCAATAACTCCAACAAGTTCTATGTAGCCTATCCTCAAAACAATGTCTACTGCCAACAATGCGAGAAATAAATTCAACCCCCAAATGGCAATAAGATTTCTCCAAAAAAAAAATGCAATATTCAGTTCACTATATTCTGGTCTAAGGTCGCCATTTGTTACGACCGGCACTACGAAATAAACAAGGGCACTCAATATTGGACTAGATGATAGGCTATATCTGCAACAACGCTAATTCCAAACCCTCGAACTATTACGCCGGTGAACAAAACACTTAAAACCCTCCAGAGTTAATCTACAGGATAACGGGGTATCAATTAACTGGGTTTTAGTGCACTTCTACAAAGGCTTGCCGATGACGGCAAAGCCTACTCACAACAGGAGTACTTTACGTTAATAAAATGCTCTTAAGTAATAACAATGTTTGAATAAACTATGATAAGATTTAATAAAGGAGTATATGATTACGTTAACTTTAGTGTGAGTCTGTACTCAACACTAAACTCTACAATGCTCTATGAAAACACTGGAAGTCTAGTCCTACAGCAATCAGATAAAGAATCTTCTGAAAACGTCTGATGCTCTAAGATGCTCGTTAATATAGAACAGAAATAATGCAGGGGCAGGACACCAAAGCGTGTATCTTAAATACACCAATAAGTAGGATACATATATATATAACAAGGGAGTGCAACAACTCTGTGACAGCACTAATAATCGCCACTCAAAACAGTACTTCCTTAGCCAACTTAACAGCCAAACTGGGTTGTGCACTATGCATCAACCTAGGCTAAAATAAGGCGTGAATAATTCCTAAAGCATACACAATTAAAGTTAATAAACACAATGCTGTCTTTCTCACTAATAAAGTCTAGCAGTGGCATAAAAGGTACTAAGAAACTAGGCAGAGCGCAAGCATGCTCGTAGCCTACTGCCTCCCCTTGAACAGATTTCCCTTATGTTACGTTAAGTGACTTGGAGGCTCTCTTGGTAAGTCCAGATCTCTAGTATCTGGTCTTGCCCTGGCGCTCCACAAAGGTCAACAAAATGAGGTAGCAATCATACAGGTAAGAGTAGGCAAAAGCCCTTTACCGGTATACTGCTACACTCGCAAAGGAAAATATGCACAAGGGTTACAGGCTAGCTAGCTTCGTCTATGTTGTACAGGCTCTGACTTGCCACATACATAACTCAGACATCGACCAAAGATACCTTCCACTGTCTAGCATTAAATAATAAGAGAGAACAGCTCAATAATTAGAAGCACCCCAACACTATGGTACCATTTGACTATGACTCTAATAATCCCTAAAACTAGTGCAAACATATATGGAGAGCTGGTGCTGGTAATACGACTGGCCGACTATGGAAGTCGTATGCAGAACCAGAAGGGATAAGTAATTGAATAAAGAGAAGTATGAAACCGAAGAAGTTCAGAGAGAGAGATAGTAGTATAGAGGGTTATATGGGAGACAGAATTGCAAGGGACATGTACTGTAGGACCTAGCACACCAAGCCTAGCTCTGAGGAAGGTAGCTCCTCGGAACCCCTAGGAATCCTAGGATCACACAAAGGCATGGTGGTCAGCCAATCACAGGCCGCTACGTCACCAGGCAGCAGGGCTGCAGAAGGCGCCAGGAACCACCAGCCAATCAAAACCAAGAGAAAGGACCACGCGGGCGGGAACCTCAGGGAGGGAGGAGGGAGGAGGAAGAGCAACACTCACCTCCCCCACCCTGCTCGCTCGCTCTCTCTCTCTCCTTCACTACAATGCATCCTATATTCTAGCAATGATATAAAATACTTCCAAGTGTCACAGACAAGAATAAAGATCACCACTAATCTGTCTGTGACAACATGTACTCTATGAAAGAAAGAACATCGTTCTACGATTATTGTAGCCCATATCACTGCCCTGGCGAGCGCTAGCGAGTAACGAGCGCATTCTGGCAAGCTGGCCAGCGTAACACTAGTTATTCGAGTGCCATAGTAATTTTATTAGTTAATATGTTCATTATATTGAAAAACAAATTTAGCTTATATTGGCATGGCATAGACAGACGGACCGATTTCATTATTGATCATACTTACAGCATAAAAATAATAATAATAATAAATATGTAACCGTAATTCTCCATCTCAATGTATATAATTATATATTGAACTATTATTATATATAGACAATCTAATAAAGTTATATAGGTATAACTCATATTGTTATTGTTATGCCCTGTTTTTCTACAGGTTTAACTTGGGTAATGTGAGTTCTAAATTGACTGGGTATATAAGGCTGCATGCACAATACAAGATATGAGGAATAGAGAACACAAAGAAACACATGGTAGCAAGTTACATGATCACGTTTATTGATATACCACTGCAGAATACTTGTGTAAGACAATACAATAGAATTGAACAACACTAGCATAAGTGGATCTGGATGGAGCCTAGTCTCCCACTTCCAACTTTCAGGTATTAATCTTCTGATCACTGGCTTCGATTCCACAGGTTTATATACCGAAGATCATCAATGTTACTTATAGATTCATATTCACTGTTAGATTTGTTATTGGCAGCTCTGGTGCACAAGTAGTAGTTCACAGACTAGATTAGACACGCGTATTTTAGAGCACGGGAATTCTAGTAACCTCAGGGGGTACTGATCTAAGTTTTATATCCTTGTTTCAGAAATACATAGAACGCAAATCAGTGGGCGAACGTTAGATATCACTAGAGTTTTAATATCTGAATAAGGTAATTACGAGAGTCAAGGTCGCCTGTTAATTAAAGAGCACTGATCGCTTGGTACGTCCCAAATGGAATGGTTAAGTATGAATTACACTGGGCAAGGTCTTAGCCACTTCGTTGAAATATTAATTAGTGAATCTCTAAACAGCACAGTAATATGTAGTACTGCTAAAGGGAATCTTGGGTAGTATCTGATGGGTCTGGTCCTGGTTATCTTGCGTACATGATGTTGGAGGCTAACGACTGGTTCCGCGGCCGTCCAGGGGGGCCATATGTGTGAAGTTCTTCAATACGTGGGCAGGTCCTTCTATCCAAATCTGCCACGGAGTCTGCCGGCTCTGGGATCTCACTCCGGAACACACAAGGGCAGAGCTAGAAGTTAACTGCAGGGTAGTGACCCCTGGTTGGTGTCTAGCTTTCAACTGATTTGACTGGGGGCGGGAGTTAGATTTATAGGCTCGGTTCTGGACCCTGTAGACAGTAGGGATCTCGAGTCTTATGGACTTAATTGAGCTCTCAATAGATATGGGGACTAGGTAAGATGGTATTTACTGTTGTGGCACAGGGCGATAGGAAGCCTTTATATTTTCATATAACTGAGCCTTAGTAAGAGGTACTATTTTGGCTATACTGGACGTATTTAGGGGAGAGAGACTGGATCTACTTTGCGAGGAGGATAGGGACAGCTGTGATAGGAGCGTCTCTCTAGATTGTTCAATCTTCATTCTATGGTATAGCTGAGGTGCTAATTTAGTGATCAGAGCATGCAAGAAAGGTAAATGGTTTATTGTGAGGTAATAGAGGTTAGTAAAGGTGTTAGTCATTCATGGTTAGTTCATTGATAGGAAGAATTCCTGTGCTACCTGGCAATGACTCGAAAGTCAAAACAGGGGCCAGGTATACCTCCGCGGGGGTGGGGGTCTCCCTCCTCGGGTGGGCATAAAGGGGGAGCTGGGCGCCCTCTCTTCTGTGATAGTCGTCCGGCGGCTGTGGCTAGGGGCTTGCCATATCACCAGTGTTTGTAATAACCCTCTGTGTATGAGACAGATGTGGGTGTCTTTAACCTCTGAAGTGCGCATGGGGGTAATTGGAAACGTCCCCCTGTGCTGACGTATTTGAGGTGTTTCCGTCACTAAAATATTCATTGTGCCATTAATAGCATTAATATTTATCCATATGCGCCTATTATGGTTGATTATAAGGTATTAACCTGAAACAACAATAAACGAGTGAAAACAGCGTTTGGATGGTCAAAATCGGAGATATAGCCGCGAGTTGTATAATGTATGGGTGAGGCAATCTGCTTTCCCGCCAATTTCCCCAAGGCCACTGAGACGCAGTCGATCAATACTCTCTCTCTCTCTCTTGCACTCGCCTGCTATCAGTGATGACCACACCCTCCAATCGGATTTCTAATGTTAGCACGAAAATATACCTCAGAATAAGGGAATAACAGGGAAAATAGGTGATAACTGAAGGAGAGGAGGAAAGTGGGGAAGGAGGGGAGGTAGAGGACTGAGATTTTGCATGGCCCAGGGGCCAAAAAAAAAAAAAAAATATAAAAAAAAAAAAAATATAAAAAAATATTTTTTTTTCGATGTCAAAAGTTGATTTTTATTTTCTCTGACTCTTAAGAGTCTTCCCGCAGTGCGCCGGGGGAACTCTTAAGAGTCTCCCCGCAGCTCCCGGGTTAATACCAAAACCGAAGGTGCCTTAGCTAGCTGGTTTTACTCGGCTGGTTGTTAATTGTAGGGTTTGCTGGATATGGTGGAGACTGGGTTGCTAACTCTGCCACATTTATCTGGAAGTATGGCAATAGAAGTTAGTTACTGGCGGGGCGGCTAGCCTCGCACCGACGACCATTGGGTGCAGGGTTGTGAATGTGTTGTAAGAGAATAGATGGCATGCAAGGGGCTAGTAAAGTTCTAATGTTGTTCTGGCCTAATAAGTGAAGGTAGGCTGGATAGGAGTATATATATAAAAGGTTGGAGAGCGTTAGTAACGGACAATTCAAGGATCTTCAAGAGGTATGAGAGAGAGGCTAGGTCGGACAAGAGTCGAGAAGCGCAGGTGTCTTAATGAGAGGGGGGGGGAGAGTTCAAGGGCTACAGGGAAATTTTGTCCCTAAGGTCCCTGGGCGTGGGGGTGGCATTAGGCTACAATTGATATGGAAGTTTGAAAAGGCAGTAGAATACGTTAGCCAAATGCTACCGGGGAATGCAACTATTGGGTGGTATAGGAGTCTGGAAGAGATAGAGTTATGTGATCAGTCCGAGGGTTATGGATACTATTAGTTGGCCCTGGGAACTGCGTTTTCTATTAAATATAAATATCAACAACAGCGGCAGTTCGTAGGGGTACTTAGTTATTGTTTCGGGGTACTTATGACAGATACTGATAACCAGGTTATCTTATATAATCTCTGGTTGGGGTAAGAGGTGTAAGACACGAAGTAAATTGGCGTAGTGTGGACTGTGGATACGAAGGAGGCAAGGGGAAGACGTATGACAATTGTGGAAAGTAAATGGAAAAAGGTGAACACAATGGCGGATAAAATACTTAACCTAAAGGATTGCATACATCGATGAACGATGACATTATAGTCGTCGTCCTAATAAGGTGATGAAACCTGGTTGATCTGTACTTGGCACAATACGACACAAGGACACTGCCGCTATGTCACATCAATGCTGGTGGCAGTTAATATTATAGACTTAGTTACTAGAGGAACAATGCAAGGGGCGACTGAGCACGGGTTACACATATCTATACTCGTCATGGAAAATGATATACGAGGTCTAGGGACAGCGTGGGTGTTTTAACTTCTAAGATATAAAACATCTACTTCTCGGATGCAAGAACATACATAGATATAATTATGGCTGTCTGATGTGTTGGCATTGGCTCAACGTCGGGACGGGCATGGGTGTTTTTAATATGAATGTATATTCCTGTTCATCATCTTTGTAGTTAGGAGTGTAGGACACGAGGGGGTTAGTGTACGTGAGGTGTGGAAAATGGTCAGTTTAGAAAAGGTAAATGGGTGTGTCCTGGAGCTGTTTAGCCCTGCGGGCTTGGGCCTGTCTGAAATGGCTGGCTCGGTCAGCTGGTCCTTTCGTTCTGTGGACCTTTCCTTTGGTGTTTCTGTGTGGTGTTCGTTCATGGCTTCTGTGGTGGGCTTCTCGTTCTGGGGCATTTTAGTTATACTTGGCCATATTTAACTATCAATATCTTACTACTCATGACTTACACTATATTTTTATAATATTATCCCATATTGTGTATACTCATGTTTAGTCTGAATCACTTCCTGCACTTTTATACACATTTGAAGGCATCAGACACTACAGAACAACCTCCCTTAAGGGGAGATGGTTGCATTTTTGGGCGAATTTTGCATGTATTCATTATGTTTCTAGTTTCTTCCCTAGACCTCCATCAAATTAAAAAAAAACATCCATTAGATCCCTCTTCTAGATTAATTTGTACATTTTTCGGTAGAAAATTTCCCGGCCAAAGGCCGGTTCTTCCAAGATTACAAGCTCACTATTGTTTGCCAGGGAAAAAATCATCACCTAAATAGCACGAAAGGTCTAAATATTGACGAAGAAATGGGGTGAAAGGTATTAAAATCGACTAACTAATGGGGCAAACATCTTAACATCTGAAAACTAATGGGGGCTAATGGGGCAAACATCTTAACATCTGAAAACTAATGGGGGCTAAACACGAGGGAGAAAGTGGTCCAGAAAATCGGCCCATCCTCCCTGAAAGACATAAGGCCGCGTCATACAGAGGTCAACCGCGACCCGACAGTAAGCCGAAGGCAATGACTTGCAAAAAAAAAAAATGTTTGCGGTTCGAGTGTATTCGGCCCGATAATCGGGCGACATCGGGTATGTTCGAGTCGTTCTAGTCATGCTCTGGTTATCACCCGAATGTTCGGGTGAGTCGGCCAAAAGTTAGTGTATGCGTTAACTTTTGGGAAATCCTCGAGTGCGTTCGGGTAAAAAAAAACGTTACAAAATCCTCGAGTCACCTTCGATTTACATTCTAGTCGTATTCGGCTTACATTCTACCATATTCTGATTGCATTCGACCTATTCGGGTCACTTTCGAGTCAAAAAATTTAACCCGATTCATACCAGAATTGATCGAACCTAAGTGGACTTAGACCCGATGATGTAGACCGTAACCCGAATTTGACTCAATGCTCAGTGGAAAATTCCTACATAAACTTGTTCGAAAGTCAACTGTTACTCGATGCTGACCCGAATTTCAGGATGATGACTGGATGGATACCCGAATACTACTAGAAAATGACTCGATGCATGTCCGACATTCCTAATTAGACTCGATGATTACTCGATCGTGATCCGAATGACTAGAATGTAAGTCGAAGCGAAGTCGAATCAAACCCGAACACGAGTCGATGGGCGGAACCACGTGAAGCAGGCCCGTGTGCGGTTGGAGCGGCCCGAATTATCGTACACTGCCACCCACGCACAGGCCCTATATATTAGCGGGTGGGAGGCATTCGCTCCATTCCACACCAGCACCCACCGCCCACCACGTCTCTCTCGCCCACCACGTCTCTCTCTCCAACTCTTGTCGCCAAAATGCCCGGTAACTATGGTAATGGAGGCAAGGCAGTGAAGAGGCCCCGCAAATTTACCATGGAGTCTGTGGACCTGTTTGCCACCCAGCAATCCCAAGATGAAAGCGAGGAGGAAGTAGAGGAGAGGCAGCACATCGACTCCAACCCTGTTTTCGACGATGAAAACCAAACCGAGGAAGCAGAGTCACAGTCTATTATTATAGTAAAGAAAGCCCATGTCCCTCACAAAAAGACCCACCCTATCGTGTCAACCGAAGGTGACAGTCCTTCGGAACAGGAAAGCGAGGATGATGACGCCACCCAAGATGACCTCACGCCACTCACCGAGCCACCTACCCAGACACCCACGACATACACCGAGACGCCTACCCAGACCACGCCGCCCATCAACCCAGTACAACCGATGCCGAAAAGGAGGAGGAGGACCTACGCCAGGCTCCCGGATGAGAAGGAGGTGGAAGTGACCGAGTGGTATGCCGATCAGGAGTTCCTGTACAACAGGAAACTTAGGGCCCACAAGGACAAAAACATGCGGGAGAAAACACTCGCCACGAAGGCAAAGGAGCTCAACATTGAAGGTTGGTTGTGTGCGTTCTGATGATATAATAACCATTATGTTGAGTGATATTACTTACAAATACCAAACACATCTATGTTTCTGGAATAATTTACCTGTGCCGTGCAAAGTGGATACATATTTATCATATAGTTTGGCGTTAACATTGCTGGCGAATCTTGTTTTCGGAATTGAAATAAGTAGGTAATATTTGGAGTTAATAATAAATAATGTTTCGTGTGCAGTCTTGCATTGTACTTCCCTCATATCAATGTGTGCAGTGTGGTTACCTGCCCAGGTGAACCATACTTATTCATGTTGACTGATAATAAATTCGGTTGTGATAATCTTTGTCTCCATACTATTTATATTTTGTACGTAAACACTTCTAATATATATTATTTAAATTTTTCAGTGGAAGCACTCAACAAATGGATGGAAGGGATGAGGACCAGGTACGGGAAGTTTGACAAGATTCCCGTGTCTGGTTCAGGTGCGGTCCAGCTGACGGAGAGAGATGCCTGGATCAAGACCCACTTCGCGTTCCTCAAACCCCATCTTGTTAAGTTGCCCACCAGAAAGAGCAAGGTACGTTTATCAAGTCTATTTCAATTTTATTTCTAATAAAAAATAAATGTTAAAGGTATAAATAAATATCTTGGTGTTGTTCAACAAAAGATTTAATAAACATAAGTGACATAAATGTTTCACCATTATTGTTGGATGTTGTAAATAGAATAAAATCGAATATTAATATTGTCTAACATGTATAATACTTATTTTAATTTTGTCTATGTATAAATAATAAGCTGCCCCCAGATTATTGTGAATATTTATTGCTATGTAAAAGTGACCAAATTAAATAACCATTGATATTATATTATATATATATATATATGAGTGTTGCTAGATAATTATTTACTTTATAAATTGATATTCAACACTGTCATAAACTAATAACCTGATACATTCCACAGCTCTACAAGACAACGACTGTGGAGGAGGAGATGGCTGACGACGTCGAACCGGAAGGGGAGGACGGGCCAGAGTCAACTCCCACTCCAACCCAAACCATCTGGGTCCGGTGCCACCACCAGCCAGGCCCCAGCCGCCCCACCCGACCTGTATGACAAGGTAAATATAATTATTATATATCCAATGTTAACATGCCATCATAATTGAATCTCTCCACTCGCAAACACATACACCCACATGCAACACAAAACACCCCACCCTCTGTGCCTTCACTCAGCCACTCACTGACTGTCACCCATTATAGTATTGAACACATTTAATTGTACATTCGCAATTATGTAAATGTTTTAGTATATATAAAATGAAAATGTTTTATACAATAATTCTATTATACATTTCGATGTATCATATATCGGTAATTTGTCACATAATTGATATCAATGCAGTAACGTTTATTAGGCAATATTAATGATGAAGAGGTTATTTTGCCACGCATTATTGTAATGAAGGTACACTGCATTAATGTTTATGAAGTATTGTCTGATTCATTCTATCATACATTTATTTTTCTCACACAGCTTCGTGAAGGTGAGAAGGAGCTGGACAACCTCTACCGTGTGTGGCAGAGGAGCCACCAGGTGGACACCCCCGCAGAGGCGAATCTGAAGCCCTACTTCAAGACACTGCAGACAAACATGCGTGACCTTCCCTTACCACTGATTCAGGCCTTCCAGCTGGACGTGCTAAGATTCTCCAATGCCATGATTTCCCACAACCAGGGCCTAGGACCCCTCCCACACTTCGGACCCCTCCCACACTTCGGACCCCTCTCCCACCCCCAGTCCCCAAACCCTCCCCAACATCATCCCCAACGTCAACAATACTATGAAACTCTCAATGTCCCTAGCACTAGCACGTCCTACCACCATATAGGGAAAAAATGCAGCATTCGCCAATCCAGCAGCCAGACACACCCACTCAGTGGAAGGCCTATGGGCCTTCACGTCCTTGTGCCACGCCCGTTCAACAATCACCCCTGGACCCTGCCTTCTTGGAGACCATGCTGGATCTACCTCATTAATATACCTATACCTCTACCTCTGTACCTCATTAATTATAATAAAAATGTATTTTCTATGTTTGACTTGTGTTGTGCTTGCTCCTAAAATTTATTTTCTATGTTTTACTTGTTCCTAACGATAATTTGCTTGCTTAATAATAATTAAAGGGAATATAAAGTTAAAATATATGATCGAGTAGATCACATGGCAATAGGATATAAAAGAAAATTAAATTGAAAAAATCCGAACAAAAACAGAGAAATGTATCACATCCCAATATGATATATATTAAATTGACATTGACATTTGTTGACCATGTTAACATGTTATTACTTTAAACAAATCAACATCCAAGATCAACATCAAAAAATAAGAAAAAACCTGAGAAATTTAACACATCCCAATATGATATAAATTATATTGACATTGACAAAATCTGACCATAATTAAAAGTTAACATGTTATTACTTTAACCAAATCAACATCCTTGAGCTAAACGTTGAACATATAAAGTGACGTGGACATGCAGTCCAAAATAAGGTAACAATTTCTTTTGTCATTGTAATTAGAGACTTTGACCAAATATAATAATAATAACTTAGGGGCTTTATCTTAATGAACTGAGACTTTGACCAAATATAATAATAATAAATTAGGGGCTATATCTTAATGAACTTATGTTTCAAGGATATATATATATATATATATATATATATATATATATATATATATATATATATATATATATATATATATATATATATATATTATATATATATATATATATAGTATAACAACTTTATAACAGGTCAGGATATTTAGTGCTGTGATTCACTTTCGGGTTTGTATACAATATATTTATCAAAGACTTTGACACTTTTATAATACGGCATCGAATGGAGTTTGATTTGTGTCATTGCAATGACAGTATTGGGACACCTACGGCAGTCACACTGTAACATTGTGCAACACTTATAAAACAGGTGTGGGATATTATGGACCTGCATATAGTGGAAACGTACCTTTTTACTCGTCCTGCCAGGCAAGGCGCTGTTCAGGGCGGTTGTAGTACTGGGTCAGGTAGTCCCTCGTCACTTTGGCAGCGGCTGGTCCTCTCTGGCGCCGAAGTGGCTCCAAGCCATCCATGGGGTCCCTCGCCCAGTCACTTTGGGGTATTTCAGGGCGACGAAGTCCGGCTTCTGGTTGGGGCTCACGTCGGTCGATTAGCATATTGTGGAGTATGCATGAAGCCAGGACTACCTTCTCCACGGTACTGGGGTGTACGTTGATGGTAGTCAGTAGGCACCTGAAGCGGTTGGCTAGCATACCGAAGGCATTCTCTACCTGTCTCCTGGCCCTAGACAGTCTGTAGTTGTAGTTTCTCTTGTCATCATCGAGCCCTCGGTGTGGGTGTGGCTTCTGCAACCACTCCCTCATTGGGAATGCGTCATCACCAACCAGAAAGTAGGGCACTGGCTGGTCCTCCTCTGGGAATGGCTCGGGTGGTGGCAATCCTGCTGCTCCGTCCTCCAGGGCCTTCCGGATGTCAGTCACCTGGAATATACCACCATCAGATGCTGACCCGTTCGCTCCAACGTCAACGTACATAAATTTTCCCAGGTGATCGACTATTGCCAGGAGCACAATGGAGTGGTAGTGCTTGTAATTGTAGTACAAGGATCCGCAGTTGCTTGGAGGCTGTATGGCAATGTGCTTCCCATCAATTGCCCCAATGGTGTGTCCGAAGTTCCACCTATCCTTGAAGCCCTTGGCGACCTCCTTCCAACCTTCAGGTGTTGATGGGCACACTATTTGCTCCTCCATGTATTCCTGTATGATTGCCTCACACGTCTCCCGCACTGCCAGTGATATCGTGTTGGCACCTACACGGAAGTTCAGTGCCATGCTCTTATAAGCCTCGCCAGTGGCCAAAAAGCGTAGTGTCATGGCAACTCGCAGTCCGGGCTCCAGGGGCTTCTTCCAGTTGGTCTCATCCTTCTTGATCCTGGGTGTGACACGTTCGACAATCATATTAAACAGCTCCTCGTCCATACGCAGAAAGTATTTATAGGTAACCACGTCAGTTTCCTGGAGTTTCTTCAGCAACTGGTGGTAGTGTCCGTGTGTCTCTCACTGTGCCACCCATGGCTTGACGCTGCAGCTTCGGGGTTTCGTTGGTCGTCGTGGCCGTCGAGGTTGAGCACGTTGGGGTTCACGTTCTTTGTCCATGTTGGCGCGGGCAGTAATCTGATATCTGAGGTTGGCATTAACTATCTCCTGCCTTAAGATTGCCAACTCCAATGCCTCGTCATCCATCTCTTCTGGTCGTGATGGGTCCGGGAGGCTGCTTTCCTGTGACATGTTGCTGTGTTGGGTGCACTGTACAAATGAAGTTTGTGTGAGCACACCCTCTCTTTATATAGTGGGTTGATGCATAACCTCATAATCGTGTCATAATCGACTTATTCTAGTCACGTTCGACTTACATTCTGGTTTCATTCCGGTTGGGTTCCTGACTTCGGGTGGGGTTCGGTTTTCATTCGGTTTTAAGACGGGTTACTTCGGGTGTGATTCGGTTTTAACTCGGGTTGTTATCGGCTACTCGGGTCACCGTCGATTAGCTTTCGACTCATGGTCGATTCAATTCCGTTCAACTTCTGGTTAGTTTCGAGTAATATACGGGATAACATCGACTCGTATTCGAGACGCATTCGAGTCCCTCGGGTAGCATTCGAATTGCTTTCTAGTCATAGTCGGGGTACGAGTCTCATTCGGGGACTTCGGGTGAATTTGGGTGAAAAGTGCAAGTCATTGCCTTCGGGTTACTGTCGGGTCGCGGTCGACCTCTGTATGACGCGGCCTATACACGATGTCCGAATAGTTAACAAAATAACAGATAGACAAACTACATCATAGAAACTTATAGAGAAATATATTATAAGTTATATAAATCCCTGTACCTATATATACTGTATATCTCATCCCTCTTCTAATATAAACTGTTTAACCCTATTTAGTCCGAGGAGTTGTTTTTTTTAGCTCCCTTATTAGTTTGGACATTTCAAGACGGGTGAACGATCGCGAGCTTGTAACTAAGAAGAATTTTGCCTTTGGCCGGGACATGTTTCTATTAAAATATTTATAAATATAGCTTGAACATGTCTGGGTAATTTTTTTTTTTTTTTTTTTTTTTTTTTTTTTAATTAGCTTGAAGCGAGTCTGGGAAGGCAGTGTGTGTTAGTTTTTTTTTTTTTTTTTTTTTTTTTTAAGAGACAATGAACGGAGGAAGGAAAAACACAGATTAAACAAAAAGGTCCATGTGCCTAAAGGCATCCTCCATTCATAAAATGTTTGTAACAACTGGATTTAAACTTTTGTAGGTTGTAAGTTTGTGGAAAGCAACTCGAGGGAAGTGAATTCCAAAGAGTATAGTCCATGAGCCAAGACCCGAATTTTGGGATATCGGTACCACCCGGGGTGACTAATTCTCTTAGGTGTTTTTAGCTTGCTACATGTCTCTAGTTTATGTTTTGATATGATAGCCCTTGCACATTGGTAGCTTAATGGTCGTTATCACTTCTTGAATAGACATACCCTACCGAAAATTCCGAATTTTTTTAAAATGTCAAATTTGGGGACAGGAATGCCTAAATGTCAACAAAATGCATATAGTAATTGTCACATTTAATACAAGTCCTGTAAATACACACTAAGCATGCCATGGGCTTGTACATACTATTATGGCAAATTACTACTCCTAAATATCATCTACGTCAGACTCGGAATCTGACTGTTGTGCCACCGGCTCTTCTTCAATAGCCTTGTTCTGACATGTCTGTAACCTGCACATGTCCGTGCATTTTAGACCATTGCTGAGGCAAGTACACTTAGGGAGTTCGCATGACCGCACACACTTGCAAGACAGTAGCTGCATAACAGCATCTGGTGCTGGTGAGCCTCGCATCCAGTTGACGGCAAGCTTACCGTCCTCATCTGTCATCCAACCGCAGTCTGTTGGGTTCGCAACAAATGGCTGGCTCTGAAGACTTCTCCTCCAGATCGCAGCCTGGTAGTTTGCACGCAGTGCATGCATGAAGAGGCAGTCCTCACAAGGAGGGAGTTGACTTGACTCTACCTCTCCACGTCTTGCACAGAACAGCTCATACCGAAGCTTGTTTACCTTAGTTGTGTGGGTAGATGGTAGGTACATGTGGCAGGTGATTTCCTGTAGCTTCTCAAAGAGTTCAGGAGACACTTCCCATGAGCGTCCAAGTTCGTGAAAAGCATGCTGGTATGTCTTGTCCATCTTCACCTGCTTGAGTGTCGTCATCTTCCCTCGGCCAGCGAATGCACTGACGGTATCACAGCCTGTAAAGGCATGCATACCAATCAATGAATCACACACGCTGCCTCCCAGTGTGCGGCTCAGTGTGGTGATATCCAGGAATCTTGTCCGGTTCTTCGTCCCGCACTTCTGGAACAGATGGGATGGGATCTTGTGGCACATGCCAAGACACAACACCATGACGTCTGTATCTTCTGCAGTGATGATGACAGACTTGTTCCCAGATTCTGCTGCATGAAGTGCATGGAGAAGAAGGCGTGTGTCTGCTTCTTCTTGAGTTGACTTAAGCTCAGGAGCCTCTTCCCACTGCTCTTTGGTGATCTTGAAGCAGCGCTGCTCACATGTGACATACAGCTCCTTGTCCTTGAGCTTCTCCCTGTGCTGTGGTGCCTTCCATTCTTCTACCAAGAACTTGATAAGACTTGCCTTGTTGGAGGAACTACCGAGTAACTTTCTCCACTGCTGGATGTTGTGCCCAGGTTGAATGTTCTTGAAATGAATTCCTGTGCCTGCACTTCTTTTGGCTCGTTCTGCATCCTTGATGGATGTCTCCTTGTAGATATCAAACACAACATCAATGCGCCTGCTCTTAGCACCTTCATGAACAGCGTGACTCAGTGCTGTACCTGCAAGCTGTGAAAAAGTTTTGTCGTTTCCCTTCAGTTTGTGGACCAGGCTCATCCCATCAATTATGGTAGCAGAGGGCTCGGGTATCACTTCTGCAGGAGAAACATTCCTCTCTAACTCCTTTGCGAGGGCAGCCTTGTTGGGTCTTGCGGAGAGACCCATCACCGCTGGCAAGTGCCCAAGGCAAAGGCCCCAGGGGATGAGCCAAGACATCACTCATTTTGAGCTTTCTGTTCTCGGCAACAAGGATCATCTGGCCAAATAGGTTCCTGTCAGCCTTTAAGATAACCTCCTTGGCATGGTCTTGTGAGCGTGGCTTCATTCTGATGTTAGTGAACGTTCTCAGTTTCGTCTTCGTCATCGTGTCATGAAACTGTATAGTTGGCGTATCGATCTCCAGGCGCTCTTCCTTGAAGGCTTGATATGCATCCTCTCCTATTCTGTAGGCCCCTAGAAGGTCTTTGACAACTTCTGGTGGTGCCATAGTCGCAGTTGACAAACTGACAAGATCTTCTTGCTCTGCGTTGAAGGGGTTCAACCAGCTGGTCTCCATCAGTTGAACTAAAGATTGGACATCGGCCTCATCTCTTCTAATCCTGGGCATCTGTAGGTCTGGGTGGCTGAAGTCAGTATACTTTTGGCCTACTACCATAGTCCTGAGCTGCCTTAAGTACCTGCTGCGATACTCCGATGTCAGGTAGTACCTGGCGACAGCTCCGCCTTTCAGGCTGAAGCCTTTTGTGCCCCCTGGTGTCTGGGTGTCTTTGTTGATCGTCTCTTCGATTGTCTGGTCCACAGGGATCCGTCCAAAGGGATTCTTGCTACCGATCTGGACCGAAAAGCCACCTTGCATGAAGTGTTCATGGACCTCTGGGTGTTCAATGGGCAGTCGAGACATCAAGGCATAGTAGTAGGTTAGGAACCGGGCATAGTTCACTTTGTCATAGGCAAAACACCACGGTATCATCTGTCGGATTGCTCCTAGGTGGAGCATCCAGTTGCCTTCTCTGGAGGCTCGAATTAAGTCCAGCATGATCTCAACCATGTCCAGGTATGACATCCAGAATGCTGAGAGGTTGTGTTCATCTCTGAGGGTCTCAAGATAAACTTGGAAAAGCTTCATGATATGTGTGCATGATTCACTCTCCATCAGCTCTTGAAAGAGTCCCTGAGACACATTGCTGTGAAAGCTGTTGATGTCCTTCAGTGTTTCATCTAGATGGTGTATGTCCCTTGAATGGTTTTCTTCTAGCCATGAAAGGAAGCCTTTCCATGCAAGCCTCATCAGTGCTTCATACACGAGCTTGTGTAGTCTCACTGCTCTGTTGTACCTCTTGCCGTTCATCACTCCTGACACTGATCCTTCTGCGATGATACCTGATTCCACACACAGATCTCTAAGACCTGCATCTTGAAACCTCTTTCCTATGGTGGAGATGAGATTACAGATTGTGTGGAAGACACCCATCCTGATGATAATGTTCTTGAACTTCTCTTGTTTCCAGATAACTTCGGCAGCTTTGGCATAGAGTGCTTGATCAAACACGCACACAATCTTGTTAAGCTGTAAGGACTGCATGATAGCATGCGTTTGTTCCAAGATTTCATTAACGGTGGACATTTCTGTTGCGGGAGCATTGATAGTGGGCAGGTAGCTTACAGTGTCCTGAACCACTGCAATGTCTCTGCGCATTTTGATGTTGAACCCAGTCCAACTGCTGATGGACTGGTCCTCATGGTCTGACATTCGAGTAAGAAGCCAGATATGGTTCTTTGTCTTTGAATCCTGGACTTCCTTGGTAGTGTCGACATACGCAGTCTCAATCCTAGGTGGCCCTGCCCGCCGCCCAACATTGTATATTGGCAGCATTGATGATGTCTGAGTGATGCTTCTTATCTTGGACTTGGTAATCTCTGGCAGGACTTTCTCTGGCACAGAGCCTGCAACCTTGGACTGGACAGCAATGCCATTGACTCTATGAGAAGTACCTGCTCCACTTAGGGTCTCTTCAAGTCGGTCAATGTTATCCCAGGCCAGGGTTGTGAACACACCAGGGTAGATGTTTGCTGGCAGTGGAATGTCATCCTTTGAGCATTCCAGCTTCTGGATACAAAGGGCTGTATCGATCTCCTCAAACATTGAGTAAGACACACAGTGACCAAGACGATTCAGAGTTCGGATCAGTTCTGTGTTTCCTGTCAAAGACTTTACAGCATTGGTCAGCAGTACGTGCTTGGGTGGTTTTGTCTTGCCACTGGTAACAGCAAAGACCAAGTCACTGCCAAAGGAAGTGGCAAGACGTTGAGCTCTTTCAGAGGGAGTTTCACACTCACACTCTCCTGTCAGCAGGGTGTGCAGGAATTGAGTGACTGCTGCAGGAATGACATTCTGATCTGTATCGGGAGGCCATGGCTGACTCACATCTTGTTTATTGATCTCATTCCTCAGCTGCATTCCTGCTTTGGTTAAGACATCTTCAGAGTTAGCTGCTCTTGCTTCTTGCAGGTCTTTTGCCATGTGTGCTTGCCGGGCAAGGTCGTCCATTGAGAGGCTGCGTGGATAGATTAGAAGCTTTCCTTTCTCATCTGGGACAAAGCGTAGTGATTCTCCAAACTCGGTTTCAATCTTTCGGCGAACATGTTTCTTTGTCGCTGGTTTCAGTTGGATAATACCACGGGACATCATGGATCTCTCAAGCCTAGATGTGAGGTTTGTCATAGGCAGTACCTCTGGGTTGGGGAATAATTTGGTCCTTATATACAAGCAGAGTTCCTCGAGGGCTTCTGTCTCAACCTCTTCGTAGCGTGCTTCCTCGCTTTCTTCCTGATTTTCACCTGCACCCGACCTGGCGGCCGCTGGGAAATCATCTTTTGTGAAGAGTTTGTAGCACGACTTGTGGTAGTGACCCTCTGCAGCAACAAGGTCTCTGCTAACTAAACCAAGGATTCTCTGGTTGAGTTTCCTTATTGCTGCTCTGCGAATCTTCTCATCTGCTCGTAGCTCAACACACTGTATGAGTGGCTCCCTTGTCTTTGTTGTTTTTATGTACTTGCTTGACTTCTCGCAGAAGATACATACTTTGGCATACACCCTGCTAGTACTAGGGGCATCCCTTGATGCCCTCCTCCTGGGGTCGACGCTTGCTGATTCTATCTTGACACCCTTGGCAAGGATAGAATCCAGTGACTTCTTCATTGTAAAGAGACTACGACATTTACGGTGATAATGTATGTGTGGTATTCCTCCTTCTTCAAGGCCCTTGGCTGCTTCCAGGACTGGATCATGCTGCCTGATTTCTGCAGCCCTGAGCAATGTGTTCCAGGAGTCCAAATCCTGTGGTGACACCAGAGCATCGCTGTCATCATCAGAGCAGTGGATGATACAGTCGATCCGTGCTCTCTTCCTCGCAGATGGTTCCATCCTGCCGTCAAACAGTCGACACACACCTGTAAAAAATATCACCATTAAACCATGAACAAACAAACACATTACATGGAAACCACTCTACATATGTTTGCTCCTTCCAATAATAAATTATCCCCAAAATATAACAAAAAATCCCCAAATATGAAATAAACCCCTAAATATGGAGAAACTTGAAATACACATCGGAATAATTCTTGTAGAGAATCAAATAAGCTACAAGAGCTGTTAGAATATATTTTTCAATGTTCCCCATATTTAAGGATTTATTCTAGATTTAGAGGAAAATACCCAAAATATAGAGTATATTCCGAAATATGAGGAAATTTGAAAAATACCTAGGAACAACTCTGGTAGAGAATATAATTCTACATAGGTGTTCAAAGTTTCGCGATGATTGTGTGATGGATTTTAAAGAAAATGAGGAAAACGCCGAGCGTCACGCTAAAAATCTTTATTTTTGGGTAGCGCCCCTATTGCATCAAAAAAATTAGACTAAGCTACCAGTGCGAGAAGGCTATCATATCTTAATGTACTTACAGTCACTCTATAAACATTTTAGTACCATTCGTGTTTAGTCACCCCAGGTGGTACCGATATCTGGCCTGGCTCATGGACTAGTAGTAGTTCTAGGGATAAATGAATTTTGATAAGCAGAAGTTCTGCATTGTGGAGGAGAAAGTGTAAATTCATGGGCGCTCTCAGCTGCCCTAGTTCTACGGGGAAAGATGTGGAGAGGCGGCACAATTGAAGCAAGTTCCTCGGAACAATTGCTGTGAAAATATCTGTAGAATAATGCAAGGGATGCAACGTTTCTTCGTATGGATAATGTAGGAAGGTCCTGTGTGATTGCAGGATTATTGATTAATCTAATAGCTTTATTTTGAATTTTGTCCAACTGCCTCAATGCAACCACTCCACTTCCACTCCACAGAGGTGAACAGTAATCCATCTGAGAAAGCACATGACTTTTATATATTACGGCCAACTGCTCGTCAGTGAAGAATTCTCGAACTCTGTACAGGAGTCCCAGTTTTTTAGAGGCATTCTTAGCAATGCTTCTAACATAATGTGTCCAGCTCAAGTTAGTAGTTAATGTTACACCGAGAATGTCAATACTAGGGGAAGTGGGAATATTTACATCATTAAAAAATATATGGGAGTCAGTGAGATTCTGTCGGTTAGAAAATTGAATGTACTTGGTTTTCTGTGCATTAAAGGAAACTAGATTCTTTTGTCCCCATTCATTAATTCTAGAAAGGTCCTGGTTCAGAGAAATTGCAGTGTTTATTTTTGAATTTATAAGATCGGGTTGGGTGAAAGAATTGGTAAATGTGAAGGAACTGTGGAGTGTTGAGTCATCTGCGTAGGAATGTATTGGATTATGAGTGGTAGATATGAGATCATTGATATGAATGAGGAACAGAGTTGGGGCCAAAACTGATCCCTGGGGAACACCAGCATTTATTGAGTGAAATTGAGAATAAAGGCCATCTACCATTACACATATTTGTCTGTTATGAAGATAAGAAGAAATTAGTGGAACTAATGATGCAAGGCCGTAGTGTGACATCTTCGACAATAAGGATTGATGCCAGACTCTATCAAATGCCTTTGATATATCCAGTGCTATTGTATGTGTTTCACCATGTTGGTCTGTAGCTTGGTTGATTTGATGCGTAAGTGTATAGGCGTTCGTAATAAGGCAAACAGGATTCTCGGGTTCATCTCTAGGAGTGTGAGTAACAGAACTGCTGATGTTATCTTAAATCTTTACTTGTCATTAGTGAGACCCCATATGGATTATGCTGTCCAATTTTGGTGTCCTTACTACAGAATGGACATAGATTCATTGGAGAGAGTACAGTGTAGAATGACAAAAATGATCCATAATATTAGAAATCTTCCGTATGAAGAAATTAGGTTTACATTCGTTAGAGAGACGCAGAGTTAGAGGGGATATGATAGAGGTGTTCAAGAGGGTTAGTGGGATTAACAAAGGGGACATGACAAATGTACTAAAGCTCAGTGATAGCGAAAGAACTTGTACCAATGGTTTCAAATTAGATAAATTTTGTTTCAGAAAAGATATAGGCAAATATTGGTTTGGTAACAGAGTTGTAGATGGGTGGAATGGACTACCAAGTGCTATAGTAGGATCTAAAACTGTAGGGAGCTTTAAGATAATATTGGATAAGCATATGGACGAGAAGGGTTGGGTGTGAAGGGGGATCAGCCGGGTTGCGCCAATCAGCACTCTGCAGACCCCCATAATCCTGTGTTAATCTCTAACCGTTTTGGTAAGATGATCCTCAGGGTATTAGAGTGTTGAGCCTATAATTGGGCTTTGTAATTGATTTGGGGTTGTGTGGGACAGGGATCTGCCATGCTTAGGCCAATCGGCTTTCTGCAGACTCCCATATTCTTATGTTCTTATGTTCTTATAAACACACTCACCCACCCACCTTCACCCACCCACCCACTCACCGATGGATATAATTGTATAAAAGGATGAAAGCGGTCTAAGTAAAAACAAAATATGTAGCCCAACGTGGGGCTCGAACCCACGACCCCGAGATTAAGAGTCTCGTGCTCTACCGACTGAGCTAGCCGGGCTGTTGTATATAGGGATTCTGTCTATCTATTTATCTATATACCTTTCTATTTATCTATCTATATATATAAATATATATATATACACAGGGTTCAAGGTATTCTCTGTACCTTGGATATATTGATAACTATACACACCTTTAACATTTACTTTCCCCAGAATCTGGCTAACATTAAACGATGTTATGCAGTTTAAGAAGAACCTATGCTATTCGTAGGGTTTATTGAGATCGTTATTGAGATCGTTTATACCCCTTTGAGTCGTAGAGGTAGATTGTAAACTATAGAAAATCGTTTAATGGTACCCAGAAAATGATGGACATTACGTCATCATGCTGAAGAGGTTAAGACAAGAAGGGAAATTAATGTAGATATATATAATAAATACATGATTTTAGAACAATATAGTTGTAAATAATGATTCTGGATATTTTTACAATGACTTAGATAAAAGGGAAAAGGAAAATAAGCGAAGAAACATTACATTTATAGAGGAATTTTATGTCATTAAGGGGGTAGGGTTAATTTTTTGGTCTATGGATCCATTTATATATTTTAGTATTTTAGTTTCCTCGCTAGACCTCCATCAAGCTTAAAAAAAACCCACACCCCCAAGATTTAGATTCGTACATTGTTCGGTAGAAAAATGTCCAGGCCGAAGGCCGGTTCCTGCTAAAATTACAGGTGACCTAAAGGTCACGAAAGGTGTTGATAATGACGCAAAAATGGGATGAAAGGTCTTACAGTCGCCAAACTAATGGGATAAACGTCTTAAAATCTCATAACTAATGAAACTAAGCATAAGGGAGAAGTGGGTCCAGAAAAATCCTATATCCCCCCTTAAGGGATCTGTATTAGGTCCTCTGTTGTTTATTATATAAATGACCTTGATTTAGGTAAAACTAGTAGGATAAGTAAATTTGCAGACGATACCAAAATGCGGAGAAAAATTTATTCAGATAGAGATATAGAGTGTCTGCAAAGGGATCTAGATACCTTACACGAATGGTCAGTAAATTGGCAGATGAAGTTTAACATTGGCAAATGCAAGGTACCGGTATTAAAGATAGGGAAGATGCATACAAATGTTAAATATAAACTAGCTAATATGGAATTAGAAAACTCAGACTGTGAGAAAGATCTGTGTGTTTGTTAGCAATGATTTGAAGCCTAGAAAACAATGTATAAGCGTTCGTAACAAGGCAAACAGGATTCTCGGGTTCATATCTAGGAGTGTGAGTAACAGAACTGCTGATGTTATCTTAAAACTTTACTTGTCATTAGTGAGACCCCATATGGATTATGCAGTTCAATTTTGGTGTCCTTATTACAGAATGGACATAGATTCATTGGAGAGAGTACAACGTAGAATGACAAAAATGAACCATAATATTAGACATTTTCCGTATGAAGAAAGGTTAAAGAAATTAGGCTTACATTCGTTAGAGAGACGCAGAGTTAGAGGGGATAATTATGATAGAGGTATTCAAGTGGGTTAGTGGGATTAATAAAGGGGACATGAAAAATGTACTAAAGCTCAGTGATAGCGAAATAACTCGTAAAAATTGTTTCAAATTAGATAAATTTCGTTTCAGAAAAGATATAGGCAAATATTGGTTTGGTAACAGAGTTGTAGATGTGTGGAATAGGCTACCAAGTGATATAGTGGGATCAAGAACGATAGGAAGCTTTAAGACAAAATTAGATAGCCATATGGACGAGATGGGTTGGGTGTGAGGGGGATCTGCCAGGTGTGGGCCAATCGGCGTTCAGCAGACCCCCGTAATCTTGTGTTAATCCCTGACCATTTTGGTGGGGGCAGTACTCAAGGTATTAGTGAGTTGGGCCTATAATTGGGGTTGGGTGTGACAGGGATCTGCCTTGTATGGGCCGATCGGCTTTTTGCAGACTCCCATTTTCTTATGTTCTTATGTAAGAAGGCAAAGAATGTCTGCAGTTGATCGACATCGTCTAAAACCATATTGCCTATCACTGATTAATTTATTATTCTCAAGATGCTTAATTATGTGATTATTTAATATAATTTCAAAGACTTTACCAAGAGTGGAAGTTATAGCTATTGGTCTGTAGTTTGATGGATCTGAAGAGGGACAACTTAATTACATTGCTCGAAAATATCAAAAGCAAGAAAATTAATAAATAATTATTAATGAAAGTATCATTTATTATGTTCCTTCCAACAACCAACTATACTCCTAAAATTGATTAATGAAATTTACAAACACATGTGGCAGTCCGTGGATTCGAATCCAGGATGCTCATACCGAAAATCAACACCTTATGCATCGCACCACGAAGACCGTTTTATTAGCCCCCAACACTTTGGACCATCCAGTGTTAAATCCCTGTTCCTATTTATATTTCATCCCTCTCCCAATACCAATACTCATTCTCCTATCCCCACAATATCGCCCACCCCCTCACAACTTATATTGTCTACTGACATTGGAAAAGTCATCTGTCCAGGGATTAGTGAGAGAGAGAGAGAGAGCTTGGAATTAATAGTGTATCGGTAAAGATGCTGTTATTGGCACACACGTGTGATATAAATCATTTTACGAAATGACTAGACAGTGTGTGAATACACACCAATAATTATTGTGAACAAACAGTTTTAAGGCATACGAGTGTGTGTGTGTGTGTGTGTGTGTGTTGTCAAACTATGGATATGTGTAAGAAAGTGTAAATAAGTAATCATTTTACAATAAAGACAATTGAATACACCACATTTGTTTCTGGGGTCTATAAAATATGTAAAGATAATTTTTTGTTTTTTTTAATGTGAGTGAGGGAGACAAAAGACAGAACTGCCTGTGGTCAGTGCCTCCCCCAGAGTTGAAAGAGTGACAGGGCCAAAATCAAGGGATGTTCGAGCCAAAATGCCTGGACACACAGAGTTTGAAGCAATTTAATTCATAGGAAGAGGGAAAGACTAATTCTGGGAGAGAGTTCCAGAGCTCAGCTGTTGAATAGAAGAAAGATTGAAAATAACATTTCACTCTTGGGTTGGAGAGTTGCACAGAGTAGGGGTGGGATTGTGTTGCGAGACGGGTGCTACATACTCTACGAAGAGACGGTGGTATACACTGAGAGAGCTCTGAAGAACACAAAAGTATTTCCCCCCCCAGGGGGTAAGGGGGCCTTCATCTTATGGTGGAGGAAAAAAAGAATATTCCCCACGCATCCTACTGCGTGTCTTGTCGTACAAGGCGACTAATGGGGGGAATGGGGGTAGATTGTAGGCACCAATAGAACAGGGCTATACCCAGGAGAGGCTGCAGGCATTTGATAAGGAGTTGCTGGTACTCCTGTTTCATTTGCTTGGCCTCTCTTACTGATTCCCTGTGTGCCTCACTTACACTGAGAGTAGTCCAGCCTGCTCTCATAAACACCTCCACCTCCTATCTACTTCACGACACTTTACATGCACACCACACTCCCTCCTTCCACAAAAAACAAAAAACAAAAAAAGAAACATGATGATGAACATGCGCCAAGCCTAGGAGTCCCCAGGGGGGGGGGAGGGGGGGCCATAAATGCCCCCACACCCGCCCGACCTTCCCCTGACGACCCCTCTGAATACTCTGGACCACGGCCTGTCACTCTTACTATCAACTTTTGCAATATTCGTGGCCTTTCCTCTAATTTTCACTTTGTTGAACACCATCTCTCCTCCTCCAAACCTGATCTTCTTTTCCTCACTGAAATCCAGGTGTATGAGGCAACTGCCAGCAGCCCCTTCTCTGTATCCTCCTAATTTCTCTATCCTAGTTTCAAAGCCAAAGGTGGATGTTGTGCATACGTGCTCAACAAACTCACTTGCTCTCGTGTTCCTGATTTCGACTCCTTGAATTCTCAACTTTATAGCTCAAACTATCCTGTCATTCTCATTCTAAATATTTCTGTGCTGTCTATCTTTCCCCTAACTCTACCGACTTTCCCAAATTCTTTGACCATCTAAACTCTAAAGTGAAACACATTCAATCCATCTCTCTCTTCTCGGGAATCTCCATCTTAGGAGATTTCAACGTTCACCACCGCCAATGGCTCTCCTCTTTTACTACTGACCAACCTGTTGAACAAGCCTTCGTCTTTTCTATCCTAAATGACTTAGAGCAGCTGGTGCAGCAACCCACCCATATCCCGGAACGCTTCGGAGAACGGCCCAACATTCTTGACTTATTTCTTACTTCTAACCCTTCTTCTTATACTGTCAATCTTTTCTCTCCTTTGGGCTCCTCTGACCATAAACTTGTCTCGGTTACCTGTCCTATCTCTCCGGTACGGCCACCCGATCCTCCCAGCCTGCGGCGCTTGTGGCAATTTGGCGCTGCCGACTGGGAGGCTCTTTGGCAGTTCTTCTTTGATTTCCCATGGAATGACTTCTGCATCCGTGGCTGAGGACCTCCAGAGAGTGCTGAACGCATTACCGAGGTAATCCTCTCGGGCATTGAAGCGTGCATTCCATATTCTTTCTCTCAGTCTAATACAAACAAATCTTGGTTTACTCACGCTTGTTCTACTGCTGTCCATAACAAGGAGGAAGCATTCAATCGGTACCGACGCCTTAAAACTCAAGAATGTCATTCTTCCTATGTTTCTGCCCGGAATCAAGCCAAATCTGTTCTTCGACTTGCCAAGCACTCTTTCACCAATAATATATGCACTGAACTATCCAACTCTAGTTCTTCCCAAGCTTTCTGGCATCTAGCCAAAAACCTCTCCAACAATTTTTCTTCCTCGTCTTTCCCTCCCCTTTTCCACTCCGATGGCACAACCATCACTTATTCCTCTGACAAAGCTGAACTCTTCGCTCAAACTTTTGCTAGAAACTCCGCCTTGGATGATTCCGGTGCTATTCCTATCCCTCTCCACCTCCCTCTCTCCTACTTTCTATTCTAATCTCTTCTAAAGATGTACTTTCTACCCTTTTTGGGCTTAATACTAAGAAGGCGTACGGTCCGGACGGTGTTTCTCCTGATGTACTCAAAAACTGTGCTTCCATGCTGACTCCCTGCCTAGGCAAACTCTTTCGTCTCTGCCTCTCCTCTAACGTCTTCCCTTCATGCTGGAATTTTGCTCTCATTCAACCTGTCCCAAAGAAGGGTGACCGCTCTCAACTCTCCAACTATCGTCCAGTTGTTCTCATCTCTTGTATCTCTAATGTTTTTAAACTATTCTTGCTTCCAAATATCTTAAGCATTTCTCTTCTCATAATCTGCTCTATGATCGCCAGTATGGCTTCCTTAAGGGTCGCTCTACTGGTGATCTTCTTTCACATCTTACTAACTCTTGGTCATCCTCCTTTCGGGACTTTGGTGAGTCTTTTTTTATTGCACTAGACATATCGAAGGCCTTCGATAGAGTCTGGCACAAATCTTTAATTTCTAAACTACCCTCCTTCGGTTTCTATCCCTCCATCTGTGTCTTTGTCTCTAATTTTCTTTCCGGCCGTTCCATAGCTGCGGTTGTGGACGGCCATCACTCACTTCCTCATCCTCATCAACTCCGGTATTCCTCAGGGCTCTGTCCTATCTCCTATTCTCTTTCTAATTTTCATAAATGATCTTCTCAACTGTACCTCCAGTCCCATCCATTCATACGCAGATGACTCTACCTTACACTACTCAATTAGTTTTCCAGAATGCCCTAGCCAGCAATCCCTCAAAGACAAACGTGATGAAGCCGTAGAACACTTATCTTCTGATCTAACTACTATTTCCAATTGGGGCAGAGAAAACCTTGTTGCCTTTAATGCTTCCAAAACCAAATGTCTCCATCTATCTACCCGTCTGGAACTCCTAAAGGACTATCCCTAATTCTTCAACAATACAAAAATCAATCCTTCATCTTCTCTAAATATTCTTGGTGTCTCTATTTCTTCTGTTCTCACTTGGAAGGACCATATTACCAGTCTTGCTAAGGCAGCCTCCCAGAAGCTGGATGTGCTCAAGCGCCTCAAGGGGTTCTTTACCCCTGCACAGCTTCTTGCTCTGTACAGGGCTACAGTTCGTCCTTGTATTGAGTATTGTTCACATGTGTGGGGAGGATGCTCTCACACCTCACTTCTAGACAAAGTAGAAAGGAAAGCTTTTCGTATCATTAATTCCCGCCCACTCACCAACTCTTTGCAAACTCTCTCTCTTCGCCACAATGTTGCATCTCTCTCGCTATTCTATCGCTACTGCAATAATCAGTGCTCCTCAGAGCTCTCCCAGTGTATACCACCTCCTCTAAGTAGGGTACTTGGTACCCGTCTTGCAATTCAATCACAATTCAATCGCATCCCTACTCTGTGCACCTCTCCAACCCAAGAGTGCAATGTTACTCTCAGTCTTTCTTCTATTCAACAGCTGAATTCTGGAACTCTCTCCCAGAATCAGTCTTTCCCTCCTCCTATGACTTAGATTGCTTCAAACTCCGTGTGTCCAGGCAGTTTGGCTAGAACGTTCCTTGATTTTGGCCCTGTCACTCTTTCATCTATGGGGGAGGCACTCGCTACAGGCAGTTCTGCCTTTTGTTTCCCTCACTCACATAGAAAAAACAAAAAATAATGAGGGCTTACACCACCCCCTCGCCCGTCGTCCTCACCTCTCCCTGACTCTCTTTCCTTTCACCCCTCTCCCGTTTGTTCGCAATAGATCAGGCCGTCTCTCTAAGCACCTTTCTCGTTTCTTTTCCATTTCTTCTCCTACTTCTAGTTCTTCTCCCTCCCCTTTACTTGCACATACTTTGCAACCACAGAACGCGTTATTAAGGGCGCCAGCATTAGGAATAGCGTGTTCAAGAAACACAACTCTACCAACTCAGACCACCACAACTCAACCCTTTCACACCTTTGCGTCCTCACGCAGGCATAAAACAGGACATGTCAAAGGTCACACCATCACTTCCTCCTCACCCACCACCAGACCAACACCTCCTCGAGCCGCCTCTCCAAATTTACTCACCATGCCGTCCCATATTAAAGTTTCTGCGACCGATTCCAGCACCTTCAGCACCATGGAAATCCCCTTCATCAAGAAGATCAGGGCTCCTCCTACACCTTCTGATTTCTAGACGAGCTGGAATCTTGTCATACACCAACGGCGACTCCTACCTGACGGTGTTTGCCAACACCTCAAGGCCTGCAGACGCTCGCTCAAGGAAATGGTGGGAATACCTTGAACAGCACAAGACATCTGGTGTTTTTTAATACAGCCACAAGGTCATGGCTATTATTCCGGGGAGGGAAATGAAATAACGAAGAAAGATAATGAAACACAACACCACCAGGAGCCAACATTACTACCCGTGCCACCACACCACCGAGGAAAGAAGACACAAGCGCCACACCACCAGAGTGCGCCCGAGTCGCCTCCATCACACCCGCATTTCCCTCAACACTAGGAAAGAACATCATTGTCACCATCAGCAATCCTGGCAGCGACAGAACCAAGAAGGACCAGAAGGAAGGCAAGGCAAGCAAGACTTTGCATAACTTTTATACCACCACGTACCCTGCTTGCTTCAAGCCGCACCACCGCCGTGACAAGGAAACCCAGAGGGGCTACTCCAGCCGCCCCAGGCCCTCCTCCCAGCACACCCGCCCTTCTAACACCGAGAAGGAGCACCAGGAGATACGCCACCAACACTAAGTCCATGACAGACCAAACCCCAGTACAGTTGGAAAGCTCTTAAATCCACTTCACTGGAAGGTTTTTGAGAGCTGGGCTATATCCGGTAAGATAACTAAGGCACTGGCGTTAAGTTAACTTACCGAAGATATCTTTATATCTTGGATTTACGGAATTCGTATTGAATCACCATGGCGGCACCTCAACAACAATTCCTCGCCTTGATCACCAGGAATTACTGTCGCTAAAGAAAACTGTACTGATGTGAGCTATAGTGGTAGTAAACCTAACCCCAATTCGGCTTGTTAGAAGTTGATGCACTGGCAGTTGACTTCTCTCTAAGTCAGGGCTCGCGAGATACCGTAGCACTGGCATAACGGCACTTTGCATAGAGTCCTTATGATACGCTGTACTAGGCACTGGCGACAAGGCACGTATTTGTAAAACGTCCAAATATAGACCCATTCAAAGTCCCTTGAAGACTCTTATAAAGGTCAGGACAGTTAAATGAAGTTAGAGAGCACTGGTATCCCAACCCTCTTACGTTAGTCCGATGATCCAACATGTATAGCACTGGCCGAACAGACTTGTATGCATTTAAGACCCCAAACCTAAGAGTAGTGTAAAGGTTCTTACTTAATAACTCTTATAAAGGTCAGGATAGTTGAGAGAGACAGTATAACAATGGTAGAACTTCTCCCCACGTTAATACGATAAAATGTTATGTATAACACTGGTAGAACGTAACATATTCATTTAACACCCCAAACCCAAGAGTTCTACGTCTTCCATCCTGCTGTCATCACCACACGACAGGACCACCACCACGGTCCAAGAACCTCGTCGGAAATTCCACGGAAGTGCAACGATACCGGAAGTGCCTAGTGTCATCCCCCTGGAACAAATTGTGGATCCTCGATCGTGCTATGAAATTGTGTATATACCTATCCATGTCTGAATGTAACTCTGTATAAACATTATAGCTACGTTAAATAAAATAATCTATGCTTGTACTTTGTATTATATTTATCCTCTAATACATTTGTGCATGTGTTCATGTGATTTCAACTTCTCCATTCGAGTAAGAACCTACCTACATAGTCCAGTTAACCCCAGCAAAAACCTGGCATAAACAAAAGGAATGGCGAGGAGACAAAGAATGGATACAATAGAGGAAGAGAAATAGACAAGACAAACTCAGCCTCTATACATACATACATACATAAAATTTTAAGACTGAGTGTTCCACAAATATGTGCAGTTTCAGTCTCTTGTCCTAATGGCAGCGTTCCAGGCAGCCCTGTTAAGGGCTGCTTCACTTGTCAAGTTTATGGATTTGAGATCTGCACGTATAGTCCGATCCCAGGTCTTCCTCGGTCCACCCCTTGGTGCAGCTCCCTCCACAATCACAGACCTGCATATTTTCACCCAATTTTGTTCATCCATTCTCTCCACACGTCCATACCATGGACGCATCACCTCGCTAATACTCTTTATACCTAAACGTCTACTCAGCTAAGCATTTGTTATTCTATCCTGCAGTCTAGCCCCACACATCCATCTCACCATTCTAATCTCATTATGTTCCATTCTGTTGACATCCTCTACTTTAACGACCCATGTTTCTGAGGCATACGTCATTGCACTTCTAACACATGAGGCATACACCTTTCCCTTCAGGGGGAGAGGCATTCTTTTCATGATCAGAATTGGCAGCAGTTCTCCGAACTTCCCCCAGCCACATCTAATTCTAGCGACAGTGGCAGCCACGGCCCCACCACCAGCAGAGATGGTATCTCCTAGGTAACAAAACTTGTCCACCAGCTCCAATGACTCATTTCCAAAATTCACAGCCACAGGATCATCACTTAAAAAAAGCTTGCCTTTGCACACTACGCACTCAAATTTCTCCATTTCTGACTTATCCTTCGGCAGGGGTCCTTTTATTCTACTAGAGCGCTTACTCCCATGGTGCACCCAACATCGACAGATTCTACATCGAATCGAGTTAGCACCCACACCCTTTCAACACACTGCACATGGGTATGCACCGCTCTTTTCCACATTGCCTCATTTCAATCTACAGTGCATAACCTTGGTTTTGTTAATATTGACTCTTAAACCCTTGCTCGCCATGCAATCTCTCCATCTTCTGAGTTTGGCCTCAGCATTTTGCATATTGTCAGCTATTAGGACTAAATCGTCTGCATAAAACAGTTCCAACGGGAGTCCGCCTTTAAAAACTCTAGACAATGCCTCCAAGACCATAATAAAGAGGAGGGGTTAACACTGAACCCTGATGAACTCCAACACGGACTGTGAACTTATCACTCAGTACACCTTTCACCCACACCGCAGTTCGTGTATCCTCATACATCTTCATTATCACACGCACCAGCCACTCTTCCACACCAAGTTTCCTCATAGCCCACTGCACAATATCTCTAGGCACCCTGTCAAAGGCCTTCTCCAGGTCTACAAACACAAAGTTAAGATCCCTGTCTTTTAGTAAGTATCTTTCCTGTATCTGCCTGACTATGAAGATAGCATCGGTTGTACCACGTCCTGGCATAAAACCAAACTGCATATCATCAATGGAGATGCTTTGCCTGATCAAACCCTCAAAGACTCTCCCACAGACCTTCATGATTTGGTCAAGCATTTTCAGGCCTCTATAATTACCTCTATCTAGCGCATCCCCTTTTCCTTTGTATATATTTACTATTACACTTTTGTGCCAATCCTTGTGGATTTTCTCATCTTTAACAATGGTGTTTATCAACTCA
Organism: Paralithodes platypus; assembly: GCA_032716605.1. NCBI lineage: Eukaryota > Metazoa > Arthropoda > Malacostraca > Decapoda > Lithodidae > Paralithodes > Paralithodes platypus. The sequence continues at coordinate 39,793,875 of CM064568.1, read as the reverse complement.
GTGACTAAGTTGACACCAGTCTCCCCTGAGGCTTTTATCATCTCAGCGGTAATGTCAGAGCACCCTGGAGCTTTACTGTCCTTTATTTTATTGATTGCGTCGCTCACTACAGCTGGTGCTATCAATGGAGGGGATCCAGATTTTGGTTTTTCGATACTAAGCTGTTCCTTATCCCATTCAAACTCTACATTTAGCAATCGTTCATAGTGTGCCTTCCATGCTTCTCTGATTTCATTTTCTGCATATTTGTTTTTCTTTTTTTTTCTATATTCCAACTACTCCCTCTCGGGCATAGGCTGAGAGCCTGAACACTCTACCGCTGAACACGGTGAGGCCCGTGAGGTCTTGTTCCAGTCTAGGGAGTGAGACATGCGAAGCACCCATTCACGGCTCGAAGCAACTCCATCTCTGAAGCCGCTTCGCCTCTGCGCTTCACCGTCTCACTCCTCAGACTCGGACCCTCACTCTCAGAATGCCACCTATTGAGCAATTAACTCACTAGGCATTGCCCCCCTGTAACATATTTCGAATATGGGAATATTCATACAGTGCTATTTAATCAGGGAACAATGAGGGTATTTTTTTTGGCATTTTGGTATGCTGTGGTAATGCACTGAAACTAGGTACAGCACAAATTCCATCCCAACAATATCTTCCCATTGACATATTGGGATTCAAACCCGGGTCCATTGGATTACCAGTCCCATTATCGTTTCTAATAATCACCTATAATATCCCTACTGTCATTTTTAACTCGCCTAGCTAGGTTGAAGATCCCATTGGGATTGTCAGTGTTACACACTTGTTTGAGGACCAGGTCCTTAATGCCTTTTTTAGCATTTAAATAACTATTTTGGCAGTTCGTTTAGCTGCCTGGTATTCATCCTTGCTGTCTCCCTTCTTCCATGCTTTGAAGCATCTCCTTTTCTCTTTCACAGCATGTTCTACCTCATCGTTCCACCACCAGGAGGTCTTATTCCTGGGGTGACCCTTTGTTTTCCCACAAACTTTGTCAGTGGCAGCGAGAAGGCTATGCTTAAGAAAATTCCATTGACTATTTACATCGCTAGGCCTAGCTTCCTTATTTCTATTCATTTCCTCCAGTTTACTATGAAACCTATCCCTAACTTCCTTGTTCTTCAGCAGCCACACTTTCCTTTTGGGCATGTATACCTTCTTGCGCTTAGGATCTCTGTATAAGCTCATGTCGCACACAAGTAGCTTATGCTGAGGGATACATTCTTTGCTCGGGATGACCTTTACATCCCGAACCAGTTTCTTAACCAAGAAGTAATCTATCTGGCTACTGGAGACCCCAGAGTTATATGTGATCAGATGGCTCTGTCTTTTCTTGAACTTTGTGTTACACACAACCATGTTGAGTGCAACGCAGGACACCAATATATATTCGCCTTCCAGATTCCTCCTTCCGTAACCATTTCTTCCATGTACCCCCTCGTATCCATCTGCAGATGCTCCCACATGACCATTCAGGTCCCCTCCCAGGATCGTTATTTCATTCTCCGAGAGGCCCGAAATGACACTGACGGTGTCATTCCAAAAAATCCTCTTTTATCTCTTTCTGTAGGCCCGCTTGTATGCAGGTATCACATTCAGAATTCTTTCACCAGTTTTCAACTTCAAAACAATCAGCCTTTCAGTAACTCTCGTAATCTGAAGCACACTTTCCGCCAGCTCTTCAGCCACCAGAACACCCACTCCTCCTTTCGTTTTATCAGTCTCCACCCCATCCAGTAGATCCTATATCTTTTCTTTCTTCCAACAATCCACTGTACCCCATGCCCTTTCCAGAGTGTTTCCTGGGCACAGCAGACGTCCACTCGCCTCCTCTCACACATCTCAGCCACTTAATTTGCACGCATATTCAAACTGCCAACATTCACACTAGCAAGTCTGAGATTGTGGGGGGCATTTGTCCTTATCCTGCGCGGTTTTGGATCATCGGACTTACGTTGTTTCTCTTTAGTTTTAGTCATATTCGGTAAATTGGCTGGCAAATGGGCATCACCCACCTCAGAACTCCGGATCCAGTCTACCCCGGGGACCATTCCCAGCACCTTCCTCCAAGAGATTACAAGGTGGTAGGATCCAGTGGCCTCAGTGCGCCCCACCAGAACCACCCGCAGGGACGCACCCCGTGCGCATACATGGCACTACGACTGGTCCGGTATTTTTTGCCCAATGACAGGGCAGCCTCCTGAAGCGCTACCACCAGGTTCGGGCCCCTATACTGTTGGGCGGAAAGTGCCAGTCCGGGGAAACACTACGCACTGTACCCTCTGGATCCATTTCGTCCAAGTTGGGCCCAAGTCGCCAGGACCAGGTCCAGAGGGAGTGACACCCACCGCTAGTGTGTGGCCATTAGGCAACTTGGAGCAAGAGCAATGAAACCCTGTCACAGCACCGTCATATGAAAACAATCCCAGCGTCAATAACAAGGCTTAATTGTATAGTATACTGGCTGTTGGTCCGCAAGTCTAACACCATCCTCCCTATTAGTCGCTTTGTACGACGCAGTAGGATGCGTGAGGCATATTCTTTTTTTCCTCTACCATAGGTGAAGGCCCCCTTAACCCATGGGGGGTTATCCCCTAGGGGGGTAGGTTTGAACTAAAGTACAGTATACTTTTAATGATGAAAAAATAGTGAAGGATTATAGTAACATTTATTCAAGTTAATCAAATGTGAAGAGGGAAAGGGAAAATGTGTAGAAAGAAAAACGAAGGGAAACAAATAGAAAAAATTAACAATACAATGAAGTGAGAGAGTGGAAGCTGGAAGGAGAACATTTATTTATTCATATATATATTTATTTATATATATACTAGAGAGAGAGAGAGATTTTCCCTGACGGGTATGATATTATGATAGACAAGTATTTTCTCTGTCAACCATATAACTTCCGTAAGAGCAGTAGCCTATTATATAAAGCTAGATAAGCGACATAACAGATGGAAGGACGGGTGAGTGGGAGCTAGGGTAGTGGATATATCATTAGGATTATGTTTACTCTAGATAGCTGTTCTCTTCGGGTTATCATACCTTGGATGGATAAATAGATTGATAGAGAAATTGACGGACATACAAGTGAATATGGGTGGTGTTTTGGATAGATAAATGGAGACATATACGTAATTCGACAGAAAGTGGGTGTTCCGCAAATTGTTTTATTTTTACATATATTACCATATATTTAAGATTGTCCTTCTGAATAAAACGAATACAAATGGTTTCCACATATCTGTGTAGCTATAGCCCCCGAAAAGTTGAAATGTTTGTTTTTGTTTGTTGTTTAACCCAATATAGGAAATTATTAATGAAAAATAAGTTGCGAAATTGTGACTTTTTCATCTTCTCATGGTGATTAGTCAGATGTTACAAAAAGCACATACAACTGCATATTCAACGCCTTGCCACTGAAACACTAAGTAACTTAAATGAGTTGTTTATGTCTGTCTGAACTAGTGATACAATACTTCACCATACGAGGTGGCGGCGCAGAATTGGGTTACCCACCTTCCAGACATTGGCAACGCTACCTCTCCATATAATTGTATAGCTAAGCGGTAGTCTGCATGAACCGCGTGATGGACATTGTATAATTATAACAAGCAATATCTTCACAACCATTGCATATATTTCCTTATATAATTATATCATTAAATGCAGAATATATAGTAGAAGCTACTTGTATTTTCTTTATTTTTCAATATAAATAGACTTACATGGATAGTGAATATAGCAAAAGTTACGCATAATAAAAGTTTATTAACTTATGAATTAAAGCGGATTTTAATTTGTTTGTTTTTCGAAATTTGAAAACACTTGCATGAAGTAGATACATATGTCTAGAACACGATGGTGTTTTCAATATTGTTTTAATTAAGAGTCTTATTCCCGATATATCAACCTTATAATATGGCCCACTCTAATAGTGCGTTACATGAGCATTATAGATGATATCACGCTCTATCAAAGTAGGCTATTTTATCAATTTTATCTATCAAAAAATAAGAAACTAACAACAGTTTTCAAAACACCATAGTGTTCTGGACATATTTATCTACCTCATGCAATTGTTTTCAACTGTGGATTGGTTGGGGTTTATCTGAAGTATTGATACTTCTGTTCATAATGCAGTATTTACCTATTGTCCTATCTCCTTCTTGTATACTGAAAACTGGGTTAAAATTTAGAGGAAACTTTAAAAGGGGTTTCAGTAGAACATGTTTTATTTAGAAAGACAGTCATAATCTTATATGTCCGTAATTATATAAAACAAACTTGCAGGACACGTTGTATAAAACAAAGCTAAACAATACAGTCAATGGAAAAAAACGCTTATCGAAAAGATATAGAGAAGTATTATTAGAAACTTAAAAAGAGTAATTATCAATAAAAAAATTATTGGACAAATAGAGTACGAGATAATGAAGGTGCATTTAATAATCAAATACAGAAGTAAAATGAGGAACAGTTAAAACGTTAAGATAAGAAATGAAGGGGAAAGGGTGAAATTTGAGAGAGAGAGAGAGAGAGAGAGAGAGAGGGAGAGAGAGAACTAGCTACAACTGGTACTGAAGCTGATAATATGTTGCTACATAAAAAGAATGAGGGGTTGAAAGTTTCCTCCACTACTACCCCATATCCCACACATCCTACCATCACTCCCACTCCACCCATCCTGTACTGAGCATCAGGCTGTCTCCCGGGTACCTAGTAAAACACAATTAATATTTTTTTTTTTCAACGCTCTCGTGTGAAGGTCGACCATTTTTTTGAGTGACTGCACAATATATGTTAAAGAAAGTCGTATTATTTTCCCAGAATATGATGAAAATTATGTCATCATGTTGAAAGGGTTAAATCTACCACCAGTCACGATTTTTAATAGTTGGAAGGATTTTCATTGTGAAAACATCAAGAAATGTTCACGTTACCTCTTCTAAGAGGAATGGAATAATCTGGGCTGAGCTAGAACGAAATGCATCAAGCTCAGCCTGCGTATGATTACGTCCCTCTCTCTCTCTCTCTCTCTCTCTCTCTATACATATATATATATATATATATATATATATATATATATATATATATAATATATGTTGTTACGTATCTTGATCCTCAAGTGGTTAACTTGATGAATCTAGATAGCACAGAGATATATATTAAGGTATCAGTCAGCTGAAGGCAAAACAAAAGCAAAATCTAATAAAATTATTTCCTGTTGTTGCTTCCTTTCCTTTTGGATCTTAGGACTTAGTATCCTTTATTGACTGATACTCTTTAATTATGAAAAATACTGAAACTAATTAAAGTCATGTAGTATTTATAAAGAATTATTATTTAACCGAAGCTTAGTAGGCTATGGTTATGAACCGAAGAAGTTATATCTAAAGAAGGACTATTAATTCTATAAAAAGTCTTGAAAGATAAATATTAAAGTAAGAATATTTCTGTCTCTTACCCTTTTTGAAATGAATAGATAGTTTTCTTATAATATTATGTCCTTTAATTTATATTTAATGTAATTATTCTTGGTTCTTGTCTTACGTTAACAGTATTATATTATTATTATCATCAGGATTATATCAAAGTCACATAAAAAGTTAGATATATATTTAATAATTAGTTAAATGTATTTCTTAACCACGTAACATTGAGGTTTGATTATGAGTAAATTTAGTTACAGGATTGCTTCATAGATTCGATTCAGGTCTCACTCAAATAATATGAAAAGCAAATATAATATTTTGAAGCTAAAAGAATTTTCTTCAGCTTAGGAAATCACTAGAAGTAACATTGAAACAGCCATGTTAGTCTAAGGCGATATTAATAATAAGAGACAATAGTATCACCGTACTAAGCACCGTTAAGCAATGTAAGCTAATTAAAAGAAAATGAAAGAACTCGTAAGTATTAATATAAAACAATAGTATTACTTTCATCATAACCCAATTACTTAAAGAGTTGCTTTAGTCCACAAGTTAGTCAACTAAAATAGTTAAGTACATAATAATAGCGTTAACGTTAATTCCCAATCAAATAGTTAAGTACATAATAGTAGCGTTAACGTTAATTCCCAATCAAATAGTTAAGTACATAATAGTAGCGTTAACGTTAATTCCCAATCAAATAGTTAAGTACATAATAATAGCGTTAACTTAACGTTAATTCCCAATCAAATAGTTAAGTACATAATAGTAGCGTTAACGTTAATTCCCAATCACATATCTTACTAACCAACATAACGTAAGTGTTTACACCGAACACACTTAACACACACTTATATAATCTGACTGACAGTCACAATCCCATTATAATACTTCACCCCGTCTTCCTCCAGCTGCATGTTCACCTTCCCCAACTCCAAATGAGACTGATTTGAATGCCCACAACTCGGGTCTTATATACTGAACAATGATTGTGTAGGAACGAATCAGGAGGCGGGGGGGGTAGTGCCCGCTCCAATCACAGCTCCTCGAGTTGCATAGCAGGTGCATGGTCCAATGGGGTCTCCTGGCGTCGATCATACGTCATAGCGTCGGGTCATCGAAGTAGTTTGCAGGGTCCCCTATGACGCACGCAGGTGTGAAGGCTTGTTTGCTGGTATGCGGGCGAGCTGGTGTCCCACTCGCTAGTTCGCTCGCTAGTCTGCTTCGCCGCTTGGGTAGTTTGACTCCTTCAACTCTAATTCTAACTCATAAATTAACATACAGGGCTCCGTATGTCAGATCTCCCCCCTAGAAAAGAGTTTAAGGAGTATAGTACATAATATGAAGCATAATACATAAATAGATTCACCACCAGATTGGCAACAGCAAGATTATAATGAGGATATAATAAGGATATCACCCAAAGTAGGCAACGTCTCCAGGTACCACATCAGAACATAGCTGGAACGTAGCTGGAGCGTTATTCGAACTGCAAGGCATCTCACAGCTGAAGGCTTGACAGCGCACTACTAAAGCATGATATTTACCTCGCTACAAGGGAGAGCTAATTGCCAAAATCCTCTCATTAAGGTAAACTTACTGCTGGATGAGGCCAACCTGGTAAATGCAATCTTTGATCCGTGGCAGTGGGTAGGTATCGTTGTTTGTGACAGCATTAACTTGCCTATAGTCCCTACAAAACCTATGGCTCCCGTCTGGCTTTGGCACAAGTATGACCGGACTACTCCACTGGCTTAACCCTTCCAGCTCGGGTGTCATTTTAAAATGACACCAAAAATAAAGAACCGGAACCCGGGTGTCATTTTAAAATCCTTGTGCTTGAAAGCGTGCTTCAAAATTCGCGCGGCCAATTTTTGCATGGTAGGAGCGACCGCAGCGCCACCAAGCCTCAACTACTAGTGTTATCAGTTCGTACGTGGCCGCCATAACGAGTAATACTGAAAAAATGTTTTCCGACGTGTCCGATTCGCTGCAACCTCCCACGGGCCCCAGTGCTACCCCGCTCGCAACTTCAACGCCTGTTGCAACCGAGAAGAGAGCTCAACAAAAGAAAGTTAAGCGTTTGTTGAGTGATAGCGCTATACAGCGACAACTTTTTGAAAGTGATGAAGAGAGCAGTGGCGAAAGCTTGGTGGACAAGGTACAATTTATAAGTGAAAGTGAAGAAGACGATTTCGTGGGCTTTGGAGACGACGATAATGTCGATTTATTTGAGGGGGGAGACAGTAGTGATGATCCTGATGTGGAAGTGTTTCAGGAAGGTGCCATTGAGCTTCCCAGTGTGCTAGAACCTAGGCCTACCCCCTCGCCATCTTTGCTAGGTCAGCCTAGGCCTAGCCCTAGCCCTAGCCCAGGACCTTCCCCTTTGCCTGCCCGTACGCCCTTGAAAGTGAGCAAATATTTCTACAAACAATCATTGATCAAAAGTGCAGCTAAAAAAGCACGCAGGGCAGCCGCAGAAAAGCATAGGGAAGCTGAAGATAGCGATAATGACGCCGACCCTGGCCTAGCAACCAACCGCATTCCATTTTCCCGACGCCTTGACACGGGACGCCGCGTGGGTCACCCACAGCCCTCGCCTTCATCTCTCGTTCAGGATGACCAAAGGGCCTCTTCAAGTGGTATTGGTGATGTGACACAGGCCTCAACACACCGCAGAGCATTATTTGCTGCTGAAAAGCCCTCGGCTCCCCGCAAAAGGAGCCCAACTCCCGAGGCCTCGGCTCCCATTCTTGAAGCTCCCGCAGCCTCCCGCGCCCCACACCGCCGACGCCCGGTCACTTCTTCACCAGAATTGTCTCCTGAAGAGGATGCTGACGACCCCAACATTGCCCCAGATGACCTGACGTCGCCTGAGGAGGAAGAGGAAGAAGAACAGGAACAGGAAGAGGAAGAGGATGTGCCGACAAATCGAGCGAGAGGTCGAGGTCGTGGACGTGGTCAGCCTGCCGACGCCGCTGCCCCTGGGCCTGGGCCTGGGCGTGGGCATGTAGGGCGTCCGCCTGGGCGTCCGCGTGGCCAAGGGCGTGTGCCAGGGCATCCAGGGCGTGTGCCTGCTGCACCACGACCTCGAGCATCAGCATCCGACCTGTTTGTGTGGACAGATGGAGCTGATTTTGAGCCAGATTGTCCTGCCTTTGACGAGGTACAGATTGGTTCTGGGGTGTCACCAGCATATCCCTGTGGCCCAGATGCTACCCCCAGTGAACTTTTCTGTGGCTTCTATGACAATGAAGTCATGGAATACCTCGTCAAAGAGACAAATCACCACCATGCTATCTGTGCCAACTTTCTTGGGAGGATGACCAGTGCCAAGATGGTGGCATGGAGAGCTCTCACTGTGGCAGAACTATATGTGTTCTTGGCACTCACAATGCTGATGACTCATATAAGGAAGCACGTTCTGGCTGACTACTGGATCACTGGCGACATCATAACGACTCCATCATTTGGCAAATACATGTCCAGGGACAGGTACTTCGACATCCTCTCCTATCTCCACCTGACAAACAACATGGCAGTCCACCTTCCCGACTCATTATGGAAGATCAGGAAGCTGTATGACATGATACGTCATCGGTTCACCACATACCTGATTCCTTTCCAGAAGATGTGCCTCGACGAGTCTCTGGTCCTGTTCCGTGGTAGGCTGCACTTCCGACAGTATATCCCGTCCAAGAGACACCGCTTCGGCATCAAGCTCTTCGTCCTCTGCGACTGCTTGACGGGGTATGTGCTGGACTTTATAGTCTACAGCGGCAAGGCTGGAGAAGTTGTGACTGACCCTCTCATTGGTTTTGGTGGCGCTGTAGTGAAGAAGATGATGGAGAGGCACTTCAATAATAACCACATCCTCTACACAGATAATTATTACACGTCGCCTCTCCTGACCAAGTACCTCCATGACCGCAAGACCGGAACTGTCGGCACAGTCAAGGGCAAAAGGAAGGGCATGCCAGGCTACCCAACCAAGACGAAGAAGGCGGACATCTTCCACAAGAAGAGTGGCCCCATCCTCTCCATCCACTGGCATGACCAGCGCAAGGTCAACCTCCTCACCACATGCCACAAGGCCCAGATGGTCGCCACAGGGAAGGTGGACCGAACAACCAAGAACCCCGTCCAAAAACCAGCTGCTGTCCTGGATTATAACCTCAACATGCGCCTCGTTGACAAGTCCAACATGCAGATGGGCTTCATCGACTGCCTGCGAACATCTTGCAGGTGGTACAAGAAGTTTATCCTGCATACGGTAGATATGTCGGTCCTCAATGCCTACAACATCTACCGTCTGAGGACTCCAGGAGCCAAGAAGTACAAGTCCCTGCGGAAGTTCCACAAGCAGGTGCTACTTGAGCTCCTGGCTAAACATGCGGGTACACCAGGCAGGCCAATACAAGGACCAGACCAGCTTGACAGAACGGGGTGTGCTGAATTCTTCAGGAAGCACCAGCTCAACGCCCTTCCTTTCAAAGCACCAGGTAGTAACGCTAGGAGTCAGAAGAGGTGCCATGTGTGCAGCCACACAACTCGCAGACCCCGCAAACCCACAAAAACCACTTGGGAATGCCTCGAGTGTCAAGTTGGACTGTGTGCTGGCACCTGCTTCAACGACTTCCACACTCTAACAAACTTTTGAAGTGGAAGTGACAACAGTGAAAGTGACACTCAAATGTAGGCTAAGAATAATAATATAACTAAGTATAAGTGAAAAGGACACATAAGTAATAATAAGTGCCTTCAATAACAATATGAACAAGTGAAAGTGACACTAAAATATATATTTCTAACAATAAATAAGTGAAAATGACACTCAATAAGCCTAGGCCAGTCAAAGTGACAGTATAATAATAATAAAACTAAGTATAAGTGAAAGAGACACACACAAGTAATAATAAGTGCCTTCATAACAATATGAATAAGTGACAGTGACACTATATATATTATTAGCTTACCTAACAATACATAAAAGGGGAAATGACACTACCAATTATCAAAGTCCAGTGAAAGTGACACTAATAATCATAATAATAATAATAAAACGAAGTAATAAGTGGCAGAGACACAAATAAGTTCATATAAATAACTTTATTGAGTGAAAATAACATAATAACTATAATAAATGACAGAATAACCAATAAAACACTATCAAATCGCTTCCCGGCATAATTGCGGGTGGAGCGACGAGTGCAACTGGGCGTCGTAGCCGGGGCCGCGGTTGAGTGTTTGGACGCGCCGAGGTAAATACGCGGCAAAAGTTACCTCCACTTCCATCACCATCACTCCGAAACCAGTTGAGCTAGAGAGCTCTACTCAACGCCATTCTACGCTGGAAGGTAAGGCGCTCATTTCTATATATGTTTGATTAATGTAGTTAATATATTAAGCGAGATTAGCCTTAGTTTACTTTTGTTGATATTCGGCCAGATCGCCCGGATACGAGCTCCGTCATTAGGAGAGCCTGCCCGGGCCAGGAGGGTTAAGGCCCTTGTGATCAACTTGTTTGAAAACATAAAGTCAAGCTTGACCTGCAGTATACTCCTGCGTTGTGGCGAGACACGGTAGGGGGATAGTTTAATGGGAGTTGCATCCCCTACGTCGATGTCGTGCACGGCCAAAGAAGTGAGCCCTGGAGTATCACGGAACACACTGGGAGACTGAGATAAAACAGAGATTAGTTGGTTCGCTTGATCAGAGGGAAGATGACATAGTTTAGATGGTAATTCCCCCCAAGCTACTGAATTATACTGAAAGTTGGATAGGCTACATGACAAGTCAAAGTCTGCATGGATACCTTCAGGCTCTGGAACAGTCTGTTGCGGGTCAGTAAGAGAACTGAAGACTTCGTCCGCACCAGGCTGTCCACAGGTCCTGACATTCACTGCCACAGTGGAAGAATCTGGAGGAGAGGAATCAGGGGACCTATGGTAGGGTTTCAACATATTTATATGGAATACTTGCGTGGGCTTTCTCCTGTCTGGGGTAGTTACTAGATAATCGGTAATGCTCACCCTCCGAATGATCTTATATGGGCCCCTGAACTTGGCAGATAAAGGTTGGCCAAAAAGGGGGAGCAGGACCAAAACCTCATCACCGGGCTGAAACTCCCTCTCACGGGCTTTTCTGTCATACCAGGTCTTCATGGAGCTTTTAGCCACTGTCAAGGTTTGAGCTGCAAACTCACATGAGGATCTCAGCCGGGTTTTGAAATCTGAAACATACTTGAGGAGGTTTTGGTTCCCCTCCTGGCCAACTAGGCTATCCTGCAATAGTTGCAAAGGACCTCTTACCTGGTGACCGAAAACTAGCTCATTAGGGGAAAAACCCAGGGATTCAGTTGGAACCTCACGAGTAGCAAATAAAAGAAAAGGTACCCCCTTATCCCACTCAACTCCGGTCTCTGTACAATACTTATGTAACATTCCCTTTAATGTCTGATGATATCGTTCAAGAACCCCTTGACTCTCTGTGTGGTAGGTGCTAGACTTAACATGCTCGATACCCAACTCCTTCAGGGACTGCTGAAAAATGTTAGAGGTAAAATTAGTTCCTTGATCACTTTGCACCTCATGGGGGAAACCCATTCTGGTGAAGAATTTGAGCAGTTCCTTGATGACAGTTGGAGCAGAGGTAGTCCTTAAGGGACCTGGTGGTCCCTCGGATATCCACCCCCGGCAGGGTTGGGTTATTGACACAGGGCCCTCCCGGTCGTCATCATGCGACTGTGTCAAGAGCATTGCAACGTCCCAAAGCTGCTTGTCAGTACAGCTATTTCTTTAGTAATATAAGGGGACTTCACTCTAACATCAATTCTGTACACCAATTTCTTCAAGCAGAATCCCCTACTCTCCTTTTTTTGACAGAGACTCAAGTAACATCCACATCTGACACATCTAGATTTAATTTTCCAGGTTATCAACTGCTCCAAAATTTCAGACCTAAAGGTGGTGTATGTTGCTTCGCAAAATCTGAAATTGCCCTGGAGGAGGTTACTAGTTTCAATTGTCCCTATTTTGATTATTCTATATACAAATTAATTTCTGCTGGTAAATTTAAATACATATGTTGCATCTACCGTTCCCCAAATACTCCTCCAGAGCAAAGTCTTTTGATTCTCTGTCCTCACAACTCAGTGTCCTCAACTTAAATGCTTCTTCTGAAATCACTGTGTTGGGTGATTTTAATGTCCATAATGTTGAATGGCTCACTCATTCAGCCAGGACTGATGATGCTGGTCTTGAATGTGAGCTATTTGCAGACTCATTTAATCTCATTCAACTAGTCAACCAACCCACCCGTGTACCAGATAATCCTAATCATAATTCCCACCTACTGGACTTATTTTTAACAACCAATTCAGAAAATTATGATGTTACAGTGAGGTCCCCACTTGGATCTTCTGATCACTGTCTGATACAGGCCACCTGTCTATCACCTACCACACCTTCCCACTCTGAACCTGTTTTGGTGACTAAATGGCATTACGATAGGGCAGACTGGGAGGGTCTTCAAGGTTTCTTTATTGATATTCCCTGGACCTCTTTCTTTTCTAATGATGCACACTCCACCTTGAGCCACATACAAGATTTTGTAAAAATTGGAATGGAAACTTTTATTCCTCATCAAAAGTACAGTAAAAGATCTAATTCACCTAAATGGTTTGACCATAATTGTGCTAGAGTAACTGAACAAAAAGCAATAGCCTACAATGCATACACAAGATCAAAAACACATGAAGCCTTTAATTACTTTAGAAACATCAGAAATCATGCCAAAACTGTATTAAACCTAACTAAATCAAACTTTCTCCATAAGCAGGCAAATAAACTTCTAAATAATCCAAATGATAACAAAATATTTTGGTCTACTCTTAACTCATTCAAATCCAACTTCACTACTGCTTCATCCATTCCACCATTAAAATCTCCGACTGGCAATCTTGTAAGTGACCCACGAGGTAAAGCTAACCTTCTTGCAGATATTTTCTCCACCAACTCAACCTTAGATGAAATAAATCAAGATGTCCCTGTACTTAATTTTAATTCACCTGAAATTCCCTCACTTAAGATCCACACCAGACATGTCAAAACTATTTTGCAGAATCTCTCCGTAGATAAAGCTCCTGGTCCAGATGAAATTCCTCCAATAGTACTTAAGAATTGCTCCTTGGTGCTCGCTCCTGTATTGGCAAAAATTTTCCGTCTGTGTACTCATACCTCATGCTTCCCAGTACCCTGGAAAGAAGCAAACATCCATCCAGTTCCTAAAAAAGGTGCCTCTTCAGATCCATCAAACTACAGACCAATAGCTATAACTTCCACTCTTGGCAAAGTTTTTGAAATTATATTAAATAATCACATAATTAAGCATCTTGAGAATAATAAATTAATCAGTGATAGGCAATATGGTTTTAGACGATGTCGATCAACTGCAGACATTCTTTGCCTTCTTACGCATCAAATCAACCAAGGTACAGACCAACATGGTGAAACACATACAATAGCACTGGATATATCAAAGGCATTTGATAGAGTCTGGCATCAATCCTTATTGTCGAAGATGTCACACTACGGCCTTGCATCATTAGTTCCACTAATTTCTTCTTATCTTCATAACAGAAAAATACGTGTAATGGTAGATGGCCTTTATTCTCAATTTCACTCAATAAATGCTGGTGTTCCCCAGGGATCAGTTTTGGCCCCAACTCTGTTCCTCATTCATATCAATGATCTCATATCTACCACTCATAATCAACACTCCACAGTTCCTTCACATTTACCAATTCTTTCACCCAACCCGATCTTATAAATTCAAAAATAAACACTGCAATTTCTCTGAACCAGGACCTTTCTAGAATTAATGAATGGGGACAAGAGAATCTAGTTTCCTTTAATGCACAGAAAACCAAGTACATTCAATTTTCTAACCGACAGAATCTCACTGACTCCCATATATTTTTTAATGATGTAAATATTCCCACTTCCCCTAGTATTGACATTCTCGGTGTAACATTAACTACTAACTTGAGCTGGACACATTATGTTAGAAGCATTGCTAAGAATGCCTCTAAAAAACTGGGACTCCTTTACAGAGTTCGAGAATTCTTCACTGACGAGCAGTTGGCCGTAATATATAAAAGTCATGTGCGCTCTCAGATGGATTACTGTTCACCTCTGTGGGGTGGAAGTGGAGTGGTTGCATTGAGGCAGTTGGACAAAATTCAAAATAAAGCTATTAGATTAATCAATAACCCTGCAATCACACACCTTCCTACATTAGCCATACGAAGAAACGTTGCATCCCTTGCATTATTCTACAGATATTTTCACAGCAATTGTTCCGAGGAACTTGCTTCAATTGTGCCGCCTCTCCACATCTTTCCCCGTAGAACTAGGGCAGCTGAGAGCGCCCATGAATTTACACTTTCTCCTCCACAATGCAGAACTTCTGCTTATCAGAATTCATTTATCCCCAGAGCTACTACTCTTTGGAATTCACTTCCCTCGAATTGCTTTCCACAAACTTACAATCAACAAATGTTTAAATCCAGTTGTTACAAACATTTTATGAATGGAGGATGCCTTTAGGCACATGGACCTTTTTGTTTTATCTGTGTTTTTCCTTCCTCCGTTCATTGTCTCTTAAAAAAAAAAAAAAAAAAAAAAAAAAAAAGTATAGCCTCTGGGTAGCGAGTTGCCATGTCCATAATAGTTAATAAATAAATGTTACCTTGGGAAGTCTTAGGCAATGGGCCTACAATGTCCACTACCACCCGAGTAAAAGGATTCTCGAAAACGGGCAAGGGCACCAGAGGATGTACAGGCACCTTCTGATTGGGTTTTCCTGTCATCTGGCAAGTGTGACACACTCTACAAAACTCCACTACATCTGCACGCATTCCTGGCCAGTAAAAGTGGGCTCTGATTCTGTCTAGATTTTTCTCACACCTAGGTGTCCAGCCAATGGTATACAATGTGCCATTTCCATGATATCTCTACGACAAGGTTTGGGAACTACTACTTGATGGACGTCCCAAGCCCCGTCATCGATTGGTCTGTGTGGCGGTTTCCATCTACGCCACAATACTCCTCCTTTGAGGTAGAAACATTCACCACCCTCCTTCTCACATTCCTCTTCACTCATGGACCTGGCACCTAACTCCTTGCATTCACTATCATCTCTTTGTAGCTCTACCAGGCCACTAGGACAATTTGGAGGGGTTTCATGGTCATTGTTAGGGTCAAGATGAGCCATAAAGGTGTCAGATAAATCCACCTCAGTCACATCATCAGGCACAGTTGGAGCGTCATTCACACTCTCATCATCCCTTTCATCAACTCTTACATTCGGTACATTTCTGTCTGAGGGAACTGCTACTTGAGACATTGAACGTGTGACAGCACACACAGGGAAAACTGTTGGCATCTCCTTGTCGAGCTCACCGGTTAGTGGCTCGTTAACAGGGGAAAGTGACAAAATGGGGTCTGGTCGGACCTTCTCACCTGCTACATCATTCCCCAAAAGGAGTGTTACCCCAGGCACAGGGATATCTTGGGACCTACACAAAGCTATGGTGGCCTCACCCTGTAGTAACTCACATTCAATTTCGCCTTTTACCAAGTATGCATAAAATTTGCCTCCAGCACCTCTCATTACAACTCGTTCGCCAGGTGGGCACTCAGTGTAAGGATTCACCATGAGGGTGGTAGTAGAACCTGTGTCTCTCAGAATTTTAACCTCATGCATACAACCATTTAATCTCACGTTGCCAGATGAAATAAAGGGATGGTAACTGTCCTGCACTGATGGTGAAATTATTATTGGCTTAACCCTAGTGGGTTGCACCACACATGCTACTACACCCCTGTCTAGATGGTTTACGTTAGCTGCTAGGTACTCCTTCTGTCGGGAGTCCTGTATTAAAGGAACTTTTGGTGCTAGGTACTCCTTCTGTCGGGAGTCCTGCATTAAAGGAACTTTTGGTGCTAGGTACTCCTTCTGTCGGGAGCCCTGCATTAAATGCACATATGGAATTTGAGATACGGCGGCAACTGTCTGCCCCGATCTCTCGGTTTTCTCCTTGGCCCAGCACTGATAAGCTAGGTGGCCTCTCATGCCACAAAAAGTACATACTTTAGGGGATACGGGAACGTTCCCTCTTTGAGCATTACTATTACTTTGGGGCCCACCTCTGTTACCATTGCCCTGAGTTGCATTTTTAGTTGGGGGAACAATTCTATTTTGGCTAGCTGGGGAAGAAGTTATAGGCTTGTGACTGGGTCTGTCAGATTTGTGATTGGGATACTTAAAATTAGAGCTAGAATTATCGTAGGGCTTCTTTCCACGAAATTTGTTGTTGAGCACGTATGTGTCAGCCATGTCAGTGGCGTCGGCAAGACAATCTACCTTTTTCCCCTTTAAATGATAGGATACAGAAGAATCAATTTTCCATAGGAAATTCTCTAACAGGACCAACTCCTTCAGATCGTTGTAGCTTGTGACTTTCTTACTCTTGACCCAATGATTGAAAGTTTTTGTCATGGTCCTGGCAAATACCTTATGGGTTTCTTCTACTTTCTTCTGTTTTTTACGGAAAGATTGCCTGTAAGCCTCAGGCTGCAATTGATAGGTTTTTAGGATAGCTTCTTTGAGATTGTCATAATCCTGCCTAACCTCTGCTACTTCTGACAAATACGTGGCTCGAGCCTGCCCTGTCAAAACGGTTTGTAACATAAAAGGCCATTGATCTCTTGTCCACTTCATACCTCCAGCAACTTCCTCAAACAAAACAAAGAAATCCTGCACATTATCCTCAGTGAAAGGTGGAATGACACTAGTCATAGTCAATCCCAGAGGGGGAGCAATTTCGGGAGCATTTGTATTGACATTTAGTTGAGCCGTACGATATTGATATTCACATTGTTCGGTCGTTGCTCTGGCTTTTATGCTGGCTTCTTCGATATTTGCTCTGGCTTTTATGCTGGCTTCTTCGATATTTGCTTTTATTCTGGCTTCTTCGGTATTTGTTTTTATTCTGGCTTCTTCTATTTTTAGTCTGGCTAGTTCCAGTACTTGATCACCGGTCAAACCAGGTGGCAATTGTTCATCAAGTTGGCTAGGATTACTCGGGATCCCACCAACTGCTCCGTCACCCTCCCCGCCTTCTACAGGGAACATGTGAGTTTTTATGGTCTGAGCCACCTCTACTTTAGACATGTTTGAGACAGTTAATTGGAGATGTGAGGCAAGCATTTTCAGTTCGGATGTTGACAGACAGTCAATATCAGGGGCTGTGGGTTCTGATTCTATGAAAACTCGAGCATCTTCGTCATTAATTAGATGAGGCATGATTAATATTTGATTTTTAAGTAGTGAAACGGTAATGAAACTGAGTGAAACTGTATGAAACGAATCCTGGCGAGGTCGCCACTCTTCTGCTACGTATCTTGATCCTCAAGTGGTTAACTTGATGAATCTAGATAGCACAGAGATATATATTAAGGTA
This sequence comes from Paralithodes platypus, assembly GCA_032716605.1. Classification (NCBI taxonomy): domain Eukaryota; kingdom Metazoa; phylum Arthropoda; class Malacostraca; order Decapoda; family Lithodidae; genus Paralithodes; species Paralithodes platypus. Next base: position 39,775,896 of record CM064568.1, on the reverse strand, counting down.
TCAGTCAGCTGAAGGCAAAACAAAAGCAAAATCTAATAAAATTATTTCCTGTTGTTGCTTCCTTTCCTTTTGGATCTTAGGACTTAGTATCCTTTATTGACTGATACTCTTTAATTATGAAAAATACTGAAACTAATTAAAGTCATGTAGTATTTATAAAGAATTATTATTTAACCGAAGCTTAGTAGGCTATGGTTATGAACCGAAGAAGTTATATCTAAAGAAGGACTATTAATTCTATAAAAAGTCTTGAAAGATAAATATTAAAGTAAGAATATTTCTGTCTCTTACCCTTTTTGAAATAAATAGATAGTTTTCTTATAATATTATGTCCTTTAATTTATATTTAATGTAATTATTCTTGGTTCTTGTCTTACGTTAACAGTATTATATTATTATTATCATCAGGATTATATCAAAGTCACATAAAATGTTAGATATATATTTAATAATTAGTTAAATGTATTTCTTAACCACGTAACATTGAGGTTTGATTAGGAGTAAATTAAGTTACAGGATCGCTTCATAGATTCGATTCAGGTCTCACTCAAATAATATGAAAAGCAAAAATAATATTTTGAAGCTAAAAGAATTTTCTTCAGCTTAGGAAATCACTAGAAGTAACATTGAAACAGCCATGTTAGTCTAAGGCGATATTACTAATAAGAGACAATAGTATCACCGTACTAAGCACCGTTAAGCAATGTAAGCTAATTAAAAGAAAATGAAAGAACTCGTAAGTATTAATATAAAACAATAGTATTACTTTCATCATAACCCAATTACTTAAAGAGTTGCTTTAGTCCACAAGTTAGTCAACTAAAATAGTTAAGTACATAATAATAGCGTTAACGTTAATTCCCAATCAAATAGTTAAGTACATAATAGTAGCGTTAACGTTAATTCCCAATCAAATAGTTAAGTACATAATAATAGCGTTAACGTTAATTCCCAATCAAATAGTTAAGTACATAATAGTAGCGTTAACGTTAATTCCCAATCAAATAGTTAAGTACATAATAGTAGCGTTAACGTTAATTCCCAATGAAATAGTTAAGTACATAATAATAGCGTTAACTTAACGTTAATTCCCAATCAAATAGTTAAGTACATAATAGTAGCGTTAACGTTAATTCCCAATCACATATCTTACTAACCAACATAACGTAAATGTTTACACCGAACACACTTAACACACACTTATATAATCTGACTGACAGTCACAATCCCATTATAATACTTCACCCCGTCTTCCTCCAGCTGCAAGTTCACCTTCCCCAACTCCAAATGAGACTGATTTGAATGCCCACAACTCGGGTCTTATATACTGAACAATGATTGTGTAGGAACGAATCAGGAGGCGGGGGGTAGTGCCCGCTCCAATCACAGCTCCTCGAGTTGCATAGCAGGTGCATGGTCCAATGGGGTCTCCTGGCGTCGATCATACATCATAGCGTCGGGTCATCGAAGTAGTTTGCAGGGTCCCCTATGACGCACGCAGGTGTGAAGGCTTGTTTGCTGGTATGCGGGCGAGCTGGTTTCCCACTCGCTAGTTCGCTCGCTAGTCTGCTTCGCCGCTTGGGTAGTTTGACTCCTTCAACTCTAATTCTAACTCATAAATTAACATACAGGGCTCCGTATGTCAGAATGTATATATAATGTATAGCCTACAGGGTGATTCAGCATTCCATGCAATACATTGGATGATGGCCTCCTTTCATAATTTTAACCAAGAATGTTTCTATGATCAAATATCGAAGAATACATAGTTTGGCTGATACGTATACAGTATTTACGATGTTGCATTAACCCACTGAACCCCAGCGACGACAACGTGTCGTCACTGGTACTCCGGTCCCAATTACTCCGGTCCTATGGCACCTAGAGGGCTCAGATTTGTATGGGAACTGTGTAAGTTTCCCACGCAACCTTGGCGATGGTTGAAAACTCTCAAAGTCCAACCACGTGCGTGTGAGCACGCAAAAACATGTTTTTTGGGTGTTTTGCCTTCAATTTTTTACTCTTCTAAAATCCGTTTTCAGGGGCTCCGTAGGACCAATTTTTGACCTTTTTTATTGTTTTTTTGTGGTTTTTCCTTCATTCCTAACCCATTCGCTATTGTTTCTGGAATAAAAAAAAAATCAAATCCTGCCAGTCCCTGGTGGTACATTTATTTATAACTAGCTGGGGCTCAGTGGGTTAACACCTAACGAGCGGCCTAGGCGGTAATTTATATGTACCGCCCAGCGGGGTGTTTTTACCCTAAATAGGGTTGTTTACGTGATCATTTTCATACCTAAATAAGACCCAGAGCGTAAAACAAGTATCTATCCCTGAAAGGGCATAAACAGAGCTTTCCAATGACACCCCAACCATCCTTGTACGACCGCTAGTTTTCTTGCAATGATTGCGCAACACGAGTGCAAACACCATGTAATTAGGTAGTTTCCCTACATAATTCCCTGTGTAGCGAGTGCGTGAGGGTGGGGGAGGGTGGGATTCATGTCAGTAGGTCCGCCGCGGTGGTCTGGAGCAGTCATACGCTTGCTACTCTCCTGCCACCACTTATCTCTCTCTCAGCAACATTACGTGCTGAAAATGGCACACGACATAAGTTGTGAACCGCCACTTAGTCCAAATTTCTTTCACACGACATAAGTTGCGCGCCGCCAATAAAGGGTTAATGAAGGTGAAAGATGAAGTGAAACCCACTTAGACTTTTTACTACTTTATTCACTAATTTCGACATTGTACTTATCTTTGCTACAAGCTAAAGACAATTTTCAAAGTTCCCCCCATGTGCCTGTAAGCAAGACATGTAAAATTGAAGCTAAGTTTTTTTTATCTCCAACACGCTCTACTCCTGTACCCCTTTGTACTCCTTTGTACTGAAAACGTCTGAAAGATATCCACAGAAATCTAGGTGGGTTTCCCTTCACCTTTCGCCCTCATTAATACAATATCATGCATAAATTGTAACAGCCAAATTATGTATAATTCGACAGTTTACCATAGAGATATTTCTGGTTAAAATTATGCAAGGTGGCCGTCGTCCAATTTTCTGCATGGAATGTTGAATATATATATATATATATATATATATATATATATATATACATATATACCGGGTATATATATACTGTATATATATAATTATATATATATTTTTTTTATTTTTTTTTATTTTTTTTATATATATATTCCAACTACTCCCTCTCGGGTATAGGCTGAGAGACTGCACACTCAACCGCTGAACACGGTGAGGCCCGTGAGGTCTTGTTCCAGTCTAGGGAGTGAGACATGCGAAGCACCCCGGCTCGAAGCAATCCCATCTCTGAAGCTGCTCCGCCTCCGCGCTCCAGTCTCATTCCCCAGAATCGGACCCTCACTCTCAGAACGCCACCTATTGAGCAATTAACTCACTAGGCATTGCCCCCCTGTATCATATTTTGAATATGGGAATATTCATACAGTTCTATTTAATCAGGGAACAATGGGGATATTTTCTTTTCTTTTTCTTTTTTTTTTGGGGGGGGGGCATTTCGGTGTGCTGTGGTAATGCACTGACACTAGGTACAGCACAAGTTCCATCCCAATAATATCTTCCCATTGACATATTGAGATTCGAACCCGGGTCCATTGGATTACCAGTCCAGTGGCAAGACCACTCTGCCACACCTCCCCATATATATATATATATCTATATATATATATATATATATATATATATATATATATATTTATGAATATAAAGACTACGAATATAAAAACTGCTAAGTCGTATGAGAAGATCAATATACTGTACTTTAATGCGAGAAGTCTACGTAATAAAATAAACGAACTCAAACTTATATGCTACTAAACAAAGAAAAGGAAATTCATATAATTGCAATTACTGAAACATTTCTCGATATAAATAACATTGATTTCTTACATGAATAACAGATAAACTCGTATAAATTGTACCACAAAGACAGATCATCCAAGAGAGGCAGAGGTGTTAAATATTATGCTGTACATCAAAGAAAACATTAGCTCCTTAGAAGTCACAATTCCCTCTAACAACTCCGAACTTGTACGTGTCAAAATATATAACAAGAGTATATAAATAAATGTTGTAGTGGTTTCTCGGCGCCCAACGATAACAAACAAAGAGGATATATCGCCCTACAATACATTAAATAAACCTTTTTTTCTTCAAAAAAAGACACTCTTATCATAGGCGACTTTAACCTGCCTTATATTGCATGGCATGATATTAATGGAACAGGCACTGCATCTGTTAGAATGGTAGAATTCATTAACGATAATTTCCTACAGAAATTACTTCAGACACCCACTAGGGGTGACAATATACTAGATCTGGTCATCACAACTCACGAAAATCTAATATCAAACCTAGAAGTTGGTGAATTATTAACCGGTTGTGATCATAATACCATCAGGTTACAATTGAACATGGCACAATCCAGCATTATTAGCGAGACACTTATACTCAACTATAACAAAGCAGATATTAGCAGCTTAAAAAATGAACTTAAAGACATTCATATGCAAATTAACTCCTTCAGACTCATATGATGCGATCACGTCATTATGGAACTAATGCCCAATAACTTATATGATGCGATCGCGTCATATAGACTTATCTACATGCCTCTCTAATAAGTTTATGATGCGATTGAGCGTCATATGGAGCTCAGTAAGTCCGGTAAGTTAGATGAAGATCTGTCGGTTGGTGGCAACCCCAGGTTTCTCCGACAATTCTAACGGTCAGCAGTGTGGTTTTGACAGTTGTGTGGTGCAGTGGCAATGATACCGGGCTCCCGCCTCCCTAGACTTACTGGAACATAATATGTCTGAAGGAGTTAAAGGCCTTAACAGCACTGACGAAATGTGGATTAAATTAAAAGAAATATTTCATGAGTGCCCAGAATAAACATTTACCATTGCGCAAACATCACAACAAAAATGTTAGCAAACCCCTTTGGTATAATAATGATATCAGTAGAGCAATTAGATAAAGAAGGCGTTTACACAAGCTAAAGACGGTTGCAGATAAAAATACCATTCACGACCAGTACTCGGCTGCCGGAATAAAAGTTAAATCGCTTATTGGCAAAGAGAAATTATGAAATCAACATAGCTAGGGATATTAAAAATAATCCCCAAAAATTCTATAGATATATAAACAGTAACAAACAAATAAATAGCGGTATTGGGCCGATACTTAATAAACAAGGTGATCTTGAATCTGATAGCAGAGATATAGCATCTACTCTTAACGAACATTTCAGCTCTGCTGTTAATGCTATAGCAACCTGGGCGTGTTACAAGGTAACAATCAAACAAGCAAAGTTGTGCTTAAAGACTTCAAAATAACTAAATCAGATGTCGTGAGAAAGATTGATTCCCTGAAAGTAAACAAATCCGTCGGCCCAGACCTGTTCGTTCCTAAAATTCTAAAATTGGTCAAAAACGAAGTGGCTGAAGCACTGACCATGATATTTAATATGTCACTCCAACATGGATATTTACCGACCGACTGGAAGACAGTGAATATAACACCAATATCTTAAAAGGGTGACAAAAAACTACCTAATAATTACAGGCTTATTAGCTTAACTTCCATAATTGGAAAAATGATGGAATCAATCATTAACACCTTACGAGCGGCCTAGGCGGTATATAATATGTAGCCACCAGCGGGGTGTTTTTATCCAAAATAGGGCTGTTTACGTGATCATTTTCATGCCTAAATAAGACCCAGAGCGTAAAACAAGTATCTATCCCTGAAAGGGCATAAACAGAGCTTTCTAATGACACCATAACGATCCTTTTATGATGGCTAGTTTTCTTGCAACAACCGCGCAACGCGAGTGCAAAAAGCATGTAATTCGGCACTTTCCCCATACAATTCCGTATATAGCGAGTGAGAGAGGGAGGGAGGAGGTGGGATTCGTGTCAGTAGGTTCGCCGTGGTGGTCTGGAGAAGTCATACGCTCGCTACTCTCCTGCCACCACTTGTCTCTCTCTCTCAGCAACATTACGTGCTGAAATTGCCACACGACCTACGTCGAGCGCCGCCAGATAGTCCAGATTTATTATACTCGACTTATGTTGCGCCCCGACAGTTATGGGTTAAGGATGAAATAGTATTTTTTCACCGAACGCAACAATCTTATCACCAATAGTCAACACGGATTCAGGACAAAGAGATCATGCCTAACGAACTTAATAGAATTTTATGATAGACTTTTCAATTTAAATGACTTCACCAAAAGTCTCGACATAGTGTACTTGGACTTTCAGAAAGCCTTTGACAAGGTCCTACATTTAACTCTTTCCCTGCGGGATACGTTCTCGAATGCCATGGCAATTTACAGCAAATTACAGGTTTTTAAAGCCTCTAAATATCTGTAAAATCGAGCGCAAGGAAGCAGGAGCCTAACAGGCCAAACGTCCGTCTCCCAGCCAGGCGGCCGTGGCACTTAAGGCTCTGAGTCAGTGTCTCGCGAGATTTACAGTGCTGCCAAAGGCAAATGTAGCGTGACATTAGCGAGAATTTCTAGCGAAAATCTATGGTAGTGCTGCGGGTGAACCCCGCGAGCTACGGAGCTCGTTTTGGTGTAATTTTGAAGCTATTTTCTTCTAGTTTTCGGCTGAATACATTTAATTTAATTCAGACACTTGCCTAATCAATCAGGAGTGCCTGAATGAGCCCTAATATGGTGGAAATAGGCGAAAATATGCCCGCAGAGAAAGTGTTAAAATTGAGCTTCAACATATTCTAAAGCTTGAAGAGCTGTAAAATATAATCCTAAAATTACAGTAATTAAAAGTCTTTGGAGAGATTGTTTATGGTTTCCTTCTATAATTGCATGGTGGGCTCAAGTCAGAAAGTCCAGGGCTTAGGAATACAGGGCAAAACCTACAAATGGATTAAAAACTGGCTAAGTGAAAGAAAACAGAGTAGTTATTAATTATGTCGAATCATCATGGACTCCAGTGACTAGTGGAGTCCCTCAGGGCTCAGTGTTGGGACCGATTTTGTTCATAAATACATCAATGACATTAACAATGGTATCAATAATATAGTTTTTAAATTAGCTGATGACACTAAGATAGAAAATACAATAGTTTCAGAAAGCGATATAATCAGTCTACAAACAGATCTAAATACAATCACAGAATGGTCGGAGAATTGGCAAATGCCCTATAATGTAAACAAATGCCAGATATTGCAAATAGGCTCTAAAAACAATATATTTGATGCTGTGCAGTTCTGGTCTCCCTACCTCATAAAGGACATTGTAAAGCTGGAATCTGTGCAGCGAAGAGCAACTAAATTGATTCCTTCTCTAAGAAATAAACCATGTGATGAGAGACTAAGAGAACTCGATCTATTTTCACTTAAGAAGCGGAGGATAAGAGGACAACTGATTGAGTGTTTTAAGATTTTAAAAGGATTCAGTAAGATTAACCCTGATAAACTATTTAAGATAGCCAAAGAGAGTTCTACAAGAAGAAACAAGTTAAAATTAATAGGTAAGAAAGCAAACTTGGCTAAAACAACAAAATTCTTCACTCACAGTATAATTAGTGAGTGGAATAAGCTCCCAAATAAAGTAACAGATAGTATCTCAGTTATAGGTTTGATTCCCGGAGGGAAGTAAAGAAAACCTAATATTTAGTAGGGCCCCGTAATCATTGACGATATGCCCTATTAGTATAATAGTCTCCCTTCAAACGCCGCGTCGCCAGTTTTGAATCTACCGCGCGGGAGGACAAGGAGTACAACTTCATAAGTGCAACGCGTATTCTCTTATGGAATCGTCTTTATGATTGGGTACTCGCTACGAAAAAAACTCGTAAATAATAAAAAAGAAAAATTAACTTATTAATTGCTATACTCAAGCTTCCCAATGCGTGGATTTCTTGCGAGTGGATTCCTGATGCTGGCCCTCTAGCGTCTAAACTTCCTTCACTGACATATCAAGATTCAACTCAAAAATCCAGCGAATGGGAAGTGGATGGCAGGGAGGGCACTAACATCATCAATGATTATGGTCCCATACTAAATATTAGGTTTTCTTTACTTCCCTCCGGGAATCAAACCTATAATTTAATAGTGGCCCCTCCATCATTGACGATATGCCTGATATCTAAGACTGGAGGGGGACATTCGTGACAAATATCAAAACCACCAACCTAAATACCATAGGTAACAGAGAATCCGTATAATAATTTATGTTTTTTTTTTTTATTGTTTTCACACAATAATATACAAAATATAAAAGAAGGTAAGCAGTGCGTTACTTCGAAGAAGAGCTGCTTGTACATGACTGGACCTCCACTTGAGATCTATTGCATTATTTAGTGAGAACATTCTTGTACTCTAGAACTCTAATCCTTAGGATCATGTTCTGACCTTAAAATTATTTGTACAATAAAATCTGTTTGTATATTTTGTTAATACTATCTAGGTACAGCTGTGATGGATTTCTTAAAATAAAATAAAAATATGATTAACTGTATAACCAGTTCTATTCATATCACAGCTTGTGATTTATCACAATCTCCGGCGGAGGGTTCTAGTGGGTCTTAGGGCTATTTGGCACATACCCCACCCCCTTTTTCAACCGAAGAATAACATAAAAACAAATAGCACTTGGACTGCTAGACCCGTTGCCATAATGCGACACAGGTCCGCTTTGGCTTGTCCAGGGCGACCGACAGGTATCGCGTAAGGAGTGTGTGATTAGACGCCCACAACTGAGTGTCGGCTATGTCGTTAATGGAAATTTTTTGCATAAACCGGAGGGAGACACCCCACTTTCTAATGTCGTGGGCTCTACCTATTACGCCGGGATAACTTTCCTTAACCCTTAATTAGCGGCGAGCAACATAAGTCGAGTTAAATAAAGCTGGACTATGTGGCGGCGCTCGACATAGGTCGAGTGGCAATTTCAGCACGTAATGTTGCTGAGAGAGAGAGACAAGTGGTGGCAGGAGAGTAGCGAGCGTATGACTGCTCCAGACCACCGCGGCGAACATACTGACACGAATCCCAGCTCCCTCCTCCCTCTCTCACTCGCTATATAAGGAATTGTATCGGGAAAGTGGCTAATTACATGCTTTTTGCACTCGCGTTGCATGGTTATTGCAAGAAAACTAGCCATCATAAAAGGATCGTTATGGTGTCATTCGAAAGCTCTGTTTATGCCGTTTCAGGGATAGATACTTGTTTTACGTTCTGGGTCTCATTTAGGCATGAAAATGATCACGTAAACAGCCCTATTTTGGCTACAAACACCCCGCTGGGCGGTACATATAAATAAACCGCATAGGCCGCTCTTAAGGTGTTAATTACATCTACGAGTAAAGAAGCCAATTTCCTTCTCGTGACGCGATTAACTGTCTGGTTAACTCATAGGAAGCCTGGTTGTAGAGGTTGTGCAATCCTCATAAACTTAACTAAAGCTTGTACTGGGCATAAAATGTGATGCGTATGTCCACGTTTAAGCGTCGGGACTGAGAATTCTGAGAAAACGTGATCACAATGTTCGTTTTTGGCAATAAAAGTAGGAGACGGCGCGATCTGCACATGTTCGTGCAGTCTCCCAAACCTGAGACAATTTGGCTCGTTGCTCATCGCCGCCAGCTCTGACACTCTGTTACCTGTCGCCAAAGCCATAAGTAACACAGCCTTCTTTAATACTGACTCAAAATCCGGCGCATGGTTAAACTTGCGCGACTGAAGTAATGATAACGCTTTGTCTAGCGACCAGGTAGCCATGAGTTGGCGTGGTGGTGGGCGTAGTTTAAAACATGCTCTCATGAACCCTTTCTCCTCCGCCAGTGGTATGGAGAGACCAGTTAGGTCGAAAAAGGGATTTCTAATGGCAGATAAGTGATTCTTTTAAGTAACAACTGAGAAGCGCTTCTGTTCAAACAAATAATCTAAGTATTTAAAAATTAAAGCCACTAAGGCATCAGATTGCGCTATTTCTACTATCCAGGTTGTGAAAGTTTTCCAATGTGATTGGTACTGTCTCCTGGTTGACAGAGTATATTGATTCAGAAATTTACTAGTGACACTTTGCCCATACCGAGTCAGCCATTTTGCATTGTAAATGTCCATAAGGCAAAAGTTAGCGAGGTCTGAAGGTTGCCAATTGTCTTCAAGTGGAATGCAGAGACCGGGAGCGACCTCGGGTTCCTGCACCATGTGAGCAATTGGTGATACCACACTTGAGCCGGCCACATTGGCGCGATCATCGAGACTACCGCCAGACGCTGCAGACGCTCTGTCAACGCTCTCACGATATCGATCATAAATTGAGTATTAACTACTCATCCTCTTCATTCTTGTGCATGAAAGGTGGATAAGAGCACGTTTAACCATCCTGTAGCTTAGTAAGTAACACTGCACGATATTTCGCTGTGTATTGACTGATAAACTTTGTGTTTATCACAAGACTCCTGCTCGGACAGGGTGCCACTAGTGCCATCTATTGTTTTGTTTTGTTTTGTAAACAAAAGCTCTCTTACAATTTTATATAAAATCGTAGCCCCTAATTTTACCCATTACCTACTGTAGTAAGTATTTATTTAACTGCCTTGTATGTAAGTAAAGCTTTGCATATTAATTTGCTAATAAACAATATTGTTTACTAACTAAAGCAGGCGTCACACCATGCCGACTTGAGCCACGACTGACCACGACCTTTAGTCGTGGTCAGGAGTGCCGACCTTCGGCGGAGAGCTTAAGGATTTGGGGGGGTGAGTTTAGGACCGGACGCAGTATGGATGGCCACGCCGCCTGATGGCCACTTGACGGGGTATAGCGGCGCCCATGCAGGACTGAAGGTGAGACCTAGGTCGCCGCTGGAGTGCCGATCTGTGGCGTAGCGCGGTTACAACGACCCGACGAACGGCGTCGATAGGAGGTAGGGCGGCGTCAATATGCATTACTGTGCCGATGGACGGCGACCCCTTCAGTAATGACGGCGACCCCGGCCCGCATGACCCCGAACGACGGCGAGCGAACTCAAGGTGTTGTTAATGCTGCTAGCAACCTGGGCGTGTTACAAGGTAACAATCAAACAAGCAAAGTTGTGCTTAAAGACTTCAAAATAACTAAATCAGATGTCATGAGAAAGATGATTCCCTGAAAGTAAACAAATCCGTCGGCCCAGACCTGTTCGTTCCTAAAATTCTAAAATTGGCCAAAAACGAAGTGGCTGAAGCACTGACCATGATATTTAATATGTCACTCCAACATGGATATTTACCGACCGACTGGAAGACAGGAATATAACACCAATATCTTAAAAGGGTGACAAAAAACTACCTAATAATTACAGGCTTATTAGCTTAACTTCCATAATTGGAAAAATTATGGAATCAATCATTAAGGATGAAATAGTATTTTTTCACCGAAAGCAACAATCTTATCACCAATAGTCAACACCGATTCAGGACAAAGAGATCATGCCTAACGAACTTAATATAATTTTATAATAGACTTTTCAATTTAAATGACTTCACCAAAAGTCTCGACATAGTGTACTTGGACTTTCAGAAAGCCTTTGACAAGGTCCCACATTTAACTCTTTCCCTGCAGGATACGTTCTCAAATGCCATGGCAATTTACAGCAATTTACAGGTTTTTAAAGCCTCTAAAGACCTGTAAAATCGAGCGCAAGGGAGCAGGAGCGCAACAGGCCAAACGTCCTTCTCCCAGCCAGGCGGCCGTGGAACGGAAGGCTCTGAGTCAGTGTCTCACGAGATTTACAGTGCTGCCAAAGGCAAATGTAGCGTGACATTAGCGAGAATTTCTAGCGAAAATCTATGGTAGTGCTGCGGGTGAACCCCGCGAGCTACGGAGCTCGTTTTGGTGTAATTTTGAAGCTATTTTCTTCTAATTTTCGGCTGAATACATTTAATTTAATTCAGACACTTGCCTAATCAATCAGGAGTGCCTGAATGAGCCCTAATATGGTGGAAATAGGCGAAAATATGCCCGCAGAGAAAGTGTTAAAATTGAGCTTCAACATATTCTAAAGCTTGAAGAGCTGTAAAATATAATCCTAAAATTACAGTAATTAAAAGTCTTTGGAGAGATTGTTTATGGTTTCCTTCTATAATTGCATGGTGGGCTCAAGTCAGAAAGTCCAGGGCTTAGGAATACAGGGCAAAACCTACAAATGGATTAAAAACTGGCTAAGTGAAAGAAAACAGAGTAGTTATTAATTATGTCGAATCATCATGGACTCCAGTGACTAGTGGAGTCCCTCAGGGCTCAGTGTTGGGACCGATTTTGTTCATAAATACATCAATGACATTAACAATGGTATCAATAATATAGTTTTTAAATTAGCTGATGACACTAAGATAGAAAATACAATAGTTTCAGAAAGCGATATAATCAGTCTACAAACAGATCTAAATACAATCACAGAATGGTCGGAGAATTGGCAAATGCCCTATAATGTAAACAAATGCCAGATATTGCAAATAGGCTCTAAAAACAATATATTTGATGCTGTGCAGTTCTGGTCTCCCTACCTCATAAAGGACATTGTAAAGCTGGAATCTGTGCAGCGAAGAGCAACTAAATTGATTCCTTCTCTAAGAAATAAACCATGTGATGAGAGACTAAGAGAACTCGATCTATTTTCACTTAAGAAGCGGAGGATAAGAGGACAACTGATTGAGTGTTTTAAGATTTTAAAAGGATTCAGTAAGATTAACCCTGATAAACTATTTAAGATAGCCAAAGAGAGTTCTACAAGAAGAAACAAGTTAAAATTAATAGGTAAGAAAGCAAACTTGGCTAAAACAACAAAATTCTTCACTCACAGTATAATTAGTGAGTGGAATAAGCTCCCAAATAAAGTAACAGATAGTATCTCAGTTATTGGTTTGATTCCCGGAGGGAAGTAAAGAAAACCTAATATTTAGTAGGGCCCCGTAATCATTGACGATATGCCCTATTAGTATAATAGTCTCGCTTCAAACGCCGCGTCGCCAGTTTTGAATCTACCGCGCGGGAGGACAAGGAGTACAACTTCATAAGTGCAACGCGTATTCTCTTATGGAATCGTCTTTATGATTGGGTACTCGCTACGAAAAAAACTTGTAAATAATAAAAAAGAAAAATTAACTTATTAATTGCTATACTCAAGCTTCCCAATGCGTGGATTTCTTGCGAGTGGATTCCTGACGCTGGCCCTCTAGCGTCTAAACTTCCTTCACTGACATATCAAGATTCAACTCAAAAATCCAGCGAATGGGAAGTGGATGGCAGGGAGGGCACTAACATCATCAATGATTATGGTCCCATACTAAATATTAGGTTTTCTTTACTTCCCTCCGGGAATCAAACCTATAATTTAATAGTGGCCCCTCCATCATTGACGATATGCCTGATATCTAAGACTGGAGGGGAACATTCGTGACAAATATCAAAACCACCAACCTAAATACCATAGGTAACAGAGAATCCGTATAATAATTTATGTTTTTTTTTTTTATTGTTTTCACACAATAATATACAAAATATAAAGAAGGTAAGCAGTGCGTTACTTCGAAGAAGAGCTGCTTGTACATGACTGGACCTCCACTTGAGATCTATTGCATTATTTAGTGAGAACATTCTTGTACTCTAGAACTCTAATCCTTAGGATCATGTTCTGACCTTAAAATTATTTGTACAATAAAATCTGTTTGTATATTTTGTTAATACTATCTAGGTACAACTGTGATGGATTTCTTAAAATAAAATAAAAATATGATTAACTGTATAACCAGTTCTATTCATATCACAGCTTGTGATTTATCACAATCTCCGGCGGAGGGTTCTAGTGGGTCTTAGGGCTATTTGGCACATACCCCACCCCCTTTTTCAACCGAAGAATAACATAAAAACAAATAGCACTTGGACTGCTAGACCCGTTGCCATAATGCGACACAGGTCCGCTTTGGCTTGTCCAGGGCGACCGACAGGTATCGCGTAAGGAGTGTGTGATTAGACGCCCACAACTGAGTGTCGGCTATGTCGTTAATGGAAATTTTTTGCATAAACCGGAGGGAGACACCCCACTTTCTAATGTCGTGGGCTCTACCTATTACGCCGGGATAACTTTCCTTAACCCTTAATTAGCGGCGAGCAACATAAGTCGAGTTAAATAAAGCTGGACTATGTGGCGGCGCTCGACATAGGTCGAGTGGCAATTTCAGCACGTAATGTTGCTGAGAGAGAGAGACAAGTGGTGGCAGGAGAGTAGCGAGCGTATGACTGCTCCAGACCACCGCGGCGAACATACTGACACGAATCCCAGCTCCCTCCTCCCTCTCTCACTCGCTATATAAGGAATTGTATCGGGAAAGTGGCTAATTACATGCTTTTTGCACTCGCGTTGCACGGTTATTGCAGGAAAACTAGCCATCATAAAAGGATCGTTATGGTGTCATTCGAAAGCTCTGTTTATGCCCTTTCAGGGATAGATACTTGTTTTACGTTCTGGGTCTCATTTAGGCATGAAAATGATCACGTAAACAGCCCTATTTTGGCTAAAAACACCCCGCTGGGCGGTACATATAAATAAACCGCATAGGCCGCTCTTAAGGTGTTAATTACATCTACGAGTAAAGAAGCCAATTTCCTTCTCGTGACGCGATTAACTGTCTGGTTAACCCATAGGAAGCCTGGTTGTAGAGGTTGTGCAATCCTCATAAACTTAACTAGAGCTTGTACTGGGCATAAAATGTGATGCGTATGTCCACGTTTAAGCGTCGGGACTGAGAATTCTGAGAAAACGTGATCACAATGTTCGTTTTTGGCAATAAAAGTAGGAGACGGCGCGATCTGCACATGTTCGTGCAGTCTCCCAAACCTGAGACAATTTGGCTCGTTGCTCATCGCCGCCAGCTCTGACACTCTGTTACCTGTCGCCAAAGCCATAAGGAACACAGCCTTCTTTAATACTGACTCAAAATCCGGCGCATGGTTAAACTTGCGCGACTGAAGTAATGATAACGCTTTGTCTAGCGACCAGGTAGCCATGAGCTGGCGTGGTGGTGGGCGTAGTTTAAAACATGCTCTCATGAACCCTTTCTCCTCCGCCAGTGGTATGGAGAGACCAGTTAGGTCGAAAAAGGGATTTCTAATGGCAGATAAGTGATTCTTTTAAGTAACAACTGAGAAGCGCTTCTGTTCAAACAAATAATCTAAGTATTTAAAAATTAATGCCACTAAGGCATCAGATTGCGCTATTTCTACTATCCAGGTTGTGAAAGTTTTCCAATGTGATTGGTACTGTCTCCTGGTTGACAGAGTATATTGATTCAGAAATTTACTAGTGACACTTTGCCCATACCGAGTCAGCCATTTTGCATTGTAAATGTCCATAAGGCAAAAGTTAGCGAGGTCTGAAGGTTGCCAATTGTCTTCAAGTGGAATGCAGAGACCGGGAGCGACCTCGGGTTCCTGCACCAATTGGTGATACCACACTTGAGCCGGCCACATTGGCGCGATCATCGAGACTACCGCCAGACGCTGCAGACGCTCTGTCAACGCTCTCACGATATCGATCATAAATTGAGTATTAACTACTCATCCTCTTCATTCTTGTGCATGAAAGGTGGATAAGAGCACGTTTAACCATCCTGTAGCTTAGTAAGTAACACTCAGAGCTGGGCACTTTAGCCAACACTTCCGCAAATAGCCAATTCCGCCATGGCGGAAGTGTCATTTTGTTGGCGAATTAGCGTTGGCGCCAAAATGGCTGCCTATTTGCGGGTTTGAAGCTCTGGAAAGTACCTCCATGTTGCAAACCTCGAGTCCGCAAAATAAAAATTCCAGCCGCCAGCCAGCCCTGGGCCGCTCCTGCAGCTCCAGCCAAAAAAAGTCATGTGACCAAGCCAATTACCTGTGTTCTGGAATCTAGGCCTATACATCGGCTCTTCACGTTTGTTCAATGTTCACTTAATTAGTAGCAAGCGTCGAGCTAACACCTACAACACACAGCAGTCCAAGAGTTCCAACCTGCTAGCACTTCAACTTTGTTTATATTTTCGGCCTATTGAAGTGAACATGGAGTCTACCATCATGCCTACCGCAGCTGCCAACAGCATGGGGAGCAGTTCACCACCATCATCCGACAGTGATGCTGCAGAGCATGCAGAAATCCAGGACCTAAGCCACCCCTGGCCCCACCTAGAAGATGTCTCTGGAGAAGGGCTTTATAACTTTATAATCTAGCCTAATTTAAGATTATAAAGTTAGGCTATCGTTAATTTGATTGATAGCCTGTTAATTTTTAACCTAAACTAATGTTATTAGGCTACCCTAATCCCATTAAAATGCCTCAAAGCATGTAGGCCTAGGCTAAGTCTAACTTCTATATAGGCTAGGTCTATAATCACTAAACCCATCAAAATGCCTCAAAGCATGTAGGCTAAATATTGCATGTTCTAACTTCTAAATATAATAATAATAATAATCTTCTGGTTACTTATATAGCGCCTGTATCTCCTCCTTCGAGGATTCACAAGCGCTTGGCTTTCTTTAGTCTACCAGAGACCATTACCCATCCCTCTTGCTCATGGGGTGATGGTAACCGCCGGCTATATCCCAGAAAAACTTTTCAATCTGAGCGGGGATTGAACGCGAGACCTTCAAGATGGGAATCAGGCACGCTATCAACTGAGCCAGCCGGACGGCTGGCTAGGCCTATAGGCTAATTACTAATATAAGTAATTTTATTAGGCTAGGCCTAGGCTACCCTATCCTATCAAAATGCCTCAAAGCATGTAGGCTAAATAATATTGCATTTTCTAACTTCTATATATATATATATAGGCTAGCCTAGGCCTAGGTCTAGGCTATAATCAATCAATCACTAATTCCATCAAAATGCCTCAAAGCATGTAGGCTAAATATTGCATGTTCTAACTTCTATATATATAGCCTAGGTCTAGGCTATAATCACTAATTCCATCAAAATGCCTCAAAGCATGTAGGCTAAATATTGCATGTTCTAACTTTAATATATAGCCTAGGCCTAGGTCTAGGCTATAATCAGTCACTAATTCCATCAAAATGCCTCAAAGCATGTAGGCTAAATATTGCATGTTCTAACTTCTATATATATAGCTTAGGTCTAGGCTATAATCACTAATTCCATCAAAATGCCTCAAAGCATGTAGGCCTAGGCTAAATATTGCATGTTCTAACTTCTATGTATAGGCCTAGGCCTATAATCACACTCAATTTATTATTGTCAAGTAGAAAGTGTTAATTTTGAAAGTATCATATAGGCCTAGACTAAATTTAGCCTACAATAAAATGTTATTCAATTTTGATCTGAAGCTAGGCCTTTATTCTGAGCATTAAAATTAATAGGTCTAGGCTACTTTCTATTAAATTACTTAATCTATCTAAAGTAGACCTATCTAGGCATATATAGCCTATTGCCATTCCCAAAGGGGGGACCACGAATAAATCGCCTCCTTGCAACTCTGTGATACGGCGTACCTCCTGATGGTGCGGAATTGCGAATACTGATTATTACTGAAGCACTCTCCCCATAAACAAGTTGCCCCAACGTTTTACTGCCCATGTGGACAAACTAAGTGGCCTATGCTATATATATTAACCCTTTCAATGCGGGTGACGTTCTGGAATGTTTTGGCAATTTACAGCAATTTCCAAGCTTTAAAAGCCTGCATGTATATCCTTGAGGTCCGTGGAAGTTGGGAAACATTATATTTAAGTAAATATATATATTTATTGACATTTAGAGTTTGAATTTATTGATTTACCCTTGATTCTGTAGTTTAAATTTAAAATAAATAAAAAACGGTTTGCGTTTGCATATTTGCATTTGAGGACTAGAAATTTCACAAGGTTTGCACATTTGTGTTTGCTGAAGTTATGTTCTGGGTTTGCTGATTTGTGTTTGCTGACTTGACTTTTTGTTTGTGGTGCCCAGCTCTGGTAACACTGCACGATATTTCGCTGTGTATTGACTGATAAACTTTGTGTTTATCACAAGACTCCTGCTCGGACAGGGTGCCACTAGTGCCATCTATTGTTTTGTTTTGTTTTGTAAACAAAAGCTCTCTTACAATTTTATATAAAATCGTAGCCCCTAATTTTACCCATTACCTACTGTAGTAAGTATTTATTTAACTGCCTTGTATGTAAGTAAAGCTTTGCATATTAATTTGCTAATAAACAATATTGTTTACTAACTAAAGCAGGCGTCACACCATGCCGACTTGAGCCACGACTGACCACGACCTTTAGTCGTGGTCAGGAGTGCCGACCTTCGGCGGAGAGCTTAAGGATTTGGGGGGGTGAGTTTTGGACGGGACGCAGTATGGATGGCCACGCCGCCTGATGGCCACTTGACGGGGTATAGCGGCGCCCATGCAGGACTGAAGGTGAGACCTAGGTCGCCGCTGGAGTGCCGATCTTTGGCGTAGCGCGGTGACAACGACCCGACGAACGGCGTCGATAGGAGGTAGGGCGGCGTCAATATGCATTACTGTGCCGATGGACGGCGACCCCTTCAGTAATGACGGCGACCCCGGCCCGCATGACCCCGAACGACGGCGAGCGAACTCAAGGTGTTGTTAATGCTGCTAGCAACCTGGGCGTGTTACAAGGTAACAATCAAACAAGCAAAGTTGTGCTTAAAGACTTCAAAATAACTAAATCAGATGTCATGAGAAAGATTGATTCCCTGAAAGTAAACAAATCCGTCGGCCCAGACCTGTTCGTTCCTAAAATTCTAAAATTGGCCAAAAACGAAGTGGCTGAAGCACTGACCATGATATTTAATATGTCACTCCAACATGGATATTTACCGACCGACTGGAAGACAGGAATATAACACCAATATCTTAAAAGGGTGACAAAAAACTACCTAATAATTACAGGCTTATTAGCTTAACTTCCATAATTGGAAAAATTATGGAATCAATCATTAAGGATGAAATAGTATTTTTTCACCGAAAGCAACAATCTTATCACCAATAGTCAACACGGATTCAGGACAAAGAGATCATGCCTAACGAACTTAATATAATTTTATAATAGACTTTTCAATTTAAATGACTTCACCAAAAGTCTCGACATAGTGTACTTGGACTTTCAGAAAGCCTTTGACAAGGTCCCACATTTAACTCTTTCCCTGCAGGATACGTTCTCAAATGCCATGGCAATTTACAGCAATTTACAGGTTTTTAAAGCCTCTAAAGACCTGTAAAATCGAGCGCAAGGGAGCAGGAGCGCAACAGGCCAAACGCCCTTCTCCCAGCCAGGCGGCCGTGGAGCTGAAGGCTCTGAGTCAGTGTCTCACGAGATTTACAGTGCTGCCAAAGGCAAATGTAGCGTGACATTAGAGAGAATTTCTAGCGAAAATCTATGGTAGTGCTGCGGGTGAACCCCGCGAGCTACGGAGCTCGTTTTGGTGTAATTTTGAAGCTATTTTCTTCTAATTTTCGGCTGAATACATTTAATTTAATTCAGACACTTGCCTAATCAATCAGGAGTGCCTGAATGAGCCCTAATATGGTGGAAATAGGCGAAAATATGCCCGCAGAGAAAGTGTTAAAATTGAGCTTCAACATATTCTAAAGCTTGAAGAGCTGTAAAATATAATCCTAAAATTACAGTAATTAAAAGTCTTTGGAGAGATTGTTTATGGTTTCCTTCTATAATTGCATGGTGGGCTCAAGTCAGAAAGTCCAGGGCTTAGGAATACAGGGCAAAACCTACAAATGGATTAAAAACTGGCTAAGTGAAAGAAATCAGAGTAGTTATTAATTATGTCGAATCATCATGGACTCCAGTGACTAGTGGAGTCCCTCAGGGCTCAGTGTTGGGACCGATTTAGTTCATAAATACATCAATGACATTAACAATGGTATCAATAATATAGTTTTTAAATTAGCTGATGACACTAAGATAGAAAATACAATAGTTTCGGAAAGCGATATAATCAGTCTACAAACAGATCTAAATACAATCACAGAATGGTCGGAGAATTGGCAAATGCCCTATAATGTAAACAAATGCCAGATATTGCAAATAGGCTCTAAAAACAATATATTTGATGCTGTGCAGTTCTGGTCTCCCTACCTCATAAAGGACATTGTAAAGCTGGAATCTGTGCAGCGAAGAGCAACTAAATTGATTCCTTCTCTAAGAAATAAACCATGTGATGAGAGACTAAGAGAACTCGATCTATTTTCACTTAAGAAGCGGAGGATAACAGGACAACTGATTGAGTGTTTTAAGATTTTAAAAGGATTCAGTAAGATTAACCCTGATAAACTATTTAAGATAGCCAAAGAGAGTTCTACAAGAAGAAACAAGTTAAAATTAATAGGTAAGAAAGTAAACCTGGCTAAAACAACAAAATTCTTCACTCACAGTATAATTAGTGAGTGGAATAAGCTCCCAAAATAAAGTAATAGATAGTATCTCAATTATAGGTTTGATTCCCGGAGGGAAGTAAAGAAAACCTAATATTTAGTAGGGCCCCGTAATCATTGACGATATGCCCTATTAGTATAATAGTCTCCCTTCAAACGCCGCGTCGCCAGTTTTGAATCTACCGTGCGGGAGGACAGGGAGTACAACTACATAAGTGCAACGCGTATTCTCTTATGGAATCGTCTTTATGATTGGGTACTCGCTACGAAAAAAACTTGTAAATAATAAAAAAGAAAAATTAACTTATTAATTGCTATACTCAAGCTTCCCAATGCGTGGATTTCTTGCGAGTGGATTCCTGACGCTGGACCTCTAGCGTCTAAACTCCCTTCACTGACATATCAAGATTCAACTCAAAAATCCAGCGAATGGGAAGTGGATGGCAGGGAGGGCACTAACATCATCAATGATTATGGTCCCATACTAAATATTAGGTTTTCTTTACTTCCCTCCGGGAATCAAACCTATAATTTAATAGTGGCCCCTCCATCATTGACGATATGCCTGATATCTAAGACTGGAGGGGAACATTCGTGACAAATATCAAAACCACCAACCTAAATACCATAGGTAACAGAGAATCCGTATAACAATTTATGTTTTTTTTTGTATTGTTTTCACACAATAATATAAAAAATATAAAAGAAGGTAAGCAGTGCGTTACTTCGAAGAAAAGCTGCTTGTACATGACTGGACCTCCACTTGAGATCTATTGCATTATTTAGTGAGAACATTCTTGTACTCTAAAACTCTAATCCTTAGGATCATGTTCTGACCTTAAAATTATTAGTAAAATAAAATCTGTTTGTACATTTTGTTAATACTATCTAGGATAGTATGGATAGGATGGATAGTGATGGATTTCTTAAAATAAAATAAAAATATGATTATAACTGTATAACCAGTTCTATTCATATCACAGCTTGTGATTTATCACAATCTCCGGCGGAGGGTTCTAGTGGGTCTTAGGGCTATTTGGCACATACCCCATCCCCTTTTTCAACCGAAGAATAACATAAAAACAAATAGCACTTGGACTGCTAGACCCGTTGCCGTAATGCGACACAGGTCCGCTTTGGCTTGTCCAGGGCGACCGACAGGTATCGCGTAATGAATGTGTGATTAGACGCCCACAACTGAGTGTCGGCTATGTCGTTAATGGAATTTTTTTGCATAAACCGGAGGGAGACACCCCACTTTCTAATGTCGTGGGCTCTACCTATTACGCCGGGATAACTTTCCTTAATTACATCTACGAGTAAAGAAGCCAATTTCCTTCTCGTGACACGATTACCTGTCTGGTTAACCCATAGGAAGCCTGGTTGTAGAGGTTGTGCAATCCTCATAAACTTAACTAAAGCTTGTACTGGGCATAAAATGTGATGCGTATGTCCACGTTTAAGCGTCGGGACTGAGAATTCTGAGAAAACGTGATCACAATGTTCGTTTTTGGCAATAAAAGTAGGAGACGGCGCGATCTGCAAATGTTCGTGCAGTCTCCCAAACCTGAGACAATTTGGCTCGTTGCTCATCGCCGCCAGCTCTGACACTCTGTTACCTGTCGCCAAAGCCATAAGGAACACAGCCTTCTTTAATACTGACTCAAAATCCGGTGCATGGTTAAACTTGCGCGACTGAAGTAATGATAACGCTTTGTCTAGCGACCAGGTAGCCATGAGCTGGCGTGGTGGTGGGCGTAGTTTAAAACATGCTCTCATTAACCCTTTCTCCTCCGCCAGTGGTATGGAGAGACCAGTTAGGTCGAAAAAGGGATTTCTAATGGCAGATAAGTGATTCTTTTAAGTAACAACTGAGAAGCACTTCTGTTCAAACAAATAATCTAAGTATTTAAAAATTAAAGCCACTAAGGCATCAGATTGCGCTATTTCTACTATCCAGGTTGTGAAAGTTTTCCAATGTGATTGGTACTGTCTCCTGGTTGACAGAGTATATTGATTCAGAAATTTACTAGTGACACTTTGCCCCTCGAACCTGGCCTCTGACTAGCCATAACACTGCGGTTCCTGGTGTTACGACCTGGCACTCGGGTACACAAGGGCTCTCAATCAGGACTCGAGTACGGCTCGCTGCCACAACGGAAACACACGATCCCAACCCCTGAGTACTGCCAGCCGAACAAAAAACACCAATACCCTCCAGAGTTCAATCTGCTATAACGGGGTATACAAGAACTCGGTACTAGTGTTCAACAACAGACTAATAAAGAGACAGGAATTATCTAGTCTGGTCAACAATCAAACAATGAAGTAAGAAACAACAACACCAAAGAATAGTGTTGGCCGAAGCCGAAGTAATCCACCCTTGACTAAGAACTTAAGAAGTCCTCCACCCTCTACTTCGGATCGGCACTATTACGTTACGTTAATTAATAGTCCTTAAGCATCGAGCAAGGAATCTTCTGAAAAGGTTAGATGCTTCTCGGATGCTCGTAAGAAGTACGTATCTGATTTTGAACAATAATTCAGTAAGCAAAACACTGGCAATTAAATACTATTAAAGGTTTAAATTGGCATAAGAATAATTAAAAGAATATGCAATAGTAAATGGCAAACATTAAAAAGAAGTACTCCGCAAATGCAACGGCAATAGCCTACTCGGATTGTGCTCGTGGGCCACTAATCACTAAAGTAGCCAAGCGTGCAACACATGAAATCAATAGTGCATAAACAATATCATACATAAGGAAAGCTTCAATACTATTCTGTATCTACTAATCGAGTAAAGTCTAGCTGGGGTACTGTGGGCAAAAGGTAGCAGTGACTGAGCAAAAACGGCTCGTAGCCTAGGGAAGTCCTCACAACTGTTTAAAGTATTACGTTAAAACTAACAAGTGCACTTTGAGAAATCCAGATCCCTTGTATCTGGTTTTCTCCCGGCTCCTTGACAAAGTAAAAACAAACTGTTAATAAAATACAGGGTGGTTAGGCTCTTGCCCTCACGCACTGTAAATTATTAACTCAACACAGTCAGCCGCGAAGACAACCTAGGCTTCACTGAACCGAAACGAGTATGCAGGTTTATCGCTTAACCACTGCATCAGACAACAACTCGTAACACAGAAAATCCTTACCCCAGTCTAGCATTACCTAGACTAGCAGAAAACAGGAATAATAATAATAACACACAGGGAAATGCATATACAAGTGCAACAAACATAAATCAATCCTATTCTAAGTTAACCCTTCCAAAATAGGCTATCTAATAGGCATGTATCTCATGAGAACTCAAGCGATAATACGTTGGCTGACTAGCTCTGCACCAACGGGACCATGGAAGTTAAAAAGGGTAGGGAAAAGAGGAGATAAGAATGTAAGGTAGTAGAGAAAGTTCACATCAGTCAGAAGAATATATATAGTTAGCAAGGGAAATGAGAAGTCGCTCTGCCTAATGAGTTCTGATGAAAAAATGGCTAGACTTCCCTTTTATACCCAGCCCTCTAGTGAGCCCAATGTGAACTACTAAGGACCGCCCACTGACAATCATTACGTAATTTCTCTCTCTCCTCTGGGATAGACAAAGGCTCCCCTAGCACTGAGGGGAGGGAGGAGGGGGGAGTGCTAGTGAGTTAGGCCCACCTCCCGCATGGCGCACCCACTGACCCCCAACGGTGGCTGCTTCTCTCCCCATCATTACAAATAAGTTTTACACACAATACTTATAACTAATGATATAAAATAGAACTCGTTGACTCAGATGAAAACAAAATACATATTCATAATACTTATAGTACAACGGCTCACATGAACTAAGTTAGGAAACTCTACATAGACTACAGCCAAAGTTCCTGCCCTGACGATCCTAGCGAGAGTGGGGCATGACTAGGCGTTCTGTACAGCATGCTCACACTGGACATGCGTCACACTGGCAACCGGTGACAGCTATATGAGCCTCATGTACAGCTTCAGAGTGGCACACAACACCATATCAAACGTTGTGTATGAGACATGTGAGGCACTCATAGCTGAGTATATGGACGAGATGATGCCCTGCCCCAAGACACCGGAGGAATGGAAGGCAGTGGCAAACAAGTTCTCCCAACGATGGAACTTCCACCACACCATTGGTGCACTTGATGGAAAGCACATTGCAATGCTGTGTCCCGCCAAAGGTGGTTCCATGTGGTATAACTATAAGGGGTTCCACTCCGTTGTGTTGCTGGCACTCGTCGACGCTGACTACCGCTTCTTGTACGTCGATGTTGGGGCATCAGGGGGTGGCTCAGATGCAGGGATATTTGGCAAGACACCGCTTCGTGCTGCCCTTGAACAGAAAACTCTTGGCCTACCAGACCCTGAACCCATCCCCGGCACTGGCGTGCCACTGCCCTACTTCATCGTCGGGGACGATGCATTCCCCCTTCGGAGCTGGATGATGAAGCCCTATCCACAAAGGAACCTCTCCCGGGACAACCGCCTCTTCAACTACCGTCTATCAAGGGCTCGTCGGATTGTGGAGAACGCCTTTGGGATCCTAGCAAGCAGGTAAGAGTGGTTCATATTTATGTATATATTTATTGATTTATATATTTAAATGAGTTAAGATTAATTTGTTAAACAAATATTAATTGTGTATTAATATATCGTTTGATTAATTAGTTATATATGTATGTATTCATTTCGTTAGTTAATTATTGTATTATTGAATTTCTGTTATTAGTGATTATCTTTGGTATATATATATTTGGTATAATTTGTTTTATGTATTTATATATTTATTGCTGTATTGATTTATATCAATGTATATCAATGACTTACACATTATTTATTATTTATTTATTTATTTGCCTTTAGATTTAGTATATTCAGAGCTTTGCTTCATTATAGATTTGCACTTTGACAGGTTCGTTAGGAATGGTAATTATTTCATAAATGTTTATACATATTTTAATAATGCATCACTTAGCTCTACTCCCACTAGTTCTGTATATTTTGATAGAACTAAACTTAAAGATGCCCTTAAATTCCTCCTTTTCAATACTTATGTTAGATTCGGGCCTTACATTTTCAAACAAATATTAGGAATTCCTATGGGTGGAAATGCTAGCCCTTTAATTGCAGACTTATGCTTGCTTGCTGTAGAATTTAAATATATAAGACTTAGTTGACAGTAGCAAGAAAAATAAAATCCCAAAAATTATCACTTGCTAAATTGTTAAGTAATAATAGTAGATATATTGATGATATTCTCGTTTGCAATTTGTTAAATTTTAATCAAGTTGCTAAACTTATTTACCCTAATTCTATTCCCCTCACACAATGTAACGTAAATTATAAAGTTGAAAATTTTCTTGATATAAATATAGAGATTGTTAATGAACAGTGCATACTTAAAGTATATCACAAAGTTGATGATTTTAATTTTAACGTAATAAACTTTCCTTTCCCTAGTAGTAATATCGATAGTAAAATAACTTATAATTGTTTTTATTCCCAGTTAATAAGATTTTGTAAAATCTGCACTAAAGTAGATGACTTTTGGGCTAGAACTAGGTTACTATACAGACTCTTAGTGGACAGAGGTTTTGAGGCAAGTAAATTGTTCCATAAATTTAATCTTTTTAGGGTCAATTATTGTGACTGTATTCTAAAATTTGACATCAATAATTTGAATCAAGCATTTTTAACTTGAAGTTTCTTGTATAACCTCTGCTTACTTTTTGTCTGTATTTATTGTTTTTTGTCTGTATTTATTGTTTATCTTTTTCTTTTTCTTGTTCTATTATTAATATTAATATTGATGATTTTTAAATTTATTGTTCTTATTAAAAGAGTACTCTTTGTTTAAATCTGTTGTTACTTCATATTTTGCAATTATTTGTCTTTATATTATATGTATTCATTGTCGATAGTATCAATTGCTTACTTTTGCGATTTCCTTAGTTTATTTGTGCTATAAATGTAGGTTATTTGTAGGGTAGTTATTGATAGGGGTCACTTGAGGCATGCTATGCTTACAGGTACCTACCCGATAGCACTATCGTTAGTGAGTGCTGTACTGTATTTTATATATTATTTTGTAATAGTATAGATATCTTATCAATATTTGTATTTTGTACTATTGTTAATGTCTTGTCATGTTGCAAATTTGATTTTAAATAATATTTTGACATTTAACATGTAGTTTCTTTATTCATGCAGAGTTTAGTAAAATTTGCCAGAACGTCCCGGACTTCCCAAACTTGACTACTTCCTTTAACGTGACGATAGTGGATAGTGCGTTGTTATATGTGCGATTAGTTTGCTTGGGAAACAGATTAACTTGCTCATGTAGTAATGTACACCCTATGTGGTGGATTGTGTTCTTTTTTTTAATAATTTTCATTTTAGTAAGCGTTGTTTCCACATAGCGATTTTGAAAATTTAATTTGACTTTATATTGTCCTTGTCCCAATTTTGGTTTGTTTAGTTTGCAAGTTTTACATTTTAATGTACTTATTTGTTATCTCTTTATATCAGTTATTTTTTATTCATTTATTTCATTAATCATTTTATTTATGTATTTTATTTATTTATTTGGTATTTGTTTGTTTTATTAATATAACTCATATTATATTTTTATATGTATTGATAATATATTTATTATTTATTTCTGTAATTCATTATATAATTTGTATCTCTTTATTTCAGTTAATTTTGTTATTATATTATTATTATTAATTTAATTAAGTATTGAATGTATTTTTTTTTTTTTTTTTCTGTAATTAATATACCTAATCTTATATTTTGATGGTTATTGATACTATATTTATTATTTAAGTTTGTATTTATGTCGTTTATTTATATTTTGACAGATTCAGGTGTCTATTCACCACCATGGCCATACAACCCGAGAGGGTGAAGAGTGTTGTGTTGGCCTGCTGTTGCCTGCACAACCTTCTTCGCCAACGTACACCTGCAATTCCCTCCAGCCTCATTGATACTGAGGACCTAGTGACACACCTGGTCACAGGTGGTTCGTGGAGGGACGGTGAGCAGATGGGAGATATCCAGTGTCTCGCTGGAAACCAAACCACAAGGCTCGCCAAGGAACAGAGGGACTTCCTCAGGGGGTACTATACTTCACCAGCTGGTATGGTATCATGGCAAAACGACATGGTATAGAAGGTAAGATATATACACAGTTCTACAAAACATATTTTATTAATCACAAGTTACATGTTAGTTGGGTTGAGGATGCTCTCCAGGAATTGGCTGGTGCTAGGTGAGGTGCCTGAGAAGGGTAGCGGTGCTGAGGGGCTGGGGAGGTTGAGGAGGTGGCCACCTGGTGGAGCATGCCCGGGTGTGCCTGGGATGGGTTGGTTGCAGCCCAAGCTGGGGCCAGGTGTGGTCCACATGGACTCTTGCTGGTGGCCGTAGTTAGTCCTACCCACCTTATACCCCTGGTCATGCTGGCTGGAGTGGGCTTTCTGGGGGGTGCACTCCCGGGCTGGGCGGGGTACCAGTTGCTGTGGTTGGGGGGGAGGAAGCCATAACAAAGCCTGCTCCTCCTGGCGCTGGATCTTGCGGGTCTCAGCTTTGAAGTGCCATGTGACCTTGATGAGGGCGCTATCCAACTCTTCATGGAGGGAGGGGTGCACATCAGATCCAAGACTGGTGAGATAATCAAACAATAATTGGACCTGGGCCTCACGCTTTGTCTGATTACGCAGCCGGGTCTTGATCAAGGCCTGCAGTTCCTCATTGCCTCTGGACCTGTCCTGAAGCTGAAAAGTGGTTACGAATAATTAGTATGTTACATGACATGTTGTATATTATTTATGTTGTTTGACAGGCACTCGGTAATGTATTGTATGATTTATATACCCACGATGCTGCATCACGGATACAGTTATGTAATAATATTGAATGATTTTCTACAATCTTAAATATGTAAAAAATAACTAACAACATTACCTAATAAACATGTTATTTACAACACATAATGACAACAAATGACATTAAAAAGATTATAAACCACACACTACAAACATTTGGATTGGGCATGACTATATAATAATAATATTAATAATAAATAATATGAATGATTCGTTACCTTTCGCAGTAGTGAGTCAACCTCGTCGACTTCAGGGCTCGTGCGACGTTTGCGTTTGGCGGCTGCTCCTTGCTTCGGGGGACCTTTGGCACTACCACCTCATCCTCCTTTTCCTCCTCCTGTTCCTCCTCCACGCTGCCAACGCTGGGATCACGAGGGGCGATACCACACTGAAATAGTCAATTATTAGTATTGATATGTAATATTATAAACATACGGTATATACACTGTATATATATATATATATATATATATATATTATAGGGCTTGTTTCATTCATCCACTGCCTGAATAATGTATCCATAAATAAATGATTTACGTTATATATAATATATATATATATGTATAACATATTCAATAACTAAATAAACGAATAAAATAATGAAATGAAGAAGGGAATCATTCAAAAAGTACATACATACATAACACATAATGTATAAATAATGACTAAATAGCTTATATAACTCAATAAAGCAATATTAATCTTAATACATGAATACATTAATTACAATATATATATAAAATATATTTAATTAATAACTAAATCAATACAATAATAATATAACGAAAGGAATAACAAACGGCAGATACCACAACCAGGTCAGGTCAGAAACGTGTGGTATGCACAACGAGTCTCCACAAACATAATTTGTCCACACGTGGCTGGTCAGTGTCAAACACTTTTAAATAATCGAGACATGAAAAACAGTAATTAAACAAACATTTACCTGAGTATTCTGGCGACCACTCTGGCGCACGATGTGGTCCTTGAGAAAGGCAAACGTGGCGATAATCCACTTATCCCGCTCCGTGTGTCGGGGTGGGGCCTGTCCACTCTTGGTCTCTGTAATGCGGCCATAACGAGTCCGCATTCCCTCTAGGAAGCCCTTCACTTGCATCCCTGTGAGGTGGAGAGATATATACATTAATAATATATACACATATATATTATACCATGATAGGGTACCGTACATCACATATTAACGACATTATGTAGTGATATTTTACGTCTCGGTGAACACACTATTCATTGCACCACGAACATTTGTACCAAATAACAATAATATTATAGTATTATTCTTATTATGATTATTGTTCTAATACTATAATAATGATATAATATAATAATATCATACTAAAAATTATCATATTTCAACTTAACACACATATCCACGTGGCATTCATAGGTATATGGTGTAAGAGATAAATGATGATTCGTTCACTTTCACTTTCAGCATCATTGGCGTTAAATTTATGTGCACATGTTCTCCAACTGTCATGCACTCACGTGCATTTCATTTATTTGCTTGTAATACTCGAATCATCATCGCTCCCCTCAACCATTATTAATTAACACATTATGGGCAGTAAACTCACCTGTAACAGGGGGTTCCATGGATTTGGCCTTGGTCTCGAAGAGTGCAGCTTTGAGGGCGGTGTCCTTGAAATCCTTACGCCCCTTGGCGTATAAAACGGGGTGACGCTCGTACCAGTCGGCCAAGTCAAGCTCCTGCTCGTCACTATACACCACTTTAATGATGTGTCGACGGCGGCCGGGCTTCGAGGATTCCTGTTCCACGTCAATCTCATCGTCAGCGGCATCATTGGACGGTGAGTAGGTGGCAGGCAGGGCAGGGGCGGCCGGTTGTGGCTCCTCGTGTTCACCACGTACACCAGGTTCAACCGCCGTTTCTTCCTCATTCGTGTTTCCCTGGTTGCTCTAATCCTCGCTGCTGGATGACCTCGACTGGTGCATGGTCTTGTTGATCGTCTTCTTAGTTCTCGGACGTGGCATGGTGGCGAGGAACGAGTTGGTGGTCGGAGCGATGTAAATCAGGAGACTTGGTTGGTCGTGTTGGTGGTGAGTGGGAAACATAGGGTGGTGCATGGCGGCGCGTTGTTTTTATAGGGGTTGGCGGCCACGTCACACGGTCTGCGGTGGTGCCTCGTGCGACGTTGCCACATCGCCGCGCTACAGGAGGGGTCCCCGCATGGCAGCGCATACCGGGCACCCCGGTATGTTTTTACGCCGCTTGGAGGCGATGGCCGCCAACCATCGTCGCCGTTTGACGGCGACCTCCCTCCGGATTACAAAATCCAGGACCGTTAGGGTATCGTTGGGTCGCCGCAAGCCGCCGCTGATCCCCGCAGGTTATTATGGTGACGCCGCCTGACGCAGACCTCATTTCTGGTGCCGTGTGCCGCCGTGTGACGCCGCACTGACGCCTACCTTTTCCCGTCAAGCGCCGTCAAGCGCCGTGACACGCCATCAGCCTGCCGTCCCCTTCACGTCCCCATGTTTTTACCTCACTCCACGCCGACTTGATTTTGAAAGTTCTGCATGTTGAACTTTTGAGGGGGTATGTGAAGACCCATCCCGACCTCTTTGTTATGTTGGCGACGGCCCAGGATGCGCGGCGACGTAGACCAAGACTGTCCACGACCCTTAGGTCGCGGACAGTCTTGGCCTCAAATCGGCTAGGTGTGACGCCTGCTTAACCTGCCTACAGGGACTAATGCCGACGCCATTTTATAAACACACTTTTTGGGGGGATTATACATATTAAATTCCAGCCAATTTTGTACCAAATTGAAGTGCATTCATTTATCTTTTCCCCCTAGATATATTCTTGACTTTTTCTCCTCAGACTGATTTTACTTTAACCCTTAAAGATCAGGGCCCGACTTATGTCCGAATCAACAAATTTGGACTATGTGGCGGGGCCCGCCTTAAGTCCGAGTGCAATTTTGGCACAATATTGGCTCTGAGAGAGAGACGAGTGACTGGAGGAGCATGGGTTACCTCATGACTGTTCGCCACGGCCGCCGTGGACCTACTGAGATTTACTCCACTTACATCCACCCTCACTCCCTCGCTACATACGTAATTATATAAAGAAATTACCGTATTTTAGCGATTTTGCCCTTCGGTTGCACGATCGTTGCAAGACAACCAGTGATCGTAGAAGGATGGTTCGGGTGTCATTGGAAAGCTCAATTTACGCCTTTTCAGGGATACATACTTGTATTACGCTCTGGGTCTTGTTTATGCATGAAAAAGAGCACGGAAACAACCCCATTTATGGTAAAAAAAAAATGCTGTGCGGCACGGTCAAATATACCGCCTAGCCCGCTCGTAAGGTGTTAAGCTAAGGGTGGTATTTGTACAAACTAACCTAGTCTAACCCAACCTGCCAAGCTTTTAACCTAACCCAAACCTAGCCTAGCCTATAGCCAGCCAATCTGTTTTTTATTATTAACTCTTGTAGATATTGTATTTAGTATCCTACTGTAGCTATATACAGTATATCTGTAATTTTAGTTGTTGCTTGCACGATCTTCTAGTAACCTTTGACTGATACACTTTTTTATCTAAAAAGAGTAGGCTACTGCTTTACTAGGCTACAGCGACACCAGGTCCATCTGTTGACACAGTATATTAACCCCTTGTGTGCAGTCACACTTTATTTTTATATAATCTCTATTTGGTGAATTGTATATTTAGTTACATATTCTTTTATATATATATTTGTTTAAGGTTAGGTTATATTTGTTTTTGGTTAGTCTAGGGCTCTAGGCTATCATCCATGGTGGCCTATTTTTGTGTACTTCAATTTTTTAATTTTCAGTTAGGCTATCACCGCTGGTGGCCTATTTCTGCGTACCGGTATTTCATATTTTTTTTTTTCGGTTATTTTTTTTTTCGGTTAGTCTATCTAGGCTATCATCCCTGGTGGCCTATTTCTGCGTACTTAAATTTTAAAATTTTCAGTTAGGCTATCACCGCTGGTGGCCTATTTCTGCATACCGGTATTTCATAATTTTTATTTCATAATTTTTATTTTTGGTTATTTTTGTTTTCGGTTAGGATAGGCTATCACCCCTGGTGGCCTATTTCTGTTTAAATAAAAATAAAATTGTTTTCGGCTCGGTTATCACTGCGTATTTAAATTTCATTTTGTTTTGTTTTAGTTTTTGGTTAGGCAATCACCGCTGATAACCTATTTGTGCGCATTTCAACATTTTTGTTTCGGTTAGGCCTATTTAAGAAGTGACCTGAAGTGAG
The DNA here is from genome assembly GCA_032716605.1 of Paralithodes platypus. Taxonomy (NCBI): domain Eukaryota; kingdom Metazoa; phylum Arthropoda; class Malacostraca; order Decapoda; family Lithodidae; genus Paralithodes; species Paralithodes platypus. Next base: position 39,743,263 of record CM064568.1, on the reverse strand, counting down.
TTAAGTGTTTTTAAAGTGAGATAAGTGTTTTTAAAGTGAGTTTAGTGTTTTTAAAGTGAGTTAAGTGTTTTTAAGTGGGTGAAGTGATCTGAAGAAAGTGATCGTCACCATGCCTCGTGCCTGTACCAACTGCGCCGGTAGGTTTAGTGCTTCCATGTTTGCTCCTGCCGATCCACAAGTCTGATGACTCTGCCAGCAACGAGAGGATTTGACAGCAAAATTGGATGAAGCCCACAACAAGATCAACGCCCTCACCAGGAAGCAGGAATCACTCCAAGAGTTTGTAACACTCAATGTTGGAGTATCACTAACTCCAATTGTTTCAACTCCAGCATCCACCACCGCCCCAACATCATCTGCCAACAATCCAACACCTGCAGTAGCCACTGCAGCAGATGCTTCTGATGAACCAGAGCCGACATCAAACCAGGACAGCAGCCCTGTTCACCTTAGTCTCTCCCCCACTCCTCGTGCAAGAAGCCTGCTAGCACGAACAGTACCAACCCCTCGCCCCCGTTCTAACCACTCCTCTCCCCGACCTGTATGCAGAGTTTCGCCACCACAGCTTTCCGGATTTACACCAGTCAGGAACGGTGCACGGCCAACGCAGAAAAGGTCTCATCTACCAGTCACAATGTCAAACAGATTTGAGATCTTGGTAGAGATGGAAGACGAACCAGAAGAGACCAGGCTCGTTGGGGATTCCATTCTACGAGGACAGGTCGAAGAGTTCTGCGACAGAGTCCCAAATCGACGAAAAAGATTTTGCATCCCAGGAGCTGGACTGGACGACATTGTGGAAGACTTCGAAGATACCACAAAGGATGCAAACGAAAATACCCTTTTTGTCATCCATGCTGGTTCAAATGACATCATGCGCACCAGATCCGAAGAGTTGATGGAGAAATATCACAAGATGATCCAGCACTACAAAAACAAGTCAAGGAATATCATCATCTCAGGCATTCTCCCCAAGATCGACGCACCTGACAAATTCTACGACAAGGCCTTCAGCACAAATAGCCGACTAAAATATTTGTGTCTGAAGGAAGAAGTTGAATTCATCAACCTCTGGGATAATTTCTATCACCAGCCTACTCTGTTCCACAAGGATGGCACTCATCTAAACCCTGTGGGTTCAGCACGCATGGGTCGTCTCCTACACGAAGCAGTCCGCAGCCATGGTTAAAAAAACGCCATCCGAGAAGAAGCAGCAGTGACATAAATCATCCAACGCCAAGCAAAAAACAGAGGCAACCGAGGACCAGCAGCGATAAGGACCGAAGACAGCGAGGACTGAGGACAGCCATGAACATACATGTAGATCCGACAAGAACGAACAATATTATTAAGAGTGTTCCGTGATTTCTAAAATAACAAATTTAAAGGTTTTCTATGCAAACGCTCGTAGCTCGTGGGTTACCGCGTAATATCACGTATATCTCCTTTTTTTATCCCTTTTAGGCTATGTAGAGTACGTATACATGTGTAGGCAACCCATATAACAATTAATATGCCTCATAGTGACCAAAAATTGCAATATATAAGGGAATTATCAATGAATTTTTAGGCGGGAATGAAGACGGGTTGGAGGTTTGGCGGGAATTTATGAGATGAGAGTGTGTTTTGCGCTATAATATCACATATATCTCGTACTTAGAGCACTGTCATGCTATAATACAGACATGTACGTATGTAGGCGTCCCATATAACAATATATATATACCGCATATAGACCCATTCATGCGATATTTACGCACATTATCATTGAGTTTCTATGCGTGAACCAAAGTGTGATTGAGTTGTGCTGGGAATGGAAGGGGGAGAGGGTGTGTTGCGCCATAAATATCACGCATATCTCGTACTTAGAGCACTGTCATGCTATAATACAGACTTGTACGTATGTAGGGGTCCCATATAACAATATATATACCGCATATAGACCAATTCATGCGATATTTACGCACATTATCAATGAGTTTCTAGCAGACGGAAGCCTAAAAGGGTGGGGGTGGGGTGGGTGGGTGGGAGGGAGGCAGGGAGTGAGTCGTGGAGAGAGGGAAGGCAGGGAGATCTCTATCAAGAAAGATACGCAGCTGTGTGATAATTGTGGAGGCGCCCGAGGCGTATGGATGTCTTGGGATTTTGAACCTTATGTCTAGCAGGTGTCTGGGGTTCGTTGCCACCCAGAGGTCTACAATAACATGAGTCAGGAATGGAGAGAGAGAGAAAGTGAGACATGCGTATGTCGTACGTATAAATGGCTTTCAGAATTGCATTTTTATGCAAGCAGACATTGCATTTTAGACACATGTGAAGTACCACAGAAATATGTAGGCCATTGACTGTAAATAAAGTACTATATTATAGACCAGGAACGAGGGTGGTCAGTAAACATAGGCAGATAACCTTTTTTGATAGAGAGCTAAATATAGACTGGTGTCGCCTGACACTTGCGAAATGGTAGATTGCCACCAGAAAACTGATATTTATTTATTTGCAAGTAATATGCAATCTAAATGTATATTCGAGACCTACTGCAAGTATTTGTATGACAGTCATGACTATGTATAATCCAATATACGTGCATAAGGGCGTAGGCGAGACATAAGAAAGATGGTTGAGCAATTTTCGACACCCACACAGTTATTATTCATTATTATTTACTATATTATACAATACAAATGTATTTGTGAAGAGTATTTTATGCATTATTGTATTTATACAAATTTTGTTCCCAGACAAAGCTGCTGTGGCTGGAGGGAGAGGGAAAGGGCACCCACTGACCGCTTGACCGTGTGATAATGACTAGAGTCACACTGAGAGGGGCAATTTTGCTGAGTGTTTGGGCATTTTTTTACAAAATAAAGTTATATAATTACTAATTTTTGACAGAGACAAACTTTTATAAACCTTTGCATGATATAATTGATAATCCCATCAATTTACAAACGTAAATTGGTGGGATAATTAATTTTTATTTGTATATTGTCATTTCGATTGTAGACACAAAGTTTTGAGTGACATTTGGTATGAGCTCCTGTGGCATGGTTGGTAAGGTCGCGGACTGGAAAACTCAAAGTGTGGTAGGGTAGTGGGATCGAATCCAAGAGGGGGAATGTTTTATAATGTTTAGATCAATTTTGATAAAAAAAAAATTTACAAGATCATGCCATTGTATTCAAACAATATGAAATATTCATAGAATATATCATATTGTAAGAATACAATGACATGACCTTGTTTTTGTTTTTTGTTTTTTATTATCTTAGTAGGTTTGACAGGATTTATTGAAACATAATTATTTTTGTACAATTCATTTGAGGTAAGAAAATATATACACATTACTTTGGCTATAACAAACATATATATTGATATACTAAACAAAAAAGGCATATTACATGGAAATCTTTGAAACTTATAAACTAAATAATGAAAGATACAATTATATAATGTAAAAAGCCATATCACAGGGACATCTTTGGAACTTATACATTATAAAATATATATGTAACATTATGAGGTAGGGTGATCAATTTGGTCAGGTCAGGTAAGGTAGGGCGCGAGTCCAGGGCAGGGCAGGGGGCGAGTCCAGGGCAGGCACTCAGTAGTTTTTGTACATGTGGTAGTCCCTGAAGCAGTCACCCAAGCAGAGTGCAACTTTGCATTTGGCGCACATTGAGGTGACTCTTTTGGGTATGTGGGGTTTCCTGACACTGGTGCTGCAGACGTGGCACTGCACCTGCCTGTGACGAGTGCCAACCAGCTCGGTTTTGGTTGGGTAGTGTCTTTCCACCCCCAGCTGGATGTGGTCAGGGACGTGATCCCCACGCCATGCCGTACGTCTGTGAGTGGGGGTGCCATACTTCTCCAGGAGTTGATATGCAATGTTGTACACAAACTCCCGGAATTTTAGTTTCTGGTTTGGGGCCATCTCTCTCTTCACCAACCACAAGTTGTAGGCGTTGAGCATCGTGATGTCAACTAGGCGGAGGAAGATCTTGTGATACCACTTCACAGTCTTCCTCAAACACTCAACGCCTGACAGTTGACAGTCAGACTTGTCCACCAGGCGCATGTTCTTGGTGTAGTCCACTACCAAGTCGGGCTTATAGATGGTCTTCTTGGTTCGGTAGTGGATTTTACCAGAGTCCACGTGGGCACCTGTGTGGACTGTGGAAAGCAGGTGAACGTCTCTTTTGTCCTTCCACTTCAGGGCTACCACTTTCCCGGACTTTTCCAGTTGCTTGTACTTCTGCCCCCTTCGTCGCCTTCTTCGGACATGCCTCTCGCGGTGTTCCTGGGCCAGTTCGTCGTCAGAAGGTGTGTCACTGGAGGAGGCATCTGACAGAGGAATGACATCACCTGTGAACTTGGGCATAAACTTTCTTGTCTTTCTGACAGTCCCACATGACCCCGTTTGGTTGTCATGAAGAAACTGGCAGAGAGCAGGAGAAGTATACCAGTTGTCAGTGTAGATGATGTGGCCTTTGCCCAGGTAAGGTGCCAACATTTTCCTGACGATGGCACCTGACATGCCCATGGGGTCACTGGCAGCGGCTTTCGGTACGTCAATGTCAGTTCCTGTATACACGATCATGTCAAGCACTATTCCAGTTTCACAGTCGCACAACACGAAGAGCTTGATTCCGAACCTATGCCTTTTCAAGGGGATATACTGCTTGAAAACAAGACGTCCTTTGAAGAGCACGAGCGACTCATCAATCACCAAATTGAGGAAGGGGTAAAAGTATTTCCTATACCTCTCCAACAACATGGTGAACACATCCCGAACTTTCCATATCCTGTCAATCCTGTTAGGATTTTCGTTGTCTGCAAAGTGCATAAATCTTAGCAGCAACAAAAATATGTCACGAGTCATGAACTTATTGAAAGTTGGGGTGGCGATGAGAGGGTCGTGCTTCCAGCAGTGTTGCACCACATGCTTCTTGCAAAGAGGCATGAGGAACAACAAGGCAAAAAACGTAATGAATTCTTCAACAGTCGTATCCACCCAGCCTCGTATTCTCGTTTTTGGAGAAATGACGTCCAATTTGCCAAACACCCACCTGTAGTAGGCGTTTGTTTGGGCAACGATGTAAGTCATTACCTCCATATCGAAAAAAGCGAGGAAGAACTCGCTTTCGTTAGAGTTTTCGTCACAGGGCCAGTCATCAGTTGTACCTGACGTACCAGGATTGAACTGGGGCACGTCAGGCACAAAATTGGCCCCGTCAGACCACTCAAACGAAGGCATGCCAGGGATCGGAATGTCGTCTCCGTCTGCTTCAGCGTCTGAAATATCGCTGCCATGATCGCGATACAACACATCATCATCATCACCCTCCTCTTCACTAGACAGATGCCCTTCTTCATTTTCATCACCGACGTCTGACTCACTTCCACTATCCACTCCCAAATCCCCCCACCCTTGGTCCCGTCCTTGGGCGTCGTCGTCGAAACCCGCAGGGCTGCCAATGCCTTGCGAATCACCACCATACAGCAGGGCGGCGTACTTAGATGGTGTCAGAGTTTTTCTGCGAGCTCTGGCACGTAGGGGCATCTTATGGGCAGGGGCAGGGGCAGAAGGGCCGGCAGGGTCGGCATCAGCAGGGGCGGCAGTGGTGGGTGGTGCAGTGGGCCTGGAGGCAGGCAAGATGATGGTGGTGCCTGTCGCCCCTTTCCCGTTCCCTTTCCCTCTTCCTTGGGCAGGGGCGGCAGGGGCGGCAGGGGCAGCAGGGGCGGCAGGGGCAGCAGGGCCGGCAGGGACAGCAGGACCGGCAGAGCCAGCAGTCACTTTCCCTCTCCCTTTCCCCTTCCCCTTCCCCTTCCCTATTCCTTGGGCAGGGGCAGCAGGGGCGGCAGGGGCAGGGGCAGCAGGGGCGGCAGGGGCAGGGGCAGGGGCAGCAGGGGCGGCAGGGGCAGCCGGGCCAGGGATGGCTGGTGGTGGTGGTGGTAGTGGCAGGGTCACTGTGGCAGGCGTACGGGTTCTCTTCCCTACGCCCGTGCTTTTGATTCTGCCTGCCCCCGCAGGTTCTGCAGCCCTAGGGCGGCCTCCTGCGTCGCTGGTATTGGTGACAGGGGTGGCAGTGGTGGTGGTAATGATTGTTGCAGTGGCCTGGGTCATGGTGGCAGTGTCCCCAAAGTCCAATGACCTCTGTGCAACTGCCCTGCTTGCACGTGTTTTACGTGCTTTTGGTGCTGGTGCTTCGTCCTCCGAGCTGTAGGGCGTGTCGTACTGGTAGCTAGGGCTTCGGGTAGCCACCCTCTGCCTTCCATGGTGGCTGACACCACCAGAAGGGGGGCTGGTTGTGTCATCAGGGCACGAGCGTGAGGGACGTGTGGGCTCCATGACTAGTGCTTTGGTTCTGGCGTGGTGGTGCTTGTGTGAGTGCGGGCCGAGCGTGTGGCGGGGTGGTATCGAGAGTTGCCAAGTAGTACTACACCCACACCAATTTGTAGCTGCCTGCCTATAAACCCGCGGTTTTGGTACGTGTTCAAAAGCCTTACTCTTAAGAGTCTTCCCGCAGTCCGCCGGGGGAACTCTTAACCTCTGAAGTGCGCATGGGGGGTATGAGACACCTCTGCCTGTGCGCATCTATTTGAGCTGTTTCCATCACTAAAATATTTATTTTACCATAAATAGCATTAATACTTCTCCATATGCGCCTATTATAGGTTGATTATAAAGGTATTAATCTGTTACAACAATAAAACAAGTGGAAACAGCGTTTGGATGGTCAAAATCGGCGATACAGGCCGGGAGTTACATAATGTATGGCTGAGGCGACCTCCTTTCCCGCCACATTTCCCCAAGTCTGGAGAGACACTGTCGATCGATACTCTCTCTCTCTCTCTTGCACTCGCTTGCTAACAGTGATGACAATGCCCTGCTTGCAACTCGCAAATGTTAGCACGAAAATATACCACAGAATAAGGGAATAACAGGGAAAATAGGTGATAACTGAAGGATGGGAGGAAAGTGGGGAAGGAGGGGAGGTAGAGGAGTGATAAAAAAATCGGTGTTTTAAATTGATTTTTTTTCCCCTGACTCTGAAGAGTCTTCCCGCAGTCCGCCGGGGGAACTCTTAAGAGTCTTCCCGCAGTTCCCGGGTTAAGAGTCTCCCGGCAGTTCCCGGGTTAAGCATTGTTATTACTTGAGAGCATTTTATTAACGTAATTACTCCTGTTGTGAGTAGGGTTTGCCGTCACCGGAAAGCCTTTGTAGAAGTGCACTAAACCCAGTTAATTGATACCCCGTTATCCAGTAGATTAACTCTGGAGGGTTTAAGTGTTTTGTTCACTGGCTTAATAGTTCGAGGGTTTGGAATTAGCGTACCGTTGTTGCAGATATAGCCTATCTTCTAGTCCAATATTAAGTGCCCTTGTTTATTTCGTTGTGCCGGTCGTAACAAATGGCGACCTTAGTCCAGTATACAGTATAGTGAACTGAATTTTGCAGTTTTTTTTGGAGAAATCTTATTGCCATTTGGGGTTGAATTTATTTCTCGCAGTGTTGGCAGTGGACATTGTTTTGAGGATACATGGAACTTGTTGGAGTTTATTGGTGACCTAGTATTGAACTCAAAAACATCTTCGAATATTTTTTGTGAATAAAGCTATGCGAGAGTTTGGCTACTTTTGTCTTGACTTGGGATTTTTTTTTGTTAACTCCATCATGTCGCTGGACGGGTCTGAGCATAGTGAGGGCACAGTGCGAGAGACAGGCGAGGAGGTGGAGAAGGTGGAGTTGGTTGACGGCGTTCGGGTGGTGAACGGTGAGGAGGATGCTCGGAGGTTTTTGGAGGAGCCTGTGACGGCGGACCGGGTGTCGGAGCTGGACCGGTACGGACTGCAGTGTATAGCCATGGTCTTAGGGTTTTCTGGTACTAGCGGTTTGTCGAGAAGTGAGCTGGTTACCTGTGTGCTGGGTGGGGTGCATGGGGGTTCGGGTGGAGCAGGCGCTGGGGCACCTTCGTCCCAGCCCCCATTCCACTCAACTCCTATCATGGCGCCCCCTCGGGGTCCGGAGCCGAGTACGTTCCCGCAGGCCGATGTCCGCTGGCGGTTGGGTATGCCTCTAGGTGACTCACGGGGTGGGTCCCCGATAGTAGCACCCCCTCTTCAAAGTTTGTCTCCCGAGATGTTGTTCCAGCTCGAGCTCGCCAAACTCGAGCAGCGGAAGCATGAGGCTGAGTTCCAGCAGCGGCAGCGAGAGGCTGAGCTCAGGCAGCAGCAGCAGCAGCGAGAGTCTGAGCTCAAGTATAAATATCAGGCTGAGTCTGCCAGGTATTGTGCCAATATTGACCTAGAGAAAACTCGTGTAGAGGTGACGAGGAACCGGGTCGTCCAGGGGGGTTGACCCCATGACCAGTCCCTGTCGCATCTACTAAAGTTGGTTCCAGTGTTTGATGAGTTAGGAGTTACAGAATTCTTTCTCCGTTTTAAGAAAAAGTGCCGGGAGCACCAATGGCCCGAGGAGAAGTGGGCAGCCCTTGTTTCTTCACGATTAACGGGGAAAGCACTCAACGCGTACGATGCTTTACCCCTAGAGTCTTGCATTGACTACGAGGTGTTGAAAGAGGCTGTCCTGAGGGCGTATGAATTGCAGCCAGAGTCCTATAGGCTGAAGTTTAGGGCTGTTCCTAAGAGAAAGGAGAGTACTTTCCAGGAACACGCTAGAGAGCTGTCAGATGCGTTTGAGAATTGGTTAAGGTCGGAGAAGGCAACTACTTTTGGTGCAGTGAAGCAATTAGTGTTGTTAGAACAATTTTTCAAATGTACTGGCAGTGACTTGACTTTTAACCTGAAAGAAAAGCAACCTAAAACTCTGCAGGAGGTGGCTGAGCTGGCTGACCTCAGGTTGTCATTGATTCGTGGGTGCGGGTCTGCACAGAGAGCTCAGGCAGGTAACCAGGGGCGTACCACTCCACCCCCCGAATTAAGAACACAACTAATTACCCATTTAAGAGTACTGGTGCCAATTTTCATCCCAAGTCGAAACCCTTCCCGTTAAAGAAAGGCCAGGGCCCTTCCTCACCTCAGAGGAAGTCCAAGAGCGAAGTGGAGTGTTTCAAGTATCATGAGAAGGGGCATATTGCGCGCTCATGTCCGAGCACACCGCCTACAGCAGTGGTGTCACTAGTGAGCAACATCGGTGTGTCTTTGAGGTCTTCCGCATTTGCCCGGGGTAATATGTCGGTTGCGAAGTCACAGTCGGTGCAGAAGCAGCAGGAGGGCTCGTCACCCGTCCGAGATACTTTTTGTGGTCATAGGGGGCACGGCACTGTGAGGTGGGATGATGTGGAGCATAGGCTTGAGTTGCTGCATGATACGGGCGCTTCCCAGACACTTATTAAGAACTTCACTGGCAAGCCTATTAACGCGGCTCGGGTTGTGGTGGTTCAAGGTATCAATGCTACGCGGTCTTACCCGCTGGTCAGAGTGGAGCTTGAGGTGGACGGTGTGACACGGGAGTTGGATGTGGGTGTTGTGGAGAAATTGCCAGTTGAGGGGGTCGACCTCCTTCTCGGTAACGACTTTGCGGTGCCTACTTCCGAGGTTCCACCCTTAGTCGTTGCCGAGAGGGCGGCCGACACGAGTAGGGAGGGGCAAGAGGGGCTCGAGAGATCTCAGTCCACTCAGGTGTCACAGCCTAGTACCCAGGTTTCAGACCAGCGGAGGAAGGGTCGGAAGGAGAAAGTCGAGGCTGGTGGTCGGGTTGAGAGTTTGGACCCAGCGACACTCCTTGGTGACTCGGTACTTGCACCAAATTTGAGCTCCGGAGTGGCCCCAGAACCTGTCCCCCCTAGTGACATGGTAGGGCGTGATGGCACTCCGCGACAGAGTAGTTCCCAGGTACAACTAGAAGATCTTAGTCTTGAGAGTTGTGGGAACGGGGCTATTGAACTCGATGAGGACGGGGAAGCATGTCATGTGAACCTGTTGAAGGAGTTTGTGAGGCGCCACCTGAGCAGCCTACTGTCCCTGTGTTGGTCTGCAGCGGCCAAGGTGGAGAAGGAGAGGGGGGCAGTGAGGCACAGGTGGTGGAAAGTTGGGATTGTCATGTCTCGGCGGAGCAGTGGGCGGGGAACACGAGTCAGGTGGCTGTGGAAGCGCTTGAGCACCTGCCTGAGCAGCAGCGTGCAGCGATCCAGCACCTGCTCGGTTCATGCCCCACTGTTTGTGCCGAGCACCCAGGCCTCACAACTCATGCGGTGCACGATGTTCCGCTGGCAGGTCACTTGGGTGTGAGTAAACCGTTGGCCTCGTTATTTCAGTTGTTCAAGGTGTGCGACGAGGCTTTGGCATGGTTGTCAGGTCAGGGTCGACCCATGGCTGCTAAGGGTGGTGGTCAGAATCAGGACATTGAGCAGATTGGTGAGGTTGACTGTGGAGTGGATGCGCCCGGTGGTCGCATAGCCTCCCAATGCTGCTCTAGTAGAATGCAACAGCCCTACCATAGACCGACTGTATCTGGCCGTGGCGCTGAAGGCGGTGATGCTGCGCCGGCAGGTGTAGTCGCAAGGAATGCGGGGGTGCGTATGTACGGTATCGGCGAGGAAGCCTTAGCACTTATGAACTATGGGAGTGACTGCACAGGTGGTATAGATTGTCCCTCTCGTGACCTGGCTGTTCTAGGGACAGAGGTGGAGAAGGAGGGAGACTATAGTTTAGAAACTGCGGTCCCAGCTGGGTTGTGGGAGGGCAATGAGCATGTTGTTCTTCGAGATAAGTTGCAACCTCTTGTTCCTAAGCGCCAAGAGAAGTTTTAGGCTGTGGCAGTACGTCCGCATGTTTGTTGATTCTCCAGGCCTGATGTCCGGGGGGGGCACCCGACATAGAGGCTGGAGACAGTGCAAAGCTCAAATTGGCTCCCTACCGTATAAATCCCGCTCGACAGCCTGTCGTGAAAACAGAGCTGGACTACATGTTGGAAAAGGGTCTGAGGGATAAAGGATATCGTGAGTGGTCGTTTCCAGTGACTTTGCAACCTGAGTTGAGTGGCAAGATCTGTGTTTGTGTTGATTGCAAGAGTGTTGGTGCATCATCCCTGACAGACGCCTATACCTTATCCAGAGTTGACGACCCCATAGACCGCATCGGGGCTGCCTCGTTTATCACTAAGGTGGAAATAGTGAAAGGTTATTGGCAGGTCCCGTTGCCGGAGAGAGCGAAGAGAAGTGCCAGTCTTGTGATGGACTGGGCAGTTTATCAGTGTCAGGTGTTGTTTTGCTGCCGGAACACAAAGTGGATGTGTGGCATGTTAAGGGCACTGGTGATGTTCTGGCTGATTGCTTGTCACGGGAGGGTATGTTTTAAGGAGAACCCTCGCCGTTCAGTCAGTGTTTGTTTGAGTTTGGAAAAAATTAGGCTTGCCCCTGTAGTGCAAAGCCGCCAAAAACACTATTAAAATAATACAAAAACCTCACATAAAAACTCTTTCTTTTGATAGTATATAAGTGCAGTATGTTACAGCAAGAATCTAAGACATTCTGAAGTTTTGTCTTAGTAGGCTGGGCTTGGTGAAGCTTGCTCGTTGAGCGTAATATTCTTAAGTGATACTATTATTTTGGGGAAGTGTTGTGTAGATTTTTTTTATATAATGAAGTGTTTTTATGTTTGTGATTGTGCCTTGTTTTTCACAACTTGGGGAGTAGCTGGGTGATGCGGGGTTGGTGGGCATTCTGTCTGGTCAGATGTGGTGTTTACCCGAGGTTAAATCGTCCCACATCTTGGGTGGGGTGTTACGCTGGCCAGCTTGCCAGAATGTACTCGTACTCGCTAGCGCTCGCCAGGGCAGTGAAATGGGCTATAATAATCGTAGAACGATGTTCTTTCTTTCTTAGTATTCATGTTGTCACAGACAGATCAGTGTTTGTCTTTATTCTTGTCTGTGACACTTGGAAGTATTTTATATCATTGATAGAGTTATAAGATATGTAGTGTGAATTGCAAGGAGAGAGAGCGAGGGAAGCAGCGAGGTGGTAGTATGTGCGTGTGTATGTATGTGTGCATTCCTCGCTTGGGCAGGGCCACCCGCTCGTGATTGGCCGGCGGGCCTGGCATGTCATATGACGCCTGCTCTTCATGACGTAGTGGTCTGTGATTGGGGGCCGCTGTCTTAGCTCGGTGGGTGGGGGGCTCCTTCCCGCGTGTCTCCTCAGAGCTTGGTATGTTGTGCTTGGTCCTAGACGTCCCTTGCAATCTGTCCTCAATCTAACCCTCTTTACTGCTGTTTCTCTCTCTGAACTCCTTCTTTCCAATACTTCTTATCTTTATTCATTTAGTCATCCCTTCTGGTTCTGCATACGACTTCCATAGTCGGCCAGTCGTATTACCAGCACCAGTTCTCACATATATGTTTTGCACTAGCTTTAGGGATTATTAGAGTCATAGTCACATGGAGTCATATTATTGGGTGCTTCTAATTATTGGGTTGTTCTTTATTACTATTTAATGCTAGACAGTGGAGGGTATCTTTGGTCGTTGTCTGAGTTATGTGTATGGCAAGTCAGAGCCTGTACGACTTCGACGGAGCTAGGTAGCCTGTAACCCTTGTGCATATTTTTCCTTTGCGAGCGTAGCAGTATACAAGCGAAGGGCTTTTGCCTACTCTTGCTTGTATGCTTGCTACCTCATTTTGTTGACCTTTGTGGAGCGCCAGGGTAAGACCAGATACTTGAGATCTGGACTTACCAAGAGAGCCTCCTAGTCACTTAACGTAACATAAGGGAAATCTGTTCACGGGAGACAGTAGGCTACGAGCATGCTTGCGCTCTGCCTAGGCTCCTTGTACCTTTTATGCCGCTGCTAGGCTTTATTAGTAAGAAAGACAGCATTGTGTTTATTAAATTTAACTGCGTATGCTTTAGCAATTATTCACGTATTATTTTAGCCTAGGTTGATGCATGGTGCACAACCCAGTTTGGCTGTTACTTTGGCTAAGGAAGTACTGTTTTTGAGTGGCTGTTATTAGTGCTGTCACAGAGTTGTTGCACTCCCTTGTTTTATATGTAATTATGTATCCTACTTGTTGGTGTATTTAAGATACACGCTTTGGTGTCCTGCCCCTGCATTATTTCCGTTCTATATTCGATGAGCATCTTAGAGCATCAGACGTTTTCAGAAGATTCCATATCTGTTTGCTGTAGGACTAGACTTCCAGTGTTTTCATAGAGCATTGAAGAGTTTAGTGTTGAGTTCAGACTCACACTAAAGTTAACGTAAGCATATACTCCTTTATTAAATCTTGTTATAGTTTATTTAAGCATTGTTATTACTTGAGAGCATTTTATTAACGTAAGTACTCCTGTTGTGAGTAGGCTTTGCCGTCACCGGAAAGCCTTTGTAGAAGTGCACTAAACCCAGTTAATTGATACCCCGTTATCCAGTAGATTAACTCTGGAGGGTTTAAGTGTTTTGTTCACCGGCTTAATAGTTCGAGGGTTTGGAATTAGCGTACCGTTGTTGCAGATATAGCCTATCTTCTAGTCCAATATTAAGTGCCCTTGTTTATTTCGTTGTGCCGGTCGTAACATTAGATAAACTCAAGGTAAATAAAACGCCTGGACCTGATACAATCTCGCCCAGAGTTCTAAAGGAAGCTAAGGATGAGCTCTCCAAACCACTGACATTGTTATTCAATAAATCCTTGCAGTCTGGAACTATGCCTGATCAGTGGAAGCTAGCCAATGTAACACCGATATTAAAAAAAGGCAGCAAATCCCTACCCAGTAACTATCGTCCAATTAGCTTAACCTCAGTTGTATGTAAAATGCTAGAAACGGTCATTAGAGACAGACTCGTCAATCAGTTAGAGGAAAATAACATACTTAAAAATACTCAACACGGCTTTCGTAAAAAGCGTTCCTGTTTAACAAACCTCTTAGACTTCTTCCACGATATCCTCAACCTCTACGATGAGAGTAAAGCTGTAGATATTATATTCCTTGATTTTCAAAAGGCCTTTGACAGTTCCCCACAAATGTTTACTGCTAAAACTAAAAGCGCATGGAATACAAGACGGTGTGTTGAAATGGATAGAAAATTGGCTCAGCGACAGAAAGCAAAGAGTAGTCATAAACGGTAAGGCATCTAAATGGACCAATGTAAGTAGCGGGGTACCCCAGGGATCGGTACTAGGACCAATTCTCTTTCTAATTTACATCAACGACATAGATGAGGGTCTCACCTGTACAATCTCAAAATTTGCTGACGATACAAAAATTGCAAATAGCGTACTCTCAAAAGAACAAGTTGACGATATGCAACACAATCTAGATAAATTGTCATGTTGGGCCCAAATTTGGCAAATGAGTTTCAATGCGGATAAATGTAAAGTACTACATATCGGATACCTAAATGAGAAAACAAACTATTCGATGAATGGCACTCAGCTTAAGAATGTAAACAGAGAAACCGATCTGGGAGTAACAATATCGAGTAACTTAAAACCGAGTCAACAATGTTCAGAAGTTGTTAAGAAGGCAAACAAAATAATTGGCTTTATAGGCAGGTCATTTGAGCATAAATCCAAAGAAGTTATCCTAACCCTTTACAATTCCTTAGTCCGCCCTCTTCTGGAATACTGCGTTCAATCCTGGTGCCCATATTACCAAAAAGATATAAACAAGCTAGAACGAGTTCAACGTAGAGTTACCAAAATTATACCTAGCCTAAAGAACAAACCATACAAAGAGCGTCTTAGAGAATTAAATCTATTTCCTTTAACCCAGCGCAGATTAAGAGGTGACTTAATTCAAGTGTTCAAAATCATCAAAGGCATCGACAATATGAACTGTAGTAAGTACTTCACTATCGACCAATCTAATTGCACACGGGGAAACGGTTGCAAAATTATTGGTAAATCTTTTAACTCACACGAATCTAAGAATTTCTTCTTCAATCGAGTTGTCAACTTGTGGAATGGGCTTCCCCGAGACGTTATAGACTGCAGCACCGTTGATTCATTTAAACTCCGCTTAGACAAATATCTCGCATCAAACCCGTGGCTGACTGCGTTTGTAAATGAATAACTTTATTTTATCCCCCCCTCAGTTACTAACCCATCTGTCCCCTACTAACTTCCTAATCCTGCCACGGACATTAGTTCCAGGGCAGTAGTTCCCTTTCCAATGTTCCCTTACTCACTCTAAACCACTGTTTGGACACTTGATCATCAGTGTTTTGGAGGACAAGCAGCCTAGAAGGGTCACTAGATCTGTTGTTGCTTGATTTCCTTTGTACTCCTTTGTACATGCTGCACAGATCTCTTCCTAAACCCTTGTCTGGCGGGGGTGGACTTAAGTCGGGCTAGAGAAGAAAGGAACTATGTGGCGGGGCCCGACTTAAGTCTGTGTGCAATTTTGGAGCAATAATGGCTCTGAGAGAGAGACGAGCGGATGGACGAGCGTAGGCCGGCTTATGACCGCTCGGCACAGGTCCCGCGCGACTACTGACGTTTACTCCACACACACCCACACTCACTGCCTCGCTACACAGGGAATTATGTAAGGAAATTACCCTATTTTAGGGATTTTGCACTCATCTTGCACTTTCGTTGCAAGGAACGCGTGGTCGTAGAAGAATGGTTCTGGTGTCATTGGAAAGCTCAATTTATGCCCTTTTAGGGATACATAATTGTATTACGCTCTGGCTCTTGTTTATGCATGAAAAAGAGCACGGAAACAAGGTCGTTTTAGGGTAAAACCCCCCGCTTGGCAGGTAGTAGAAGTAACCGGCCTAGTCGCTCATAAGGTGTTAAACACCTTGCTTATCTCCTCCACTTCCTCAATATCTTCCAGGTCGAACCCACCCAGTCGCCCTTCCACTGCTCTCCTGCACTCTTCCCTGACTTCCTCCTCCTGCAGCCTCCCCACCCTCCTCCCGCCCCCCTCCAGCTCTCCTCACCCACTTCTTTTGTATCCTGTTACGCTTGCCAGCTTGCCAGAATGTACTTGTACTCGCTAACGCTCGCCAGGGCAGTGAAATGGGCTATGATAATCGTAAAATGATGTTTTTTCTTTCTTGGTGTTCATGTTGTTACAGACAGATCAGTGTTTGCCTTTATTCTTGTCTGTGACACTTGGAAGTATATTATATCATTGATAGAGTTATAAGATATGTAGTGTGTTAGTTGCAAGGAGAGAGAGAGGGTAGAGCGAGGTGGTAGTCTGTATGTGTGTATGCACGTGTGCATTCCTCGCTCGGTGGGCCACCCGCCCCCTATTGGACGGCGGGCCTGGCGTGTCATATGGCGCCTGTTTTTCATGTGACGTAGTGGCCTGTGGTTGGCGGCCGCTATCCTAGCCCGGTGGTGGGGGCTCCTTCCCTCTTCTCTCCTCAGAGCATGGCATGTTGCGCTGGGTCCTAGACCTCCCTCGCATTCTGTCCCCAATTTAACCCTCTTTACTGCTGTTCTTCTCTCTGAACTCCTTCTTTCCAATACTTCTTATCTTTATTCAATTATCCATCCCTTCTGGTTCTCCAATACGACTTCCATAGTCGGCCAGTTGTATTACCAGCGCCTGTTCTCACTTATATGTTTTGCACTAGTTTTAGGGATTATTAGAGTCATAGTCACATGGATTCATATTATTGGGTGCTTCTAATTATTTGGTCATTCTTTATTACTATTTAATGCTAGCATTTTATTAACGTAATTACTCTTGGTGTGAGTAGGCTTTGCCGTCACCGAAAAGCCTTTGTAGAAGTGTACTAAACCCAGTTAATTGATACCCCGTTATCCAGTAGATTAACTCTGGAGGGTTTAAGTGTTTTGTTCACCGGCTTAATATTTCGAGGGTTTGGAATTAGCGTACTGTTGTTGCAGATCTAGTCTATCTTATAGTCCAATATTAAGTGCCCTTGTTTATTTCGTTGTGCCGGTCATAACAAATGGCGACCTTAGTCCAGTATTATAGTGAACTGAATTTTGCATTTTTTTTTTGAGAAATCTTATTGCCATTTGGGGTTGAATTTATTTCTCGCAGTGTTGGCAGTGGACATTGTTTTGAGGATATATGGAACTTGTTGGAGTTTATTGGTGACCTAGTATTCCACTTAAAAACATCTTCGAATATTTTTTGTGAATAAAGGTACGCAAGAGTTTGGCTACTTTTGTCTTGACTTGGGATTTTTTTTTTTTGACTCCATCATGTCACCTGACGGGTCTGAGCATAGTGAGGGCACAGTGCGAGAGACAGGCGAGGAGGTGGAGAAGGTGGAGTTGTTTGACGGCGTTCGGGTGGTGAACGGTGAGGAGGATGCTCGGAGGTTTTTGGAGGAGCCTGTGTCGGCGGACCGGGTGTCGGGGCTGGACCGGTATAGACTGCAGTGTATAGCCACGGTCTTAGGGTTTCCTTGCACTAGCGGTTGGTCAAGAAGTCAGCTGGTTACCTGTGTGCTGGGTGGGGTGCGTGAGGCTTTGGGTGGAGCGGGAGCTGGGGCATCTTCGTCCCAGCCCCCATTCCACTCAACTCCTATTATGGCGCCCCCTCGGGTTCCGGAGCCGGGTACGTTCCCGCAGGCCGATGTCCACTGGCAGTTGGGTATGCCTCTAGGTGACTCACGGGGTGGGTCCCCGGTAGTAGCACCCCCTCCTCAGGGTTTGACTCCCGAGATGTTGTTTCAGCTCGAGCTCGCCAAACTCGAGCAGCAAAAGCATGAGGCTGAGCTCAGGCAGCAGCAGTGAGAGGCTGAGCTCAAGTATAGGTATCAGGCTGAGTCTGCAAGGTATTGTGCCGATGTTGACGTAGAGAAAACTCGTATAGAGGTGACGGATAACTGTTTCGTCCAGGGGGGTCGACCCCATGACCAGTCCCTGTCGCATCTACTAAAGTTGGTTCCAGTGTTTGATGAGTTAGAAGTTACAGAATTCTTTCTCCGTTTTGAGAAAAAGTGCCGGGAGCACCAATGGCCCGAGGAGAAGTGGGCAGCCCTTGTTTCGTCACGATTGATGGGGAAAGCACTCAAGGCGTACGATGCTTTGCCCCTAGATTCCTGTGTGAATAATGAGGTGTTGAAAGAGGCTGTCCTAAGGGCGTATGAGTTGCAGCCAGAGACCTATAGGCTGAAGTTTAGGGCTGTTCCTAAGAGAAAGGAGAGTACTTTCCAGGAACACGCTTGAGAGCTGTCAGATGCGTTTGAAAATTGGTTGAGGTCGGAGAAGGCAACTACTTTTGATGCAGTGAAGCAATTAGTGTTGTTAGAACAATTCTTTAAGTGCACTGGCAGTGACTTGACTCTTAACCTGAAAGAAAAGCAACCTAAAACTCTGCAGGAGGTGGCTGAGTTAGCTGACCTCAGGTTGTCATTAATTCGTGGGTGCGGGTCTGCCCAGAGAGCTGAGCCAGGTAACAATGGGCGTAACACCTCACCCCCCCGAACTAATGATACAACAAATTATCCTATTAAGAGTACTGGTGCCAATTTTGATCCCAAGTCGAAACCCTTCCCGTTAAAGAAAGGCCAGGGCCCTTCTTCACCTCAGAGGAAGTCCAAGAGCGAAGTGGAGTGTTTCAAGTGTCATGAGAAGGGGCATATTACACGCTCATGTCCGAGCACACCGCCTACAGCAGTGGTGTCACTAGTGAGCAACATCGGTGTGTCTTTGAGGTCTTCGGCGTTTGCCCGGGGTAAAATGTCGGTTGCGAAGTCACAGTCAGTGCAGAAGCAGCCGGAGGGCTCGTCACCCGTCCGAGATGCTTTTTGCGGTCATAGGGGGCACGGCACTGTGAGGTGGGCTGGTGTGGAGCATAGGCTTTAGTTGCTGCGTGATACGGGCGCTTCCCAGACACTTCTTAAGAACTTCACTGGCAAGCCTACTAACGCGGCTCGGGTTGTGGTGGTTCAAGGCATCAATGCTACGCGGTCTTACCCGCTGGTCAGAGTGGAGCTTGAGGTGGACGGTGTGACACGGGAGTTGGATGTGGGCATCGTGGAGAAATTGCCAGTTGAGGGGGTCGACCTCCTTCTCGGTAATGACTTTGCGGTGCCTACTTCCGAGGTTCCACCCTTAGTCGTTGCCGAGAGGGCGGCCGACACGAGTAGGGAGGGGCAAGAGGGGCTCGAGAGGTGCCAGACGCAGCAGATGGCGTATGCTGTCACCAGATCTCAGTCCGCTCAGGTGTCACAGCCTAGTACCCAGGTTTCAGACCAGCGGAGGAAAGGTCGGAAGGAGAAAATCAAGGCTGGTGGTCGGGTTGAGAGTTTGCAGCCAGCGACACTCCTTGGTGAATCGGTACTTGCACCAATTTTGAGCTCCAGAGTGGCCCCAGAACCTGTCCCCTCTAGTGACATGGTAGGGCGTGATGGCACGAGCGACAGAGTAGTTCCCAGGTGCAACTAGAAGATCCTAGTCTTGAGAGTTGTGGGAACGGGGCTATTGAACTCGATGAGGACGGGGAAGCATGTGAGGCGCCCACCTGAGCAGCCTACTGTCCCTGTGTTGGTCTGCAGCGGCCAAAAAAAAGGTGGAGAAGGAGAGGGGGGCAGCACAGGTGGTGGAAAGTTGGGATTGTGATGTCTCGGCGGATCAGTAGGCGGGGAACACGAGTCAGGTGGCTGTGGAAGCGCTTGAGCACCTTCCTGAGCAACAGTGTGCAGCGATCCAGCACCTGCTCGGTTCATGCCCCACTGTTTGTGCCGAGCACCCAGGCCTCACAACTCATGCGGTGCACGATGTTCCGCTGGCAGGTCACTTGGGTGTGAGTAAACCGTTGGCCTCGTTGTTTAAGTTGTTCAATGTGGGCGACGAGGCTTTGGCATGGTTGTCAGGTCAGGGTCGACCCATGGCTGCTAAGGGTGGTGGTCAGTATCAGGACATTAAGCAGATTGGTGAGGTTAACTATGGAGTAGATACGCCCGACCGTCGCATAGCCTCCCAATGCTGCCCTAGTAAAATGCAACAGCCCTACCATAGACCGACTGTATCTGGCCGTGGCGCTGAAGGCGGTGATTCTGCGCAGGCAGATGTAGTCGCAAGGAATGCGGGGGTGCGCATGTACGGTATTGGCGGGGAAGCATTAGCACTTATGAACTGTGGGAGTGACTGCACAGGTGGTACAGATTGTCCCTCTCATGACCTGGCTGTTTTAGGGACAGAGGTGGAGAAGGAGGGAGACTATAGTTTAGAAACTGCGGTCCCGGCTGGGTTGTGGGAGGGCACTAAGCATGTTGTTCTTCGAGATAATTTGCAACCTCATGTTCCTAAGCTTCAAGAGAAGTTGTTTACTAGGCTGTGGCAGTACGTCCGCATGTTTGTTGATTCTCCAGGCCTGATGTACGGGGTGGCACCCGACATGGAGGCTGGAGACAGTGCAAGGCTCAAATTGGCTCCCTACCGTATAAATCTTGCTCGACACCCTGTCGTGAACTACATGTCGTGACTACATGTTGGCAAAGGGTCTGAGGGATAAGGGATATCGTGAGTGGTAGTTGCCAGTGACTTTGCAACCTGAGTTGAGTGGCAAGATCCGTGTTGGTGTTGTTTGCAAGAGTGTTGGTGCATCATTCCTGACAGACGCCTATACCTTACCCAGAGTTGACGACCCCATAGGCCGCATCGGAGCTGCCTCGTTTATCACTAAGGTGGAAATAGTGAAAGGTGATTGGCAGGTCCTGTTGCCAGCGAGAGCGAAGAGAAGTGCCAGTCTTGTGATGGACTGGGCAGTTTATCAGTGTCAGGTGTTGTTTTGCTGCCGGAACACAAGTTGGATATGTGGCATGTTAAGGGCACTGATAATGTTCTGGCTGATTGTTTGTCATGGGAGGGTATGTTTTAAGGAGAACCCTCGCCGTTCAGTCAGTGTTGGTTTGAGAGTGGAGAAAAATTAGGCTTGCCCCTGTAGTGCAAAGCCGCCAAAAACACTATTAAAATAATACAAAAACCTCACATAAAAACTCTTTCTTTTCATAGTATATAAGTGCAGTATGTTACAGCAAGAATCTAAGACATTCTGAGTTTTTGTTCTTAGTAGGCTAGGCTTGGTGAAGCTTGCTCGTTGAGCGTAATATTGTTAAGTGATACTATTATGTTGGGGAAGTGTTGTGTAGATTTTTTTCTATATAATGAAGTGTTTTTACGTTTGTGATTGTGCCTTGTTTTTCACAACTTGGGGAGTAGCTGGGTGATGCGGGGGTTTGTGGGCATTCTGTTTGGTCAGATGTGGCGTTTACCTGAGGTTAAAACATCCCACATCTTGGGCGGGGTGTTACGCTTGCCAGCTTGCCAGAATGTACTCGTACTCGCTAGCGCTCGTCAGGGCAGTGAAATGGGCTATAATAATCGTAGAACGTTGTTCTTTCTTTCTTAGTGTTCATGTTGTCACAGACAGATCAGTGTTTGCCTTTATTCTTGTCTGTGACACTTGGAATATTTTATATCATTGATAGAGTTATAAGATAATTATGTAGTGTGTTAGTTGCAAGGAGAGAGAGAGGGTAGAGCGAGGTGGTAGTGTGTGTGTGTGTATGTACATGTGCATTCCTCGCTCGGTGGGCCACCCGCCCCCTATTGGACGGCGGGCCTGGCGTCCCTATGACGCCTGCTTTTCATGTGATGTAGTGGCCGGTGGTTGGTGGCCGCTATCCTAGCCCGGTGGTGGGGGCTCCTTCCCTCTTCTCTCCTCAGAGCTTGGCATGTTGCGCTTGGTCCTAGACCTCCCTCGCATTCTGTCCCCAATCTAACCCTCTTTACTGCTGTTCCTCTCTCTGAACTCCTTCTTTCCAATACTTCTTATCTTTATTCAATTATCCATCCCTTCTGGTTCTCGCATACGACTTCCATAGTCGGCCAGTCGTATTACCAGCGCCTGTACTCACATACATGTTTTGCACTAGTTTTAGGGATTATTAGAGTCATAGTCACATGGATTCATATTATTGGGTGCTTCTAATTATTTGGTTGTTCTTTATTACTATTTAATGCTAGACAGTGGATGGTATCTTTGGTCGTTGTCTGAGTTATGTATATGGCAAGTCAGAGCCTGTACGACTTCGACGGAGCTAGGTAGCCTGTAACCCTTGTGCATATTTTCCTTTGCGAGCTTAGCAGTATACAAGCGAAGGGCTTTTGCCTACTCTTGCTTGTATGCTTGCTACCTCATTTTGTT
The DNA here is from genome assembly GCA_032716605.1 of Paralithodes platypus. Classification (NCBI taxonomy): domain Eukaryota; kingdom Metazoa; phylum Arthropoda; class Malacostraca; order Decapoda; family Lithodidae; genus Paralithodes; species Paralithodes platypus. The sequence continues at coordinate 39,721,148 of CM064568.1, read as the reverse complement.
GACCTTTGAGGAGCGCCAGGGTAAGACCAGATACTTGAGATCTGGACTTACCAAGAGAGCCTCCTAGTCACTTAACGTAAGATAAGGAAATCTGTTCAGGGGAGACAGTAGGCTGCGAGCATGCTTGAGCTCTGCCTAGGCTCCCTTTACCTTTATACAGCTGCTAGACTTTATTAGTAAGAAAGACAGCATATTGTTTATTAACTTTAACTGCGTATGCTTTAGGAATTATTCACGTATTGTTTATGCCTAGGTTGATGCATAGTGCACAACCCAGTATGGCTGTTACGTTGGCTAAGGAAGTACTGTTTTTGGAGTGGCTGTTATTAGTGCTGTCACAGAGTTGTGGCACTCCCTTGTTCTATATATATGTATCCTACTTTTTGGTGTATCTAGGATACACGCTTTGGTGTCCTGCCCCTGCATTATTTCTGTTCTATATTCGACGAGCATCTTAGAGCATCAGACGTTTTCAGAAGATTCCATATCTGTTTGCTGTAGGACTAGACTTCAAGTGTTTTCATAGAGCATTGAAGAGTTTAGTGTAGAGTCCAGACTCACACTAAAGATAACGTAAGCATATAACCTTTTATTAAATCTTGTCATAGTTTATTTAAGCATTGTTATTACTTGAGAGCATTTTATTAACGTAATTACTCTTGTTGTGAGTAGGCCTTTGCCGTCACCGGAAAGCCTTTGTAGAAGTGCACTAAACCCAGTTAATTGATACCCCGTTATCCAGTAGATTAACTCTGGAGGGTTTAAGTGTTTTGTTCACCGGCTTAATAGTTCGAGGGTTTGGAATTAGCGTACCGTTGTTGCAGATCTAGTCTATCTTATAGTCCAATATTAAGTGCCCTTGTTTATTTCGTTGTGCCGGTCGTAACAATCCTAACCCCAGCTACTACTAAATAATGATCAGACAGGCCCCCTCCAATACCCCTATACACTCTAGCATCCATCACAGATTTCTTAATTCTTTCATCCACACATATATAATCAATCAGTGACTTTCGTTCCACCACTGTCTCGTCCTTCATCGTCCACACTACTTTCCATGTGTACCTGTGTATCATTCTGTGTCGAAAGAAAGTGTTGGCTATCCACAACCTCCTCCTCACACATACGTCTGTCGAGACTCGTAAGTAACTCGACAGCTTAGGTTAAGTAAACATACTGGAAGTTCAAATTAGGCGCCAGTATTAGGCTAAGTTTATATATCTTTATAAAAGATATGTATTATTTCGTATTAAGTTTCTATGGGTTTATTATCCATAAATATATCGGGTTATCATTATAATCAATCCGGTATATCTTTTTAGTTAGTTAAATGACGCATTGGTGGAATATAACTGCGCATGCGTCATTCTCGGAACTGGCGGGTTCATCGCCACAAACCTTAAACTCGCTTTAGCTACGAACTCATCAAGATCTCCTTCTAGCCGCTCCAATACAACCACCTGTTTCACGCTAAGTCACTCTAATTCTTAACTCTTAGTGGCCACTATACTTTCTATCTATCCCTAACACTATCCTTGAGCTATCCATCCCTATCAACAATAAAAGTAAGTTAACTCTTGTGAGTTTATAGGTAAATTTCGCTTTGTTTACTATCGAATTCTCACAATATAGTCCTTCGATACCTCTGACTTTTGCTTTATGCTTTGTTTTCTTCTTTGTCTTTTCTTTCTTCTACTTTCCTGTTGTCTGCTATTTCCTGGCTATTCCTTCTTTCTGTTCCCTATTTCCTCTTCCCTGGTGTCCCCTGTTATGTAGGCTTGAGAGCTCGTGTTTGTTATCTGTGCCCTAATTTCCGCCGGGTCCCGCTTGTTTTGCCCGTCCATATGAGCCGCCGCCATGTATTTCCGTCTGACGCCTTTGGCAGGGGGGTTGGGGCCAGCGAAGACCTGTTCAAGAGGGTCGTGGCTTCTGCCCAGGAGCACTTCACAAAGCTGGGCTTTAAGGGACCAGTCGGATGAGGAATGGGAGGCGGGTACTTTCTCTAAGGTAGATCTGAGTAATAATTGGTGGCTATAGGCTAGGTATAATTACAACACTTAAATTATTGTAAAGTAGAATTATAAGGGCTAAATTGAATTTGTTCGGTCTTAACTAAATTTAAAGGGGGTAATTACCACAATTTTGTTTGGTACCATTGGGTGTTGGGCTAGCCTAGTTTAATATATGTTTACCATTTAAATTGGCTTGTTATACACCTTTTTGGCCTCCCTTCAATAGTGTACTCTAACAACATTTTGCCGCATATTATGTAAGGTTAATTACTTGTATTTTGTGAGCGGAGATGGTAGGCATTTCGTTAACTTTTATTATTGCTCTCTGCATCTTATTTCCCTCATTATTGCCCTACACCAACAAAATTGCCGCATTTAATATATAAGGTTTACCATTTAAATTTATGTGTGGAGATCCTTATGCGTTGTCCGTTTACTTTCATTATTGCGTTCCGCGTCATATTTCCCGCTTATTTTGCACTACCCTGACATCACACGTTTAATTAATTATTAAGTTTGAGTCGGGGTTCCCTATATCTTGCCTTTATTGGCGTCAGCTAACTTTCTGAGTGCGCTTTACGTCCATGTAGGTAAGATATAGTATTATTCTATTCTATTTCCTGTGTATTGCCATCATGTCGTTGACACTGTCCCAGTACAAGCGACGCAAGGGGGTAGCAAGAGTGGTTTGACTAGGATCACCAAAGATATTGCTACATTTTTAGTTAATGCAGATAATGATGCGATTGAGGCTAAATTGGCTTCGGCTCAAAGATTTAAATTTATGTCGCCGCGAAATGGAAACGCTCTATGAAGATGACGCCGAGTATTTCGCGGACATAGAAACAGACGTGGATTATATAGAGTGTCTTGATTTAGTTATCATCCTCCTCAAAGGTAAGCTAAAACACAAGGAGCCAAATCGTGCTGCAGTTAACAAAAATGCTGGTATAAGATTGCCGAAAATAACCCTTCCTGTGTTTGACAATGATCCCACTCTATGGTTGGGATTCTGGGATATGTTCCACTGTAGTGTCCACAGCAATGCAGAGCTCAGTGACATCCAAAAATTCACCTACTTAAGAGGTCAACTGAATGGCGAGGCAAAACAACTAATTGAAGGTTTCGCAATTGAGGGAGCCAGCTACCAAACAGCGGTTGCCCTTCTAAAGAAAACCTATAGGCACAGGGATAGAGTTAAGGCGGCACATATAACTAACCTTACTACTTTGAATCCTCCCTCTTACAATGTCGAGGAACTAAAGGGATTCTAGGCAAGTTTTGAGAGTACACTGAGGTCAATAGAGACCCTACAAATTACCCTTAATGAAGCTAGTGTTGTAATTCTCATGAATAAATTGCCATCCCCACTAAAGGAAACATTAAAGAGAACTTTAGGTGAAGAAGGTCTGGATCTAGAAAGATTTGTCCAGGCTTACCAGAGAGAAGTGTTTAACATGGAAAGTGTAGCAGAAGGGACTACACCACACATACTAGTTGCTTCAGCATCCTTTGCGGTGAAGGAGGCCTCGGTGCGAAGGAAGGGTTGCAAGTTGTGCGAAGGGGCACATGCATGGTTTGAGTGTCTCAAATTCAAAACCAGTGCTCTGAAAGTTAAACGCGCAAAGCAACTCAACCTTTGCACCGGGTACGGGAGCAATGGTTGTGTGAACCCTGACATCCGCAGCTGCAAGTTCTGTCAAAACAGACACTACCATATCCTCTGTCAGTCCAGATCTCAATGGGACGGTGCAAAGAAGGAGCAAAAACCTCAACAGGTAACAAAGACCAAGACGCAAACTGCCACGATGTCTGTGTCGTCAAAGAAGACTAGTATTATCCTCCCAACTGTTATGCTGCCAACAGTTAAGGAATCAAGAGGAACAGTCAAAATGAGAATACTGCTGGATCAGTGCTCACAGCACACCTTCATTTTAAATTCTGCTCTAGACTCCATCCATTATATAAAAGTGGGTGATGAAGAGCTAGAGTTGCGAGGGTTTACCGGAGCATGTGAGAGCAGAAAGTACCCAGTAGTGTCCTTCAAATACAAGTTCCGAGGCAGAAACTATCCTCTACAAGCAGTTGTGGTAGAAACTCTCCCGGATCACAAAGGATCAGAATGCCTTGAAGCAGACATGAGAGTTTTGCTGATCCTCTAATGACACCGACATCTCGACTGGACTTGTTGGTTGGTGCCGATTATTTTTATGATTTAGTGCGGCCAGGGTACAAAAAGGAGGGTGACATAATTCTCTTACCCACTAAATTTGGCTATGCACTAAGTGGCTCCTGCCATAACGACAAGTCTAGCGCCCAAGTAGAGGTAGTTACAATTTTGAAAGTTGCGGTCACCCCGATGGATCAATATATATCCACGGAATCAAGTAATCCATGTCATAATGAAATAAAATGTATGTGGGAACTGGATCATCTAGGAATTTCTTCAAAGGAAAACATGACTGTGTTGGACATATACAAGGAGACAGTAACATACTTTGCACGGAATCAGCAATATGAAGTCAGACTGCCATGGTACCAACATAAAGAGAAGCTGCCTTCTAATTATGGTTTAGCAGCGGGTCGCCTAAGGGGTCTGCAGAAGCGTTTCAAACAAGAACCTGTCTATTGTAGTCACTACACCAACGTTATCCAAGATCAGCTTCATCGTGACTTTATTGAAGAGGTTCCTTTCGGTGTTACTGAAAACAGTAATTATTTGGCACATTACGGGGTCCCCAAGAATAGCACAACGACGCCCGTTCGTAATGTGTACGACTGTTCGCGCTAGTATTGGCAAGGGCAGACCAAGTCTTAATGACTGCCTTTACACAGGGCCATCACTGGTGCCAGATCTAGCAAAAATATTGCTGCGATTCATGGTACACATATATGCCTGGATAAGTGACATCGAGAAAGCCTTTCTCATGTTGAGACTTCATGAAGAAGATCGTGATTACACCCGATTTCTGTGGCCAAAGGATCCCTTGGACTTATCCTCACCCTTACTTTGCTACCGATTTAAGGTAGTGTTGTTCGGGGCGACTTGCTCACAGTTTCTTCTTAATGCCACGATCTTAAAACATCTTTCCATTATTAAAGAGGATCCCGTAGTTGTGGAGGCTATTAAGGAAGGTTTGTACATTGACAACCTCCAGGGTACAGGCAGTGATGAAGAGACTGGCATTAAACGTTACTGGGATGCCCAAAAAATAATGTCTCAAGCACATATATATCTCAGAGAATGGGCTACCAATAGTCCTCAACTATGTGACCTCCTACAATTGGATGGTGTTGCTGCCAAGAATCAAGAGCGAGTGAAGACATTAGGACTCTTATGGTTACCTGACTCTGATCTGTTGACGTTCAACGCTAGTCTCCCAGAGACCAATAAGGCAACAAAGAGAGAGTGCTTAAGAGTGGCGGCGCAACTGTTCGATCCACTCGGTGTACTACTGCCCGTTACAATAAGGTCCAGAATTTTCTTACAGCAATTATGGAGACTGAAACTAGATTGGGACGATCCGCTACCTGACGACTGCGCTACCGAATAGTCTACAGTTACCAAGGACCTGCACCTCTGCTGTGACTTTACTTATCCTCGGAGGACGGTATATGCTGATTCGGTGGAACTTCATGCGTTTAGCGATGCAAGTGGTGTCGCCTATGGCACTGCAATATATTTTGTGAGCCTGGAACATAGCTGTCTGGTCATCGCTAAAGCAAAGGTCGCTCCCATAAGATCCATAACAATACCAAGACTTGAGCTAACTGCTGCTTTGCTAGCCGCCAGATTAATAAAATTTGTGGAGGAAGCCTATCATAAAATTGTAAAAGTCAACAATGTTGTATTATGGTGCGACAGCCAGGTTACATTGCATTGGTTGCGTATTATGAAGAAGCTTCCAGTGTATGTTGCAAACCGTGTTGACGACATCAAATCCCTTCTTCCGACTATAGAATTCCGGTACGTGTCCTCTAAAGAAAACCCTAGTGACTTACTGTCTCGGCAAAACATCTGAAATCTTCTGCGTTTTGGTGGGAGGGGCCCATGTTGCTCCGAAACAAGGACGAGTGGCCAGAAGACATATTACCAGATGACCCAACGCCAAATATAACTAACCAAGTCATTGGGACCAATGATGAACAGGACACACAGTTATGGAACTGGGAAAAATATGGCAGTTATGATAAATTCATTCGGATAGTTGCATGGACTATTCGATAAAAGAATAATTTGAAGGCAAAAATTAAAGGGACGTCCCCCACAGACAGTGCCCTCCTCAGCATAAAGGAGCTAAAAGTAGCAGAAAAGATTATAGCTCAAAGATGCCAGAAGGAATGCTTCCCAAAGGAGTACGAGATGCTGTCTGGTGACAAGGGTACTCGCAATAATTTGGTAAACCAATTAGGACTTGTCATGAAGGGAGGATTAATTGTATGTGAAGGTAGATTGAAGTTTGCGGCTCTTTCGGATTCAATGAAATATCCGATACTACTACCTTCCAAACATCCTTTCACTACCATGCTCATCAATATGTGTCATCGTGTCTGTTGTCAATATGGAATTAATCACGTGGTCGCATATATACGGCAGAGGTGGTGGATTCCTAAGATAAGACGAGCAGTTAAACAAGTGACCAGTAAGTGTATAACCTGTCGTAAAATACAGGGTAATACCTACGCGAAAGCTAGAGTACGTCCTCTACCAGACATCAGGACTACTCCTAGAGATCCCTTCGAGGTCACGGGGGTTGATTATACAGGAGCAATTCCTGTCCGGGGCTCACACAACAACAAGGCTTATATGCTTTTATTTACGTGCGCTACTACAAGAGCTATTCACATTGAAGTAGTTAGCAGTATGACCTGTGACAGCTTTATCCATGCATTCCGGAGATTTTGTAGTAGGCAGGGATTTCCACAGATAATGTTAAGCGACAATGCTGCTACATTTGTGGGAGCTTCCAGACACTTAGAAGACATCCAAAGCGATCCCAGTCTTCAGGCTCATCTTGCCGAAATCCGATGTGAATGGCGTGTTATCCCAGCACGCGTGCCTTGGTCCGGAGCTATTTGGGAGAGAGCCATAGGTATTGTGAAGGCTGGGCTCAAAAAAGTACTAGGTCGTGCTCTAGTCTCCTTTGAGGAACTAACTACTGTCCTATTGGAGCTGGAGGCTACCGTGAATGATCGCCCTTTAACATATGTCTCGGGTGATCTGGAGGACCCTTGCCCTATTACTCCATCCATGCTGGTTAAAGGTCGTAGAGTTTGTGACTTCCCAAAGGACCTAATTCAGCTAGATGAGCTGCAGGATCCTAGTTATGATAGTAAAGCAGCAATACACAGCAGATACAATTACATCAATAAATTGATCCGGAACCTATGGAAGCGTTGGTCTAGTGAATACTTGGCATTACTACGAGAAGCCTGTAAGAATAAAAGAGGCTCATCAAGCAGTATATGGCCAAAGATAAATGACATCGTGCTTATACATGATGAGGGACCTCGTGTCGCTTTGGAAACTTGGTAGGGTAGTTAGAATCTATCCCGGACGAGATGATCTGGTTTGAGTGGTGCAGATTAGAACATAAACTGGCCTGACCACTCGACCCATCGTCAAGTTGTATTCATTGGAACAGGAAATCGAAAGCATTTCGATCCCTCAACCGGCGGTCACTGGTGATGGTGTTAGCTCTCACGACTTCACCCCTATGTCACCAGCGGTCGCTGGACCATCTGCCAGTAACGATCCTGTTGGAAGATTACCTCTTCGCCAAGCCACTGTTAGTTCTTCACAGCTTTGGAGATCTAACATCGCTACGGGATTATTGTAGATAATGTATATATTGGTGGTGGGAATGTGCCGAGACTCATAAGTAACTCGACAGCTTAGGTTAAGTAAACATACTGGAAGTTCAAATTAGGCGCCAGTATTAGGCTAAGTTTATATATCTTTGTAAAAGATATGTACTATTTCGTATTAAGTTTCTATGAGTTTATTATCCATAAATATATCGGGTTATCATTATAATCAATCCGGTATATCTTTTTAGTTAGTTAAATGACGCATTGGTGGAATATAACTGCGCATGCATCATTCTCGGAAATGGCGGATTCATCGCCACAAACCTCAGACTCGCTTTAGCTACGAACTCATCAAGATCTCCTTCTAGCCGCTCCAATACAACCACCTGTTTCATGCTAAGTCACTCTAATTCTTAACTCTTAGTGGCCACTATACCTTCTATCTATTCCTAACTCTATCCTTGAGCTATCAATCCCTATCAACAATAAAAGTAAGATAACTCTTGTGAGTTTATAGGTAAATTTCGCTTTGTTTACTATCGAATTCTCACAACGTCCACAAGTGCACCACCATTCCCATTCACCCCCGACGGCACCCCCCACCCTCCCACCACTCCATCAACCCTCCCATCACCCATCTTACCATTCATATCCCCAATCAGAAATATTGTTTCGTTCTTGTCAAACTTATCCAGGCACGCCTCCACATTCACCCAGAACTCCTCTCTACAAGCAGTTGTGTTAGAAACTCTCCCGGATCACAAAGGATCAGAATGCCTTTAAGCAGACATGAGAGTTTTGCTGATCCTCTAATGACACAGACATCTCGACTGGACTTGTTGGTTGGTGCCGATTATTTTTATGATTTAGTGCGGCCAGGGTACAAAAAGGAGGGTGACATAATTCTCTTACCCACTAAATTTGGTTATGCACTAAGTGGCTCCTGCCATAACGACAAGTCTAGCGCCCAAGTAGAGGTAGTTACAATTTTGAAAGTTGCGGTCACCCCGATGGATCAATATATATCCACGGAATCAAGTAATCCATGTCATAATGAAATAAAATGTATGTGGGAATGGGATCATCTAGGAATTTCTTCAAAGGAAAACATGACTGTGTTGGACATAATTATACAAGGAGACAGTAACATACTCTGCACGGAATCAGCAATATGAAGTCAGGCTGCCATGGAACCAACATAAAGAGAAGCTGCCTTCTAATTATGGTTTAGCAGCGGGTCGCCTAAGGGGTCTGCAGAAGCGTTTCAAACAAGAACCTGTCTATTGTAGTCACTACACCAACGTTATCCAAGATCAGCTTCATCGTGACTTTATTGAAGAGGTTCCTTTCGGTGTTACTGAAAACAGTAATTATTTGGCACATCACGGGGTCACCAAGAATAGCACAACGACGCCCGTTCGTATTGTGTACGACTGTTCCGCTAGTATTGGCAAGGGCAGACCAAGTCTTAATGACTGCCTTTATACAGAGCCAACACTGGTGCCAGATCTAGCAAAAATATTGCTTCGATTCAGGGTACACAAATATGCCTGGATAAGTGACATCGAGAAAGCCTTTCTCATGTTGAGACTTCATGAAGAAGATCGTGATTACACCCGATTTCTGTGGCCAAAGGATCCCTTGGACTTATCCTCACCCTTACTTTGCTACTGATTTAAGGTAGCGTTGTTCGGGGCGACTTGCTCACAGTTTCTTCTTAATGCCACGATCTTAAAACATCTTTCCATTATTAAAGAGGATCCCGTAGTTGTGGAGGCTATTAAGGAAGGTTTGTACATTGACAACCTCCAGGGTACAGGCAGTGATGAAGAGACTGTCATTAAGCGTTACTGGGATGCCCAAAGAATAATGTCTCAAGCACATATATATCTCAGAGAATGGGCTACCAATAGTCCCTCAACTAGTGACCTCCTACAATTGGATGGTGTTGCTGCCAAGAATCAAGAGCGAGTGAAGACATTAGGACTCTTATGGTTACCTGACTCTGATCTGTTGACGTTCAACGCTAGTCTCCCAGAGACCAATAAGGCAACAAAGAGAGAGTGCTTAAGAGTGGCGGCGCAACTGTTCGATCCACTCGGTGTACTACTGCCCATTACAATAAGGTCCAGAATTTTCTTACAGCAATTATGGAGACTGAAACTAGATTGGGACGATCCGCTACCTGACGACTGCGCTACCGAATAGTCTACAGTTACCAAGGACCTGCACCTCTGCTGTGACTTTACTTATCCTCGGAGGACGGTATATGCTGATTCGGTGGAACTTCATGCGTTTAGCGATGCAAGTGGTGTCGCCTATGGCACTGCAATATATTTTGTGAGCCTGGAACATAGCTGTCTGGTCATCGCTAAAGCAAAGGTCGCTCCCATAAGATCCATAACAATACCAAGACTTGAGCTAACTGCTGCTTTGCTAGCCGCCAGATTAATAAAATTTGTGGAGGAAGCCTATCATAAAATTGTAAAAGTCAACAATGTTGTATTATGGTGCGACAGCCCGGTTACATTGGATTGGTTGCGTAGTATGAAGAAGCTTCCAGTGTATGTCGCAAACCGTGTTGACGACATCAAATCCCTTCTTCCGACTATAGAATTCCGGTACGTGTCCTCTAAAGAAAACCCTAGTGACTTACTGTGTAGAGGTGTTTCGGCAAAACATCTGAAATCTTCTGCGTTTTGGTGGGAGGGGCCCATGTTGCTCCGAAACAAGGACGAGTGGCCAGAAGACATATTACCAGATGACCCAACGCCAAATATAACTAGCCAAGTCATTGGGACCAATGATGAACAGGACACACGGTTATGGAACTGGGAAAAATATGGCAGTTATGATAAATTCGTTCGGATATTTGCATGGACTATTCGATACAAGAATAATTTGAAGGCAAAAATTAAAGGGACGTCTCCCACAGAGAGTGCCCTCCTCAGCATAAAGGAGCTAAAAGTAGCAGAAAAGATTATAGCTCAAAGATGCCAGCAGGAATGCTTCCCAAAGGAGTACGAGATGCTGTCTGGTGACAAGGGTACTCGCAATAATTTGGTAAACCAATTAGGACTTGTCATGAAGGGAGGATTAATTGTATGTGAAGGTAGATTGAAGTTAGTGGCTCTTCCGGATTCAATGAAATATCCGATACTACTGCCTTCCAAACATCCTTTCACTACCATGCTCATCAATATGTGTCATCGTGTCTGTTGTCAATATGGAGTTAATCACGTGGTCGCATATATACGGCAGAGGTGGTGGATTCCTAAGATAAGACGAGCAGTTAAACAAGTGACCAGTAAGTGTATAACCCGTCGTAAAATACAGGGTAATACCTACGCGAAAGCTAGAGTACCTCCTCTACCAGACATCAGGACTACTCCTAGAGATCCCTTCGAGGTCACGGGGATTGATTATACAGGAGCAATTCCTGTCCAGGGCTCACACAACAACAAGGCTTATATGTTTTTATTTACGTGCGCTACTACAAGAGCTATTCACATTGAAGTAGTTAGCAGTATGACCTGTGACAGCTTTATCCATGCATTCCGGAGATTTTGTAGTAGGCAGGGATTTCCATAGATAATGTTAAGCATTGTCATTTGTGGGAGCTTCCAGACACTTGGAAGACATCCAAAGCGATCCCAGTCTTCAGGCACATCTTGCCGAAATCCGATGTGAATGGCGTTTTATCCCAGCACGCGCGCCTTGGTTCGGAGCTATTTGGGAGAGAGCCATAGGTATTGTGAAGGCTGGGCTAAAAAAAGTACTAGGTCGTGCTCTAGTCTCCTTTGAGGAACTAACTACTGTCCTATTGGAGCTGGAGGCTACCATGAATGATCGCCCTTTAACATATGTCTCGGATGATCTGGAGGACCCTTGCCCTATTACTCCATCCATGCTGGTTAAAGGTCGTAGAGTTTGTGACTTCCCAAAGGACCTAATTCAGCTAGATGAGCTGCAGGATCCTAGTTACGATAGTAAAGCAGCGATACAGAGCAGATACAATTACATCAATAAATTGATCCGGAACCTATGGAAGCGTTGGTCTAGTGAATACTTGGCATCACTACGAGAAGCCTGTAAGAATAAAAGAGGCTCATCAAGCAGTGTATGGCCAAAGATAAATGACATCGTGCTTATACATGATGAGGGACCTCGTGTCCTTTGGAAACTTGGTAGGGTAGTTAGAATCTATCCCGGACGAGATGATCTGGTTAGAGTGGTCCAGATTAGAACAAAAACTGGCCTGACCACTCGACCCATCGTCAAGTTGTATTCATTGGAACAGGAAATCGAAAGCATTTCGATCCCTCAACCGGCGGTCACTGGTGATGGTGTTAGCTCTCACGACTCCACCCCTATGTCACCAGCGGTCGCTGGACCATCTGCCAGTAACGATCCTGTTGGAAGACTACCTCTTCGCCAAGCCGCTGATAGTTCTTCACAGCTTTGGAAATCTAACATTGCTGCGGGATTATTGTAGATAATGTATATATTGGTGGTGGGAATGTGTCGAGACTCGTAAGTAATTCGACAGCTTAGGTTAAGTAAACATTATGGAAGTTCAAATTAGGTGCCAGTATTAGGCTAAGTTTATATATCTTTATAAAAGATATGTACTATTTCGTATTAAGTTTCTATGGGTTTATTATCCATAAACTGTGCTTCCGTGCTGACTCCCTGCCTAGGCAAACTCTTTCGTCTCTGTCTATCCTCTAACGTCTTCCCTTCATGCTGGAAGTTTGCTCACATTCAACCTGTCCCAAAGAAGGGTGACCGCTCTCAACCCTCCAACTATCGTCCAATTGCTCTTATCTCTTGTCTTTCTAAAGTTTTTGAAACTATTCTTGCTTCCAAATTTCTTAAGCATTTCTCTTCTCATAATCTGCTCTCAGATCGCCAGTATGGCTTCCTTAAGGGTCGCTCTACTGGTGATCTTCTTTCATATCTTACTAACTCTTGGTCATCCTCCTTTCGGGACTTCGGTGAGACTTTTTCTATTGCACTAGACATATCGAAAGCCTTCGATAGAGTCTGGCATAAATCTTTAATTTCTAAACTACCCTCCTTCGGTTTCTATCCCTCCATCTGTGCCTTTGTCTCTAATTTCCTTTCCGGCCGTTCCATAGCTGCGGTTGTGGACGGCCATTGTTCACTTCCTCACCCTATAAACTCTGGTGTTCCTCAGGGCTCTGTCCTATCTCCTATTCTCTTTCTAATTTTTATAAATGATCTCCTTAACTGTACCTTAATTCCCATCCATTCATACGCAGACGACTCAACCTTACACTACTCCCTTAGTTTTTCAGAACGCCCCAGCCAGCAATCCCTCAACGACAAACGTAATGAAGCCATAGAACTCTTAAATTCTGATCTAAATACTATTTCCAATTGGGGCAGAGAAAACCTTGTTAACTTTAATGCTTCCAAAACCCAATTTCTCCATCTATCTACCCGTCAGTATCTCCCAGTGGACTATCCCTTATTCTTCAACAATACAAAAATCAACCTTTATCTTCTCTCAATATTCTTGGTGTCTCTTTTTCTTCTGCTCTCATTTGGAAGGACCATATTACCAGTCTTGCTAAGGCAGCCTCCCAGAAGCTGGGTGTGCTCAACCGCCTTAGGGGGTTCTTTTCCCCTGCACAGCTTCTTGCTCTGTACAGGGGCATAGTGCGCCCTTGTATTGAGTATTGTTCACATGTGTGGGGAGGTTCCTCTCACACCGCTCTCCTAGACAAAGTTGAAAGGAAGGCCTTTCGTATCATTAACTCTCTGCAATCTCTCTCTCTCCGCCGCAATGTTGCATCTCTCTCGCTATTCTATCGCTACTATAATAATCAGTGTTCCTCAGAACTATCCCAGTGCATACCACCTCCTTTACGTAGGGCACGTGGTACCCGTCTTGCAACTCAATCCCACCCCTACTCTGTGCAACTCTCCAACCCAAGAGTGAAACGTTACTCTCAAACTTTCTTCTACTCAACATCTGAGCTCTGGAACTCTCTCCCAGAATCAGTCTTTCCCTCTTCCTATGACTTAAATTGCTTCAAACTCCGTGTGTCCAGGCATTTTGGCTCGAACGTCCCTTGATTTTGGCACTGTCACTCTTTCAACTATGGGGGAGGCACTCGCTATAGGCAGTTATGCCTTTTGCCTCCCTCAATCACATAGAAAAAAAAAAAAAAAAAAAATATATCGGGTTATCATAATCAATCCGGTATATCTTTTTAGTTAGTTAAATGACGCATTGGTGGAATATAACTACGCATGCGTCATTCTCGGAACTGGCCAGGTTCATCGCCACAAACCTCAGACTCGATTTAGCCACGAACTCATCAAGATCTCCTTCTAGCCGCTCCAATACAACCACCAGTTTCATGCTAAGTCACTCTAATTCTTAACTCTTAGTGGCCACTATACCTTCTATCTATCCCTAACACTATCCTTGAGCTATCCATCCCTATCAACAATAAAAGTAAGTTAACTCTTGTGAGTTTATAGGTAAATTTCGCTTTGTTTACTATCGAATTCTCACAACGTCCACAAGTGCACCACCATTCCCATTCACCCCCGACGGCACCCCCCCCCCTCCCACCACTCCATCAACCCTCCCATCACCCACCTTACCATTCATATCCCCAATCAGAAATATTGTTTCGTTCTTGTCAAACTTATCCAGGCACGCCTCCACATTCACAGAAACTCCTCTCTCTCTCTCTCTTACAAGTTTATCCTCTGTCAGAGCACACACACACACAATCACCCACGTTTATATTCCTACTTTCATTCTCACCCACACAATCCTTGAACCCACAGACCCATATTCTCTTACACACTCCTTCCCTTTGCTACTTACAAACAAACATGCACCCCCTCTCGCTGCTCCCTCACTCACTCCAGCACACACACCCATTCCACACTCCCACTCTCTCACATCTGCAACCCTCCACCTGGCCTCCGTCACTCCTCACACATCCAGCCCGGCACCCACCAACACCTGCAGCACCTCTCTCTCCTCCGTGCCATCACTCATGCCACCCACGCTCAATGTACCCGCTCTCAGAACGTCCGCAGGCTCGTCCACAGTCGGTTGGGGCTCGTCAACACAGGGTCCGTCCGCATCCTAGGCCGGTCACTCGTTTATCACTGCTACGTATTTTTTTTCCTGGTGGGGGTCGCATGCCCACCGACTTAACCTGTTTAGTCGCCTCTTACGACACACAGAAGGCACGTGGGGCATATTCTAATCCCTTACCCCCAGGGGTAAATTATTATGAACAGAAAAATACAAGCTAATCAAAAGAAGACGACAGGAAGAAGAGAGAAAAAGAAACTCTGACTTAGTTGAAGAAACTATTTGGAAAGGAAAAAGCCTCAAACTAGCACAACGTAAACTAGCCTTAGGTAATCAATAAATAACTTATCTGACAGGCAGCAATGAATAAGAAGATCAAAGCGAACAGGAACATGTTTATTGTGTCATTATCAAGCCAAAAAAAAAGAAAAAAAAAAAATATATATATATATATATATATATATATATACAGTATATATATATATTTATTTTTTATTTTTTTTATTTTTCTATATTCCAACTACTCCCTCTCAGGCATAGGCTGAGAGCCTGCACACTCTACCGCTGAACACGGTGAGGCCTGTGAGGTCTTGTTCCAGTCTAGGGAGTGAGACATGCGAAGTTCCCATTCACGGCTCGAAGCAACGCCATCTCTCAAGCCGCTTCGCCCCAGTGCCTCACAGTATCATCCCCCAGACTCGGACCTTCACTCTGTGAACGCCACCTATTGAGCAATTAACTCACTAGGCATTGCCCCCCTGTAGCATATTTTGAATATGGGAATATTCATACAGTGCTATTTAATCAGGGAACAATGAGGGTATTTTTTGGGCATTTCGGTGTGCTGTGGTAATGCACTGAAACTAGGTACATCACTAATTCCATCCCAATAATATCTTCCCATTGACATATTGGGATTCGAACCCGGGTCCATTGGATTACCAGTCCAGTGGCAAGACCACTCTGCCACACCTCTTCTGTCGATATTTTCCTGGCGAGCGACAGCGAGCCAGCATTTTATGGAGAAATTCAGCTTCGCCGGAGACATTTTTGCAAATAAAAACAAAGAGAGATGAAATAGAGAGAACAGAAATATACAAGTTAATCAACAGAAGACGACATGAAGAGAGAAAAAGAAACTCTGACTTAGTTGAATAAACTATTTGGAAAGGAAAAAAACTCAAACTAGCACAACGTAAACTAGCCTTAGGTAATCAATAAACGACTTATCTGACAGGCAGCAATGAATAAGAAGACCAAAGCGAACAGGAACATTTTTATTATCATTATCAAGCCAAAACACTATATATATATATATATATATATGTATATATATATATATACTGTATATATATATATATATATATATATATATATATATATATATATATACTGTATATATAATATATGTTATGCCCAGATTTTTATGCAGGATTAACAATTGGATATAGGTGAGTTCTACTCCACTAGGACTTCCAAGTTCAAATACGTACATATAAAATGAAAGGAAAACAGAGGATAAGTATATCACAAGATATGGTTTGAGAATACAGCTTTATTTCTCTTGCACTATATTGGAGAAATAATCTGGAACTGAGAACATAAGGACACGCATCACTGCCAGTGAATAGCACTTAATTATCACTGACTCCTAGCACAGTCGCGGAGCTAGATAGGGAACACGTATTGTTGACCAACTTCACTTAATCTTTGAGATAGTTTTTAAGACAATTGGGTGGACAGTAGAGAAGTGTTTCTAGGAGTGGAGTGACCACTGTCTCTTTCTTTCAGGAATGTCACGGTGTTTCAAGTGCAAGGTCAAGTACCCCAATAGGTATGCAGCTGGGTTATATAGAAAACGGAGAGTCAATGGTGGAGTCTGAAATATTTTCAAAGCACTTAGGTAAATTTTGGCAGAGTCGCTGACGTCTCAAAAGTTGGCTAAAATTGTATCCTGTTGGATGGCATATTGTTAGTCCGTATCACTCGTACAGTATGGGGGTACGACTCGTAGCTTTAGGACCCAATTATTAACACTGGTACAGATTTATAAGAATTTAAGCCACTTTTGGGGGAACTCTGTTTATTTCGTTCACTCGACACTTGTCTACTTTTTGTCAATCTATCTTCTTCTCTTGGTCTCCCGGTGTGGTAACTTCTCGATTGACGTCTCCGGTGAACACTTCCGGAGGTGGTTGATTCTCGTTGGTTGCTTCCCCGTAGGCCGTCTAGGTGGGCCGGTTGTGTGAAGTAGTTACAGAGGGGTTGATTGGGCTTGAGATCTTAAGTATGGCTCCGTAACATATAGTAACCGTCTGGCGAATTACTGTTGGGCACCATACCGAACTAACGGGAGTATTTCAGGGGTAGGAGAAACTACTTGACTGTTCTGATCAGTATATCAACCGTTGATGAAGTCCTGTTAAGGTACTCTCGGACTAGGATCTTAAATATCGAGTCTTATGTGGTCGATATCGGACGAACACAGTTATTTCAGTGTGAGTGATATTAGTGTCTGCCCTGATCTTTATGAGAGTGCATGTTTACAGCTCAACATTTGGCTTCACCACTGTCTGGTCAAGGGACTGCGATATATAAATTGAACAGAAAACGATACTATCATTAAGAAATAGGCCTTACAGCCGACCTCCCTAGATTCTGGACCAGGATAAAACACTCATAAAGACTGGCTGTGCGTTTATTGTTGGCAAGATGGGATTATTTCTAAATGTGCACCACATCTTCAGGACGTTGTTCGACCTTTTGCAGAGCTTGAGTATTGAATTGAAAGATATTAATTACGAAAAACAGACCGGCCAGCCCAGGACTGCATGTCTTGTTTACAAACTAGGCTCTCCACACAATGGCGTCACTCCAGATCAGTTGAACTTGTCCAGCTGATCGCCAAGTTGCCAACGACATTATACTAGTATTTTTTTCTGGAGTTTAAGGGAATTATATCGATATTGCCCATATACACATTACAGTATATACATGCCAAGTTATGACCCTGCATTAATCTTCGTTTTCTCGTTCATCCCTGTAATTCACCTTTAAGTTACACAGTCATATGGTATACCACAGACTCAGTGCACCAAGGACTTGTCTCTGCAGAGTGCCCGTGAGGGTATCTCGTCAAGCCCTGTCTCTAACACAGCGGTCTCAGAGGCTTGAGACTACCTGTGCCGAGTGGCAGTGTCCACTTTAAATAGTGAAGAATAGAGAGGGCGGCAGGCCGGAGTCTCTCTACTTTTCACTATAGAAAATGTAACCTCGCGGTGGAGCCTATGTCACGTCGGCAGGCTGAACGACGACAAAGTTCCTTGACAAGGACACTTCTGTACAAGTGTTCACTTGGACTCCGTAAAACAAAGAGAGGGCGGCAGGCCGGATTCTCTCTATTTTTTACGAGACAAAGTGAAACCTGACAATCGGGACTATGTTCACGCTGGCATGCCAGACATCAACAGAGTTCTTCTATCAGGACACTGGTACCTTCCCACTCTAGAGAATATTGAGGACGGCAGGCTGTTATCTCAACTTATTTTAGATATGGTGCTGTTGTGGGCTTTCCTTAACAAGATGGACAAGCCGGGCGGCAGGCTGGTATCCTACTTTCCCAACTCTGAAGGAAAGTTGTTCCTATCACAATAGCTGTATGCCTCTCTAGCAGGCCAGATAGAGACAGAGTTATTGTGACAGGCCACAGCTATCGATAACTTAAAGTCTGAGGAGAAAGTTTCGGCAGGCCGTACACTTTTCCCACTAGACTAGATACTCACCGCCTAAGTAGGGTCTCCACGTTAGCTAGGCAGGCCCGGGTCTAACGAAATCCCTAGTATAGGGTTTGTGGGTTGCTGTCTCAGTATAGGTGTGTCTCTCTGGCAGGCCAGACGGAGACAGTACCTGGGCAGAACTCAGTTAACAGGGACTTGTAGTCTAAGAAGAAATATCGGCAGGCCGTACACATTCTTCACTAGACTAACTAGTAACCACCTAAGTAGGATCTCCACGTTAGCTAGGCAGGCCCGGGTCTAACAAGGATCTCTAGTATAGGGTTTTACTCTCAGACAGTATGCTTGGGCTTTCGGCAAGCCGTTAGTCCAACTGAATGGAGGGTAATTCTAAGACTTCACGAGTTGGCTTTCCCAGAGATTTTGAAGCCTCAAAGTTGCTTGACTTTCCTCAGAAATCCTTAATTGTTATTGCGGATTACTGAGTGCCCTCCTCTGGTACCTCTAGGATGCTAAGGGCATGGGGAGTTATCCTAGATGGGGTCTTTGAACCCTTCTTACACTGTTGGTCAGGGTCTCCTTCAATATAAGGTCAATACTCAGTGGTGGCGTGATGAGTAAGGTCAATTTATGTTCCTAGAGTAGGCTACTTCATCAAGGGTAAATTATAAATTCATAGGGGCTTTGTATTACTTCAATAGAACTCTGAAAAACAATAATAGTGAGTGAAGTGAACGAATTCCGAGTTTTTGGTTCTCGGGGAGGATTGGTGGTGTCGGGTGCATTGAAGGTGTGTCGTGTGCACCGGACAGTTGAGGGCTAGGATGCGTGCGAGACAGCGTTATTCCTTCTTCCTCCTTCTTGTGGTGATGGTGGCTGGGTTTTACTACTGATCTTGGTTGTCAGTAATTTTAGGCATAAGACTATGTAAATCTCTCTCAGCATGGTGGTGACTCTAGGTGTGTGTACGTATCTAACCTTCCCGGTTCGTGTTGGTAGGCCTGTGTGTACACCAGGTATTTAAACGTACAGGGCGCCCTCTCTCGGGGCGCGGGAGCGGCAGATCTCCCGCGTTATTTTACTTAGAGACGATGATTTACAGGGGATTCTTATATAGAAAGAAGCATGTGTGGTTTGTGTAACTAGTAAACTAGTTGAAGAGTGTAAAAAAAAGGCATGTGTATCAATGTGTGGAAAAACAGTGTTCCAGGATCTATTGAAGTATAGGTTCACATCTTATTGCATAACATAGTTTTCATACAGGCATATAATGGTTTCATCTGGCATTGATTTCTTCGGTAGTGAAGATACGCGTTTTTTCTTAACTACTACTTCTCAATTTTCCCCTAGTTATATGGTGAGTTGGAGAGAACAGAAAACACAAAAATACATGGTTGATCATAACGTCTGTTTATTTTTGGTATACAGGGTCATGATGACATTACTAAAAAACAAAATACATATTTGCAAGGAAGTGAGTACAACCGGCTTCAGAATGGCTGGCTAAATAATACCCTCCTCTTCGTGGGGGTATTATGTCCGATGATCCGACCTGGTGTACTGGGGCGTTGACTCGTCGGTGAGCTCTTCTGTCCTTGGTCCGGCGTGACTTGATCGAGCGCCGCGACTCGTTGGTTGAGAGTGTTCGTCTTCGCCTTCTTCAGGGGTGCGGGCGATGTCTCTTGTTGGCGTTTTCGCGGTATTTTAATATATATACATGTATATATATATATATATATATATATATATATATATATATATATATAATGATTGTTTGTTTAATTCCACTAAAGTCAATAATATAACTTATATCATTTTTGGCATAATCATAGGATTTTCCGCACTCAATTGACCCTCCTGTAAATCACCCATTGCAGTTGTCGCCTACTAATACTCCAAAAGCAGTCACAACAATTGGAATGCTAATATATGTAGCAACGTTGCCTCCTGAACCCTTTATGAGAAACACAAATACGAGCGAGGCACATTAAAGTATATTTGGCCTCCCAGCAATGGAAACAAACACACCGCAAACTCGTGAGAGAGCGGCACACGGCGACCATAAAGTTGTTCCACTTATATCCGTCCCGGCAAAGATTGTGCAGGGTTTGATGAGGTCGTGCTGATCAGTTGGGCCCTGTGGTGATTATATTCTTGGTTGGTAGAGTTAGGACACCGTCGGCCTCTCTGTAGAGGTTACGTCAGGTACATGCAACATGCTATATTGGTCACAGAGCATGGTCTACGAGTATCGTAAGTAAGAGGTCCACTACAATATACAATGAATAATGTGAAATCCGTTGATTGTTCGTTAGTCACAATATTGCCTCCATCGCTTTTCCAAATGTGCATCTTCTCTCATTTGCCATGATTATTATATTAACATTTACAGATTGCTATCCTTTATTGATATGTTGTTCATACTTTTTGTTTTATGTACTTCCATACATTCCCAGAACATATCCCTTATTAAGATACCGCGTAAGCTTTCATTAACTTCAAATATATATATATATATATATATATATATATATCTGATATTCCTCGAAGTTGTCTTGCAAAAATGACATGTGTTGCTATACAATAAAGAATGACATTACAGATCCTGCAGATATAAATTTCAATAATTTATGTTTCAGTTGTCCATATATGGCTATACTAATGGCATTTCTTTTGTCAGGAGTCTGTTTGTATTTATAATCATACTGGATATGCATTTCGATAGCCAAAATGCCATTGTCACATTCTATTTCGACAATACAGAGAGATAAGAGACGTGTCTAATGTGATTATCATGAGCATTAACATTATGTGTTATTCACTAATTTTTTCAAGAGAGTCAAAAGTTCAGGACATATTCAGAATGAGAGCCGCATAAGCCATAAGGCAAATAAGCCACAAGGATAAGCAGACAAAAAAAAAAAAAATATATATATATATATATATACATACCGGTATATACAGGGTGTTCCAGTAATGCTTTTCATAAATTATATGGTGGACTCATCAGACAAAAATAAAAATAAATTATTCTATGAACATGAGGTTGAGTATTTATAATAACGGAGTTATTACACGATTTAAGTTAACGATAGATACAATGCCATTCAGTCCAAGGGGTAATGTTGCCATTTTAGTGGATTATATCCATTTGGCCTTCGCTATTGCTTGCTAGCCTCAAGATAGTTTTGTATCCAATCGGCGTTCTCTTTTCAGGCTAGCGAGCGGTAGCGAGCTGATTTTTTCGGTAGAAATATGAAATCCGGCGAAGCCGGACATATTTTTCTACCGAAAAGTCAGATCGCTACTGCTCACTATCTTGAGGCTAGCAAGCGATAGCGAAGGCCAAATGGATATAATTCACTAAAATGGCAACATTACCCCTTGGACTGAATGGCATTGTATCTATCGTTAACTTAAATCGTGTAATAACTCTGTTATTATAAATACTCAACCTCATGTTCATAGAGTAATTTATTCTTATTTTTGTCTGATGAGTCCACCATATAATTTATGAAAAGCATTACTGGAACACCCTGGGTATATATATATATATATATATATAACTCTCTCTCTCTCTCTCTCCTCTCTTGCGAGCCGCCAATCAGGTCATCGCGAGCCGCCACTGGCTCGCGAGCCGCGCAATGAAGATCACTGGATCATTATTTTATGATTATTAGCTTAATGGAATTTACGTATAGACATTCTCTAATCCTGGATGATAATCATGATGATCAATGGCAATCGTCTATCAACGCACCATTTTCAGTTACTAATGGGAACAACATATCAGTGCCTTGGCCATCTGCAACATGGATCTATTTTACTGATCATGAACTCAATACACACAGTACAGTTTCCTGTGATAAGATTCCTATATAACCTCATTCACAGGGAAGTGGGTCAATGAAGCAACTTGGTTGAGCCCGAGAACGTTCAGTCTTCTACTGTACTTCTCATTTCTCAGTTTGTTCTTCCTCTGTCCAATTACTCTTATTTCCTATTTTACTCCAGCCATCTGGTCTGGTCTGGGTCAGCAGCTGGCACAGTGAGAGAGAGAGAGAGCTACATATATACACAGACCACACAGACCTCAAGGTCCTTACTAGGCAGTCTGGCCTTACAAACTATATATATATATATATATATATATATATACACCCATATATACACATATACACATACATACATACATACATATATATATACAGTATATATAATATACATATATATATATACATACTGTACAGTGCACACACACATACACATACATACATACATTTTTTTTTTTTTTTTTTTTTTCATATCACCCCAGCCCTTTGCAGATAGAGGTCAAACCTTGCCTTGAAAGCGTTTATTGTGTCGCTCTCCACCACTCTCGCTGGTAGTTTATTCCACTCTGTCGCCACACTGTAGGTGAAGAAACTCTTTGTGACATCTAGGTTTGCCTTTTTGGTTTTTAATTTCATTCCATTTCTGCGAGTTTGATTAGTATTGTTTAATGTGAATAGTGCATTTACATCGACGACTTTGTCGAAACCTTTTAGTATCTTAAAGCACTCAATAAGCTGACCCCTCAACCTCCTCTTTTTTAATGAGAACAGGTTCAATCGTTTAAGTCTTTCTTCATATGATTTATTTCTTAATGAGGGTATCATCTTCGTCGCTCTACGCTGTACTGACTCGAGTCTTACAATGTCCTTGATCAGATAAGGTGACCAGAACTGCACACCATATTCAAGGTGGGGCCTCACCATACTTTTGAACAGTGGCACTATTACGTTCTCATGTTATATATAAATTTTCGTTTAATAAAGCCCAATGCTATGTTTGCCTTATTTGCAGCTGCTATACATTGGTCGGAAGTTTTTAGGTTTTCAGATATTAGTACCCCTAGGTCTTTTACTACCGTTGCGGTTTTTATTTGTTTGCCATTCATTTCGTATTTGTATTTCATATTTCTGCTACCAACCTGCAGCACCTGACATTTATCGACATTGAAGGGCATCTGCCATTTTTTTCGACCACTCTGATATCTTGTTTAAATCAGATTGCAACGCATTTCTATCATCTTCGTTCAGGACTGTATTTCCTATTTTTGTATCGTCGGCGAATTTGGAAATGGTGTTGTTTACCCCTACATCAATATCGTTAATGTAAATGAGAAACAGGACCGGTCCAAGGACTGAACCCTGTGGTACTCCACTAGTGACAGGCTCCCACTCCGATTCCACTCCATTTATCACCACTCTCTGTTTTCTGTCTGTAAGCCATTTTGTTTTATCCAAGAATGAATTTCACCTCTGATACCTATCCTCTCCAGTTTAGCCAATAGTTTTCGGTGAGGCACCTTGTCGAAAGCTTTTTGAAAGTCCAAGAAGATTATATCTAGTGATTTCGTCATGTCGTTATATGTGAATAGTTTGTTATAAAATTCAATCAAATTTGTTAGGCATGACTTATTTGATCTAAAACCGTGTTGACTATTTTGATTAGGTTGTTTGATTCGAGGTAATCTACTATCTTATCTCTAAGGATTTTTTCCATGATTTTTCCTACAATTCAAGTTAGACTAATTGGTATGTAATTACTCGCTTTGGCCTTGCTACCCTTCTTGTATATCGGCGTAATGTTCGCATCTTTTCAATCACTAGGTACAATCCCCTGTAGTAATGATAAGTTAAATAGTTGTGTCAGGGGTTTTGCTATTTCGTCCTTAACATTCTTAATTATTTTCAGGTGGAGAATGTTGGGTCCCGGGGTCTTATTTACATTTAAATTACTCAATTTGCTTTGTACTTCGCTAACACTGATGGTGAAATCTCCTATCACATGAGTTGAGGTGTTATTTTCAGGGGTATGATCGATAACTTCTGTGAAAACTGAGCCAAAATATTTGTTGAACATATTTGCAGTGTTTGTGTCACCTGTTATTGTCTGGCCATCTTCTATTAGCGGTCCGATTCCGCTTTTGATCTGTTTATTTTTATTTACGTAACTGTAGAATTTGTGGGGGGAGAGAGAGAGAGAGAGAGAGAGAGAGAGAGAGAGAGAGAGAGAGAGAGAGAGAGAGAGAGAGAGTGGAAACAAAGTATTTAAGGGGGCCCACCTCGCTTTTTTTCCCTTACCCCCATCCAGGTGTCAATATGTTTTGGCGAGCGGTAGCGAGCCAGCATATATATATATTTTTTTACAGCAAGCTAAATTTGTACATTTTTAGATAGAAAAATTTCTCCGGCGAAGCCGGATTTCTCCATACAATGCTGGCTCGCTATCGCTCGCTAGGAAAATATCGACACCTGGATGGGGATAAACGTCTTAAAACAGTTGGCTGAATGGAGCCGAATGGATACAAGCCAGAGAAAGCGAGAAAAGGAGAAAAATATATAAACAAAAACAGGTGACCCCCCCTGGATATGCAAGTCACAGGAGTCTTGGGACGGGTTGATTGAGAACTACCTGAAGTGCATAGCCTAAAGACATTGTCACACGAACACTTTTCCCGTCAATTTTCCATGAGCAAGTATTTTCTCGTATTATTTCGGGACGTTTTCACACTGGTATCGGTAACTAGACTGAAGGTAGATTATGTTAGGCGGATGAATTCTGATAAAGTGTAATTTTGTAAGCTTCCAGACCATAATTGCCCGTAAACATTGCTCGAAAAAGGGTTCGTGTGACTCCGGCTTATGACTGCACTATTGAAACAAACAGCGAACAAAAGCAAAACACAAATAACAAAAAAAATCATACCACTTATCTCTCTCTCTATCTCCAACTGATGTGCATATTCTTTTCTGCCACTTCCCCAGCTAAAGCCGGAGTCACACGAGCCGTTTTTCGAGCAATTTGTACGGGCAATTATGGTCTGGCAGCTTCAAAAATTACACTTTATTAGAATTAAAACGCCTAACATACTCTACTTGCAGTCTAGTTGCCGACACCAGTGCAAAAAAGTCCCGAAATATAACGAGAACAAACTTGCTCATGGAAAATTGACGGAAAAATCGCTCGTGTGACAGCCTTAATCCTCTTATTAACCCTTTCAGTACCGTTGACATCCTTTGCATTATAATCTGGCAACGATCCGACTGTTTTATTCAGCTTAGGAAAAATGTCTACCCGTTAAAAGATTACAGGTTATCTCAATCAATCTTTTTAGCTACTTTATATCCTTCCCAAGCTTCATAGAATCGTCTAAATGCAGCTGAAATACAAACACAAAAACACGTAACCGGAACTATAGAAGTTAAGGGGAGGCAGACCGTTTTTCTGGACCCCCCTTCTCCCTAATGTTTAGCCCCACTAGTTTTCGGCCTATTAGTTTGGCGATTTTTACACCTTTCGCCCTATTTCGTTGTCAATTTTAAGACCTTTCGTGCCATTTAGGTGTCGATGTTTTCCTGGCGAGCGATAGCGAGTCTGCAATTTTAAGAGGAACCGGCCTTCGGCCGGGAAATTTTTCTACCAAAAAATGTATAAATTGATCTTAAAGGGGGGTCTAGGGTGTGTTTTTCTAAGCTTGATGGAGCTCTAGGAAGGAAACTAAAAACATATATGAATTAATAGACCAAACAAACGGCCAGTCTCCCCTTAAACTGCTACATAAGAGAAACTGGTGAGCAAGATATTAACCCTCTCACGTTCTTGACGCATTTTTTGAGCCTATTAGGGATACTTTATATCCATTGTTACCATCAGGGGTATTTAGAAACCTTTATTTTAGTTACTTTAACTTCTGCAGTTGTCTTTGAGTTAGCTGTGGACAAAACTAATTTTGGAGAGGTAATTATAAGAGTGAGAGAACTCTATTTCTTATTGCTAATCTGGCAACCTCTGCGCCATACGGTCGTGAGAGGGTTAATCATGATTAATAGAATAATACAGTGTACCTATTAATAGAATAATACAGTGTACCTATTAATAGAATAATACAGTGTACCTATTAATAGAATAATACAGTGTACCTATTAATAGAATAATACAGTGTACCTATTAATAGAATAATACAGTGTACCTATTAATAGAATAATACAGTGTACCTATTAATAGAATAATACAGTGTACCTATTTAGCCATTTTGTGAAATGTTATTGATGTTGACGCATCTTCCAGTAGTTTGTAACACATGCAGGGGATCCCTGAAAGTCAAGGGATGATGTTAGGCACTGAACACATCATAAGCGGGACATGCTGTAAAATGAATGTCAACGCTGTTCTCGAGTTCTGGGAATAACTCATTATAGTTTTAGTATATTGCATTTGGTTTAGGCTGGTCCTATCCAGAGTGAGGTTTGGTATTTTCTACCCAACCTTAGCCGTTTATGTCTTTCTTTTATTGTCCTACTTTTCCTTCTGGGAGCAGGGGACTAAGAATCCTCCTTCCCTTGTAAAATTCACCTACTAGACGACACATAGTAAGGGGTGAAAGAATGCGAAAGTGCTCCCGGACCCTAAAAATTGGAACCATTAAATTATGTTTTTGTTTGGGCTCTGTCTCGAGTCGGCGACCCCCAGCTATGGGGTATGTACCCTGTGTAGCAAGTGTGACTGAACATTTTGGAGGAGGCATTCAAACGGTACCGTCGCCTTCAAACTCAATAATCCCGTACTTTATATGTTTTTGTCCAGAATCAAGCCAAATCTGACCATCGACTCACCAAAAAAATCTTTTATCAATAACAAATACTCTGAACTTTCCAACTCTTGCTCTTCCCAAGCTTTTTGGCATCTAGCCAATACTAAGAAGGCATACAGACCGGATGGTGTTTCTCCATAATCTGTTCTTCCGTGCTGACATCCTGCCTAGGCAAACTCTTTCATCTCTGTCTTTCCTCTAATGACTTCTTTCTTGCTGGAAGTTTGCTCTTATTCAACCTGTCCCAAAGATTGGTGACTGCTCTCAAGCCTCAAACTATTGTCCAATTGCTCTCATTTCTTGCATGTCTAAAGTTTTCGAAACTATTCTTAAATAAAAATTTATTAAGCATTTATCTTCCCATAATCTACTGTCAGATAGCCAGTACAGTTTCCTTAACCCTTGTCTGGCGGGGGTGGACTTAAGTCGGGCTAGAGAAGAAAGGACTATGTGGCGGGGACCGACTTAAGGTGGTGTGCAATTCTGAGCAATATTTGTCTCTGAGAGAGAGACGAGCGGTGGGAGGAGCGTATGTCGGCTCTGACCGTTCGGCACGGTTCTCGCGTCAGCAGTGGGCCCTACTCCACACACACCACACTCACTGCCTCGCTACACAGGGAATTATGTAAGGAAATTACCGTATTTTAGCGATTTTGCCCTTCGGTTGCACGATTGTTGCAAGAGAACGCTTCGTCGTAGAAGGATGGTTCTGGTGTCATTGGAAAGCTCAATTCTTGGCAGGTAGTAGAAGTTACCGACCTAGCCGCTCGTGGAGTGTTAAGGGCTGCTCTACTGGTAATTTGCTTGCTTATTTTACTAACTTTTGGGCATCCTCCTCTCGAGACTGGTGAGACTTTTTCTCTTGCACTAGACATATAAAAAAACTTTGATAGAGTGGATGGCCATCGCTCACTTCCTCATCCTATCAACTCCGGTGTTCCTCAGGGTTCAGTCCTGTCTTCAATTCTCCTTCTATTATTCATTAATGATCTCCTCAACTGTTCCTCTAGTCCTATCCCATCATATGCTGATGACTCTACCTTACACTATTCAACTACCTTTCACAACAACCCAGCATGCAATCACTCCAAATCTCACGTGTGAAGGCCGTAGAGCACCTATCTTCTGATCTGTCAATTATTTCTGATTGGGGCAGAGAAAATCTAGATACTTTCAATGACTCCAAAAACCAAATTTTTCCATCAATCAACGTGTCTCAATCTTCCACAAGACTTTCAATTATTCTTCAACCATACACAAATCAACCATTCATAGTCTCTCAATATTCTAGGTGTATCTTTTTCATTCGACCTTTTTTCGAAAGATCATTATTACCACTCTTGCTTAAACAGCTTCTCAAAAGTTTGGTGTGCTCAACCGTCTCGTGGGTTCCTCACCCCCACACAGCTTCTTGCTCTGCACTGGTGCACAGTGCACCCCTGTAATGAGTATTCTTCGCATGTGTGGGGAGGTTCCACCCATACTGCAGTTCTGGAATGAGTAGATTCAAAAGCATTTGGCCTCATCAACTCACTTCCTCTTACTAGTTCCCTACAATCTCTTTCTAAACGCTGCAATGTTATATATATTTCACTCTTCTATCGCTAATGCAACAATCAGCATTCTTCAGAGCTCTCTCAGTGCATACCCCCTACCTTGTGGTGAGTACGGGGCACCCACCATTCAACACAGTCCCACTCCTATTCTGTCCAGCTCTCCAACCCAAGAATTGAAAAAGTCTCTCAGTCTTTCTTCTACTCAACAAGTGAACTCTGGAACTATCACCCTCATTCAATTATTCCTTCATCCTATTAATTGAACTGCTTTAAGCTTTGTGTGCCCAAGCATTTTGACCCCAACGTCCCTTGAATTTACGTCCCTTGAATTTGGCTTTGTCACTCTTTTGGCTTTGGGGGAGACACTCGTTTCAAGCAAGGTGCCTTTTGTCTCCTTCATACACATAGACAAAAATGTGTATGTGGGTGTGTGTGTGTGTGTGTGTGTGTGTATGTGTATGTAGGTGTGGTGCAGGAAAGTTGTTGTAGGTGGTGGCAGTAAGGTGGGCAGAGTAACTAAGTTCTGTATAATGACCCACCGCCCGGCAACATTTCACACATCAGGCACAAGGGAACAGGCAACAGAAGGAAGGATTCAGGAGGAAGGATATACAGAGGAAAACAAATAAAATAATACCTGTGCGATAAAAGCAAACACACTGTGTTGGTTATACTTTGAAAATATCGAAGAATATAAAGGGAAACAAAAAAAAGGACACAGTGAATCAAGCGAAAAGAAGTATTGTCCAATCCCTTGAGTAGTTATTGTGTTCACATTGAACACTCTTTCTATCACTTCAGTGTCACATCACCACTAATATTTTACTATATTATTACTTTCAGTATTTACAATCAGACTCAAATGTTTGAAAACAATATATAAGCATTATTAACTCCTTACAAAACATTGATCGGAGCCAAGTAATCTATAATCATGTTGCTAATATGTACAGCTCACTAATAGTCTTACTCCACACATATCCAATATAACATTTACATAATGCATGCTCCATATTTCTCCAGTTACGTATCCCTTAATTCTAACCATAATTGAACATTTCAGGTCAGATATTATGTATAAACTGCCAAAAAGAAAGTTTGATTTCAGTATAGAATCCGTGATTTCCTTAACGAAGCAGTTGTTTACGGAGGTAATATGTACACCCCTTATGTACAGTATAATGGCTCACCTTTGTGGTTTGGCTATGTTGAGATAACACTGATGTACAATAATTGGTGTGAGCCAGTAGATATCATCAGCACCTTCGACACCCCCAGCAGCATCATCGCCGCCCAATGCCTCTGAGTACGAAGCGTGTGTCACCTGCCTCTAGACTCCCAAACTTCACACTCACTTGCTACATGAAGGAGGTGGACCTGAGAGAGGTCGATATATGGAGTACAAAAGAGTACAAAGGAGTACAAAGTAAAACAAGTAACAACAGGTCTTGCGACCTCTCAAGGTTACTTGCCCTCCAAAATACTGCTGTTTATAGTGTCCAACAGTATTCCAGAGATATAGATGTGAAAAGGAAATACCTCCCTGGGGATTAACATGGCAGGGAGGGGGGACAATATTAATGAAATAGCACAATTAAGGAAATATTGTCTTCATTTACAAATGCAAGCAACTTTGGATTCAGAGCAAGGTGCTTGTCAAGGCGAACTTTGCAGACACCGCCCCTGAACCAGAGCCACTCCTGTTGCTACGGCTGAAACCCCCTAATCCCACCAAATTCCCCTCGCCCAATCAAGGGCCCCGACCGAGAGCTAGCAAGAGGAGGATGTTAATTGGTCGGATTCCCCATGAGAGAAACACCACCAACCTTTGCTCTCCCCACAGATCAGGAGTTGGAAACCGTGACCCCCACTCAGAATGTGACTGGTCCACTAAAGAAGACCATGCAGGCCACACGATCCAGACCGGGGCCATATGATAACTGGAAAACCACTCCAGAACACAAGAGTTCAGATGCTCATCACAAATCCAGAACTTACTCCCCTTCCTCCTCTCTTCCCCTAATATAAAGGACAAATGTAACAGACCGGCCTGACAACCCTTGAAAAGAATGAGAAATCTCAGATGCTTCAGGTCCGTCGCCAAACCCAGACCTGCAGGAGGAGATCAATGCCACTGTGGAGCAGCAGGAACTGAATGATTTGTTGAATCTGAACAATGACTACTTTGAGCAGCTAAGTTATGAATGGGAAGAGGAGCTCCCCAGAACGATATGTGAATGGCA
Source organism: Paralithodes platypus (assembly GCA_032716605.1). Lineage (NCBI taxonomy): Eukaryota > Metazoa > Arthropoda > Malacostraca > Decapoda > Lithodidae > Paralithodes > Paralithodes platypus. The sequence continues at coordinate 39,690,064 of CM064568.1, read as the reverse complement.
GAATGATTCTCCTAAAGCAAATCAAGCTAAAGCAGTGCAGGAGACAGCTGCTGTACAGCAGCGTCATCTTCAGGAGAAAGCTAGCTGTACGACCCTTAGCAGCCGACAATGAGAATGCCAGGAAATTAACCTAGAAGATTGCCCTTGCCCCAGAACCCCCTTTCATTATATATCTGTTCTCCCCCACCCCTTCTTCATCGGAAGTTCCTCAGACATCGTTACAGTAGGCCGAGCCCCAACCCTAATGTATCCAGCATTCATGCCCCAAGTCAAGTCCGAATTCCCACGGTCCACCTTGCTACTTTCCCCATTTGTTATAACTACCCCTTTAGACAGATGGGCCAAATACCGCCACGCGCTCTCACTACAGACTCTACCCCACTGAAAGATTAGATTCGCCCAGCTCAACTGCCAACGGACAAGCAGAAGAGAAGCAGCCTGCCTGACAGGAGACCCCTGGACTGGAAGAGCCGAGCATCTACCCCCCAGGATAGAGAGCTGCTAGGTCAATTAAATCCCTTTATTGGCCTGGCAGCCAACCGGCCCACGCTACCACGTCCCTAGTTGTCCGCCAGGAATTACCTTGAATCACCACATTCTCACTACGCTGATAATTTCAATACACGGTTATATTGTATTTACATTGTGCCTAATTGTTGCTATAATTGATATTGAGTAAACCTGTGTATTTTCCTGTGTACAATAAACATTATTATTTTCTCCCAGGTATAGAGCCCACTAAGCGTCTCTGTCCTAATAATGTAGACATTTTATTTGGATACATTTTACATAGTGGGGGAAAAACACCAATTCTTCAACTTTACTTCCCTCCATAAAATCTGTGAATAAATATCATATTTATTTCAATGTTATAAAGAAGGTTGCATGGTAAATAAAGTCGCATATTTTCAGCCTCATCTGTTCATCTTTCCCCGTGGTAGAATATTTCATGTCAACGCCTTTGCCTTAACAAACATGCCAACACAAAGTAAAAACATGTTTTTTCAACTTAGTTTATACCCTTAACCCGCTGAGCCCCAGCTAGTTATTAATAAATGTACCACCAGGGCCCAGCAGGTTTTGATTTGTTTTTTTATTCCAGAAACAATAGCGAATGGGTTAGGAATGAAGGGAAAACAAAAATTGTCAAAAAGTGCAAAAAATGGTCCTACAGAGCCCCCGAAAACGGATTTTACAAGAGTAAAAAATTGAAGGCAATTTCCCCCAAAAATCAGGTTTTTGCGCGCTCACGCGCACGCGGTTGGACTTTGAGAGTTTTCAACCATCGGCATGAGTGCGTGGAATACTTACACAGTTCCCATACAAATCTGAGCCCTCTAGGTGCCATAGGACCGGAGTAATTGGGGCCGGAGTGACACTGACGCAAACGTTGCGTCGCTGGGTTCTGGTGATCGAACATTGCCGACGCAACACGTGCAACGCTGGGATCCAGCGGGTTAATCACCTTCTGTGGGAGTCACTTCCTCATAGAAACTTTCCACCGCTTTACAGTCAACAATAGTTCAAAATTAATTGTTGCTCAATTTGCATGAATTCAGGCTGTTTTATTATTCCTTTTGCCATATATGCTAAAAGAAACATTATGTTGTCATGTTGTTGCACTATCTCCACATTACTTAACATTACCCTTCGAAAACGGTCAAAACATCAGTATTTTTAAATATCACACTACAGTACCATCAAAGTGTCCATCCTACTATGTAGCTGGATGCAAGAGGCAAGGGTTCCAAAACAAATTGTCAGAGATTTTGAGAGGTGATTAAACTGTAGCAGGTTTACATTGTTCTACAAAGACCTGACTAGACTATTTCGCCAGCACAAAACTCTCCTATCGTCATCAACTCACAGCCCAGAATATAAATGAGCGTATTCTAAGAATCTTTGAGAAGATGAAACATGGTAATCTGTGAACCATACAATACAGTCCAACTATGAAGCCTTGCACAATAAAGCAATACTGATGTTGAAATGTAATTTAATTATCTCTTGACCTTTCAAAATGTACAGCTACTGACAAATGTGTGTGAGCAAATCATATATATCTATTTAGATTGATTTTGAAATCGAATCAGCTATATATCAATAAATACATAGTATATTTTTATCAATATACAGTATAGCTGATTTGATCTGAACACCAATCTAAATTAATGTACTTAAACAAAGAAAATCGCAAGGGCTCACGAACATTAAATGTTCGTGAGCCCTTGCGATTTTGATTTGCGATTTTGACAAATTTTGTCAGTAGCTGTACAGGCAACTGGAAAACCGCACAGAAAGTTGAAACCCGCCTTACGTCAATACCACATTGCCATCACAATTGTCACACTATTTTCTAACATCAATCTATTACAATACTTGACATAATACAACACTTATGCAATACATTAATGTAATATTCGTTTCAATAGATGCATGTTATACACATTAGACAAGTTACTTGTGACACTCACATATACTCAGTACAAAACCCTATATCATTACTTTGATGAAATATACAGTTGATTTTCATGGGTTTAGACTGGTCCTATCCCGAGTGAGGTTTGGCAACCTCTACCCAACCTTAGCCGTTCCTGTATGTCTCTTTAACTGTCCATACTTTTTATCTCTGGGGGAAGGAGGCTAGGAATCCTTCTCCCTTTGTAAAATTCACCTATTGGACGAATATAGTATCGGGCGAGGGAACGCGAAAGTGGTCCCGGACCCCAAGAATTGGAACTTTTAGTGTTGTTTCTGTTCAGGTTCTGTCTTGAGTCAGCCACCCCCAGGTATGGGGTATGTGCCTGAGTATATACATTATCATAATGCTACATTATTCTAGCTCAGAAAACTGATTAACCGAGAATGTTGCAATATAACACTCTGGATAGACTGTACCGGTATACTGTTAGACAACTTATTTTGTCCATCCCGATACTAAGTGCACTCACTTTCGACATTAGCCTACATTCAGGCACTATTTCAAAAGCTTTTAGAGAGAGAGAAAGAGAGAGAGAAGAAGACAAAAAACCAGTAAGAGTATAGTTGGATGATACTGTGCAGTCTATCAATCTGGACACTTTGATGTGACCCAACCACAAAGTAAAAGAAGACCCAAGGGGAAGGCCATTCAGGTGAGGTGAAGCGAGAAGAAATGAAGGAAACAGGTGAACAAACGGAGAAATACTGAGAATAAAATTAGGATGAGTAAATTCTGAACTCACGACATGTCCATGCAAAGTAACAAGGAAATGTTAAATATAGTAAGAATTTACCGTGAATTGAATAAATAAACAGTGTCTGAGGATGTGATGAAAATATTTAAGTTAGAATTAGAATATTCAACTTTCTAACAAATATACAGACACGTACATTTACAGCATTTTTGTTTCTATGTGTATGAAAGAGATACAAGTCAAACCTGCCTGTAACAAGTTCTCCCCCCCCCCTTCAAAGTTGAACGAGTGTGTGTATTGGAAAGAAGTGTGGTGTGTTTACTTTGTGTAGTGAAATTAATAGAAGGTGTTTGTCAGAGCTAGCTAGGTGAGGTACAGAGAAAAACAGTAAGGGAAGCCTGTCAGATTAAACAAATTCCAGGAACTCCTTATCACATGCCTATGAGGCCTCCCCTGGGTATTGCCCTGATCGATTGATGGTTACAATATATATATATATATATATATATATATATTATATATATATATATATATATATATAATATATACTGTATATATATATATAAAATATATATTCTTTACGACACACAAGGTTAAATGAATAGGCTAGTTCAGCATTCAGTATTTTATAGTTAACCCCTTCTGTACCGGTGACGTCTTTTATATTTTATTTTAGCTATATTTAGACGATTTGGTGCAGTTTATAAGGATCTGTGGTAATAAAAAGTGTTAAGTGAGATAGTTCGAAGCCTCTTAATTGCTGGAGGCTTTTTTAAAACTGAATAAAATCGTCTTTCGGTAGCTGTAAAAAAGGACGGCACCAGTATAGAAGGGGTTAAGGTTTTCAATATTTCTGATCAGCCTTCTTTGGGGTTCAGTAAGAAGGTGGAGAAGGGTGGCAAAGTTCATTATTAAAATCCGACGTTTCACTAGGTACACCTAGCATCTTTAGGGAATGATAAAACTAAACAAATTACTTGGTATATACAGTATACATATTCGTTGACCTGACTGTTGATCTCATGCGAGAGGTGGATGGAGCTACCGTGCGTTCGGGCGCCTGCCATTGGAGACGGGTGACCTCTTAGCAAGGCGTTCGCTGCATCTTGTCGGTGTTGGCTGGTGGTGGGTGGAGGCGCTGTTTAGTTGCGCAGGGCAATGGGCAGGAGTTGTGGGGCGTGTTGGAGGGTGGTCGGAGTGATGGTGTGTGGGAGCTGCAGGGGTGTGGCGTTTAGCAGACGTCAATACCTGAGGTCCAGGGTTTGTTTGTTAATATTGGGGCTTATTGCTTGAATATATAGGGCTTCGAGTTTCTTGAATCTTCTAGGATAATTTCTTTATCAAATATGGAAGTGTGTTTTATTTAAGTTGGCGCGAGTTAAAGCAAGGTGTTGGGGGGACTTGGTAGTGATCTTTTATGGCACCAGACTGAAGGTGGAGGGTGAGCCGACGGGACAGAATAGTTTTGTGTCATACCATATAGGATTGGGGCCCACAGTCTCCGTTATTACAGGTGTGTCGTTATACCACATGGTCGTCGTTCATCGGGCTGTTGGCACGTTACGTCTGTTACGGAGGACTAGGTTGGAGGTCTTGGGCGATTTATAGTATATTAATTTAATTTGTTGTCGAGGTTGGTGGGTAGGACATTTCTTTTTTATAATTTCTCGCATATTGGTCTCGTGGTCAGATGACATGTAATTTTGGTAGAAAATCTTGATGTCGTCAGAGGGGTTGGTGTTGGGGGAATCATGATTGTACAATTTTTCCAGGTGATGGTTAATGGTACTAGCGACGTTGGAGTTAGAATGCCCATTGTTACCCAACACCTGGAAAAGTCGTTCTAGTTCTTGATGGGTATCTCCCCAAGTGGTGCAGTGGGCTAGGGCTCTCTTGACGTAGGCCGAGATAGTAGACAGGAGGTATCATCGAGGGCATTCACTATCACCATTGAGGCACTGACCATTGTTTGTAGGTGTTATGTCGGTTGTAATCCAACCAACCAGCTATATTCACCCGTAATTTGGATAATTGGAATTTGAATATGCTCAACAGGAACATATCTCGTTTCATGAATATTACTTTTATTTGTCTCAATCCCACTTCAGAAAACACAACATAAAGATTACACTCGTATTTATTCAGTTGCATGAGTACAAGAAATCATAGATTAAAACCACTACTACAGAGTAGTATTCTAAAAAGAGTTACTAATGTTTTACCCTTTGGTGAAAATGGGTTGGTCACTTACAATATAGAATGGAAGGGAAATACACAGACAAGTACAAAACACACATAAATAATGAACATTAATGACAATATCAAATGTGAGCAAAGTGTCTAACGCAAGGTATATATAATATTTGGGTACAGTAACTGTGGTCACGCCTCAGCTGTGCATGAGGCTGCGCGGCGTCAGGTACTAAAGGTACCGCACTCAGGTACTATCAAAGGAACCGCTCGAGGGAGTCTAGGTCAGACGGACTGAGGGCAAGTGTGACGTTAACCACTCCGTTAGAACCGCATGGCTTGTCCTACAGTGACTCGCTAGGATCGCCAGGGCAGTGGATGGGGCTACAGTTTATGTATTAGAGTGTGCTTTATTTCATATGAAAGCTCGTGTCATGGGCAGTCCAGAAAGGCTCTTTGTTTTCACCCATGTCAAGGCTTTATATATTTAATTGTAAAGTATATGTTTTATCATTAACTAGTAATGATGGGATCTGGGAGAGAGAGAGAGAGAGTAGAACAGAGTGAGAGGGAGCGCGCAGTGTTTTTGTCCCGCTCGATGACGTCACGGCTGGCTGCCTCGTGGGGGTTGGTGGAGAGAGGTCCTTAGCATGCTTCTAGCTCCCTTGCTAGTGGCTAGAGGACTTGTAACCGCTTGTTTCCCACGCACCTCGAGCTAGTGCGAGTATATATACAGTTCCTCGCCACTCTCTCCCTCAGATCTGGTTTCTAGAACGCATCCATCTTTTTTCCTTGCTACCTGTCTCCCACGCCGCACCCGAGAATCTTTTCCTCTGCCTACCTCTCTCTTTTTTCATATCTTTCACCACCTTTTATTAATATTATACCCCCTCTGGTTAACTCTGCAAAATCAGCTTCATGCTGGCCAGTTGTATTGTGCGTTAAGGTCTGATATAACCCATGTATGTTAGTTGTTAAGATAAGTGGATCACGAAGCATTGGTTGGCTTTCATATTGCCGCTTCCTATAATTATTAGTGTTCTGCTGGATTTGATAATGCTAGACTAGGAGTCTGATATTATAAGGTATTGTTTCCTATGAGTGCTGGCTTTAGGAAAAAGCTGCACGACATACCTGAGAACTGGAGTTGATTGAGTAAATTCTAGTCTGTGTGCCATTGAGAGTAGAGCATGCACGAATGAGGGCTTTATTGCCTATACCATTCTGCACTGTTCTAAGCTCGTTGTTTGTCTTTGAGGTACGCCAGGAGAACGCTTAATACTTCGGTATTAAGGTTTCTCAAGAGAGCTACCCTTCCCTATAACGTAATATTTGACGCACAGACTTGAGATTTGCACTAGGCTATGCAGCATGCCATGCGCACCAGTATCTCGTATCATTGACTCTAGCTAGACTTTATCAATCATAGTAGACATTAAGTATATTAAACCAAGTACTCTTTTTATGCATACCCATTTATGATTACACAAGCATTTCGCAGCCTAGTTTGATGTATGGAGACACAAACGACTTAGGCTCTTTTTGTTGATAGGAATACTGCATTGTCGTGGCGATTATATTGTGGTAATGTTTAGGCTATTCTTGGCTCCGACGGCATTATATATTCTCCCTTTTTGTGTGCATAGCCTGCCCGCGCATTGTTCCGCTGCCTGCCTTTTTGGGTTCCATTTACGATACGAGCATCTTTATAGCATCTAACATTTAAAGAAGATTCCTTGTTAGTGTTGAAGGACTTTAGTGCACTTTCTTTAATGCAGGAGTGCCTGACATTTATTGATTAAAGTAACGTAAGCTGTAACTTCTCTTACCACCTTACTTTGCATACCATAACCAAGCACCTTCGGTTATAGGTAGTAATAGGCTGTTTTCACATAACATTAAGCCTAGAGTAGACGCACATTTATTGAGAGTTTGATAGCCTATTGTTGCATATAGAACTCTGTAGAGTTTTTGTGTTCTTTGTTCACTGGGAATATACATCAGAGGTTGGAGCTAGCGCTTTCCGTTGTAGCATTTATGCCATTACTAGTCCAATGGATAAGAGCCCTGATATATTTAAACCCCAGTCGTAACACAAGGTAATTACTTTTATTAGTGCAATGTTAACTCGCAGCTAGGAAACGTTAACCTCGCTTTAAGTTTAGGGAAAGATAATTTAATTATGAAAATAACTGTCTTAACGGATTTTGTGAATAATTACTCACACGAAGCACAACAAATGTATTCGATCGTAAATGAGTTATACCTTCATGGAATAAAAGAATCAGATTCACTATAGAGTGAATAAATTATAGCGGTCCAATTACTATGACAAGTATGCTTGAATTAATTAACAAACTACTGATTATAACGCAGAACGAGGTAGCGGTTTATTATAGCTACAATAAGAGCTTATAATGAAGGAAATACAAAACAAAGTAGTATTTAATGAATAGAACAATTATGGCATTAGAAGGAGCTTAAATAAATTAACAAACTGCTGAAATAACGCAAAACTTAGTAGCGCTTCAATATAACTAATATAATAGTTAAATTAATGGATTACAAAACAAAGTAGTAATACTGTATATCAATAGGCAAATATATAGGCGTGATGAATAAAGGAATGTAAATCGGCATTCCTGAATCGGTTGATGAAAGAATTACATAACCCGGGAACGTATATGGTTAGATTTTTTACAAGAACAGATATAAAAATAGTATCTTGAACATAAAATTAATTCTAACTCAACGGACGGGTTCTTAACTGTCAAAGGGGCGAATTTTACTATAAGTACTCTCTGGTTAAAAATAGGATCATTGGTCCTGGATTTAAGGATCAAGTTTAGGTTTTGAATTAGAAGGAATATATCTTCTTTATACACTCCACTTCAACTTGGACACACAATGAATAATAACACACACAAATAAAATCTGAAAGCATTCACTAAGAAACATGTGAAATGTTGACTATATAACGTATGTAAACCAATTAGTAAATTGAAGTTTGAACACGATTACATAGATCGAATACTGAATACTGTACTTTTTATAAAATCACTGTACGGGTCAAGATAGATACAATTACACACGTATAATAAATTGACAAGGGAAATCCTAGAAAAGGATATCTAAGCACAAATTAAATTGAAAACTCGCATTATTCTATTTTACCTTCACAACACTTAGAACACTCAGAGACACTTAGGCCCGAATTCTAGAACGAGGCTCGACACCGACTTGAAAATCGGTCTTAACACCGACTCAAGTCTGGATGTTGGACTTACTCAAGTCAGACTTACCAAGCATGACTTTGCCATATTCAAAGGCTTAAGACGCGACTCCAGTAAGTCGGGCTCAAGCCAAAACTTTCTTTTGAAGTCGAGCTCAAGTCCGAACGATTACAGAGTAATTTAAGGGGTGGTTACACATGCCCCAATTTTTGCCATATGGGTGACTTTTGTCACCACTACCGACGATTCCTACGATACCTAATACAAGGGTAGTGTAAGAACAGAGTTGCTCGTAGCACAGAGTTTAATGGCACTAGCTCACGTATCCTACACTCTTTCGTTATCACTTCGAAATTATTGGTCTTAATTCGGCCGTTTTAGCTTCCCATCATGCTATTAATACATCACAATCCCTATGATAAAGCTGAGCATATAAATACAAACCAAGGTAAGTGTGACTATATTGCTCGCTATTACCTAAAACAAGCTACATGAATCCAAGTCTGTTAGTAAAAGTGAAAGTCAGTGGAAGCAGCAGCACGCTCCTGATTGGCTATCTTATCAGTACCCTCATAATTTATTTATTATCAGTATTGTTCCTTATTTATTCATTAAACTAGAAATGTTTACGTCATTTTAATGATTACTTAATAAATTACAGAGCTATTCGAATCTAAAGAGCTATTAAATATTACAGGAAACACAATAATAACGTTTATATCATGAAGTAAACACAATCGAGATATACAAATGATAAACGTGAGAAGTAAGCGAGAGAGAAGACTGACTGGACTCGTCTCAAGCGGTTTAGCCAATTACAGGGTGCGCTTTACGTATTGCATTTTCAAAATAGGCAGTAACAGCATTTCTTCCCTTGCTTGTGTTTACTATATATGTACGATTATATGTGTTTCATATGATATTTTATTGGTTTAAGGTTCATATATCACCTATCCATTGTCATTAGAAATATTAAAACTTATCTAGTTTAATATATATATATATATATATATATATATATATATATAGATATATATATATACCGGTAACTACCGTATATATGTATATATATATATATATATATATATATATATATATATATATATATATATATACCGGGAATATATATATATATATATATATATATATATATATATATATATACCGGGTATATATATATATATACCGGGTATATATATATATATATATATATATATATATATATATATATATATATATATATATATGTATAGATATATATAGGCTACTGTATAAAGGAATGTATTCCACGACATAGAGTACTAATTCACGCCAAACACCGTATACTGCTTATGTAGGCTACTAAGTTATTTAAAGAGTACTATTTAGCACGTTGTATTAACCGAACCTACAGCTATATGCTTATATACGTTATTTGATTAAGATAAGATTACAAAGCATACATAATACATAATTTGTAATATTGAAGGAAGTATTAGGTTAACCATTGCAGTAACGAAGCTACTACTCATATTTAGTTATAACAAATAGTTTTCTGTTGTAAATTATAATTGTAAGTTGATTACAATAACCAATATATGATATATTTAATCACTTAACCCGGCAAGTACGGAAAGACTCTTAAGAGTTTCCCCGGGTGACTGCGGGAAGACTCTTAAGATCCTGGGCCTAAAAAAATCCATTTAAAACACCCCAAAACAACTTGAACCTTTTTTTTCTCTTTTTTCTTTTTCTTTTTGCCCCTGGGCCATGCCAAATATCACTCCTCCACATCCCCTCCTTCCCCACTTCCCCTCCCCCCTCCTTCAGTTATCACCTATTTTCCCTGTTATTCCCTTATTCTGTGGTCTATTTTCGTGCTAACATTAGCGAGTTGCAAGCAGGGCGTTGTCATTACTGTTACTAAGCGAGTGCAAGAGAGAGAGAGAGAGTATCGATCGACAATCTCTCTCCAGACGTGGGATGGAGTGGAGGGGAGGGAGGTTGCCTCAGCCTTTGGTTATGTAACTCCCGGCCTGTATCGCCGATTTTGACCATTCAAACGCTGTTTCCACTTGTTTTATTGCTGTAACAGGTTAATACCTTTATAATCAACGTAAAATAGGCGCATATGGATAAGTATTAATGCTATTTATGGTAAAATAACGATGTTAGTGATGGGAACAGCTCAAATACGTGCGCACAGGCGTGTGGTGTCTCATACCCCCCATGCGCACGTCTTAGGTTAAGAGAGAATATTCTTCCCAATCTTGCCTACAGATATTGTATTTGTAGAAACTTGAAATTGTGTATTCGTACTGTAGCCTACTTCTTGATTAAACCGTTTTCTCTCATCTGCACATCATTACAACAATTATTGGACTCTGCCTGTCCACTTTGTCGGCCTTTTACAAGCAGGTTTAAGTTTTATAATTGACGAAATCATCCATCAAGTCAATCTCTGTCAAACTCCATCGTCCCACGCCCACTTTCAAGTCTGTATCAAGCCTACTCGGAGGTGGCTTAGGCTCTGAGGCATTGGCTCGGTCTTAGATAATCTGAAGCCTCGTTTTAGCATATCAGTTTTTTTAAAGCTTGTCTCAAGTCCGACTTGAGACAGACTCAAGACTCAAGTCGGTCTCAAGCCTTGTTCTAGAATTCGGGCCTTAGGGTACGGGGTAGAGGGCAAGTAATTTCCATGAGGGAGAATCTGGACGACGTAGGGCTCTTAGATCTTCCTCTGGCTGGACGTCAAAGAGAGCTCCCTCTCACGAACACTAGAGAAGTTCACTCCTGGCTACTCTACACCTCTAGTTTGCCACCCTTGCTGGACTTTACTACAGGGACAGGCTTGTCCTATAGAAAGTCTGCAATCCTATTCGCTACCCACTAAAAGCTGCTAAATCTAGTGGAGGGAAGGAACCGTAATTGCATACCCTCCCTCAGTTTCAGTCAGGCTATATTTGGGTTATAATTTGAGCTCAATTTGGCCTATTTCACTATAGTAAGGACATGGGGATTTCATTTTTTTCTTTATTGTGAAGGTAATACTTGTTCTAAAAATATATCTATCTTACTAATCCATGTATATTTTATTTTCTACATCTTGACATTTTATTCTTTATATACAAGGTTTATATGGCTACATGATAAATGTTTTCCTGATATTCACATTGTTTGGCTTTTTCTATTCTGCAGGTCATATTTCTGTTCCTTTATCTTCTTTGCTTGCTACTGCTATTCCTCATGTGAGGTACTGTAGAGGTGATTCTCTTGGTTCCATCGGTAGAGGTATTGCACTGGCTCTTGGTGTTGCGTTTGCATAAAATCCTCTTCGCAATACAACACCTTCAGCTGCTGTTGATTCCCTGCCTTAAGTACATGTCCCGTACATGGTAGGGCAGGTATCCCCGTGATTGGTCTTGGCTGGAACTCCTTTTAGGTCCCGTATGTATGGACCTTTACTGGGTAGACTGTCCTATTCTGGCAGGAATTAGAGCATGGGTAGGCTTCCTTGCTGGGTAGACTGCGTCCACTGTGGTAGGCTTTAGAGCATGGGAAACCTGAGGGAATTCTATTTTTGTCTTCTTCTTATGCTGAATTCTCTTCCTCGGTTTTCGGTTTCCTTCACTGCGGCTATTTTTAACCATGGTATGTTGTTCCTTTTCGTGCATGTTCAGGAGCACTGCAGTATTTGTGTTGCCCCTACCTTTCAACCCCGTCATCTCAGTAGGCTTGGTGTACACAGCGGTTTTGAAGCCAAGGTCGTTAAAGGATACGAGAAGGTTGAGGAAGGATAGTTGTCCGTCGGTAGATTCTTCGTAGGTGAAGTTCAGTCCAAAGGCGGCCATGAAGCGCTGCAAATGGAGGCAAAAACATAACCTCCTCCAACTTCGTTGGCGGAGGTAATTAAAATGAAGTGCCATTGTACATAATGTATTTCATTACCCCCGGATCACATTTCCTGTCCCTCCTGCAGAAGGGAAGCAACAGCGGGGCGCCCTGGGCAAAATTTGAAAATAGGATTCTGACCATTATGTCTACAAAATATATGAGATTATGTACATGTTCAAGTAAAAATTAGTACTATCCCCAAACTATAACCGTTCTCAAATTCCGTCACTCTTATAAAAGGGGGCCTGTGGTAGGGCGCCATGGCTGACATGTTGTACCCAATTATTAATTGAAAGTATCTCTATGTTACATTATGGTGTGGTTCATTAATCACAGAGAAATATCCGATTTCATTTTTCGTTATTTCTGTAGAAGGGAGGCAGTAGCGAGGCGCCGCCTTTGGCGTAAGTTGGAGATTGGATTCCGTTATGGTCAGTTAATAGGTCACGCTACAGTATACAGTATGCATGTGAATGAAATTAGCAAAGCAAAGACCCCAAAGGACAGCCGATTTAACTTTCCAGCAACTCCTGTAGAAGGGGCCATATAGTTAACCGTCAACGGCGAAGTATTTTGAAAGGGCCCTCTTACAGCCTGTGCCATAAACAGTAGTCTATCGATAAAGAGTTTTATGAAATATGCCTTAGCATTTTACAAACTGGTGGCCATTTTATTTTTCACCGCTACTACAGAAGGCGCAGATTAGCGGGGATCCAGAACGAAATTTAAGAAAAGGTCTCCGTAACGCCCTACAGAATATATTTGAGTATATGCGTATGTCAGCTCATAAAATTTGGTTCAGAAATAACCGAAAAATAGCAAATTCTGATAAACATCGCACTACTGCAGAAGGAGGCTATTTGGGGGTGCCCTGGCAGGAATTTTGAAACAATGGGCTCAGTTGGGGCCTGAAGGATAGATAATTTACTGTATATGCATATGTAAGGTCATTAAATGTGGTTCAGTAATAACTGAGAAATAGCAATTATATATAATCGTCGCACTACTGCAGAAGGTGACGATTTGAGGGGCGCCCATGCCGAAATATAAAAAAAAGGGCTCCGTTACGGCCTAGAGGATAGATGAGCATATATACATGTGACAAAGACATTAAATTTGGTTGAGTAATAACCGAGAAATATCCCTTTTTAATAATGATCGCCCTAACAACAACAACAACAAAAAAAACGACGACGACATGAGTAAGCTTTAGGAGGTTCTCACACTTCGGCACGGGGACCTAACAACAAAACAACCGACATGAGTGGCGACTAGAGGTTCTCGCTGTCGCACGGACCTAACAACAACAACGACATGAGTGGCGACTAGAGGTTCTCGGCTTCGCACGGGCCTCTAACAACAACAAGGACATGAGTGGCGACTAGAGGTTCTCTCCATTCGCACGGACCTAACACAACAACAACGACCATGAGTGGCGACTAGAGCGTTCTCACTTCGCACTGACTCCTAACAACAACAACGGACATTGAGTGGTGACTAGAGGTTCTCGCTTTCGCACTGAAGTAAAGCCCTAACACAACAAACGACAATGAGTGGCGACTAGTGGTTCTCAGCTTCGCAACGGGCCTAACAACAACGACATGAGTGGCGACTAGAGGTTCTCGATGTGCACAGGACCTAAAAAATCGACATCTAATGTAAATGGCACGAAAAGCTCTTCATTTTGACAAAGAAATGGTTGAAAGTTTCAAAATTTGAAAACTAATGGGGCTAAGCCATGAAGGAGAAGGAGATTCAGATTAAAAACGAATTACTTCCCCTTCACCCTTGTCTATCGTAGCCCGACTTAAGTTCCGTATCAAAAACTTTGGACTATGTGGCGGGGCCCGACTTACGTCCGAGTGCAATTTTGGCGCACAAAATTGCTCTGAGGAGGAGAGGATCGAGTGACGGAAGGAGCATGGGTTTACCGCATAATGAACCCGCTCGCGCCACGGCCGCCGATGGACCCGCTGAGCAGATGTACTCCACTTACATCC
>CM064568.1:39213383-39675492 GCA_032716605.1 Paralithodes platypus | reverse complement strand
GTAGCGGGAAGCCAGGACGAAGAGAAACCAGCACAGCAACAACCATGGTGACTACAAGCCATACGCACAGGGCGGGCCCGAAGGCTCGGGTCTGCGTGCCTGCACAGGTTACAGCAAAGCCTACATCGAGCTACGGCCGGCCTTTGTGTGGTGTGTTATTGTTATAGTTTGACCTCCTGGAAAGGAGATTAGGAAACCTAATATTTAGTAGTGGCCCCGTAATCATTGACGAACATGCCTATTACATAAGGCATCCTCTTCAAACACTAATCCGCCGTAGTTTTGAATCTACCGCGCAGAGCATTTAAAAACTGAGGAGTGCCTTCATCATGAGCGCACGCGACCTCACTCATGGCTTCAGTCATTATGAATTGGGTTCTCACTACGAAAAAACTTCGTAAAAAATAAAAACAAAAAGAAAATAGAATACTATCCAATAAGCTTTCCATCATCTCAAGGTGATGTACTTGTGTGGATTTCTGACCAGACGCTGATTCAGGCGTCATTCCTCCTTCAATGACATAGCAAGTAAACCAAAATCCTTACTACATCAACGAATGATAAGGGGACGGTCGGGAGGGCCCCAGTCGTCAATGATTACGGGTCCACTACTAAATATTAGGTCTTCATAATCTCCTTACAGGATTCAAACCTATAATTTATTAGTGGCCCCTCCATCATTGACGAACATGCCTGATATCTAAGACTGGAGGGGGACATTCGTAATCATATCATAACTCTAGAAAAGCAATAAAACAACCACATAGTATTCTTACTTTTGAAAAATGTATTTAATACGGCGTAGGCCGAAATATACAAGAAAAAGAGGGGTTCAGGCAGGTGCGTGCTTCAAAGAAGCCTGCCTGACAAAAATAGGTAACCCTGAAGATTCTGAACACAGATCTGTAGTTACAAAAGGCACCCCACTCAACGAGTGGTGACAAATTATAAGTTATAAGTTTATATGTGCACATCATAAAACCCCAAAATACATGTGGAGATCAATTGCTAAGAACTCCATTGAACTAATGTTACATTGCTTTCGAAGCTAAAACTACTATAACAACACCGTTGGGACCAAACTATGTACTAGCACAAATTCTCTCAGAGAAATTTTCATATCACATTTCAACCTTAAATTGTATCACAGATCTCATACTCCGGCGGGGTCTAGGGTGTCCTATGTCAACTGACTGCACCCCCCCCCCCCCCCTTCTTGAAAATAAAACATAAGTGACTGCAGGGCCACCTAGACCCTCTGCCTTAAAGCTATACATGGTAGGAAGGTTTGTCTAGAGCAACTGACAAGTATCTAGAGAGAAACGTATGATTAGACGCCCACAACTGTGTGGACGCAATATCTTCAACTGAAAAGTTTTTCAGGAAACGTAAAGAGGCCGCCCACTTGCGTAAATCGTGGGCCCTACCCACAACGCCGGGATTACTCTCTTTAATGACTTCTACGCAGAAGAGAGGCTAATCGCCGTTTAAAGTAAGCGTTTACCCGTACTCGCTACCCATAAAGCACCTTGGGGTTATGAGGAGCTATTCTTAATATTTGGTTAGAGCTTGCACTGGACATAAATTATGATGCACCTTTCCCCTTTTTAACGCCGGCACCGTGAATTCAGAAAACACGTGTGCACTATGCTCATTCTTGGCTACAAACGCCGGGGAGGGTGCAATGGAAATTGAATCATTAAGTCTACCAAACCTAAGACAATTAGGTTTGTTGCTCATCGCCGCCAGCTCAGACACTCTGTTTCCGGTGGCCAAAGCCAAAAGGAAAACTGCCTTCTTTAAGATTAAAGCAAAGTCGGCAGTATTTTGATACAGACGATGAAGAAAGACAAAGCTTTGTCCAGAGACCAAGTAGGCATGAGCTGACGGGGAGGTGGGCGGAGTTTAAAACACGCTCTCATAAATCCTGTTTCCTCCGCCACCGGTATGGATAGACCTGTAAGGTCGAAAAAGGGCACTCTAATCGCAGTTAAGTGATTCTTCAGAGTAACCACAGATAAACGTTTCTGCTCAAACAGATAGTTCAAGTAATTAAAAACCAATGCCACTGAGGGTACATTTTGTTCCGTTCTAAACAATCCAAGAAGTAAAAGCTTTCCAATGAGATTGATATTGTCGATTAATAGACAGGGTATATTGAGTGAGCAATTTATTGGTTCACATCCCTACCGTATGGTGCTAGCCACTTGGCCTCCTGAATGTCCATAATGCAAAAGTCAGCGAGGTCTCTAGGTTGCCAATCGTGTCTAAGTGGAAGTACCTGACCGGGAGCGATACCGGGTCCGGGCACCACATTATTAACTGCTGGCACAACACCTGCGCCGGCCACAGGGGCGCGATTAGCGAGACTAAGCCTCGATAAACTCGTAGTTTGTTCACTACGTGGCACATTAGTGACGCATCTGGCGGTGGAAACAGATAGATGGAGCTCCATCTGTTCCAGTCTGTCACTAGGGCGTCTGGCCCCCCTGCCGGCGTTATCGTCCGGCGGGTGAGGTATAGAGGGAGCTTGTGAGTCTCCTCGGACGCAAAAAGATCCACTTGTGGATGGGAGAGCTCCGCAATCATTAGGTCGAAAATGGGTTGCTTGAGCTCCCATTCTACTGTCGTGCTCTGTCGCCGGGACAGAGCGTCTGCCCAGACGTTCGCTACGCCTGGGAGATAAGATGCGTGAAGATAAATATCTAGACTGGTGGGTAGAACAAAAATCTCTTCCGACACGAGTAGCAACTTCCTTGACCTCGTTGACCCTTGTTTCTGAATACAGTGAACTGCATTCAGATTGTCCATTCTGAAGGCCACTGACTTGCCCCGTAACGCCGGGCCGTGAGCCTGAAGGAAAAACAATGGGACTAGTAACTCTTTGACATTTATGTGAGCGATTTCTAAGTGGGACCAAAGTCCCTGACCCTGGTGCCCCTGATTTGACTGAAATCCCCACCCTATGGTGCCTGACGCATCCGTGTCTACCCATACCGTTGGAGGAGGAGAGGTCCATGACATGATTGAGTGCAATGTTTCCCTCTTCGCCCAGACCGCTAGTAAGGTGTGGATTAATTTTGGTATGGGCCATAATTTTCCCGCCGGTAAGAGTGGGAAATATTTGTTGCCCTCCAATATTAATCGTTTTACTTTCAACCGGCCCAACTTGACAGTTAGCTGAATCCAGTTGAGAGAGCCGACCAGAGACTCCCAGACTCTTCGTGTCGTAGTCAGACTGTGAAGAAACCTGAACAGTTTCCTGCGAAACCTGTTGCGATTGTCCACACTCTGACTCAGAGTGAGAGCGGCGGTGTCCAGACCAGCCCTATCCACTGAATTACTCTTGAGGGAACAAGGTTTGACTTTACCAGATTTACCTTGAAGCCTAGAGTTTTGACATGATTTAAAATGATATTGACATGTTTTATGCATAATTGTTGTGTCTCTGCCACCACCAGCCAGTCGTCTAGATACCACAACACTCTGATTCCCTGTTTTAACAATGGCATCAGGGCTTGCCGGACTAGTTTTGTGAATAATCGAGGTGCTAGGTTCAAACCGAACGGCATCCTCTGAAAAACAAAATTTTGGTGCCTGATCCTCAAGGCCAGAAACCTTTGAAATCTTTTGTTGACCGACACGTGCCAATAGGCGTCTGTCAGGTCTAGGGAACACATCCAGCCACCCGGCGGAAGTGTTAGCCTGATTTGATGAACTGTTAACATTCTGAAAGACTCGTTGTAAATGTGAAGATTCAGATACGACAGGTCTACGACCGGCCTCATCTGAACACTGTCCCGTTTGGGAACCAAAAACAGTTTTGACGTGAATACAGGGTAATCTGGGGGTACCGGGATGATGACATTCTTGGCAATCATCTCCTGGACCAGCAGCTCCACCTCTAATGAAACACAATTTGCCGTTGTCGGCTGACGTAAGCGAGGTCGCCGGAGCCACTGCCAAGTGATGCCTTTGCGTGCCACCATCCGTGCCCAGGTTTTTAACGGCCATGCTTGGTGACACGTTCGGAACGACCCAGTTAGCAGACAAGGGTTCGCCGGCTGTACTTCCCTCGGTTCCTCCGGCTCTAAGGTAGGCACTGGGAGTGAGAAAGACTTTAGTTTTTTGATGGTGGGTTTTGGTGGTGTTGGCCGCTTCGCCGGCTGGCTGGTGTGGGCCGAAGACTGGCCCTGACCGGCTTGTACTGGCCGCGTCCCCTCTGTCCTGAAAACCCTCTCTGTCTATGCCTGAACTGACCCAGGGGGGATTGGGAGGACTTAGGCGGAAGAAACGGCTTAGAACCCCCTGGCTGAGCTTTAGTAGGAGGCTTAGGTTTGGGGAAGTTAAATGCGGGTTTCTTAGCCTGTGCGGGACTGTGCTTCACGGCCTGTGCCATGTTAAACACTGTTCGCCATACATCAGGGGACATTAAAGAAGGTGTAAGTACTGGGGACATAACCACCTGGTTAGCAATGCGATCAGGCAGCTTGCGAACTAATGACATTCTAAGATCCTGTCGTGCTCAGTACGGGTCAAGTAAGGCTGTGCGTATGTCACCTAAGGATTGAATTGACGACTGAAGAATCAGACGCCGGGATAAATCAACTGATCTTCGAGCATCCGCGTCTGCGATTGCCTGAGTAGACCTGAGTAAAGACTTAGCCACCTGTTGAGAAACTATGTACTGTGAAAACAGGCGGAAAGCTTTTCCCCTAAGCCTAAATTCTCTGTCTAGGTGAGAAGGGGTAGGGGTAATGAATGGTTCCTTTAGTTCACAAAGATTAATCTTAGGGGCAGCTAAAAAGGAAAAATAAGCTGACGGAACTCCGCCGGCAGAACCTACCGGCATTGAGAACCATGAATGTGTATCCTGAGGGATCTGGTGGGAAGATTTAGAAGTGAAAGTGGTTGCAAAGTTCTGAGCCTCTACCTCCCAATCCACCCAAGGTCCTGGTCCTAACTGTCCCACCTTCAACACTGGATTAGCTGTCTCGTCTGTGACGGTCTGTAAATCTAGTTCAGGAGTAATAGCCAACAGAGCCTTAATATCATTAAACCCATCCAGCTTAGACCAGTCTGAAAAAAGTTTTGAAGCTGAGGCAGGGGGTAAAGCAGGCTTAGATGCATAAACAAAATAATCCTGATAATAATAACTAGGTATAGCCTTGATATTTACATCCAAAACATTACCCAAGGCATCCAATGCCCTTAATTTCTTAGACTTATTTCCCTGGATAAACCACTCACGTGGTACCGGGAGTTCCCCTGACAAGGTAGGCTGGGCAAGCTCTGGCTTAGAGGGGTTCAAAGGGACCCATGACTCGTCTGGCCCATAAAGCAGGGGCATAGCTACCTTTCTAAGAGGCGCTTTGTCTAGAGGGGGTGGATTAACATCCGTAATGACCCTGACATTTGACGTAGTGAATGCCGCCGTAGCTGGCTTAGAGCTCCCTGCCGGTGACAGAGTAGGAGGGTTAGGAATCTTAGATAAATCGATTGACGTTATCAGAGGCCGTACCGCAGAACCTGTTACGGGAGCCCCCAAGTCCATTGTGGGGCTTTCTCGTTGTTGATTAAAGAATTTTGATAGAGCATGAGTAAGTAACCCATCAATTTCTTGTGCTGTAACAAACTGGTTAGGTGCAGAACTTTCAGGTGAATTAGTATTATCATGGGCGGCGTCCAGGCCTGAGCCTGACCCTTGTCCTTCCCTATCTGAAATTAATGACACTTCATCTTGTCCCTCCCGATCCTCCTGAGAAGACCCCGCCGAGGCAGGGGCACCTTGTTTCCAAGATAAATCAGGGATAGAGGATGGGGTCGCCGCGTCCCTGTGGACATCGGCTACTGTGTGACTCGTATGAGTCGGACGTGGATGGACAGACCTGGCTGAGCAAACGCCAAACACCGAGGCTCTGGCCTACGCTCTCTTGAGAGTCTGAAACATTCTCAATTATTGAATATCCTGAACTCTCCATTTCTAGGGTTAAAAAATATCAATAGGTAAATCTTGTTTAGGGACAGGCGCTTCACTATACTCTGAGGCTGTAACAGAAACATTGTCAGGTGTAGAGGTACGATGAGATGCACTAGACTTAGAAGAATGTCGAGAGGACTTCTTATGGGAATCCTTTTTGGAGGATTTGTGGCTACGGTGTGACCGCGAACTGGACCTAGGTTTGGAAGAATCACCACCATGGTCCCTGGGGGAAGCTTCAGTCTTGCACTTCTTACTAGCCGGGGAAGAGGCCCGACTTGAAGACCGTTGTCTGAGGGGAGACCTTGACCTCGATCTCGCCTGCGACGAGGAGGTGGCTGCCGGGGGAGTAGGCTCTCTCGGGCGTTTAAACGTCTCCACAGACGATACAGAATCCTGGCTAGTCTCTGTCGGCTTAAAACCCCTTACTCTAGAGGTACGTTTAGGGGGAGGGTGCTCTGACAGCAACTTATCCCAAAGTGGGACGTTGTCACATTGAAGTGACTTATGTGCGACAATGGTAGTGTAGGCCGACATTTGTTGTCTGACCTCTCTCAACGCTACCGCCGCGGTCTTGTCATTGTCACACAGGACTTTATTGGTTAATTGGGAGCAAAAAGAACAATTACGTGTAACCCAGAGACCCCTTGAACGGTCTAGACATCTAACACACCTTATGCAAAGGGTATGTGCAAAAATTGGGATACCCGCGCAAGTAGGGGTAATGCACAGGGCAAAAACTGGGGTGACATTAGCCATGACAGAGACTGGTGAGAGGAACTACCGCCGGGTCTGTATTGGTCCGCCGGAGCTCAGCTCTGGAAAAATAAGAAAATTTCCAGGAATTAATGCTCATAAGGTTAACCCAAGTGTTCGCATACAAGTGTTAATAACCCGCCGGGTAACGGGATGCAAAGACACAGCTAACACATCTCGCCACGCGGCTGGGTATAAAGAGGCTAAACAAGTCTTCTTAGCTAAGAACATGAAGAATACCCTCTGATATAATGGTCCAGTATGGCACTAATAGTCTGTAGGAGGTGGTGACTGTCTCAAGATTCAATTTTGTAACAAAGCCCCCCCTCATAAAGACGCCGGCCCTTGAAATATTTTAGTAGAATAGCCCAGGGCAGGAATATACGAGATCTGATTTTTTAACGAATTGTCCCAAACGATCGTCGTAAAAATAGAAGGCGGCGATACTGAAAGTATCACCCAATTAAGGTTAATCGAAATTGAATTTGTTTATAAATTCCTTAGTTCCTATACTTAGGGACACCCGCCGGGTGTGGAAATCGATTTGGTTAAACCTCACTGATCCTTCAAATGCCGTAAGAGTAAAGGCGGCGATACACAGAGTATCACTCACATGGATTGGTTAACTATAAGAGACCTAAGTCGTTTTATCCCACCCTGCTAAGGTGCACCCGCCGGGTGAGAAGTCTAAAAGTTAACCCCACAAGTTCCTGACCCCACTACTTTGTAAAAGATCGCCGGGGAGGAACGCCTAAACAACAGCTAGGTTTTCCCCGTGGTTTGTCGTAAACCAGGTAGAAAAACCTATAAAAAACGAGTGTTCTCACGAACGTCGTTTCTTTATATATAACTAAATATATATGTAAGGATGGGTACAAGCCATTCCGCCGGGAAATATAAAGGAGGCCTGAAACCAGGCACCCACAGATACGCAGTCCTGGAGAGCCACAGACACCTCCCCTCGCCGGGGAACCAGCCAGTGTTAACAACCACGTGTGGCCTAACACTGCTCATCGGTCAGGTTTTTTCACGGTGAAACCGAGGAAAAACCCGCCGGAAGGCAAACCCCACCCTGAACAGACACCATCTGAACAATACGACACGAGGAGAGACACGCACGACTAACCAAGGTCACAACATAATCCGTGGAATTAGCCAATACACAACTAAACCAGGAAACAAATATAGTCCGAGGAATTAGCCAATACACAACTAAAACCCGGATACACATGACACAGTAGGGCATATTTATAAAATAAATAATAACACTAGACATGTGGCAAAGCTACGAGCGGCTGGCTAGGCCTAGGTAGACGGCATGAAAATAGTTGAAATATAAACACACACTGGAATATCACAACAGGAACCACCGCCAACACACCACCGAAGCGATAACTTCCCAACCCCGGGAAGCCTGACACGGACCCAGAAAAAACTTCACTAAGTGAAGAAAAATACGCTGGGAACGTCAGCAAACACACAGCTTACCTCATCAGAAGGATAAAAGGCAGCAATAATTAACGCGTAATGAAAGCCGCCTGCATCACCAACTAAACCAAACTGTGAAAAGTTCACGTGTCCACAACAGGACCACGAGGGTACATCCGAAATAGATGCCCCATACATACGACCCAAAATACATTGCACTGCGGGCAACCAGCCCAGGACACTCCTGCTACGCCTATCCTAACCTTACTCGATACATCCCAGAGTAAACAAATGAGAAAAAACTCACTAGGGACGCCACGACTGCCGTACCAGCGGAGCCTGAAAGGAACGTCCGGGCAGGCTGAGCGCAGAGCAAAGAAGGAGGAATGACGCCTGAATCAGCGTCTGGTCAGAAATCCACACAAGTACATCCACGATATGATGGAAAGCTTATTGGATAGTTATTCTTATTTTCTTTTGTTTTTATTTTTTACGAAGTTTTTTCGTAGTGAGAACCCAATTCATAATGACTGAAGCCATGAGTGAGGTCGCGTGCGCTCATGATGAAGGCTCCTCAGTTTTTAAATGCTCTGCGCGGTAGATTCAAACTACGGCGGATTAGTGTTTGAAGAGGATGCCTTATGTAATAGGCATGTTCGTCAATGATGGAGGGGCCACTAATAAATATATATATATATATATATATATATATATATATATATATATATATATATATATATATACAGTATACTGTATATGTTACAGTCAGACTGTGAAACTAGGCATTTCATGAAATTACTAAGCATTTCAGTCAATCTGTGAAATGACTGGTTACTAACTGGTTATTAACCTAAGTTAGGTTAGGTTAAGTTAGGTTATATTGATCTCCACCTATTATTTATGAAGTAAAGCAAACTGTTCACACAATGACACACCTCAATCTGCTTTCCACAAGCTTGAAGGCAACTATGGGGTTTGCCCTACCTAACCTAACCTAACCTAACCTAACCTAACCTACCTAACCTAACCTAACCTGTTAGGTTAGTAACCAGTTAGTAACCAGTCATTTCACAGATTGACTGAAATGCTTAGTCATTTCACGAAATGACTACATTTCACAGTCTGAATGTAACATATATATATAGAGAGAGAAGATATGTGGAAAGTACTTTGAATATACGGAGTAGAGTGCTCCCCCACTAAATGCGCCTTCAGTAAATGCGGATTCCCTATATGCGGTGGCTAATCAAAAATAATATATTTTAAGGAATCTGTAAATGCGGCTCGAAATTCTGTATATGCGGTTTGGCCGTTTTGATTCAAGGGGAAATACGTACTTCCCGCCATATTACCGAGTGTCGCCTACCGAAAATGCGGCCGATAGATGGCGGGTTGGGAGCGGTAACGCATTCATCCCAATGTTAAGGTCGTGTTTTTGCCCCCAAACACTACATTTTTGGTACAGCCACTTGACCAGCAGTCCTCTATCTAAGGTAAATGGAGTTATATTTGTTGTTTTATTTGATATTTCTAATGTAAAGTGTATCTTTCTTTCAGAAATGGTTATTGGGTGGATTATCGGGTGTATGGTAGGCTAACATGGGGTTAGTTCGGAGGGGCTGTCTGACCATAAGCATTTATTCCCATTGATTATTAACTCCACAATATGCGGATTCCGTAAATGCGGCGCATTTTTCAGCCCATATAGGCGCATTTACAGGGGGTGCACTGTAGATGGCAAGTTGCTGAAAGAAGTGAAGAGCATGTATGAGGGTGCAAAGGCGGCAATACGTGTGGAGAATGAGCAGAGCGAGTTCTTTGACCTGAAGGTTGGGTTGAAACAGGGGTGTGTGACGTTCCTGTGGATATATACATAAAATTTTAAGACTGAGTGCTCCACACATACGTGCAGTTTCAGTCTCTTGTCCTAATGGCGGCATTCCAGGCAACCCTGTTAAGGGCTGCTTCACTTGTCAAGTTTTTGGATTATTATGTTTTTTACACCAACCAACTTCACATGGGCGGGTGCCCAACCCCAAAAGGGGTTGAAATAGGGGAGCTATCCCCCCGCCAAAGGCGGCTTTCTAGGGCCTTTCCTAGCTGATGCTGAGAGGATTGGGTTCTAGTCATGTGGTGATGGGCTGGTCTATCAGAGTGAGAACTGAGCGATCTCTGCCATACCCATAGCATACTCTGACTGTTCCTTTTACTTGTATATTTTCTAGATCTCAAGTGACGGCGTCTCTTCCGTGGATTGACCTCCCAATCTACCAAGATTGGAAGCCAAAGCGTCACATTTTTCCTTTGCTCCTCAACTTTCTCTTCATAATTGCTGAGGGGCACAGGGCCCTGGGTGGGGCTTTGATTTCCCGGGCATTTACGCACCCTCCTCAGCTCCCCTCCATGGATTGGCTTCGGTCACCCAGGCTTTATTGTGGTCGGCAGGGAGGGTTCTGTGGGGGCGCTCCGTTATGGCCTTGGTCTTGCTCAGGGCCTTGGGGCTGTTCGGCCAGGCAGCTTGGGGAACAACAACAACTTCACATCTAATTTCAATTAATGAAATCAACAAATACATGTGGCACTCCGAGGACTCGAACCCAGGATACTCACATCGAAATTCCGCGCACTATGCATTTTTGAGATCGGCACGTATAGTCCGATCCCAGGTCTTCCTCGGTCCACCCATTGGTGTAGCTCCCTCCACAATCACAGACCTGCATTTTTTCACTCAATTTTGTTCATCCATTCTCTCCATATGTCCATACCATCCCAGTCTACTTGTATGCATCACCTCGCTAATACTCTTTATGGAAAAGAGCGGTGCATACCCATGTGCAGTGTGTGGAAAGGGTGTGGGCGTTAACTCAATTCAATGTAGCATCTGTCGATGTTGGGTACACCATGGGAGTAAGCGCTGTAGTAGAATAAAGGGGCCCCTGCCGAAGGATAAGTCAGAAATAGAGAAATATGAGTGCGTAGTGTGCAAAGGCGAGCTTGTGTTAAGTGATGATCCTGTGGCTGTGAATTTTTGGAAATGAGTCTTTGGAGCTGGTGAACAAGTTTTGTTACCTAGGAGATACCATCTCTGCCGGTGGTGGGGCCGAGGCTGCCACTGTTGCTAGAATTAGGTGTAGCTGGGGGAAGTTCAGAGAATTGATGCCAATCCTGACCATGAAAAGAATGCCTCTCCCCCTGAAGGGAAAGGTGTATGCCTCATGTGTTAGAAGTGCAATGACGTATGCCTCAGAAACATGGGCCGTTAAAGTAGAGGATGTCAACAGAATGGAGCGTAATGAGATGAGAATGGTGAGATGGATGTGTGGGGCCAGGCTACAGGATAGAATAACAAATGTTGAGCTGAGGAGACGTTTAGGTATAAGAGTATTAGCGAGGTGATGCGTACAAGTAGACTGGGATGGTATGGACATGTGGAGAGAATGGATGAACAAAATTGGGTGAAAAATGCAGGTCTGTGATTGTGGAGGGAGCTGCACCAAGGGGTGGACCGAGGAAGACCTGGGATCGGACTATACGCGCCGATCTCAAATCCAAGAACTTGACAAGTGAAGCAGCCCTTAACGCCGCCATTAGGACATGAGACTGAAACTGCACTGATGTGTGGAACACTCAGTCTCACACACGAATACATCCCTCAACTCACCATAAACAACACACCCCTAACACATGCACACACACCCAGGATCCTAGGAGTGGCATATGATGCTCATATGACATTCAAACAGCACACCACAAACATTAAAAAGAAACTGACACCCAGACTTAACGCCCTCAGGTCACTTGCTCACACAAAATTTGGACACAACAAAGAAACTACCACCACAGTATATAAACAATACATAAGATCAGTGATGGAATACGCAAGCCCAGCCTGGGCTTCTAACCTAGCTGAAACACATCATAAGACCTTACAGACTATTCAAAACAAAGCCCTGAAGATCATTACAGGCTGCACAGCTACTGCACCCACAGATCACCTACATCAAGAAACCAAAATCCTCAAAGTCAAAGACCATCTGGACATGAGAGGCACTCAATTCCTGGCAGCAGCCTCCACGAACCAAGACCACCCACTAAACTACATGGCAACACACCCACAGACACCAAGAAATATCAAAACAACACCCAGCACACGGTATCACACACAATTATTGTCCTCTCTCCCTCCCTGCCCACCCCGAACCACTTCCAAAAGCACATCCATACTCATATCTCTCACCGATCCATCCACTCACTCACAGACAACACAGCTGCATGCACGACCTCCCGAAATCCATCCTTCCGAATCCTCCCTTCCTCGCGAGGACAGAGTCCACCTGGCCAGGCTGAGATGCGGACACCATCCAGCTCTCCTGAGCTATCAGAAGAGACTGGATGACTCCGTTGTCGACGCCTGCCCGGGATGTAACACAGCACCCCATACCATTAAACACATCATAGAAGACTGCATTTCACACAACCACTTACGCCAACAACACAATCTACACTCAATGAGAGCTCTGTGGGAAAGCCCGATCGTGGCCATGGCCTTTCTCAGGGACTCGGGGCTGTTCGGCCAGGCAGCTTAGGGAACAACAACAACAACAACAACACTCAGTCTTAAAATTTTATGTATGTATGTATGTATGCATACCTAAACATCTCCTCAGCTCATCATTTGTTATTCTATCCTGCAGCCTAGCCCCACACATCCATCTCACCATTCTCATCTCATTACGTTCCATTCTGTTGACATCCTCTACTTTAACGGCCCATGTTTCTGAGGCATACGTCATTGCACTTCTAACACATTTCTAACACCTTTCCCTTCAGGGGGTGAGACATTCTTTTCATGGTCAGAATTGGCAGCAGTTCTCTGAACTTCCCCCAGCCACATCTAATTCTAGCGACAGTGGCAGCCTAGGCCCCACCACCGGCAGAGATGGTATCTCCTAGGTAACAAAACTTGTTCACCAGCTCCAATGACATATTTCCAAAATTCACAGCCACAGGATCATCACTTAACACAAGCTCGTCTTTGCACACTACGCACTAAAATTTCTCTATTTCTGACTTATCCTTCGGCAGGGGTCCTCTTATTCTAGTACAGCGCTTACTCCCATGGTGCACCCAACATCGACAGATGCTACATCGAATCGAGTTAGCGCCCACACCCTTTCAACACACTGCACATGGGTATGCACCGCTCTTTTCCACATTGCCTCGTCTCAATCTACAGTGCATAACCTTGGTTTTGTTAATATTGACTCTTAAACCCTTGCTCGCCATGCCCTCTTTCCATCTTCTGAATTTGGCCCCCGCATCTTGCATATTGTCAGCTATTAGGACTAAATCGTCTGCATAAAACAGTTCCAACGGGAGTCCGCTTCTAAAAACTCAAGACAGTGCCTCCAGGACCATAATAAAGAGGGGGCTTAACACTGAACTCTGAAGAACTCCAACACGGACTGTGAACTTATCACTCAGTACACCTTTCACCCTCACCGCAGTTCGCGAATCCTCATACATCTTCATTATCACACACACCAGCCACTCTTCCACACCAAGTTTCCTCATAGCCAACTGCACAACATCTCTAGGCACCCTGTCAAAGGCCTTCTCCAGATCTACAAACACAAAGTAAAGATCCCTGCCTTTTAGTAAGTATCTTTCTTGTACCTGCCTAACTATGAAGATAGCATCAGTTGTACCATGCCCTGGCATAAAACCAAACTGCATATCATCAATGGGGATGCTTTGCCTGATCAAACCCTCAAAGACTCTCTCACAGACCTTCTTGATTTGGTCAAGCATTTTCAGGCCCCTATAATTACCTCTATCTAGCGCATCCCCTGTTGCTTTGTATATATTTACTATTACACTTTTTTGCCAATCCACGGGGATTTTCTCATCTTTAATAATGGTGTTTATCAACTCAGTAACTAAGTTGACACCAGTCTCCCCTGAGGCTTGTATCATCTCAGCGACAATGTCAGAGCACCCTGGAGCTTTACCGTCCTTCATTTTATTGATTGCGTCGCTCATTACAGCTGGTGCTATCAAAGGAGGGGGTCCAGATATTGGTTTTTCGATACTAAGCTGTTCCTTATCCCATTCAAACACTACATTTAGCAAACGTTCATAGTGTGCCTTCCATGCTTCTCTGATTTCATTTTCTGCATATACAATCTTCCCATTATCGTTTCTAACACACTGTTAATCTATAATATCCCTACTGTCATTTTTAACTCGGCTAGCTAGGTTGAAGATCCCATTGGGATTGTCAGTGTTACACACTTGTTCGAGGACCAGGTCCTTAGTGCCTTTTTTAGCACTGTAAGTAACTCCTTATGCAGTTCGTTTAGCTGCCTTGTATTACTCCTTGCTGCCTCCCTTCTTCCATGCTTTGAAGCATCTCCTTTTCTCTTTCACAGCAAGTTCTACCTCATCGTTCCACCACCAGGAGGTCTTATTCCTGGGGTGACCCTTTGTTTTCCCACAGACTTAGTCAGTGGCAGCGAGAAGGCTATGCTTAAGAAAATTCCATTGAATATTTACATCGCTAGGCCTAGCTTCCTTATTTCTATTCATTTCCTCCAGTTCACTATGAAACCTATCCCTAACTTCCTTGTTCTTCAGCAGCCACACTTTCCTTTTGGGCATGTATATCTTCTTGCGCTTAGGATCTCTGTATAAGCTCATGTTGTTTACTGTATATATGGATGGACTCATGAAAGAAATACAAGGAAGAGCAGTGGATGTTGTATCGCTGATAAGGGAGGGAAATGAGTGGAAGCTACCTGTACTGCTATTTGCTGATGATACAGTTCTGATGAGCGATAATGAATGGGAGTTGCAGGGTCTGGTAAATATGTTTGAATAAGTGTGCGAAAAACGGAATCTGAAGGCAAATGCGGGGAAGACCAAGGTTATGGTCTTCGAAAGGGGTGAAGCCACAGAGTGTGAGTGAAGTTGAACGGTCAGGCAATGGAGATTGTCAGCTCATTTAAGTATCTGGGCAGTGTGTTGAGTAAAGATGGGACTATGGATGAAGAAGTGCGGGAGAGGGTACAACAGGGGAAGAGGGTTGTAGGAACGCTGAAAGCAATAACAAGAAATAGGTGGTCAGTATGGAAGTGAAGAAGTTTTTGCATGACAGTGTGGTAATCCCGACACTGACTTACGGAAGCGAAGCATGGACGTTGGTGGAGAGACTCAGACCAAGAGTGAGAGGGGTGGAAATGAGTTACTTAAGAAGTGCGTGCGGAGTTACATGGAGGGATAGACAGACGAATGAGGATGTAAGACGGAGGTGGTGTGTGGAGGTAGATGTGCTGGAAGTCGTGAAAAGGAATACCTTGAGATGGTTCGGCCATATGGAACGTATTGGAAGCGAGAGAATGACTAAGAGGGTGTACGAGAGTGAGGTGGAAGGACAGAGAGGGAGAGGTAAACCGAAAAAGAGGTGGAAGGATGGAGTGAGGAAGTAACTGGATGAAGGCGGTGCTGGTTGGGAGGAGGGGCGTCGACTGACTGGAGACAGAGGTGCATGGGGGCGGTTCGTTCGTGGCCACCCCTTCGGGGATAACGTCGTCAGGCAATAGATAGGCATAGATAGATAGATAGATAGATACTGTAGATAGATAGATATAGAGAGAGAGAGAGAGAGAGAGAGAGAGAGAGAGAGAGAGAGAGAGAGAGAGAGAGAGAGAGAGAGAGAGAGAGAGAGAGAGATAGATAGATAGATAGATAGATAGATAGATAGATAGATATAGATAGATAGATACAGTGGAGCACCGACCTTCGCGGCTAATTGGTGCCGAAAAAAACCTGCGAAGATTGGGGGCATTGTTCTTATGGGAAAAGTGGTAATTGGTTCCAAATTTGTCCAATTAGTCACCCCTCAAGTACCCATTTTCCCCCAAATGCATCCAATATATACATATTATGAGGAAAATACTAATAAATACATACAGTAAACCCTCGCTAACTCGGACTAATTGGGGGGAGGCCACTTCCGAGAAGTCCGAAGTCCGACTTAAGAGAGGGAAAATTCCGAGTTAGAAGAGGGAGTCCGAGCCACCAGAGAAAACGGATATTGTCCGACTTAGTGTCCGACTAAGAGAGGAAAAATTCCGAATTAGAAGAGGGAGTCCGAGCCACCAGAGAAAACGGAGACTACCCTATCACTAATAACGTAGACTCAAGATTAATTACAGTACTGTACTGTACAGGTATATGGTAGACATAATATATCTCGGAATTTTCTGATATGTTCCGAGTTGTGAGGTGACCGGTCCGACAGACCACTTGGGCCCTCGGAGTTTTACCCTTATATCTCGGAATTTCCGAGATATATGGCCACCTGTCCGACAAGCCACTTTGGTCCTTCGGATACACATCAGATATCTCGGAATTTTGCCGAGATATACAGGGACATTTCCGAGAGGCCTATGCCATTCCGAGAAGTGCGGGTTTTCGAGTAAAAAGAGTCCGAGTTAGCGAGGGTTTACTGTATTATAAGGATATTACTTACCACACAGACTTTATTTTACATCATTGTCATATATAACCTAGCCTAACTCGTCGTCAATTGACCCTACCAGAAATTCTTGGAGTTGCCGCGCCTGACACGTTGTTTTGTACAGTAAGCGACCTGGGCCCTTTAACCCTTGTCTAGCGGGGTGTTTTGGGCTCATTTGGGCATATTCAGGCCCTCCTGCATGATAAATCAAGCATTTAGGGGAGGTGTGGTGGAGTGGTCTTGCCACTGGCCTGGTAATCCAAAGGTCCCGGGTTCAAATCCCGATGTATCAATGGGAAGATATTATTGGGATGGAATTTGTGCTGTACCCAGTATCAGTGCATTACCACAAGCCCACCGAAACGTCAATAAAATACCCTCATTGTTCCCTGATTAAATAGCACTGTATGAATATTCCCATATTCAAAATATGCTATAGGGGTGCAATGCCTGGTGAGTTATCTGCTCAACAGGTGGCGTTGTGTGTGTGTAAGTGTGGGAGTCCGAGTGTAGGGAGTGAGACAGTGAAGCACGGGAACGAGGTGGCTTCAGAGATGGGGTCGTTTCGGGCCATGAGTGAGCACCGTGCCTCATGTGAAGGCAAGATGGCAGGTGCTCGTTGTACTCGACGTGCTTCACATGTCTCACTCCCTAGACTGGAACAAGACCTCACGGGCTTCACTGTTCATTGTAAAGCGGTGAATGTTAAGGCTCTCAGCCTATGCCCGAGAGGAAGTAAGTTGGAATATAGAAAAAAAAAAAAAAAAAAAAAAAAATCTGCATGATTTTTTTTTTTTTTTTAGCAAAAGACTAGGCACTAAAAGCTTCAAAATGAGACCAGAACGAGCTACGTAGCATTCGTGGTTCTCTTGCAGTGGTGCCACGAACATGGAAGTTTAGCATATATCGGTATATTTTTCCCAGCTATGCTCACTACTGGCTACACTGCCGGCCTCTCGAGAACACAGGGAACATGAGTTAATGGGCGGCGGTAAGCCCTGGGAGTCGGCTGTCTGGCCCGCTGCTCTCCCGGCCATTTGCACTCGATTTTAACTCTTTAAAAGCCTTAATAATGCTCCTAACTTGCTGCAAATTGGTGCACGACTTAAGTCGAGCGCCGCTCTTTAAGGGTTAAATGGCGATATCCCGCAGTTCTTCACCCTCCCTCTCCATCAATAATTCTTAACTATAAGCTATATGTCGTACTTTCTATAGCTGACACACATTGCAGTCATTGCATATTGATGCTCATTATATTTTAAAGTCACCCATAAGATTAAAAAACTTAGCCTATATTTATATCTATAAGGAAGAAGATATTTTTGCACTTTTTTGTTATGATATTTCCCAGCTAACCTAATCCCACAAGGACCCCAATGGAAATACGCCTAACGGCCTTATTGGGCTATCCTTAGTTGGAATGATGCAAGGCTGGTACATGTCATATTTGTAACAAACTATGTAGTACCAACTCTGTAAATTGCTAACTAAATAAATATTATTATTATTATTATTATTATTATTATCTAGTACATACATACATACATACATACATAAAATTTTAAGACTGAGTGTTCCACACATAAGTGCAGTTTCAGTCTCTTGTCCTAATGGCGGCATTCCAGGCAACCCTGTTAAGGGCTGCTTCACTTGTCAAGTTCTTGGATTTGAGATCGGCGCGTATAGTCCGATCACAGGTCTTCCTCGGTCCACCCCTTGGTGCAGCTCCCTCCACAATCACAGACCTGCATTTTTTCACCCAATTTTGTTCATCCATTCTCTCCACATGTCCATACCATCCCAGTCTACTTGTACGCATCACCTCGCTAATACTCTTTATACCTAAACGTCTCCTCAGCTCAACATTTGTTATTCTATCCTGTAGCCTGGCCCCACACATCCATCTCACCATTCTCATCTCATTACGCTCCATTCTGTTGACATCCTCTACTTTAACGGCCCATGTTTCTGAGGCATACGTCATTGCACTTCTAACACATGAGGCATACACCTTTCCCTTCAGGGGGAGAGGCATTCTTTTCATGGTCAGGATTGGCATCAATTCTCTGAACTTCCCCCAGCCACACCTAATTCTAGCAACAGTGGCAGCCTCAGCCCCACCACCGGCAGAGATGGTATCTCCTAGGTAACAAAACTTGTTCACCAGCTCCAAAGACTCATTTCCAAAATTCACAGCCACAGGATCATCACTTAACACAAGCTCGCCTTTGCACACTACGCACTCAAATTTCTCTATTTCTGACTTATCCTTCGGCAGGGGCCCCTTTATTCTACTACAGCGCTTACTCCCATGGTGTACCCAACATCGACAGATGCTACATTGAATTGAGTTAACGCCCTCTCCCTTTCCACACACTGCACATGGGTATGCACCGCTCTTTTCCACATTGCCTCGTCTCAAACTACAATGCATAACCTTGGTTTTGTTAATATTGACTCCCTCTGTTCCCGGAAGGGCTCTTGAACGCCCATAAAAAAGCATACACGAGCTACCCGGAAGGGCTCTTAAACACCCATGACGTCAAAGCCTGTGTGAGTCGGTCCGACGCATGTAAACAACATTTGGACCGACGCTCCGCATCTCCGGCCACAAGAAGGAGAGCGTCGCTTGTTCGTGTGTGCCTGTATGTTGTTGTTAAGTATCGAAAAGTGGTGTAAAGTGGCTGTTTTGGCCATAAAGTTATCTCCAATGAAATCATCATCACAGCTCAACCAGTTGACTTAGAGAGCTCTACTTAATGCCATTCTACAGGTAAATAACACAGCTACGCTTGGGGATGCGCGAGAGAATGCGGGAAGCAGTCTGATTAACGAATATATGGTAGCCTAGCCTAGACGTTTTCGGCCAAACACCCGGTTTTCGAGGAATATATATATAATACATAGCCGGGGCTGGAGGGTAAAACCCTTGCTCGCCATGCCATCTCTCCACTCTCTAAATTTGGCCTCAGCATCCTGCATACTGTCAGCTATTAGGACTAAATCGTCTGCATAAAACAGTTCCAACGGGAGTCCGCCTCTAAAAATTCTAGACAGCGCCTCCAAGACCATAATAAAGAGGAGGGGGCTTAACACTGAACCCTGATGGACTCCAACACGGACTGCGAACTCATCACTCAGTACACCCTTCACCCTCACCGAACTTCGCGAATCCTCATACATCTTCATTATCACACGCACCAGCCACTCTTCCACACCAAGTTTCCTCATAGCCCACTGTACAACATCTCTAGGTACCCTATCAAAGGCCTTCTCCAGGTCCACAAACACAAAGTAAAGATCCCTGCCTTTTAGTAAGTATCTTTCCTGTATCTGCCTGACTATGAAGATAGCATCGGTTGTACCACGTCCTGGCATAAAACCAAACTGCATATCATCAAAGAGATGCTTTGCCTGATCAAACCCTCAAGGACTCTCTCACAGACCTTCATGATTTGGTCAAGCATTTTCAGGCCCCTATAATTTCCTCTATCTAGCGCATCCCTTTTTCCTTTGTATATAATTATTTACTATTACACTTTTGAGCCAATCCTCTGGGATTTTCTCATCTTTAATAATGGTGTTTATCAACTCAGTGACTAAGTTTACACCAATCTCCCCTGAGGCTTTTATCATCTCAGCGACAATGTCGGAGCAACCTGGAGCTTTACCGTCCTTCATTTTATTGATTGCGTCGCTCACTACAGCTGGTGCTATCAAAGGAGGGGACCCAGATATTGGTTTTTCGATACTAAGCTGTTCCTTATCCCATTCAAACTCTACATTTAGCAATCGTTCATAGTGTACCTTCCATGCTTCTCTGATTTCATTTTCTGCATACACAATCTTCCCATTATCATCTCTAACACACTGTTCACC
Organism: Paralithodes platypus; assembly: GCA_032716605.1. Classification (NCBI taxonomy): domain Eukaryota; kingdom Metazoa; phylum Arthropoda; class Malacostraca; order Decapoda; family Lithodidae; genus Paralithodes; species Paralithodes platypus. The sequence continues at coordinate 39,654,928 of CM064568.1, read as the reverse complement.
TATAATATCCCTACTGTCATTTTTAACTCGCCTAGCTAGGTTGAAGATCCCATTGGGATTGTCAGTGTTACACACTTGTTCGAGGACCAGGTCCTTAATGCAATTTTTAGCATTGTAAATAACTCTTTTGGCAGTTCGTTTAGCTGCCTGGTATTCCTCCCTGCTGCCTCCTTTCTTCCATGCTTTGAAGCATCTCCTTTTCTCTTTCACAGCATGTTCTACCTCATCGTTCCACCACCAGGAGGTCTTATTCCTGGGGTGACCCTTTGTTTTCCCACAGACTTAGTCAGTGGCAGCGAGAAGGCTATGCTTAAGAAAATTCCATTGAATATTTACATCGCTAGGCCTAGCTTCCTTATTTCTATTCATTTCCTCCAGTTCACTATGAAACCTATCCCTAACTTCCTTGTTCTTCAGCAGCCACACTTTCCTTTTGGGCATGTAATGTATATCTTCTTGCGCTTAGGATCTCTGTATAAGCTCATGTTGTTTACTGTATATATGGATGGACTCATGAAAGAAATACAAGGAAGAGCAGTGGATGTTGGTGTATCGCTGATAAGGGAGGGAAATGAGTGGAAGCTACCTGTACTGCTATTTGCTGATGATACAGTTCTGATGAGCGATAATGAATGGGAGTTGCAGGGTCTGGTAAATATGTTTGAATAAGTGTGCGAAAAACGGAATCTGAAGGCAAATGCGGGGAAGACCAAGGTTATGGTCTTCGAAAGGGGTGAAGCCACAGAGTGTGAGGTGAAGTTGAACGGTCAGGCAATGGAGATTGTCAGCTCATTTAAGTATCTGGGCAGTGTGTTGAGTAAAGATGGGACTATGGTGAAGAAGTGAGAGAGGGTACAACAGGGAAGAGGGTTGTAGGAACGCTGAAAGCAATAACAAGAAATAGGGTGGTCAGTATGGAAGTGAAGAAGTTTTGCATGACAGTGTGGTAATCCCGACACTGACTTACGGAAGCGAAGCATGGACGTTGGTGGAGAGACTCAGACCAAGAGTGAGAGGGGTGGAAATGAGTTACTTAAGAAGTGCGTGCGGAGTTACATGGAGGGATAGACAGACGAATGAGGATGTAAGACGGAGGTGTGGTGTGGAGGTAGATGTGCTGGAAAGTCGTGAAAAGGAATACCTTGAGATGGTTCGGCCATATGGAACGTATTGGAAGCGAGAGAATGACTAAGAGGGTGTACGAGAGTGAGGTGGAAGGACAGAGAGGGAGAGGTAAACCGAAAAAGAGGTGGAAGGATGGAGTGAGGAAGTAACTGGATGAAGGCGGTGCTGGTTGGGAGGAGGGGCGTCGACTGACTGGAGACAGAGGTGCATGGGGGCGGTTCGTTCGTGGCCACCCCTTCGGGGATAACGTCGTCAGGCAATAGATAGGCCTAGATAGATAGATGGCTAGATAGATACTGTAGATAGATAGATAGAGAGAGAGAGAGAGAGAGAGAGAGAGAGAGAGAGAGAGAGAGAGAGAGAGAGAGAGAGAGAGAGAGAGAGAGAGAGAGATATAGAGAGATAGATAAATAGATAGATAGATATAGATAGATAGATACAGTGGAGCACCGACCTTCGCGGCTAATTGGTGCCGAAAAAAACCTGCGAAGATTGGGGGCATTGTTCTTATGGGAAAAGTGGTAATTGGTTCCAAATTTGTCCAATTAGTCACCCCTCAAGTACCCATTTTCCCCCAAATGCATCCAATATATACATATTATGAGGAAAATACTAATAAATACATACAGTAAACCCTCGCTAACTCGGACTAATTGGGGGGAGGCCACTTCCGAGAAGTCCGAAGTCCGACTTAAGAGAGGGAAAATTCCGAGTTAGAAGAGGGAGTCCGAGCCACCAGAGAAAACGGATATTGTCCGACTTAGTGTCCGACTAAGAGAGGAAAAATTCCGAATTAGAAGAGGGAGTCCGAGCCACCAGAGAAAACGGAGACTACCCTATCACTAATAACGTAGACTTAAGATTAATTACAGTACTGTACTGTACAGGTATATGGTAGACATAATATATCTCGGAATTTTCTGATATGTTCCGAGTTGTGAGGTGACCGGTCCGACAGACCACTTGGGCCCTCGGAGTTTTACCCTTATATCTCGGAATTTCCGAGATATATGGCCACCTGTCCGACAAGCCACTTTGGTCCTTCGGATACACATCAGATATCTCGGAATTTTGCCGAGATATACAGGGACATTTCCGAGAGGCCTATGCCATTCCGAGAAGTGCGGGTTTTCGAGTAAAAAGAGTCCGAGTTAGCGAGGGTTTACTGTATTATAAGGTATTACTTACCACACAGACTTTATTTTACATCATTGTCATATATAACCTAGCCTAACTCGTCGTCAATTGACCCTACCAGAAATTCTTGGAGTTGCCGCGCCTGACACGTTGTTTTGTACAGTAAGCGACCTGGGCCCTTTAACCCTTGTCTAGCGGGGTGTTTTGGGCTCATTTGGGCATATTCAGGCCCTCCTGCATGATAAATCAAGCATTTAGGGGAGGTGTGGTGGAGTGGTCTTGCCACTGGCCTGGTAATCCAAAGGTCCCGGGTTCAAATCCCGATGTATCAATGGGAAGATATTATTGGGATGGAATTTGTGCTGTACAGTATCAGTGCATTACCACAAGCCACCGAAACGTCAATAAAATACCCTCATTGTTCCCTGATTAAATAGCACTGTATGAATATTCCATATTCAAAATATGCTATAGGGGTGCAATGCCTGGTGAGTTATCTGCTCAACAGGTGGTTTGTGTGTGTGTAAGTGTGGGAGTCCGAGTGTAGGGAGTGAGACAGTGAAGCACGGGAACGAGGTGGCTTCAGAGATGGGGTCGTTTCGGGCCATGAGTGAGCACCGTGCCTCATGTGAAGGCAAGATGGCAGGTGCTCGTTGTACTCAACGTGCTTCACATGTCTCACTCCCTAGACTGGAACAAGACCTCACGGGCTTCACTGTTCATTGTAAAGCGGTGAATGTTAAGGCTCTCAGCCTATGCCCGAGAGGAAGTAAGTTGGAATATAGAAAAAAAAAAAAAAAAAAAAAAAAATCTGCATGATTTTTTTTTTTTTTTTAGCAAAAGACTAGGCACTAAAAGCTTCAAAATGAGACCAGAACGAGCTACGTAGCATTCGTGGTTCTCTTGCAGTGGTGCCACGAACATGGAAGTTTAGCATATATCGGTATATTTTTCCCAGCTATGCTCACTACTGGCTACACTGCCGGCCTCTCGAGAACACAGGGAACATGAGTTAATCGGTAAGCCCTGGGAGTCGGCTGTCTGGCCCGCTGCGCTCCCGGCCATTTGCACTCGATTTTAACTCTTTAAAAGCCTTAATAATGCTCCTAACTTGCTGCAAATTGGTGCACGACTTAAGTCGAGCGCCGCTCTTTAAGGGTTAAATGGCGATATCCCGCAGTTCTTCAGCCTCCTTCTCCATCAATAGTTTTTAACTATAACTATAAGCTATATGTCGTACTTTCTATAGCTGACACACATTGCAGTCATTGCATATTGATGCTCATTATATTTTAAAGTCACCCATAAGATTAAAAAACTTAGCCTATATTTATATCTATAAGGAAGAAGATATTTTTGCACCTTTTTGTTATGATATGTCCAGCTAACCTAATCCACAAGGACCCCAATGGAAATACGCCTAACGGCCTTATTGGGCTATCCTTAGTTGGAATGATGCAAGGCTGGTACATGTCATATTTGTAACAAACTATGTGGTACCAACTCTGTAAATTGCTAACTAAATAAATATTATTATTATTATTATTATTATTATCTAGTACATACATACATACATACATAAATTTTAAGACTGAGTGTTCCACACATAAGTGCAGTTTCAGTCTCTTGTCCTAATGGCGGCATTCCAGGCAACCCTGTTAAGGGCTGCTTCACTTGTCAAGTTCTTGGATTTGAGATCGGCGCGTATAGTCGATCCCAGGTCTTCCTCGGTCCACCCCTTGGTGCAGCTCCCTCCACAATCACAGACCTGCATTTTTTCACCCAATTTTGTTCATCCATTCTCTCCACATGTCCATACCATCCCAGTCTACTTGTACGCATCACCTCGCTAATACTCTTTATACCTAAACGTCTCCTCAGCTCAACATTTGTTATTCTATCCTGTAGCCTGGCCCCACACATCCATCTCACCATTCTCATCTCATTACGCTCCATTCTGTTGACATCCTCTACTTTAACGGCCCATGTTTCTGAGGCATACGTCATTGCACTTCTAACACATGAGGCATACACCTTTCCCTTCAGGGGGAGAGGCATTCTTTTCATGGTCAGGATTGGCATCAATTCTCTGAACTTCCCCCAGCCACACCTAATTCTAGCAACAGTGGCAGCAGATGGTATCTCCTAGGTAACAAAACTTGTTCACCAGCTCCAAAGACTCATTTCCAAAATTCACAGCCACAGGATCATCACTTAACACAAGCTCGCCTTTGCACACTACGCACTCAAATTTCTCTATTTCTGACTTATCCTTCGGCAGGGGCCCCTTTATTCTACTACAGCGCTTACTCCCATGGTGTACCCAACATCGACAGATGCTACATTGAATTGAGTTAACGCCCTCTCCCTTTCCACACACTGCACATGGGTATGCACCGCTCTTTTCCACATTGCCTCGTCTCAAACTACAATGCATAACCTTGGTTTTGTTAATATTGACTCCCTCTGTTCCCGGAAGGGCTCTTGAACGCCCATAAAAAAGCATACACGAGCTACCCGGAAGGGCTCTTAAACACCCATGACGTCAAAGCCTGTGAGCTTGGTGTGTGAGGCGTCGGTCCGACGCATGTAAACAACAGCCGGTGGACCGACGCTCCGCATCTCCGGCCACAAGAAGGAGAGCGTCGCTTGTTCGTGTGTGCCTGTATTGTTAAGTATCGAAAAGTGGTGTAAAGTGGCTGTTTTGGCCATAAAGTTATCTCCAATGAAATCATCATCACAGCTCAACCAGTTGACTTAGAGAGCTCTACTTAATGCCATTCTACAGGTAAATAACACAGCTACGCTTGGGGATGCGCGAGAATGCGGGAAGCAGTCTGATTAACGAATATATGGTAGCCTAGCCTAGACGTTTTTCGGCCAAAACACCCGGTTTTCGAGGAATATATATATAATACATAGCCGGGGCTGGAGGGTTAAACCCTTGCTCGCCATGCCATCTCTCCACTCTCTAAATTTGGCCTCAGCATCCTGCATACTGTCAGCTATTAGGACTAAATCGTCTGCATAAAACAGTTCCAACGGGAGTCCGCCTCTAAAAATTCTAGACAGCGCCTCCAAGACCATAATAAAGAGGAGGGGGCTTAACACTGAACCCTGATGGACTCCAACACGGACTGCGAACTCATCACTCAGTACACCCTTCACCCTCACCGAACTTCGCGAATCCTCATACATCTTCATTATCACACGCACCAGCCACTCTTCCACACCAAGTTTCCTCATAGCCCACTGTACAACATCTCTAGGTACCCTATCAAAGGCCTTCTCCAGGTCCACAAACACAAAGTAAAGATCCCTGCCTTTTAGTAAGTATCTTTCCTGTATCTGCCTGACTATGAAGATAGCATCGGTTGTACCACGTCCTGGCATAAAACCAAACTGCATATCATCAATAGAGATGCTTTGCCTGATCAAACCCTCAAGGACTCTCTCACAGACCTTCATGATTTGGTCAAGCATTTTCAGGCCCCTATAATTTCCTCTATCTAGCGCATCCCTTTTTCCTTTGTATATAATTATTTACTATTACACTTTTGAGCCAATCCTCTGGGATTTTCTCATCTTTAATAATGGTGTTTATCAACTCAGTGACTAAGTTTACACCAATCTCCCCTGAGGCTTTTATCATCTCAGCGACAATGTCGGAGCAACCTGGAGCTTTACCGTCCTTCATTTTATTGATTGCGTCGCTCACTACAGCTGGTGCTATCAAAGGAGGGGACCCAGATATTGGTTTTTCGATACTAAGCTGTTCCTTATCCCATTCAAACTCTACATTTAGCAATCGTTCATAGTGTACCTTCCATGCTTCTCTGATTTCATTTTCTGCATACACAATCTTCCCATTATCATCTCTAACACACTGTTCACCTATAATATCCCTACTGTCATTTTTAACTCGCCTAGCTAGGTTGAAGATCCCATTGGGATTGTCAGTGTTACACACTTGTTCGAGGACCAGGTCCTTAATGCAATTTTTAGCATTGTAAATAACTCTTTTGGCAGTTCGTTTAGCTGCCTGGTATTCCTCCCTGCTGCCTCCTTTCTTCCATGCTTTGAAGCATCTCCTTTTCTCTTTCACAGCATGTTCTACCTCATCGTTCCACCACCAAGAGGTCTTATTCCTGGGGTGACCCTTTGTTTTCCCACAGACTTTGTCAGTGGCAGCGATAAGGCTATGCTTAAGAAAGTTCCATTGGCTATTTACATCGTTAGGCCTAGCTTCCTTATTTCTATTCATTTCCTCCAGTTCATTATGAAACCTATCCCTAACTTCCTTGTCCTTCAGCAGCCACACTTTCCTTTTGGGTATGTAAACCTTCTTGCGCTTAGGATCTCTGTATAAGCTCATGTCGCACACAAGTAGCTTATGCTGGGGGATACATTCTTCACTCGGGATGACCTTTACATCTCGAACTAGTTTCCAGTCTTTCCTGTTAACCAAGAAGTAATCTATCTGGCTACTGGAGACCCCAGAGTTATATGTGATCAGGTGGCTCTGTCTTTTCTTGAACTTTGTGTTACACACAACCATGTTGAGTGCAACGCAGGACTCCAATATATATTCGCCTTCTAGATTTTTCCTTCCGTAACCAATTCCTCCATGCACCCCCTCGTATCCATCTGCAGATGCTCCCACGTGACCATTGAGGTCCCCCCCCACGATAGTTATTTCGTTCTCCGAGAGGCCTGAAATGACACTGACGGTGTCATTCCAGAAGTCCTCTTTTATCTCTTTCTGTAAACCAGCCTGTGGGGCATATGCAGATATCACATTCAGAATTCTTTCACCAACTTTCAACTTCAAAACAATCAGCCTTTCACTAACTCTCGTAATCTGAAGCACACTTTCCGCCAGCTCTTCAGCCACCAGAACACCCACTCCTCCTTTCGCTTTATCAGTATCCACACCCATCCAGTATATCCTATATCTTTTCCTCCTTCCGACAATCCACTGTACCCCATGCCTCTTCCAGAGTGTTTCCTGGGTACAGCAGACGTCCACTCGCCTCCTCTCACACATCTCAGCCACTTCATTCGCACGCAGATTCAAACTACCAACATTCACACTAGCAAGTCTGAGTTTGTGGGGGGCATTTGTCATTGTCCTGTGCAGTTTTGTTTCATCGGACTTACGTTTATTTTCTTTGATTTTAGTCATAGTTAGGTAGGTTGGCTGGCAGATGGGCATCACCCCCCCCCAGAACTCCGGCTCCAGTCTACCCCGGGACCATTCCCAGCACCATCCCCCAAGTGATTACAAGGGGGTAGGATCCGGTGGCCTCGGTACGCCCCACCAGAACCAGCCGCAGGGACGCACCCCGTGCGCGTACACGGCACTACGACTGGCCTGATATTTTTCGCCAAATGACAGGGCAGCCTCCAGATGCGCTACCACCAGGACCGGCCCGCTATACTATCGGGCGGAAAGTGCCAGTCCGGGAAACACTACGTACTGTACCCTCTGGATCCATTTCGTCCAGGTTGGGCCCAGGGCGCCAGGGCCGGGTCCAGAGGGAGCGACACCCACTGCCAGTGTGCCGCCATTAGGCAACTTGGAGCAAGTACAATGAAGCCCTGTCACAGCACTATCATATAGAGACAATGCCAGCACCAATAACAAGGCTTCATTGTATAGTGATGGCTACTTGGTCCGCAAGTCTATCACCATCCCCCCTATTAGTCGCCTTGTACGAAATGCAGTAGGATGCGTGAGGCATATTCTTTTTTTCCTCCACCATTAGATGAAGGCCCCCTTACCCCCTGGGGGGGGGGGTATACAGTATAGTAAAAACAAGCATAATCGTAAGAAATCCTGATAAATTTGGCATAGCCTAGGTGTTAAATTATAGGTTTGAGTCCCGAAGGGAAGAAGGAAAACCTAAAATTTAGTAGTGGCCCCGGAATCATTGACGATAAGCCTTAACGTAGGTAATGGCCAATCTTTGAACTCAAGCTTGTCTTTCAAACTTCCCGCCCGGGAGAGAACAAAATATGATTGCCACACATCGTGAGCGAAACGCTCTTAAAAAAATACTCACGGACTCGTCCTTATGATGTGGGTACCACTAATAGAAAAAACTAGTTATGGCCTTGGCCTTGCTCGGGGCCTTGGGGCTGTTCGGCCAGGCAGCTTGGGGAACAACAACAACAACAACAACAACAACTAGTAAAAAATAATGAAATAAACAAAAAATTAAACTTTGATCTTTGCATTGCGCTTCTCATACGTCTGCTGTTTGTGTATGCTCCACCTCACTCATCGAAGCACTGGCTCGCCCTTAATCTGACATATCAAGACTCTCAAAATAAGCAGATGAATGGGAAGGGGATGGAAGGGAGGGCCAAAATCGTCAATGATTCCGGGGCCACTACTAAATATTAGGTTTTCCTTCTTCACTTCGGGACTCAAACCTATAATTTATTAGTGGCCCCTTCATCATTGACGATGCGCCTGATATCTCAAGACTGGAGGGGGACATTCATCATGAACATCAAAAACCACTAATAAATTACGGAGGTCCAAGGATACACTTACTAAAAAGATCAGTTTAATAAAAAGAACAAAGTATTGTATAGGCGGCGTTCCGTAAGGTAGCCTGCGGTGTTGTCACCTTTACGTTTGATAGAACAGTTGGTGAAACACATAAACTATACATAAGCCTATAATACAAAATTAAAATAAATCAGTTGTCAATGCTGATAACAAGTTATCCTATAGCCTATATATATATGCCTCAGATACTATATTACAAATATTTATACTCTCTCTTTTAATCTTAATCCTTAAGATTAATGAGTATATACAGTTGGTCCTTCGGTAACGCGGCCAATGTGTTCTGGTGTTAGAAAAATCTGCGTTACCGAACCCATATGTTTACATGTTAAAGGTACCTTGGTGTTTTGGGGATTTCCACAAAGTCCACTTTTTCTCCATAGAAGCCTATGTTATAATAATTAATTAAATTATAAAGGTTATTTGACATGTGCAATGAGTTGATTTGCCCATTGCAACAACTCTTACCTCTGAATAAATATTTCGTTTAGGCTAGGCAGCTAGGCTAAGGAGAGAGAGTCCCAGCAGTAGCCGACATTTTTCGATCGAAGCTCTGAAATCCCGCCATCATATTTCTCACCTCACACAATAACTACACAATATAGGGTGTTCTAGTCTTCACCCAACGCACTGCAATAACCATATCTTCATCTGGTATGCATAAACACTTGGTTAGGCCATTTATTTGCAGAGATATGAGGATCGGTAGATATAAAAGGTAGATATAAAAGGGGAGAGATGAGACCTATAAGGGTACACTTTAAAACCAGGGCAGTGGCAGAGACGGTGACAAATTTTAGTTGGAGGCTAAATACAAATGAAAAACTGAAACATAATAATAATAATAATAAGCATGTTACTTATTTCTCATAAGCGCCAATTTTTCCGAAGAATTCACTAGCGCTCGGAAAGAGAAAGAAAAAGAACAAAATCAATGCATCAAAAGAAGGCTTATAACAACACATTTAACAATCACTAGCAGTGGCAAAACAGCCTAAACTCTATAGCCATCTGTCATGACACCTCTCTCAAGATCATAGCTTCTCTCAAAGAGAAAAGTCTTAAGTTGTCTCTTGAAGCATTCAACAGAACTCGAATGTCTCATGGACAGCGGCAACCTGTTATACTACCTAGGAGCCATGTAGAGAATGACCTCTCAAAGAAAGAAGACTGCTGGAAAGCCCTTGGTTCATCAAGACGAAAAGGGTCATTGTCATGACACACAACTACACCATGGTGTACCAGTGAGCGCCTGAGCAGCTCCGCAAGGTACCTAGGCTCACCAAATTTGAGAACCTTAAAAGTCACCAAACACAACTTAAATTCTATTCTTGCTCTTACTGGCAGCCAGTGCAGTTCTATGTGAAGATGTAGTAGGAGTTCTAGGTGGAACACCAAAAATGAGTCTTGCGGCCCTGTTAAGAACAGACTAAACTTTCTTTAAAATATAATTTGGAAGACCCACCAACAGGGCATTGCAATAATCAACACGAGAGAAGACCAATGAGTGAACCAACGTCAGGAGGCAACGTCTGGTTATAAACGGCTTCACCAAATAAGAGATTTCTGATGTGCAAGTAACAAGTTTTAACTATCTGGTTTACATGCTCTTTGAAATCTAATCGGGAGTTCATATATACACCCAGATTTCGAACAGAGTTGGCCGGTCGCAGCTGAGATCCACCCACATTGATGGAGAGGGCACCTACTATATCATCAGCTCTTCTATTTCCTCGGATGATGAGAATATCAGTTTTACCATCATTTAGTTTAAGTTTTCTCGCTCTCATCCACTTCTTGATATCAGACATCAACAATTCCATCTTACTCCGTATATCAACTATATTTGTGATTCTCACATAAATCTGGGTGTCATCTGCATAAAAGTGAAAGGTGACATTATGTGCACGAAGCAGAAGAGACAAACTGCTGATATAAATTATAAATAGGATAGGACCTCTGGGGATTAGGGAATAGAATATGCCCCACGTGCCTTCTGCGTGTCGTAAGAGGCGACTAAAGAGGTTGGGTCGGTGGGCTTGCGACCCCCACCCGGAAAAAATATCGAAGCAAGGAAAAACGAACGAACAGCCTCGGATGCGGACGGAACCAACGTTGACGAACCACGACCGACTAAGGACATGCCTTCGGACATTCTGAGAATGGCTACGTGGAATGTTAGTGGCATGAATGATGGCACAAAAGAGAGAGAGGTTCTGGAAGTGTTAGTGAATGCCAGGCTGGATTATGTGGAATGACAGAGACCAAATGGAAAGGTTCAGATGTGAGAGAGTGGGAGTGTGGAATGGGTGTGTGTGCTGGAGTGAGTGAAGGAACAGCGAGAGAAGGTGCATTTGTTTGTAAGTAGCAAATGGAAGGAATGTGTAAGAGAGTATGGGTCTGTGGGTTCAAGGATTGTGTGGGTGAGAATGAAAGTAGGAATACAAACGTGGTGATTGTATGCGTGTATGCCCCGACAGAGGATATACTTGAAAGAAAGAAAGAGGAGTTCTGGATGAATGTGGAGGCGTGCCTGGAGAAGTTTGACAAGAACGAAAGAATATTTCTGATTGGGGATATGAATGGTAAGGTGGGTGATAGGAAAGTTGAGGGAGTGGTGGGAGGGTGGGGGTACCATCAGAGTGAATGGGAATGGTAGTGCACTTGTGGACGTATGTGTGGGGAGGAGGCTGTGGATAGCCAACACCTTCTTCCGACACGAATGATCCACAGGTACACGTGGAAACGGATGTTGACGATGAAGGATAAGACAGTGGTGGAACGAAAGTCATTGATTGATTATGTATGTGGATGAACGAATGAAGAAATCTGTGATGGATGCTAGGGTGTATAGGGGTATTGGAGGGGGTCTGTCTGATCATTATGTAGTGGTAGCTAAGGTTAGGATACAAAAGAAGTGGGTGAGGAGAGCGGGAGGGAGGCGAGAGGAGGGTGGAATGGTGAGGAGGGTGGAGAGGTTGCAGGAGGAGGAAGTCAGGGAGGAGTACAGGAGAGCAGTGGAAAGACGACTAGGGGGGTTCGACCTGGAAGTTATGGAGGAAGTGGAGGAGATGAGCAAGGTGTTTAAGGATGAGATCTGTGCAGCATGTGAGGAGGTGTGTGGAGTGAGGAGAAGAGGGAGGGAGTGAAAGGTACAGCATGGTGGACAGAAGAGGTAAGAATAGCTGTGGAAGAAAAGAAGAAAGCATATAGAGTTGGTTGGGTAGTAGAGGGAATGAAGATTCGAGAGACAGAAACGAGCGAGGTACGTGGAGAGTAAGAGGGTGGTGAAGAGAGTAGTGAAGGAAAGTAAGAGAAGAGTATGAGGAATTTGGAAGGAATCTGAGTGTAAAATGGAGGGAGAGTAAGAAACTGTTCTGGAAAGAAGTCAGAAAGTTAGGGAAGGTAGCAAGGGAAACAGTAAGGGTGGAAAGATAAGAATGGGAGAATGCTAGCCGAGAAGCAAGAGAGAGTCGAAAGATGGAGGGAGTACTTCAGTGAGTTGCTAAATGAAAGGAATGAAGAGCCAGCACATAGCTGGATATGGTATGGGAGAAGAAGAGAAGTAGTGGAGGAGGAGGTGGGGATCAGGAGGTCAGAAGTGTGCCATGAAAAGAGTGAAGTTGGGGAAAGCACCAGGAACAGATGGAGTGTGTGGGGAAATGTTGAGGTATGGTGAGATAGTGATAGAATGGGTATGGAAAATGTGCAAACTAGCATGGGAGAAGGGGAGTGCACCTGATGACTGGAACTGGCATAATAGTCCCCCTATATAAGGGCAAAGGGAAAGAGTGTGTGGTAACCACCGAGGAATATGTCTTCTAAGCGTAGTAGGGAAGGTATACAGTAGGGTAGTGATTGGAAGGGTGAGAGTGAGAAGGGAGAAATGGATAGGGGACGAGGAGGGAGGTTTTAGGAAGGAAGAGGATGTGTAGATCAGATTTTACCCTGAATTGTGTTGTGGAGAAGTATCTGGAGAAGAAACAAAAGGTGTATGTTGCCTTTATGGACTTGTAGAGGCCTATGACAGAGTGGATAGAGAAGGTTTGTGGAAAGTACTTAGAATATACGGAGTAGAGGGCAAGTTGCTGAAAGCAGTGAAGAGCATGTATGAGGGTGTAAAGGCGGCAGTACGTGTGGAGAGTGAGCAGAGCGAGTTCTTTGACCTGAATGTTGGTTTGAAACAGGGGTGTGTGATGTCCCCGTGGTTGTTTACTGTATATATGGATGGAGTTATGAAAGAAATACTATCAAGAGCAGTGGATGTTGGTGTATCGCTGAAAAGGGAGGAATGAGTGGAAGCTACCTATACTGCTGTTTGCGGATGATACAGTTCTGATGAGTGATAAGAATGGGAGTTGCAGGGTCTGGTAAATGAGTTGGAACAGTGTGCGAAAAACGGAATTTGAAGGTAAATACGGGGAAGAGCAAGGTTATGGTCTTCGAAAGGGGGGTGAAGTCACAGAGTGTGAGGTGAAGCTGAACGGTCAGGCTATGGAGATCGTCAACTCTTTTAAGTATCTGGGCAGTGTGTTGAGTAAAGATGGGACTATGGATGAAGAGGTGCGGGAGAGGGTACAACAGGGGAAGAGGGTTGTAGGAACGCTAAAAGCAGCAGTAACTAGAAATAGGGTGGTCAGTATGGAAGTGAAGAAGTCCTTGCATGACACTGTGGTAATCCCGACACTGTCTTACGCAAGCGAAGCATGGACCCTGGGTGAGAGACTCAGACCAAGAGTGAGAGCAGTGGAAATGAATTACTTAAGGAGTGCGTGCGGAGTTACATGGAGGGATAGACAGACTAATGAGGAAGTAAGGAGGTGTGGTGTGGAGGTAGATGTGCTGGAAAGTGTGAAAAGGAACAACTTGAGATGGTTCGGCCATATGGAACGTATGGAAAGCGAGAGAATGACTAAGAGGGTGTACGAGAGCGAGGTGGAGGGACAGAGGGGGAGAGGTAGACCGAATATGAGGTGGAAGGATGGAGTGAAGTACATGAACGAAGGCGGTGCTGGTTGGGGGGAGGGGCGTCGACTGACTGGGAACAGAGGTGCATGGGGGCGGTTCGTTCGTGGCCACCCCTTCGGGGATCACGGCGTCAGGCAATAGATAGATAGATAGATAGATAGGACCTAAAACTGATCCCTGCGGAACACCATACTGCAGGGGTGTCGAGTCCGAGACCATTTGATTTACCATCACACTCTGGGATCTACCTGACAAGTACGACCCAAGAAGCAAGAGAGCGGAGTCACGCACACCACAATCATAAAGATCACTCAATAACAACTCGTGATCCACTGTGTCAAAGGCCGCAGAGAGATCAAGCAAGACCAATAGTGAGGCCACACCATTGCAAATGTTCATTATGTACTCTAATCAATGCTGTTTCAGTTGAATGATGCTGTCGGTAAGCAGACTGAAAAATTGGGATAGTTTCATTCTGCTGAAGTAGTGGTTGTAATTGGTCAAGTATTGCACGCTCTAATATCTTTGATATGAAGGACAGGTTGGAGACAGGACGATAGTTCAACATGTTCTCAACATCAAGTCCAGGTTTCTTTAGAGTAGGTCGGAGTAGTGCATGCTTTTCAGAATGTGGGAAGCTACCTTCAGAGAAGCACTTATTAATTATTTTGGAAATAAACTCAACTGTGTGATCATAGACTCTTGGTAGCTTGGAAACATTTATGGGATCCAACGGGCAAAATGTTTTATTGAGGTTTCTTATGTAGGACGAGATGATTCTTACAGTTTCTTACAGTAGATCCTCTGGAAAAAGGCAAACTATGCCTGTGTATCCAGCTCAGTACCAGTACTTGCACTGCTGCGGTCGTTCACGGTGTTGGCGGCGGCGGTAGCAGACGCAACATTTTTATTATTCTGTATTTTTGTTTTATAATCAAACTTCAAATCTTGTCTTCCCCATGCTTTATCAAGATTACTTTCAAACTCCCTTATTGATTCGGAATCGACTACATAATGGGGCAGTGCGTTCCACTCATTTACCACTCTATCACAAAATGAGTTCTTCGCCTTCTCAAGCCTATTTCTTTCTTTGTAAATTTTCTTAGAGTATCCTCTCGTTCTTGTTCCCTCCCGCATCAAGAAGATACCTTCACACACATCCTCATCGTACTTTCCTGACACTATCTTAAAAGTCTCTATCATATCCCCTCTCTTTCTCCTATATGCCAGTGTCGGAAGTCCCAGTGTCCTCAACCTCTGCTCATAGCCCGCGTTCTTCAACGTTGGTACCAGCTTGCTAGCTCTTCTCTGCACTTTCTCCACTGCTTCTATATCCTTTACCATATATGGAGCCCACACCTGGTTTGCATATTCCTGGTGTGGCCTAACCAGCGCTGTATATAGATTCCTGAAGATTTCTTCGTCAAGTGACACATATGTCCTCCTTATCAGCCCTACAATTCTATTGGCTTTGTTTATCTTTTCCGCTAAATGTTCTGAGAAATTTAACTTATTATCTATCACTACTCCTATATCCTTTTCTGCACTCACTTCCTCCATCGCTTCATACATACTGTATCCTACCTTGTCTATCTTGCTGGTCCCAATCCGCATGTACTTGCATTTTTTTGGATGAAAAGGCATTAACCAATGCTCAGACCATCCCTTCATGCCCTCCACATCTCCTTGAAGCAAACCCATATCTTCCTTACTCCTCACTCTTCTATACAGTTTAGTGTCATCCGCATACAGGTATACCTCACTTCCATTAGTTATAACTTCAGGCAAGTCGTTGATAAATATAACGAACAGCAGTGGTCCCAACACAGATCCCTGAGGTACCCCACTTGTAATTTCCCTCCACCCCGAGCCTATTCCATTCACAAATACCCTCTGTCTCCGATCTTCAGGAAGGCTTCTATCCATTTCACACATTTCTCCCCTATATTATAGCTTCTAACTTTCTCTATTAACCTTTTATGTGGGACCTTATCGAAGGCCTTCATAAAATCGCAATATACCACGTCTATTACATCACCATCTTCTAGAATTTGCATCCAATCATCTACCACCTTAATTAGCTGTAGTACCGTCGACCTCCCCGGCAAGAATCCGAACTGTCTCCCACTGAAAAGTTGGTTTGACTTCATATGATCCATTATTCCTTCTCTAATTACCGTTTCCATTAGTTTACACACAACACTTGTCAAACTGACTGGTCTATAATTCCCTGGGTCATTTCTCTTTCCCTTCTTAAATATAGCTGTTATGTTCGCCTCTCTCCAGTCCATCGGGATTTGTCCTGTATTAAACGATACCTCAAATAAAATTTTCAATGGCTCTACTAACATCTCCCCTCCTTCCTTTATGATTCTTGGGTGTATCCCATCCGGTCCCGGTGACTTACTTCTGTTCATTTTTTCTATAGCCCTTCTTATTCTAGCATGGGAAAACTCTACTAGTTCTAGTGCCGGTGCCTGTTTGATGGGAATAGTAGGCACTGCATCCTCCGACTCCACTGTTAGTACCCCCCCAAAGTATTTCCCCAGCACCTCTGCTTTCTCCTTATCAGTCTCCGCTCTACTCCCATCATTCAACCCCCCCACCAGCTCTGGGATCCCTACTCTTCTTGTTAATTTTTCCTGAATGTACTTCCAGAATATTTTTGGATTATCCTTCACATTTCTAGCTATCTCTCTCTCCCTCTCCTTCACCCCCCTCCTTGTTTCCCACCTTATTTTATTGTTTATTTGTCTACGTTCCAGATCCACTTCCTTAGCTTCTATACTAGACCCCCTGTTCTTTTTTAACAATTTTAATCTTTCCCACAATCGTTTCTTTCTTCTAATCAATATCCAAAGCTTTCTTTTCATTGGCAATTCTGGGTTAGTTCTTTTCCTCAATTTTGTTTTATCCTTATATTCCCTTACTGGTACACTTTTGGATACAGCATTCTCCAGTTTGACTCTAATTTTCCTCCACATTCCTTCAGCGTCTTCACCGTTCAAATATTCCCCCCAGTCAATGTCCAAACACCGTCTCAGCAGCTCATAATCTGCTCTATCATACATGTATATTTTTCTATTGCTTTTATTATCCCTCTCCGATTTAATGTTACAACTAAAGCTTATACAGGCATGGTCACTACGACCTATAGGGCTATCCACATTAACATGTTCCACTATATCCTCTTCATTGCTAAAAATCAAATCAAGTACACTCCCCTGCGTCCCATCTCTATATCTTGTCATCTCTACAATATGTTGCGTTAAAAAACAATCTCTCACTTTCTCTATAAACTTATTTTCCATGCTACCCTGTCCCGCTGGAGTAGTACAATTTGCCCAGTTGATCCTTGGCAAATTGAAATCTCCAATCAAAATTTTATATTTGTTCTCTCTATTATCTATCTCCTCCATTGCTTTCAGTAGGTTATCATCCTCTCCCCTGCTATTATTTGGGCTTCTATATATAGAGGCAATTAGAATTGATCCTCTTACACATTTTACTTCAATACACAAATACTCACAATACTGCTGTCTCATATCCACCTCATTAACCTTGAGCTCTTTTCTTACATAAATAAAACAGTCCTCTTCCAACCTCTGCTCTAATAGCATTTCTCTCATATAACTCAAAACCCTCCAAACTATATTCCACCAGTTCCCTCTCAATTCTAACATTTTTTGGTCTTACTTCCTGTAGGGCTATGATATCAGGTTTGTTCCTCTTCATCCTGCAACCTACATATCAGTTCTCTTTTCTTGTCCTGAGTAAACACATCCACATTACTAAACATAATCCTTAATCCATCTACCATTCCTCCAGCAATTACACCATCCCGCTCCTCCAGTCCGTACCCTACTCCCCTGTTAGCACTACTGGGTCTGCCTCTTTGTCTCCTGTCTCTCCCTGTGACACCTCCACCCCGTTCTCCTCCTCTGTCACAACTCTCATCACATTCTCTCCCCTCCCTGATCTCCCCCTCCTTTCTACTCTTATAAACCACTTCCTCACTTTTCCGTCCCTCACTCTCCAGTAAAAATTTCTCTTTTTCCTCCTCATCCAACTTTCCATTATTTTCATCAGCCTTTTCTTGTAATTCCTTAATTTTTTTCCTTTGTTCTATACTCAAATCCTTCTTTAGTCTTATGTGTTTCAGTTTATCATTTGTATTTAGCCTCCAACTAAAATTTGTCACAGTCTCCGCCACTACCCTAGTTTTAAACTGTACCCTTATAGGTCTCATCTCTCCCCTTTTATATCTACCTATCCTACTGATCTCCTCCACCTGCCCTTCCCATCCATATCCGTCCTCATCCACACCTTTCAAGACCTCCTTCACTGTCTCCATATCCCTCACTTTTCTCACTCCATTATCATTCATATGAGTCTCTATATCTCCATACAAGATTACACCCCTATCCCTGTCCATGGCCTCCCTCACGACACTCTCCTTGTTCTTCATGACCCCTACAACTGCACTCTCAAAACTTTGTTTGGTCATATTCATTTCTTCCTTTTGCTCTTTCATAATATCCTCCAAATCCTTGACTTTTTGTTTACCTACCACCGTCCATGCAGTCGACTCCTTTACTTCCGTGAAACGTCCTTCGTATTCCTTCAGCTGCTCCTTCAATGCCATATTCTCTGCTCCCAGTTCATCTACCCTTTTCAATAACATCTCTAGGCTCTCATTAACTGCCAAAAAAGGCCTGCATTCACTTTCTTCGCTAGGCCTATTCCCTTCCCCACCTATCACACCACACATTACACACAGTGCCTTCACTTTCTCACCAATATCCCCCTTCCATTTCTCCGTATCACTCATCCACTTTTCCAAATCCTTCACAACAATACTAACCTCTTCTAACTTCTTATCTGTGCTCTTGAATCCCCGAAAACGTTGTAACCTTCCTTCCGACTCCGTCATACCCGAAATTCCCTCTGCCATGTTTGTTTACAAACTCAACAACTCACATCCCTACCGCTGTCCCGTCACTACACACTCTTATTACACTATATATCACCCCTCCACCACACCAATATATCCTCCAAACCTTCACCTCTACTGAGTGAAAGGATGAGAGGACATTATTAGGAATGTGTCGGGGTTAGAGTACAACTGAAAGTTCTTCACCAACAGAAGCATCATCCAGTTCCTGTCTTATGTGAGTTATCTTGCCAGCAAAAAATGCCACAAAGTTGGCAGCCAACTCGGCATCGGGTACAGAAGGTCTTAAGCTGACTCTTGTTTTTCCAAGTAAACTGTTTACAATTGAAGCCAACCTCCTCTGGTCGTTACCACATGAGTCAACTTTTCCCTGATAATACACTTTCTTTTCATCTTTGATTGTGTGGACCACGGCTCTTCTGGCTGACAGATATTGCAACCATGTAGAGTCTGTTTTATTTTTCCGCCATTCACGTTCAGCTCTTCTCCACTTCTAAGAATTTACTCGAGTGCTAACCAGGGTGAAGCATCTCGTACTATGATTTTCTTCTCTACTTCTGGACAGTGATGATCGAACACTAATTTAAGTGCATTTCCATGTACCTCCACCAGCTCATCTGAAGTAAGGTTGGAAGTATCAATACTTCACTGCTAGCCAAATTTTGGTCTGTATTTTTATAATTTCTAAATCTGATTACTTTTTCATGTGTGAGTGGCTTAGGGAAATCAAAGCTGAAAGTAATCAAAGCATGATCAGAGGTATTAGGGTCAGCATTCTCAACATCAACATCCAGAACACCACCACAACCCACAGGAGAGAAAACCAAGTCAAGGGTGTGTCCTAAGATATGAGAACATATATAAGACTAAAGAAGGATTTGAGCATAGAACAAAGAAAAAAAAATGAAGGAATTACAAGAAAAGGCTGATGAAAATAATGGAAAGTTGGGTGAGGAGGATAAGAGAAAATTTTACTGGAGAGTGAGGGACGGAAAACTAAAGAAGTGGTTTATATGAGTAGAAGGGAGGGGGAGATCAGGGAGGGAAGAGAATGTGATAGGAGTTGTGACAGAGGAGGAGAACGGGGCGGAGGTGTCACAGGGAGAGGCAGGAGACAAAGTGGCAGACCCAGTAGTGCTAACGGGGGAGTAGGGTACGGACAGGAGCGGGATGGTGTAATTGCTGAAGGAATGGTAGATGGATTAAGGATTAAGTTTAGTAATGTGGATGTGTTTACCCAGGACAAGAAAAGAGAACTGATATGTAGGTTGCAGGATGAAGAGGAAAAACCTGATATCATAGCTTTGCAGGAAGTAAGATCAAAAAATGCTAGAATTGAAAGGGAACTGGTGGAGTATAGTTTGGAGGGTTTTGAGTTATATGAGAGGAATGCTATTAGAGCAGAGGTCGGAAGAGGACTGTTTATTTATGTAAGAAAAGAGCTCAAGGCTAATGAGGTGGATATGAGACAGCAGTATTGTGAGTATTTGTGTATTGAAGTAAAAATGTGCAAAAGGATCAATTCTAATTGCCTCTATATATAGAAGCCCAAATAATAGTAGGGGAGAGGATGATAACCTATTGAAAGCAATGGAGGAAATAGATAATAGAGAGAACAAATATAAAATTTTGATTGGAGATTTCAATTTGCCAAGGATCAACTGGGCAAATTGTACTACTCCAGCGGGACAGGGTAGCCTGGAAAACAAGTTTATAGAGAAAGTGAGAGATTGTGTTTTAACGCAACATATTACAGAGATGACAAGATGGGACGCAGGGGA
Source organism: Paralithodes platypus (assembly GCA_032716605.1). Taxonomy (NCBI): domain Eukaryota; kingdom Metazoa; phylum Arthropoda; class Malacostraca; order Decapoda; family Lithodidae; genus Paralithodes; species Paralithodes platypus. The sequence goes on along the minus strand of CM064568.1, from coordinate 39,634,383 downwards.
GTGTACTTGATTTGATCTTTAGCAATGAGGAGGATATTATGGAACATGTCAATGTGGATAGCCCTATAGGTCGTAGTGACCATGTCTGTATAAGCTTTAGTTGCAATATTAAAACAGAGAAGGATAATAGAAGCAATAGAAAAATATACATGTATGATAGAGCAGATTATGAGCTGCTGAGACGGTGTTTGGACATTGACTGGGGGGAATACTTGAACGGTGAAGACGCTGAAGGAATGTGGAGGAAAATTAGAGTCAAACTGGAGAATGCTGTATCTAAAAGTGTACCAGTAAGGGAATATAAGGATAAAACAAAATTGAGGAAAAGAACGAACCCAGAATTGCCAATGAAAAGAAAGCTTTGGACATTGATTAGAAGAAAGAAACGATTGTGGGAAAGACTAAAATTGTTAAAAAAGAACAGGGGGTCTAGTATAGAAGCTAAAGAAGTGGATCTGGAATGCAGACAAATAAACAATAAAATAAGATTGTGACAAGGAGGGGGGTGAAGGAGAGGGAGAGAGAGATTGCTAGAAATGTGAAGGATAATCCAAAAATATTCTGGAAGTACATTCAGGAAAAGTTAACAAGACGAGTAGGGATCCCAGAGCTGGTAGGGGGGTTGGATGATGGGAGTAGAGTGGAGACTGATAAGGAGAAAGCAGAGGTGCTGGGGAAATACTTTGGGGGACTACTAACAGTGGAGTTGGATGATGCAGTGCCTACTATTCCCATCAAACAGGCACCGGCACTGGAACTAATAGAGTTTTCCCATGCTAGAATAAGAAGGGCTATAGTAAAAATTAACAGAAGTAAGTCCCCGGGACCAGATGGGATACACCCAAGAATCATAAAGGAAGGAGGTGAGATGTTAGTAGAGCCATTGAAAATGTTATTTGAGGTATCTTTTAATACAGGACAAATCCCGATGGACTGGAGAGAGGCGAACATAACAGCTATATTTAAGAAGGGAAAGAGAAATGACCCAGGGAATTATAGACCAGTCAGTTTGACAAGTGTTGTGTGTAAACTAATGGAAACGGTAATTAGAGAAGGAATAATGGAGCATATGAAGTCAAACCAACTTTTTAGTGGGAGACAGTTCGGATTCTTGCTGGGGAGGTCGACGATACTACAGCTAATTAAGGTGGTAGATGATTGGATGCAAATTCTAGAAGATGGTGATGTAATAGACGTGGTATATTGCGATTTTATGAAGGCCTTCGATAAGGTCCCACATAAAAGGTTAATAGAGAAAGTTAGAAGCTATAATATAGGGGAGAAATGTGTGAAATGGAGAGAAGCCTTCCTGAAAGATCGGAGACAGAGGGTACTGGTGAATGGAATAGGCTCGGGGTGGAGGGAAATTACAAGTGGGGTACCTCAGGGAACTGTGTTGGGACCACTGCTGTTCGTTATATTTATCAACGACTTACCTGAATTTATAACTAATGGAAGTGAGGTATACCTGTATGCGGATGACACTAAGCTGTATAGAAGAGTGAGGAGTAAGGAAGATGTGGGTTTGCTTCAAGGAGATGTGGAGGGCATGAAGGGATGGTCTGAGCATTGGTTAATGCCTTTTCATCCAAAAAAATGCAAGTACATGCGGATTGGGACAAGCAAGATAGACAAGGTAGGATACAGTATGTATGAAGCAATGGAGGAAGTGAATGCAGAGAAGGATATAGGAGTAGTGATAGACAATAAGTTAAATTTCTCAGAACATTTAGCGGAAAAGATAAACAAAGCCAATAGAATTGTAGGGCTGATGAATGCAGAGAAGGATATACGAGTAGTGATAGACAATAAGTTAAATTTCTCAGAACATTTAGCGGAAAAGATAAACAAAGCCAATAGAATTGTAGGGCTGATAAGGACATTTGTGTCAATTGACGAAGAAATCTTCAGGAATCTCTATACAGCGCTGGTTAGGCCGCACCTGGAATATGCGAACCAGGTGTGGGCTCCATATATGGTAAAGGATATAGAAGCAGTGGAGAAAGTGCAGAGGAGAGCTAGCAAGCTGGTACCAACGTTGAAGAACGCGGGCTATGAGCAGAAGTTGAGGACATTGGGGCTTCCGACACTGGCATATAGGAGAAAGAGAGGGGGTATGATAGAGACTTTTAAGATAGTGTCAGGAAAGTATGATGAGGATGTGTGTGAAGGTATCTTCTTGATGCGGGAGGGAACAAGAACGAGAGGACATTCTAAGAAAATTTACAAAGAAAGAAATAGGCTTGAGAAGGCAAAGAACTCATTTTGTGATAGAGTGGTAAATGAGTGGAACGCACTGCCCCAGTATGTAGTCGATTCCGAATCAATAAGGGAATTTGAAAGTAATCTTGATAAAGCATGGGGAAGACAAGATTTGAAGTTTGATTATAAAACAAAAATACAGAATAGTAAAAATGTTGCGTCTGCTACCGCCGCCGCCAACACCGTGAACGACCGCAGCAGTGCAAGTACTGGTACTGAGCTGGATACACAGGCCTAGTTTGCCTTTTTCCAGAGGATCTACTGTAAGAAACTATAAGAAACTGTAATTGGTAAATTACGAAAATCGTACCTTCGGAATTCCCGCATTTCTCACCTCGCACAATAACTACACAATATAAGGTGTTCTAGTCTTCACCCAACGCACAACAACGATCATATCTACCTCTGGTAGGCATAAACACTTGGTTAGGCCATTTATTTGCAGAGATATGAGCATCGGTAAATTACGAAAGTCGTGAGTAAAGATTCGGCGACCGAGATAGCCTAGCCATGTTTTCCACACAATGACAACACACACACTCACTCGACAGCCAAACAATAGAATAAGTGTGTTTCGGTAATTATTCTCACCTCACACATAAACTACACAATGTGGAGTGTTCTAGTCTTCACCCAATGCACGGGAACGATCATATCTACCTCTGGTAGGCATAAACACTTGGTTAGGCCATATATTTGCAGAGATATGAGCTACGAAAGTCGGGAGTAAAAGTTCGGCGCCCAGCTGGACCCCGCGCCAGTGTAAGTATTGACCGTGTTAGCAACATTTTGGATATTTAGGGTGTACCGCGTGCCACCAAAACCGCGTTTCCAAAACACGCGTTACCGGAGGACCAACTGTATAGTGAACTCTATTGCATCCATAAAGTAAACATAATAATTTTTCCTGACTAGACTTATTTGAGTCTAAGGAATGGGTTATCACATGACCTTTCATTCTCGTCATATCTTGTATCACCTAAGAGGCAGGTCAGAGTCCTTAGGTAGGATAACCCCCCCCCTTTTTTCCTTTACAAAAATAGCTTAAAAGGAGACTCTCTGCCTTAATGCTATACATGTACGAGGTTTCATGCGATTCACGGACAGGTAACGTGTGAACAAAGTATGATTAGATGACCATGTCATCGAGTGAGTAAATGTGTAGGAATCTGCCTAAAGCAGCCCACTACCAGATATCGTGTGACCTAGCCAAAACGCCCGGATTAGTCTCTGATTACTTTTGCTAATAACGCGGCTAGCCGGCATTTTGGGGAGGCGTTTACCTGTCCGCAAAACCCAGAGGGACCCCGCCTGTGCCGGCCGAGAGTCCCTCATAAATGACATGAGTGATTGCACCAGGTAAAGTAAATGGTGCTGATCGCCCAGTTTCAGAGCAGGAACTTCAAACTCCGTAAAATATGATTACTGTGTTCATACGTTTAGATGAAATTAGGAGCAGGAGCAATATGTATACTCATGTTGCACCTCAAAAATCTTAAGCAAGATGGCTTCTAACTCATCGCCGCCAACTTAGACACCCTGTGTGACGTTAACCACTCCGTTAGAACCGCATGGCTTGTCCTACAGTGACTCGCTAGGATCGCCAGGGCAGTGGATGGGGCTACAGTTTATGTATTAGAGTGTGCTTTATTTCATATGAAAGCTCGTGTCATGGGCAGTCCAGAAAGGCTCTTTGTTTTCACCCATGTCAAGGCTTTATATATTAATTGTAAAGTATATGTTTTATCATTAACTAGTAATGATGGGATCTGGGAGAGAGAGAGAGAGAGTAGAGTGAGAGGGGGGCGCGCAGTGTTTTTGCCCCGCTCGATGACGTCACGGCTGGGTGCCTCGTGGGGGTTGGTTGAGAGAGGTCCTTACCATGCTAGTGGCTAGAGGACTTGTCACCGCTTTTTTCCCACGCGGCTCGACCTAGTCCTGGTATATATACTGGTTCCTCGCCACTCTCTCCCTCAGATCTGGTTTCTAGAACACATCTATCTTATCCCTTGCTACCTGTCACCCGCTCTGCACCTGAGAATCTTTTCCTCTGCCTACCTCTCTCTTTTTCCATATCTTTCACCACCTTTTATTAATACCATATCCCCTCTGGTTAACTCTGCAAAATCAGCTTCATGCTGGCCAGTTGTATTGTGCGTTAAGGTCTGATATAACCCATGTATGTTAGTTGTTAAGATAAGTTGATCACGAAGCATGGTTGGCATTTATATTGTTCAGTACCGCTTCCTATAATTATTAGTGTTCTGCTGGATTAGATAATGCTAGACTAGGGGTCTGATATTATAAGGTATTGTTTCCTATGAGTGCTGGCTTTAGGAAAAAGCTGCACGACATACCTGAGAACTGGAGTTGATTGAGTAAATTCTAGTCTGTGTGCCATTGAGAGTAGAGCATGCACGAATGAGGGCTTTTTGCCTATACCATTCTGCACTGTTCTAAGCTCGTTGTTTGTCTTTGAGGTACGCCAGGAGAACGCTTAATACTTCGGTATTAAGGTTTCTCAAGAGAGCTACCCTTCCCTATAACGTAATATTTGACGCACAGACTTGAGATTTGCACTAGGCTATGCGGCATGCCATGCGCACCAGTATCTCGTATCATTGACTCTAGCTAGACTTTATCAGTCACAGTAGACATTAAGTATATTAACCTAATTACTCTTTTTATGCATACCCATTTATGATTACACAAGCATTTCGCAGCCTAGTTTGATGTATGGAGACACAAACGACTTAGGCTCTTTTTGTTGATAGGAATACTGCATTGTCGTGGCGATTATTATTGTTGTAGTGTTTAGGATATTCTTGGCTCCGACGGCATTATATATTCTGCCTTTTTGTGTGCATAGCCTGCACGAGCATTGTTCCGCTGCCTGCCTTTTTGGGTTCCATTTCCGATACGAGCATCTTTATAGCATCTAACATTTAAAGAAGATTCCTTGTTAGTGTTGAAGGACTTTAGTGCACTTTCTTTCATGCAGGAGTGCCTGACATTTATTGATTAAAGTAACGTAAGCTGTAACTTCTCTTACCACCTTACTTTGCATACCATAACCAAGCACCTTCGGTTATAGGTAGTAATAGGCTGTTTTCACATAACATTAAGCCTAGAGTAGACGCACATTTATTGAGAGTTTGATAGCCTATTATTGCATATAGAACTCGGAGAGTATTTGTGTTCTTTGTTCACTGGGAATATACATCAGAGGTTGGATCTAGCGCTTTCCGTTGTAGCATTTATGCCATTACTAGTCCAATGAATAAGAGCCCTGATATATTTAAACCTCAGTCGTAACACCTGTCACCCGTAGCTAATGCCATTAGGAAAATGGCCTTCGTAAGTCGTAACTCGAAAGGAGGATCATGACAATATTTACAGGACTGAAACATTTCAAGGGCCAGATCAAGAGACCAGGTGGGTGCGAGTTGACGAGGAGGAGGGCGAAGCCGGAAGCAAGACCACATGAACCCCTTCTCCTTCGCCTCTGGCAGGGACAAGCCAGTTATTTCGAAAAAGGTGTCCGAATTTCTGTGAGGCGATTCATTAATGTGACAACTGACAACTTTTTGTATTTCAAATAGGTAATTTAAACAATTAAACACCAGAGCCCCCGAGGACTGCAGTTGGTCAGTTTCTACGATCCAGGTAGTGAATGACTGCTAATAAGATTGGTACTGTTTGTGTTGATAGAGCATACTGAGTAATCAACTTGTGAGTCACGGTTCCCTAAACTGGCCTAGCCGCTTGACCTTCTGAATAATCATAAGGCAAAAGTCAGCGAGGTCTTGGGGATGCCAATTGTATCGAAGTGGAAGTACAAGATCGGGAGCGACACCGGGTTCTCGCACCACGTCTTTTTTAATTGATCGTACCAAACTTGAGCCGGCCACAGCGGCGCGATCACCGAGACCATGACTCGATAACCCCGTACAGTGGTCCCTTGCATTTGGCAATTTAATTAGTCTAGCAAAACCATCGCCAAAAGTGTATTTCGCCACACGTAGATAGTACTTTAAATGGGAAAATTATCCATTAGTCTTTGACGAGGCCCGAGTTCACCCTTTTCAAACCGCCCGGCATGCGCATCGTCGATCGCCGACACACTCGGCGCCGTCTGCTTACTCTGTTTTTGCTAGAAGACATAGGCCGAGCCTATATATCTCCAAAAAGAAATTACCTAACCTAGGTTAGATGTATATCAGGTAGCAGAACTCATTGTTATCTTGTGAATAGTCTTATTGATAAGGAATAACCACATAACCTTAGCAACAAGTTGCTAAGTCACTAGCTAGCCAACCCAAGAAATGGTCTAACCTAGCTTAGATATATATCAGGAGGCATAAATCACTTTTACCTTGTGAATGGTGAAGACTAGAATTTTCTATACGAACTGCTTTTCGATTGAGCAAAATAATGAAATTGGTTTTGGATCCGTGGTCACTTCTTTGATTAATTATCGATTGGGCCCCTGAGTCAGCTGATGCGCGCGTGTGTGTTTGTGTTTGTGTGTCGCGGACTGTTCGGCACAATAAACAAAGCAAAACACAAGAGATATGCGGTTCACAAATCGGTTTGGTCAAGATTGCTCTGTTAATATACGTTTATGAAATATACCTGGGATATTCTCGCTATCCAAGCAGCTCAGTTAGGGTTTTGTGAGTAGGCCTAAGCCTATCTATAGCCTAGCCTCGGCCTAAGAGTAACTCTCAATACGGCGCTCTACTGTAGCCTACATGAAACATTAACAGCAATAAAAAAGACAATAGATAATAGATAACAGATTTTATTTACCATGAATTATTTAGAGTTAGGCCTGGTGAGACCAAAGTATATAGACACTATATACTTTGGGTGAGACGAGCTTGCGGGCGGTGCATTCTGAGCCGACGCCATTCCGTGACGTCAGCATTCTCGCCAAAAGTGTATTTGAAGCGCCAAATTCGGATTCTGGTACCATATCCAACCTATCGCCAATACTGTGTTTCGCCAAGCTGAAACCCGCCAACCGCGAGGGACCACTGTAGTTTGTGAACTACTTTGCACATTAAGGATGCGTCTGGAGGTGGAAACAGCTAAATGGAGCCCTCCATTTGTTCCACTCTACCAGAAATGCGTCTGGACCCCCCTTCCCCGCCGGAGTCCAACTCCGAGGTGTGAGAGGCTGGTTGGCCTCTGACGCTAACAAATCCATTTGCGGATGGTAGGGTTCGGCAAACATCTCTTGAAAGATGGTTTGCTCGAGAGCCCTTTCTACTAGAGTGCTCTGTCGCCGAGGAAGAGCGTCTGCCCAGATGTTCGCCACGCTGGGCAGATACGTTGCATGAAGATAATTCTCCAGCCTCGCGGCTAGTCGAAAGATCTTTTCCAACAACCCTTGTAACACTCGAGATCTCACTGACCCTTGCTTCTGACTGCATGTCCCTGCAGTCAGATAGTCCATTCTGAAGGCTAGGGACTTTCCTGCCTGGCTCATGCCGTGCTCCTGTAAAAAGAATAGTGGGACCAGCAACTCCTTGGCATTGATATTAGGATGATTGATTTGGACCATAGATCCTGACCCTGACCTAGGTTTGACTGGTATCCCCATCCCAGGGTACCTGACGTGTCTGTATGTATCCAGACCGTCGGAGGCGGAGCTGTCCATGTCAAGGAGGAGTGTAATCCCCTGGCTTCGCCCAAGCCGTCAGGAGGTTGTGGATTAAAGTTGGAATTTTCGTCAGTGTTTCTGCTGGTAACAGCAGAAAGCACCTGTTTCCTTCCAAAATAATTTGTTTTACCTTCAGACGTCCTAACAGAACCGTCATGTTGGAGGTGGATCATTTTGGATTGTGCTACCATTAACCAATTGTCTAGGTACCAGAACACCATGATCCCTTGTTTGAGTAATGGTAGCAAAGCCTGTCGGACTAATTTTGTAAAAAGTTGAGGTGCTAGATTTTAATCCAAAGGGCATACTTTGAAAGACAAACGTTTGATCCACGTTACGCAAAGTTTACGGGTTTGACAACCCGTAGGGAAGGAAAGAAAACCTTCTATTTAGGAGTGGTTCCGTAGTCAATGACGAAGAGCCTATACTATATATAGGCTGAGATTCCGGGACCCGTTCGGGATTCCCCGGAGTTCTTATCACAACCATTGCGTATATAGCATAAAAACAATCCTTGGTTAATACCCATTAAATCTTACCAAGAGCTCGTCATTGAAAATGAATACCACTAGAAATAAAATTTAAAGAAGAATCTATCATTTCAAACCTCCCGGTGCCTCAGCCCTCCAGCTGTGCTGTCGTTATGCTTCCCTTGCACGTGATGCCAGACATTCTAGCGTGTTTATCTGCCTCAAATGTTATATCAAGTTGGGCATGTGCATGGGAAGGGGAAGGTGGGAGGGAACCTTTGCGTCATTGACTACGGAACCACTCCTAAATAGAAGGTTTTCCTTCCTTCCCTACGGGTTGTCAAACCCGTAATTTAGTATTGGTTCCTTCGGCAATGACGAAGAGCCTAGAATACCATGACCGGAAGTGGGACATCAGATGCTCAATGTATCCAGAAAGAACCAATTAACAGATAGGCTGACACCGGGAGAAATTCAAATTACTGTACACTGTATTAGAGAAAGAAGAGGAGGGTATACTGGGAAGCCTCATAAAGAAGGAAAGATGGAAGAATAGTCATAACTTAAAATGTGTTGAGGAGAACAAGATGTAAAAATTTGTATGAACGGATGCTTTAATGTCATAGCATCTCATACTATAATGCTCCTGAAGCTGTGCAACAATTTAGCAAGCGCATTTCTTGCTTGCATTGGTATAAAAACCAAAAAATTAACTATTTGTTCATACTTTTTCAGTACATACAACTCGTACTTATTCCTTATAGAAGAAAACTCTTTGTCTTCGTATACTTATTTATGTTCTACATCCCCCCCCCCCCCGTTTTATTCCTTTTGGAGATTCCGAAGGAGGAAAGGAGAACCAGACTCATGCAGTACATACAACTCGTACTATTTACTATAGAAGAAAAATCCTTTATCTTCTTACTTAGTCATGGTAGTAAAACTCTTTCAGTGTGACGCCCATTGCCTGATAGTGGTTACCGACTATTAGGCCTTCGATTTAGGGTGTAAGATAGGATCGCCAAAAGGCATCCTTGAGGTTCAACGTTATCAGTCACACGTCCTGATGAAGGAGTAGCCGTATCCGAGGCACTGTGAGCATGCAAAATCTGTAATTTTGAGTGAGGAGAGGTCTCTGCCTGGTCTCTTCTTTAAGCTGTCTCGTTTGGGAACAAGAAACGTGCGGGATAGGAAAACTGGGGTTCCTTTTAGAACTGGCACTAATACCATCGGCTTTAATCATACTTTGATTACTTCTATGACGTTTGGTGAAAGTATCATTGTATTGTTGTGCAGATCACATATGAGACAAGCAGCAAATCTATGTTCCTCATTTGGAACTTTATTGGGGCAATTGCAGTGATGGCCAGAGCAAATTTTTCCACCTCTACTGCCCATTCCACCCACGGACCTTGTCCCACTCCATCGAAGGTAGCATGCGAGACTGAGGGTCTGTAGCAACAGTTTCTATCTTTGTAGAACACATTGAGGAGGGACTTATCGCATTAAGAGCAGCAAGCTTAGAGAAATCTGACCAAGGCTCCCAGGATTTTGTGGCAGAAAATATTGGGGCAGGGTTGTCCACAAAACTGAATATCAGACCTGGAAGGGAAAGGAGGCGTCGTGCCTCCTTCCATTCTACTTCCTATTTCCATTCCCCGCCTTTTAGCATCTTTTGCTCGCAGATGTTTTAACTCATTTATCTCGAGGACCCCGGCTTGAGGGACCTGGTAAAGTTCAGGGATACCTGTCTCCGCGTCTTCCGGAATAGGAGGATCACTGATTGGTTGTCAAACTCGGGCAGGATCATAAAGCAAAGGCATTGGCTTGTTGGGAAACCCCGGGTCCTCCTCAAGGGCACCCGGAGTGAAGGGGTTAGGAATAGTCCCACCTGTCAAGGGTGGGAATCGCTACTCATTCACCGGTTAGGGAACACTAGGACCAATTGACCCTGAGGGACGAGGCGGTGTGGTGGTCTTTATTCATATAAGGACAGGTTGTAAAGGAACAGTAGGTAGCGTAGAAGGCATTAGCTTAGAGGACAGCCTAACCTGGGGAGTCAGAGACTCTTGTCTCTGACTAAACTTGGACTTAATTGCTGCTAGAACATTGTTTGGAACAGGGTCTCCAACTTCGTTGGGACGTGGGCAAAAGAATATTTAGGAAACTCACGTAGGCATTATGGATAATGTCTGGGACTTAGGATATGTAACCTTTTACATCACTCCAAATATTGAGCAAAACCTAAGGCGCCCCAGCCGCAGTTATGTGGCCAATCAGATTGTGATGTTTCACAAAGGGTGCACAGTTTGTACACTTCTTAGTAGCCCACTAGCTAGCGTACAATCAACACAAGACAGATGGCGTACATACTTCGTACGCCCAAGAAGGGGGAATTTGTTGCATCTTGTGAACCCAAACCACTGCACAATGGTCGTGGCGATTACAAGAGCTGTTGCTCATCAGGCCAAGAATTAATGTTACATAATACTAGAGCAAAGAACAAAATCATATACCGGCTCGTCATGCATAAGGCCTATGGAATGCCGAGTAGCCTGTTGGCTATATGAATGCAGTAAAAGAAGTTAGAACGGGGTAGCATATCAGCTGTATCTTATATAAAGATGGATTAGAGTGGGATAGTCGATGGTTATCATTAATATGATTAGAGTATCCCCCCCCCCCCTTTCTCTCATTCATGGTTCTACATTGAGAACCCAAGGTGAAGACTTTTAACAGCGACTCAACAAGAAAGTACGTTGGACAACACCTGGCGGTGAATAGCCTATTGGCTATATGAATGCCGTAACAGAGGTTAGAGTAGAGTAGCGTATCTGCTATCTCTTATATAAATTCATTGTCCTCCATTGAGAACCTATGGGAAAGATGTTTATCATTGACCCGGAAAGGCACGCCGTTGGGCAGCACCCGGAGATGGAGGTGAAGCCCGAAGACCTTCATAGCAACCCAATCGGGAATACGGAACCGGAGAGAGTGGACCGTAGTTAAGAGTCAAGGTCTATTTCAGTTCAATGCAATTCGAGAGACTGTAATTGCAATTTGCAGTAACTTAAGTTATAACAATGGAATAATAATAATAATAATAATAATAATCAGTAGATTATCTATGTCACCGGAGGTCCATTGGGTACCCGGTACCCGGACACCATTGGTTAGTCCGTGTATATCAATTCAATATTGGGCTTATAATAGTGATAGTATCCGGAGGAGGCTTTGCTCCTCATCTGTCCCTAATAGCCCACTGGGGCACAGGAGTCCCGCCGATTCCAGGGCTCGAAGTTTCCGAACTATTTCCATGTCAGAAGTGATAACATAAGTAAGCAGGAACCTTTTAGCACCTGGCTTATATATTGAAAAATTAAGTGAAGCCATCGAAAAACTTCATAATATAATTTCAATATTTGGCTTATGATAGGGATAGGACCCGGAGGAAACTTTTCCTTTATAGTTCAATAATAGCCCACACTATTGGCACCCAGCATATACATTGAAAAATGAAGTAAATCCAACAAAATTCTTCCTACTATAACATTAATGTTTGGCTGATAATAGGGATAGGATCCAAAGCAAACATTGTTCCTTATACTGTAGTTCAACAATGGCGGAACCATTGGCCCCCCGCTTATGCATTGAATAATTAAGTAAATCGATGGAAAAACTTCGAATTATAAAGTCAATATTTGGCTTAGGGATAGTACCCAGAGGAAGCGTTGGTCCTTACCCTTCAACAACAGTGGAACCCTTGGCACCCCGCTTATAAATTGAAAAATGAAGGAAATCCCTCTAACCACTTCCTAATATACATTCAATATGTGGTTTACAATAGGGATCGTACCCAGAGGAAATGATGTTCCTTATAGTCCAATAATAGCGGAACCATTGGTCCCCAGCTTATTCATTGAAAAATGAAGTAAATCCCTCGAAAAACTCCTAATATACTGTCAATATTTGGTTTATAATAGGGATAGTAGCCGGAGGAAACGGTGTTTCTTATACAGTGGAGCCCCCATCCTAGCTACACCGGTCTTCGTTGCTTCAATTCTCGCACCACACACCAAATATTCCCCATTTCAATTCTCGCGCCAAAAGCCTCATTCCTCGCATCAAAATCCCAGCCGAAACTCTAAAAAATAGCAAAAATAACGAAAAACTCGACATAAAACTAGAAAACAAACAAAAACAATAATTTTGTTTTAACATAACGAAAGAATCTGCCAGTAGCTTGCCGTTTAGAGACGAAATCCGAGTGAATCCGAGATCCGATCGTCAAATGCGCAAGATGCCGCCATCTTTGTATGACGTCATCACTAAGCAGACGCTTGCAGTTTAGCTAGTATCTGTGTTGACAAAACAACCGTTTGCAAGCCTTTTTGTGCCTGAACTCCTTATCTCTCGCGTTTATTATAATCTCTAGTACATCTAGTGATAGGGATGGTTGGCCTGGTGGTAGCAATGAAGGAATTTCATGCTCAAAACACAGCAAAGACCAGTCCATGTCAGACGAAAGCGATTGAATTGCCTAGCCTAGACGATGTTAGCCTAGGCTAGGCTAAATATGACAATGATTTAGAATAAAATATGTGTGGTAAGTAATCTTCTCATTATACGTCTTTTCCTCATAATATGTATTTATTGGATGTATTTGGGGCGAAATGGGTACTTGAGGGGTGGCTGGACGAATTTAGAACCTAGGCCTAGGCTAGGCCTAAAAAATTTCGCATGATAGAAACAATGCCCCAATCTACAGTATTTATGGTTAGGACTGTCATTTAGCCATGTCTATATTATTATTTACAATGCATAAGATTTAGGCCTAGGCTACTTGAATAATAATTATTCAAGTAGCCTAGGCCTAAATCTTATGCATTGTAAATAATAATGTAGACATGGCTAAATGACAGTCCTAACCATAAATACTGTAGATTGGGGCATAGTTTCTATCATGCAAATTTTTTTAGGCCTAGCCTAACGACGCTGTTTTTTTGAGTGATAACGCAAATGAACTTTTTGTATAATGATAACAGAAACTCCTCCCCCCCCCCCCCCCCCCCCCAAAAACAAAACAAAAGGTAGGCTAGGCTAAATTGACACAATTTTGGTCTCCATATTTTCCATCTTGATTGTTTTTTTATTGCAGGAAATACTGTTTTAGACACCTAAATTCTAAAAAAAAAAATCTGGGGGGCATGCCCCCGGACCCCCCTAGAGCTCGCGCCTTCGCCGCGCTATAATGATAACAAAATAATAAACCATAATGATAACACAATTCATATTTTCTGGATTGACACCCTGTTACAGTAACTTGATGTAGCCTAGACAAAAAACATGTTTTCACAGCCTAACACTGGGAAAAAGTGCGTTAATTGTTTAGATATTGGGCCTTTTTTTTTCTAGTTATTAAAAACTTATTCTATGGTGTATTATATGATACAGTATAATGCATAAAATTTAATTTGTGTACAATAAAACATGTTTATGTAGGCAAAAATTAGAAAAAGACGCAAATTTTGGCATGAGCACGGAACCGATTGAATTTTCCCCATAAGAACAGTGCCCCGCTCTTGGCTGTTTCAATCCTAGCTCTATTTCTGTGGAACCGATTAGCAGCTAGGAGGGACCATTGACCCTCAGCTTATCTATTGACAAATGAAGTAAATCCACCGCAAAACTTCATATAATACTTATATCTAGGAAGATACCAATCTATCTCTTGTGCTGTAACTTTCAGTAGAGTGAGGCTCTGAGCTATAGCCTATTGGCCACTTCCGCGCTCGATGTGACGAACGTGAGAAAACTTCATAATATCGAGTCAATATTTGGCTTAAAAATAGGAATAGTATCCGGAGGAACATTGTTCCTTATAGGTCAACAATATCGGAACCATTGGCCCCCCGCTTAGATGTTGAAAAATGAAGTAAATCCCTCGAAAAACTTCATAATATAATATTTATATATCTATATATCTATATAGGAAGAGATCATCTATCTCTTATATTATAAAATTCATTAGTGATTGTCGAGCTAGGCCTATTGGCCGCTTCCGTGATCGCGCGCTCGCGTGAGAAATAAACTTTCACTTCATCCCAAATGTTTAGTAATACCTGAGTCGCCCCCGCTGCTGTTATGTGGCCACTCGGATTGTGGTAGTGTTACACGAAGAGTGCACAATTTGTACATTTTTTAGGAGCCCACTTAGTCAATGTACGATTCACACAAGACATCTGGCGTACATACCTCGTCAGTTGTGGCTCAGGTGAGGGGGCGGAGATTACTGAGGAGACCTATAGCCCACCTGTTAGAAAAAGGCCAAGAATCAATGTTACATAATATAAGAGCAAAGAACCAAAGCATGTACCAGTTCCTTATGTATAAGGCTCATGTAATGTCGAGTAGCCTGCTGGCCCTATGAATGTTTTAAAGAATGTAGAGTAGGGTAGCATATTCGCTACATCGTATATAAGAATGGATTTAAGTGGGATAGTCTATAGGCTATCATAAATGCCACGGAGTACTCTCCTCCCTTCTTTTTCCATTCATTGTTCTACATTGAGAACTCGGAGGGAAGCGTTGGTCTTTAATTTAATCGGAATCTTTTGGTACATCGGATGTTTGTTTCTGAAGGAAAACATTGTTCCCCCCCCCCCCCCCGGAGTTCCCGGAGTTCCCGGAGTAGTTGGAGGAAACTCTCGTTCCTTAATTTAACCTGAACCTCATGGTTCCTTGGTTTTCAGTATTACCCGGAGTACTTGGAGGAAGCTATCGTTCCCTATTTAAATCTGAACCTCTTGGTTCCTGGGTTGTCAGTGTTTACCCGGAGTACCCGGAGTACTTGGAGGAAGCTATCGTTCCTTATTTTAATCTGAACCTCTTGGTTCCTGGGTTTTCAGTATGTACCCGGAGTTCAGTATTGCTGTGAGTACCCTGAGTACCCCTAGTACCCGGAGTAGGCCTACTTGGAGGAAGCCTTGTTCCTAAATTTAACCTGAACTTCTTGGTTCCCTGGTTTTCAGTAGTACCCGGAGTATTCGGAGGAGCTCTCGTTCCTTAATTTAACCTGAACTTTTGGTTCCTTGGTTTTTGCATTACTCGGAGTACCCGGAGTAAGCATTCGTTCCTTTATGTTAACCCGAACCTTTTGGTTCCTTGGTTTTGTTGGTGTTTTGTGCACCTGGAGGAAAACTTTGTTTCTCCATGTAACCGGAACTTCTTTGTGCATCGTTTTTTTTTTTTTTTTTTTTTTCGGTTTCCTTGAAACCATTTAGTACTCGGAGGTCTAAAACCCTGAGACCCGGAGAGAACGGAGGGACACAGGAGCCCCGCCGACTCCGGGACTCAAAGCATGCAATTGTATAGGGTTTGTTGGTGCTCTTGCACTGGAGGAAACTTTGTTGCTCAATTTGTTCAAATGCAAACTCTTTCTATGTTAAGAAATTAACACATAATTGTGTTGGTGTTCTCGCACTGGAGGAAACTTTGTTGCTCCATTTGGCTTCATGCAAACTCTTTCTATTTAAGAAATTAACATATAATTGTGTTGGTGCTTATACCTGATTTACTCGAAACCATTTAGTACCCGGAGTTCTAAACCCGGAGACCCGGAGACCCGGAGACCCGGAGAGAACGGAGGGACACAGGAGCCCCGCCGACTCCAGGACTCGAAGCATGCAAATTGTATAGGTTTAGTTGGTGTTCTTGAACTTGGTCATGCAAACTCTTAGGAATCATTGGTATCGAAGCACTTCATAACATATTACTCATATAGGAAGAGAATAATTGGTCCCTCATGTAAAATTCAGTAGAGGGAAGCCGAGCTAGCTAGGCCTATTGGCCGCCCTCGTGGACACTTGCCCGAGGTGGCGAACAAAGCATGGCCTTATAAATAAGTACTGGTACAAGAATGGGACATATAAGGGAACCAATAAGTCTAGCTAAGACCCTATCAGCTCGAAGTAATGCTAGAAGCATGCAAACTATAAAGTGAAGCGACTTATAAAAGTGAAGCGACTTTGAAAAATTTAATACTAGTAGAATTTCAGGAAATAATGTAGGCTACTTTACGACAAAGAAAACTTTGAATTAATAATATCCTTAGAGTTCAACGTGTATCCTGAGGGCACACGAATAAGATGAATAATAGCCTACGATAAGTAAATAATTAAATGCAAGCATTGTATAGGATATAGCCTAATATAACAATAATCACTTACGACGACGAACAACAAATATTAAGAATGGCGAAGCAGTATCCATATACTTTCGGTGTGGACGGTGGCCCTCTGAAACATACAGGGCGATTACTCAATTCATGTTTGAACCTAACTCAAATAATATATAACAAGGACTTGCTAGGAGTGAGAAAGCCAGGCAAACGCTGAGACGCCCAGAGCAAGGGGGCACACGTCCGACTCGCCTGGATCACAACCATAAAGAGGCAGATAAACACGCTAGAAAGTCTGGCATCACGTGCAAGGGAAGCATAACGACAGCACAGCTGGAGGGCTGAGGCACCGGGAGGTTTGAAATGATAGATTCTTCTTTAAATTTTATTTCTAGTGATATTCATTTTCAATGACGAGCCCTTGGTAAGATTTAATGGGTATTAACCAAGGATTGTTTTTATGCTATATACGCAACGGTTATGAAAAGAACTCCGGGGAATCCCGAACGGGTCCCGGAATCTCAGCCTATAAATTATATAGTATAGGCTCTTCGTCATTGACGAAGGAACCAATACTAAATAGATACATTTGAAAAACGTTTGTTGATTGGGACCTGCCAAACGGTTTCTGTTAGATCAATGGAACACAGCCAGCCCTGCGGCGGGAGTGTCAATCTGATCTGATTCACAGTCAGCAATCCCGAACGACTGATTGTGAATATGGATGTTGAGAAAAGCGGCCTCATCTAAACACTGTCCCATTTTTTGGCACCAGGAACAAACGGGATGTGAACATGAGCTGTGACAGAGGACTGGGGTTAATAATCTGCTTTTTGGGCCATCTCTTTGACGGTGGATCCCACCTTCATTAACAACAAGATTGAAGTCTGTGGGGACACATAAAACGGGGTCGCCGAGACCACCGTCAGGAGAGGCTTTTGCTGACGACTGTCATTGCCCATGTCCGCCGGGGCCACGCCCGATGACAATCTCGGAAGTTGCCAGTCGCATGACTGGTGTTGTCCGGCAGTACTACTCTTGTTTCCAACTCACCTTGCTTAGGCACTGGGAGTGAGAGAGCCTTATGGTGTCTCAGTTTATTAAAGAGGAGGGTTGTGACTCTAATGTCGGAAAGGGGTGATGAGAGGCCTTGCTACCATCACTATTGGATTTACCCTTAGACTGACCCCTAAACCAATGCCCTCTGCCCCTGGATCGGCCTTGTCCACTAGACGTCCCGCCACTCGCAGGGGCTGTGTAAGTCTTTGATGACTGAAATGACTGGGATTGACCACAAAAGGAACTCTTAGCATTAAATATAGAATTTAACCGACTGCCCACTCTTCAACTTAGAATTAGTGGCAGGTTGTGAGTCCAGAAGTAAATCGACAATGCGCCAGGCATCGTCTGAGGCTAGGGTTTTGGAGAAAACATCTGATCACATCCGTTTTCCACCTATCTCTGCAGGGAGTCTGCTAACCAAGTACCCCCTCAGTTCTTTACGGACCCGTACCGCCTCAAAGAGAGCAGCTGGATGTCGCGGAGAGACTGAATGGAGTTTGGGAGAAGAAGGCGCCTAGTCAGAAAAGAGCCTTCTGGGTATTGACGTCCGTTATTGACTCAGACGTCCTGGCCAGAGAGGCCGCAAGTTGGCGGCTGAGTAAGCATTGGGACGCCAGTCTCCAGGCTTTCTGCCTCTGCCTCATCTTGTAGTCTTTATCGATCTGAACCTGTGTCAGAGGACAAAAAGGTTCAGGTAACTGGCATAAAGAAAGTTTAGAGGCCCCCCAAAATAAAACTTATATGGAGGTATCCCTACTGCCATGCTAACCGGCATTTGAAAACCAATGATGGTCTTCTTGCGGAAGCAGATGACTGCTTATGTTTGTTATTGTGCTAGTTTAGAGGCCCCCCAAAATAAAACTTATATGGAGGTATCCCTACCGCCATGCCAACCGGCATTTGAAAACCAATGATGGTCTTCTTGCGGAAGCAGATGACTGCTTTTGTTTGTTATTGTGATGGTAAACAGCTGGGCCTCTTGTCTCCTTGCAACCCTCAGCCCTGACTCCCCCCCTTTGCATCTGAACTAGTGAAGACCCCGCAGGGTCCCTGAAGGTTATCGCATTTAATTCTGGGGTCAAGCCCTGTAACAGCATTAAATCGTTAAACCCATCTAACTTAGTCCAGTCGGAAAAATAAATTTCCGGCGGAAGCGGGAGGCAAGGCAGAAGATAGCATGGACACACAATAGTCAGGATTAAAAATGTAGGAAAGGCCCTGACGACAATATCAAGTACCTCTCCAGATTGGTTCTTGGCCCTTCATTGCTTAGCCTCATTTGCCTCGATAACCCAATGTTTCAGAACAGGGGACTCACCCGTGACTGTGGGTTGTGCGACCTCGGGGCATAAAGGTTTAACTACAGACCAAGATGCATCCAACCCATATAAAAGTGGCATAAGGCCCTTTTTACTAGGGATGGATTTATTAAGAGGGGGAGGAAGCAAATCCGAGAACAACTGCAGATTGGACGGCAAGAATGCAGTAGCCCCCAAAGTGGAAGAGACAGGAGTGACAGTAGATGGAGGTAAAGTTAAATACATCAACCTGAGGGTGAACAAGTACGTGCCCTAGGGGTCGCACCCCTGGAGCTACTGGTACTGGAACTGATACCTGTTGGTCACCTTTAACCTGTCTCATGAGATCAAATAACTCCTGTAATGGATCCCTCACTACAAAAACCCCACTTGTTTGGTCTGACTGGGACGCGGGCTATGACATTTCTGAGCCCTGCGTTCCCGAATGCCGTGAAGATGGACGTTGGCCAGACGCCATTTCTTCGGCGTGTACACCTTGGTGGTGTAAAGTAGATCCTGGTGACCGGGTCAGGGGGTTGGGGGCCAGTAAAGCCTTCAACCAAGACTCGTCGACCCGGGCAGCGGAATCTTGTATTCTTGTTTGTGAGTCGTCGAAAACGTCGAACTCAGAAAAGGTCTCGAAAGTTCAGATCCGGTATGTCATACTCGGAAGGGTTTTGAACTGAGGTGGGCTGGGTAGGAGAGCTCATGCTCCTGCCGGCTAGAACACATGCTGCTGCCCCTCTTCGTTCCCAATACCGGCAAGGCCATGGGTGCGGGTTGTGAGGAATGGTAAACCGGTGAATTGGCCTGAGACATGACTAGATGTGTCTCTGAGTGCCTCCCTGCCTGATGAAGACTGTTTTAACCGGTTTATGTGGAGGCTGCGCCACCGTCTTCGACGAGGAGGACGTCCTAGACCGACACTTCTTGGACTTGTCATCACCTGCAGAAAGTGCGGCATCAAATCAGAGCGAGACCTCTTAGCCGCTTGTTCAACAGAAGGCGACTTGGGTCTATTGTCTAGGTGAGCGGGACCTGTCCTGCCGGCTAGACCACCGAGGTGCGTCCGGCGGATCTGAGGTCCTAGGTCGCTTGAGTTGGCGGAAGGAAGACTCACGAGCAGAAACCCCTCAGGGGCTGAAGTAACTGACGCCCCTTGAAGCAAATCTTCGAATATATGGTCATCCAATAGTCAAGATTTTGTGGGCTACCGTCTAACAGTACGTTACATACACTGACTGAATATGAAGTAAAATAGTCTTGCACCGACTATCTGCATGGTTTTAAATAAGCATTGCGGAGGGCTGAACACTCGGGGCATGATTGGGAAAGCCAACCACCACGAGATAGGTTTAAACAAGGAACACACTTAACACATCGAGAGTGCCCGATGACCGTTATAATTGTACAACCCAAAGCAGCACAAAAGGAGAAAGTACTCCTATCCATGATAAACTTCCTCCTGCCAGGGAGATAGCCGACCGTCCTAGGTGTCCTACATGCGAACCAGAGGATGAGAAAGATCCAAGAATCAATGCTCATAAGGACACGCTAGGTCGGCAAGCTTAATATATAATAAATATATCTCCAAACGTTCAAGAAAAAGAAGAGTTGAATAATACTAAACAATCTTAGTTCCCTTAACGTTAATTACATTCCCCAGAAATGTAAGAGAGTAGTGAGTAGCCTACCATGTGCTACTTATATAATAACTTCTTACCTAAGTGTAAAACACTGACCCTTATCCCGTCTTGTGACGTAAGAACTAAATCAGGCGACAACGCAACTGTAGATTTTAATTCTTAATCCCGGCGGACCAGCGCCTTTCATGCGAGCAATACAGATAACTGAAAGCAACAAGATAGGGATGGGTGAGTTCGTTTCTCGGCTCAGCCTTTCAGATCCCGGCGGACGTGGCTCCCCACGATGCACCCCCAGGATAAAACGTCCAAATGTACCAAGCAATGAACGTTTGTACCTGTTAAGTTAATTGCGGCGGAGAATAATCGGTGATAAAGGAGAAGGTATAGCCAGACCTCCAAAACACCATTTTAGTTACATGCTGGCTCAGCCAGAATCAAACTATATGCCGTAAACAAAACAAGACAAAAATCCATGACAATCCTGTACCAGACGGCGGATGTTTTGAATTTTAATATAACTCTTAGAAGTTTCCCGGCGGAAAAACCACGCGAAACAACTAGAGGCACGTTGTTAATAAGTCTCACTTTACAAATCCCGCCGGAAGGGCCAACCCTTCATTATGTGGCATAAACAACGTGAAACATACATGGCATGATTATACATGAATAGTAATCAATACATCAATAATAACACACCCTAACCATATATATAATAACCTACATGAGGCCAACTAGATGGGGGCAGATGGCGATGAATTAGTCACTGTAGCACAAACCTGCGAACCACTGAAGACCTCACCAACACGTAGAATCACGAAGAGTAGGTTGAAGAGCAGTATAGCTCCGTGCAGGACCCCTCAGCTAAGTGAGACAGTCCACGAACACTAGCCCAAGAGGCATACTTGTTGAACACCCAAAGAGGACCCAACAACAGGCCACAGTTCACCCTATAAGAAGCCTCATGACTACACAGTGAACTAATAATGAGCTAGGATGATAAAAAACGCACTTAGGAGCCTCGCCTTAGCACAACGAGGACTCCGTCTAACACGTATACGATAGACCCTGAAAAACAGCCTCCAGGGCCCGCATTTAACACTTCGCATCCTACACATGTCGATAAGCTACCTGTCCTTAGCACATAACATGTAAAGATGAGCAAAGACTCAACAGAAATGAGAGGAGGTGACGAACAAGGTAGGACAGGAGCGTCAGTAAACACGTCCGTTCAATGTGGGCCCGGGAGAATTAAGGGCGAGCCAGTGCTTCGATGAGTGAGGCGGAGCATACACAAACAGCAGACGTATGAGAAGCGCAATGCTAACATCAAATTTTTTTTTTTTTTTTTATTTCATTATTTTTTACTAGTTTTTTCTAGTAGTGGTACCCACATCAAAAGGACGAGTCCGTGAGTGTTTTTTTAAGAGCGTTTCGCTCACGATGTGTGGCAATCGTATTTTGTTCTCTCCCGGGCGGGAAGTTTGAAAGACAAGCTTGAGTTCAAATATTGGCCATTACCTACGTTAAGGTGCATCGTCAATGATGAAGGGGCCACTAATAAATATTGTTGATGTCGACAGACGTAGCTCTGGCGCTACTTCGGAAGCGTCCACCAGAGGTCTCCGGTGAATTCCTGGTAGGGAGAATTTCCGCGGCTTTCATACGACATGGTAGGCACGCTTGACTGGTATTTGCTTTGTTTTGATGGTAATTTAATTCACTGCTACCACAAGGCCCACCATCCCTATCACCAGATGTACTAGAGCTTATAATAAATGCGAGAGATAAGAGGTTCAGGCACAAAAAAGCTTGCAAACAGCTGGTTTTTCAACACAAAGACGAGTAGACTGTGAGCATCTGGCTAGTGATGACGTCATAAAAAGATGGCGGCAGCATCTTGCGCAATTGACGATCGGATTTCGGATTCACTCGGATTTCGTAAGCGGCAAACACCTTGACAATGGCAGATTCTTTTAGTTAACTTTTTTATTGTTTTTGTTTATGTGGTCTAGTTTTATGTTGAGTTTTTCATTATTTTTGCTCTTTTTTTCAGGTTTTGACTGGTTTGACTCTGGGTACCATCAGAGGTGAATGGGAATGGTAGTGCACTTGTGGACGTATGTGTGGGGAGGAGGCTGTGGATAGCCAACACCTTCTTCCGACACAGAATGATCCACAGGTACACGTGGAAACGGATGTTGACGATGAAGGATAAGACAGTTGTGGAACGAAAGTCATTGATTGATTATGTATGTGTGGATGAACGAATGAAGAAATCTGTGATGGATGCTAGGGTGTATAGGGGTATTGGAGGGGGTCTGTCTGATCATTATGTAGTGGTAGCTAAGGTTAGGATACAAAAGAAGTGGGTGAGGAGAGCGGGAGGGAGGCGAAGGAGGGTGGAATGGTGAGGAGGGTGGAGAGGTTGCAGGAGGAGGAAGTCAGGGAGGAGTACAGGAGAGCAGTGGAAAAGACGACTAGGTGGGTTCGACTTGGAAGTTATGGAGGAAGTGGAGGAGATGAGCAAGGTGTTTAAGGATGAGATCTGTGCAGCATGTGAGGTGTGTGGAGTTGAGGAGAAGAGGGAGGGGTAGTGAAAGGTACAGCATGGTGGACAGAAGAGGTAAGAATAGCTGTGGAAGAAAAGAAGAAAGCATATAGAGAGTGGTTGGGTAGTAGAGGGAATGAAGATTCCGAGAGACAGAAACGAGCGAGGTACGTGGAGAGTAAGAGGGTGGTGAGAGAGAGTAGTGAAGGAAAGTAAGAGAAGAGTAGATGAGGAATTTGGAAGGAATCTGAGTGTAAAATTGAGGGAGAGTAAGAAAACCTGTTCTGGAAAGAAGTCAAGAAAGTTTAGGGAAGGTAGCAAGGGAAACAGTAAGGGTGTGAAAGATAAGAATGGAGAATGCTAGCCGAGAAGCAAGAGAGTCGAAGATGGAGGGAGTACTTCAGTGAGTTGCTAAATGAAAGCGAATGAAGAGCCAGCAAACATAGCTGGATATGGTAGGGAGGGGAGAAGAAGAGAAGTAGTGGAAGGAGGAGGTGGGGATCAGGAGGTCAGAAGTGTGGGAAGCCATGAAAAGAGTGAAGTTGGGGAAAGCACCAGGAACAGATGGAGTGTGTGGGAAATGTTGAGGTATGGTGGTGAGATAGTGATAGAATGGGTATGGAAAATGTGAAAACTAGCATGGGAGAAGGGCAGTGCACCCGATGACTGGAAGACTGGCATAATAGTCCCCCTATATAAGGGCAAAGGGGAAAGAGGAAGTGTGTGGTAACCACCGAGGAATATGTCTTCTAAGCGTAGTAGGGAAGGTATACAGTAGGGTAGTGATTGAGAGAGAGTGAGAGTAAGAACGGACAAATGGATAGGCGACGAGCAGGGAGGTTTTAGGAAGGGAAGAGGATGTGTAGATCAGATTTTTACCCTGAATTGTGTTGTGGAGAAGTATCGTGGAGAAGAAACAAAAGGTGTATGTTGCCTTTTATTGACTTGGAGAAGGCCTATGACAGAGTGGATAGAGAAGGTTTGTGGAAAGTACTTAGAATATACGGAGTAGATGGCAAGTTGCTGAAAGCAGTGAAGAGCATGTATGAGGGTGCAAAGGCGGCAGTACGGTACGTGTGGAGAGTGAGCAGAGCGAGTTCTTTGACCTGAATGTTGGTTTGAAACAGGGGTGTGTGATGTCCCCGTGGTTGTTTACTGTATAATATGGATGGAGTTATGAAAGAAATACTATCAAGAGCAGTGGATTTTTGGTGTATCGCTGAAAAGGGAGGGAATTGAGTGGAAGCTACCTATACTGCTGTTTGCGGATGATACAGTTCTGATGAGTGATAATGAATGGGAGTTGCAGGGTCTGGTAAATGAGTTTGGAACAGTGTGCGAAAAACGGAATTTGAAGGTAAATACGGGGAAGAGCAAGGTTATGGTCTTCGAAAGGGGTGAAGTCACAGAGTGTGAGGTGAAGCTGAACGGTCAGGCTATGGTGCTCGTCAACTCTTTTAAGTATCTGGGCAGTGTGTTGAGTAAAGATGGACTATGGGATGAAGAGGGGCGGGAGAGGGTACAACAGGGGAAGAGGGTTGTAGGAATGCTAAAAGCAGTAACAAGAAATAGGGTGGTCAGTATGGAAGTGAAGAAGTCCTTGCATGACAGTGTGTGGTAATCCCGACACTGACTTACGGAAGCGAAGCATGGACGTTGGTTGAGAGACTCAGACCAAGAGTGAGAGCAGTGGAAATGAATTACTTAAGGAGTGCGGGGTGCGGAGTTACATGGAGGGATAGACAGACTAATGAGGAAGTAAGAAGGAGGTGTGGTGTGGAGGTAGATGTGCTGGAAAGTGTGAAAAGGAACAACTTGAGATGGTTCGGCCATATGGAACGTATGGAAAGCGAGAGAATGACTAAGAGGGTGTACGAGAGCGAGTTGGAGGGACAGAGGGGGAGAGGTAGACCGAATATGAGGTGGAAGGATGGAGTGAGGAACTACATGAACGAAGGCGGTGCTGGTTGGGGGGAGGGGCGTCGACTGACTGGGGACAGAGGTGCATGGGGGCGGTGCGTTCGTGGCCACCCCTTCGGGGATCGCGGCGTCAGGCAATAGATAGATAGATAGATTGAAGCTTTTTGCGCGAACATGTAATTTGGGAATATTTGGTGTGAATCGCGAAAATTGAAACAGCGAAGACTGCTGTGACGAAGATGGGGGCTCCACTGTATATACTGTATATACAGTATACTGTATATACCGGTATATATATATATATATATATATATATATATATATATATATATATATATATATATATATATATACATTCATCTATATACCATACCTAGAAGAAGAAGTAAGTGGATGTAAATAACAAGGGTCATAATACTACCAAATGAATTTCTGAAACTTTTGATTGTTGGCTATTTGACAAACTAGTATGTAGTAACTATAACATTATAACATTCTGCCTGGAGATTGGTAAACAAGCTATAGATGGAAGTTAAGTGAGAGAAACAGTTGTGAGCACTTATAGTGACCCATTCATTTAAATCAGTACTGAACCCAAACAAAACATCAAAATGCATTATGTCCCATATGAGTAGGATGACATGTACAGTATACAGAAATACCAACTGTGTATCTCTGATGTAATTGACTACACTGAGAGCACATAATACTGTACACAGGTCCATGCAATGTACAATGTCTGTGGAAAAAAAGGAAACTTACCCTTCCTCTCTAATCCAGTTGTATTTACTAAACACTTTCATATCTATTCTTTAATGTCTTCTGCCTTTTGCACATCCTTGTTACATCCTTTCCTTTTAGACCAAAAACTGGGACGATATCCAGACCAACAACGTACTGTGGAGGGAGTAGGAAAAAGTTACACCAATACAGAATATTTATCCTATAGGAGTATTGATGAATAATTTTTCACTGTGAAATAGTAAGTAAAGAAGCTGGCATGGATAAATCATGGGTTTGACAACCCGTAGGGTAGGAAGGAAAACCTAGTACAGTAGCAGTTAATGATGTATAGCCTATAATGCATTATTATAGGTATGACTCCTGCAAGGAGATAAAAAAAAACTAATATTTAGTAGTGGCCCCATAATCATTGACGATTATACCTATTACATAAGGCTACCTCTTCAAACGCTCATACGCGTAGTTTGAATCTACCGCCGCAGAGCTCAGAGGAACCTTCATCATAAGCACACGCAAAATCACTCATGGTTCGTCTTTATGATTGGGTTCTCACTACGAAAAAACTTTGTAACAAATAAAAAATAAAAATAAAATAAGAATAACTATTCATAAGCTTTCCATATTCTGGGATGTACTTCTGTGGATTCTTGGACCAGACGCTGTCTAGCGCATCCTTCCGCCTTCACTGACATATCAAGTATAACAAAATCCTTAATACATCAACGAATGGGAAGGGGATGGTCGGGAGGGCCCCAGTCGTCAATGATTACGGGGCCACTACTAAATATTAGGTTTTCTTTATCTCCTTGCAGGAGTCAAACCTATAATTTATTAGTGGCCCCTCCATCATTGACGATTATGCCTGATATCTAAGACTGGAGGGGGACATTCGTAATCATATCATAACCATTGCAAATAGAATAGGCAGATAATCAAACAACCACATAGTATTCTTACTTTGTAAAAATATATATTTATGTATAAACTTTATAGTGTACAACATATAAAAAAGTGGTACAAGCAGGGGCGCGCTTTAAAGAAGCCTGCTTGAGGAAAAAAGGGTAACTATGAGAATCTGTTCCCAGATCTGAAAGTTAAAGGCACCCCACTTAACTTAAGTGGTGAAAAATAAAACTTTATGTTTACATGTGCACATATAAACCCCATTATTCTAATGTGTATATTCCTTAAAATTAGACACAAAAATAGAATTAATTCTCGTACTATCGCAGATGTACTTAGTAAAACGCTACTCGGAGTTGCAACTACCGAGAACTCTTAAAATTAAATTGCTTCAACAGTGTATCCCACTGAAAGAAACCGTTGTTGTACTACAACCATTGCACTTTAACAACATTTCCCGTAGGCATTACTACAGAGAAAATTTAATCACAACACTTACACATTGTATCACAGCTCTCATAGCTGAAAGAAACCATTGTTGTACGACATCCATTGTACTTCAACCACATTTCCCGTAGGCATTACTACAGAGAAATTTTAATCACACACTTATACATTGTATCACAGCTCGTATACTCTGTACATATCCTCCGGCGGGGTCTAGGGTGTCTTATGTTACACTGACTGCACCCCCCCCCCCCCCCTCTTTCTTAACTTAAACAATAAGTGACTTAGAGACCCCTCTAGACCCTTTGCCGTAACGCTATACACGGCATTGATGGTTTGTCTAGTGCGACCGACAGGTATCGATTTAAAAACGTATGATTTGAAGCCCATAGTTGAGTAGTAGCTATGTCTTCAACAGGTTTTTTTTTTAGAAAACGTAAAGATGCTGCCATTTGCGTAAATCGTGGGCCCTACCCACTACGCCGGGATTACTCTCTTTAATAACTTCGACTAGCAGAGCAGCCATTTTTCGTTTCATTAACCTTTTACCTGTACTCGATACCCATAAAGCACCTTGTCGGTTAAGAGGTGCCACTCTCATATATTTGGTTAAAGCCTGTACAGGACACAAATTATGGTGCACTTTACCCCGTTTCAACGCCGGCACCGTGAACTCTGAGAAAACATGGTCACTATGTTCATTCTTGGCGATGAACCCTGGGGAAGGTGCAATATGAATGTAATCATTGAGTCTACCAAACCTTATGCAATTAGGGGTGTTGCTCATCGCCGCCAGCTCAGACACCCTGCTACCTGTTGCCAGAGCCATAAGGAACACAGCCTTTTTAATAGTAATTCAAAATCTGCCGTATTCTGATACAGTCGGGAATGAAGCAAAGATAACGCCTTGTCAAGAGACCAGGTAGGCATTAGCTGACGGGGAGGTGGGCGGAGTTTGAAGCATGCTCTCATGAAACCTGTTTCCTCTGCCTGTGGTATGGTTAGACCTGTAAGGTCAAAGAATGGCACCCTGATAGCTGTTAAGTGATTTTTGAGAGTCACTACAGATAGACGTTTCTGTTCAAACAAATAGTTTAAATAATGAAAAACTAACGCCACCGAAGGTACTGTCTGTTCTGTTCTAACTATCCAATTAGTAAAGGACTGCCAATGAGATTGATATTGCCTTTTGGTAGATTGTGTGTACTGATTCATAAATTTATCTGTCACGTTTCTACCATACGGCGTTAGCCACTTGGCCTCCTGAATGTCCACAATGCAAAAGTCAGCGAGAACTTTAGGATGCCAATCGTGTCTAAGTGGAAATACCCGACCGGGAGCGACACCGGGTTCGGGCACCACATTCTCAATTGCTGGTACCACAACTGCGCCGGCCACAGGGGCGCGATTAACGAGACTACGCCTCGATAATCCTGTAGTTTGTTGACTACGTGGCACATTAGAGAAGCGTCTGGTGGCGGAAACAGATAAATGGAACTCCACCTGTTCCAATCCGTCACCAATGCGTGGGGCCCCCCCGCCGGCGTTAATGTCCGGCGTGTGAGGTACCGAGGGAGTTTGTGATTCTCTTCTGACGCAAACAGATCCACTTGTGGACGGTAAGGCTCTGCAATCATTTGATCGAAAATGTTTTGCTTGAGTGCCCACTCTACTGTTGTGCTCTGTCTCCGAGACAGTGCGTCTGCCCAGACGTTTGCTACGCCTGGGAGATATGATGCATGAAGATGAATGTTCAGCTTGTTGGCTAGCACAAAAATCTTTTCTGACACGTCTAGCAACTTCCGAGACCTCGTTGACCCTTGTTTCTGAATGCAGTGAACTGCATTGAGATTTTCCATCCTGAAGGCCACCGACTTTCCCCGTAAAGTAGAGCCGTGAACCTGAAGGAAATACAAGGGGACTAGTAACTCTTTTACATTTATGTGAGAGGTTTCTGAAGGGGACCAAAGCCCTTGACCCTGATGCCCGAGGTTTGTCTGAAAGCCCCAACCTATCGTCCCTGACGCATCCGTGTCCACCCATACCGTCGGCGGAGGAGAGGTCCATGACATGACTGAGTGCAACATTTCCCTCTTCGCCCAGACCGCTAGTAAGCTGTGTATTAATGCTGGAATAGGCCATAATTTTCCCGCCGGTAATAGTGGGAAATATATGTTGCCCTCCCAAGATTAAACGTTTGACTTTCAACCGGCCCAACTTCACAGTTAGTTGAACCCAGTTGAGAGAACCGACTAGAGATTCCCAGAGTCTCCGTGTCGTAGTCAGACTGTGGAGAAACATAACCATTTTTTTACGAAACCTGTTTCGATTGTCCACACTCTGACTCAGAGTGAGAGACGCTGTGTCCCAGACCAGCCCTATCCACTGAATTACTCGTGAGGGAACAAGGTTCGACTTTACCAAGTTGACCTTGAATCCTAGAGATTTGACATGGTTTAACGTAATGTTGACATGAGTGTTGCATGACTCTTCTGTCTCTGCCACCACCAGCCAGTCGTCCAGATACCACAAGATCCTGATCCCTTGTTCTAAAATGGGCATCAGGGCTTGCCGGACTAATTTTGTGAAAATGCGTGGCGCTAGGTTTAATCCAAACGGCATCCTTTGAAAGACATAAGTCTGATGCATTATTCTTAAAGCCAGATTTTTTTAAAATCTCTTGTTGACCGGGACGTGCCAATACGCGTCTGTCAGGTCTAATGAACACATCCACCCTCCCGGCGGAAGTGTTAGCCTGATTTGATTCACTGTCAGCATCCTGAAGGACACGTTGTGAATGTGGAGATTCAGATAAGACAGGTCTACGACCGGCCTCATCTGAATACTGTCCCTTTTTGGTACTAGAAAGAGTTTGGATGTAAACACCGGGTAAGTCGGGGGGACTGGGATAATGACACTCTTGGTTATCATCTCCTGAACTAGTGACTCCACCTCTAAAGAAACATGAGTGGCCTTTGTCGGCTGACGTAAGCGAGGTCGCCGGAGCCACTGCCAAGTGATGCCTTTGCGTACCACAGTCCTCGCCCATGATCTTAATGGCCATGCCCGATGACACGCCCGGAACGACCCAGTTAGCAGACTGGGGTTCGCCGGCTGGACTATTCTCGGTTCCAACACGCCTTTGACTGGCCCCGGGAGTGAGAGAGACCTTAGTTTTTTGCTGGTGGTGGTGTACTCTTAGATGACTGGCTGGGTTTGGCTGGAGGCTGGCCCTGACCTGGTCGTTGGTTGATGTTCAAACCTGTGGCCTTTACTTGAGAATTTCCCCTGTTTGTACCTGACGTGAGCCTGACCCTGGGTGGAAGAGGACTTAGGCTGATGAAACGGCTTCGACCCACTAGCTTGAACTTTCGAAACTGGTTTGGGTTTAGGGAAAGTAAAGGTAGGCTTCTTAGGGTGAGAGGGACTTTGTTTGAATGCTTGTGCCATATTGAAAACAGTCTTCCAAACTGCTGGAGAAATCAAAGAAAGGGTTAGCACTGGGGACAGAATTACTTGGCTTGCAATACGGTCAGGAAGTTTCTTTACTAAGAACATCCTCAGATCCTGCCTTGCTCGAACCGCCTCTAATAAGGCCGTCCGAATATCTCCTAAAGACTGAATGGAAGTTTGGAGAAGCAAGCGCCGGGAAAGTTGAATGGCCTTCCTGACTTCCGCAGTTTCGATTGCCTGAGAAGAGCGTAACAGAGACTTTGTTACTTGCTGAGTAACAATATATTGTGAAAACAGTCTAAACGCTTTACCTCTTAACCTAAACTCGCGGTCTAGGTGAGTTGGGGAAGGCGTGCTAAATGGATCTTTTAATTCGCACAAATTGATTTTAGGGGCAGCCAAGAAATCAAACAAAGCAGAGGGGACTCCTCCGGCACTAAAAACCGGAAGAGAGAACCAAGAATGGTGCTCTTGAGGGATTTGGTGAGAAGACTTTGTAGTGAAAGTAGTGGCAAAATTTTGAGCCTCTGTTTCCCAGTCCACCCAAGGTCCCGTGCCCAACTGCCTCACCTGCAAGACTGGATTAGAGGCTGAGTCTGTGATCGGAAACATATCCAATTCCGGCGTCAAAGCAGAAAGTGCCTTGACGTCGTTAAAGCCATCATTCTTAGTCCAGTCAGAAAAAAGCTTTGAAGCTGAGGCAGGGGGCAGGGCTGGTGTTGATGCATACACAAAAAAGTCATGGTTATAATAACTGGGAATGGCCATAATATGAACATCTAAAACATCGCCTTGAATATCCAATGCCCTGAGTTTTCTAGACTTATTGCCTTGGATTACCCACTCATGTGGTACAGGGAGCTCCCCCGAAATAGTAGCTTGTGCTGCCTCTGGCTTAGTTGGTAACATTGCTACCCATGACTCATCAGGCCCGTATAAAAGAGGCATAGCTCCTTTTCTGACTGGTGCCTTGTCTAAAGGGGGGGGGAGTTATGTCTGATATGACCCGCACATTGGAAGTAGTGAGAGCTGCTGTGTCTGGCACAGTGGAAATTGAATCTGACACAAGAGGGTTAGGTATTTTAGCTAAAGCAATGGATGTAGCCAGAGGTCGCACATTCGTTGACGTCGCAGAAGGTTCCGTACCAACTGTAGGAGTTTCCGGCATAGGGGCAAAGAACTTATTAAGTGCATTTAATAGTAACCCATCAATCTCTTCTGTAGTTACATACCTAGCAGATGATGAACTCTGTGGAGAATCGACAGTACCCTGAGAGTCTTCCAAGTGGTGACCTGACTCTTCAACTTCCATCTCTGAGACCAGAGAACGCTGTTCTTCATCCCTTAAGTCTGGCCTCTCATGGGAAGATCCCGCCGAAGCCGGGACCTCCACATGCCGCCATGTTAGATCTGGGATAGAAGATGGGACATCGGCATCCCGGTGGACGTCAGCCACTACTTGCGTTACCAAAGGATGTGTGCCGTCCTGCCAGGGCTGTGAGTATCGCCATACACCTTGGCTGTGGCTGTTACTCGCTTGCGAGCCTGGAATACTCCCCAAATGGGAGTCCTCACCCGAGCACCCTAACGGTTTATAGTTTCCGTAAGATACTTCTAAATCTGAGGCTGACACACGTGACCTGGGAGAGAAAGCATGAATATCAGGTGATGAAATGTCCGCCGGGGCATCCTCCACCACATTCTCTGACTCCACCCCCGACCTGTCAGATTGGACGTTAGACTTGGAGGGGGTAGATGCAGAGAGCGGGGTACCAGGCTCCGGCGACAGCCGTGAGTCCGTTCGCGCCGGAGGATCCCTTTTGGATGATTTATGACTTCTACTAGACTTATGTTTAGTTCTAATAACGTCTTTAGGTCCCCTACTCTCTTCCTTTGTCCTCTTCCGTGGAGGTGAAGAAGCTTTCACCTGCTCCCTTAGGGGTGACCTTGACTTGGACCTCGTCGCCGATGCCAAAGGTGACGGAGAGCGAGGCCTCTTAGATTTGCCAGGGGAGGGTGTGGGAGCCTGTCCCCGCCCAGTCTCGGAGGCCTTATGTGAACGGATCTTACTCTTAGGAGGGGCATGTTTAATAATTAACCGTTCCCAAAGCTCAAGGTTGTCACATTGCAATGCTTTATGAGCTACATTAGTTGAATAAGAAGCAAGAAGTTGTTTTACTTCCTGCAAGGCCACCGCCGCAGTATTATCTTTATGAATCAAAAGTTTAACACTTAAGAGGGTACAAATAGTGCAATGTTTTGTCACCCATATCCCTCATGACCGATCGAGTCATTTAACACATTTAATGCACAGCTTGTGCGCAAAAATAGGGATACCGGAGCATAACGGTGTTGAACACAAAGCAATGAGAGGTTCTATGGCCGACATGACCGAGACTGGCGGAAATCTACCCACCCCCGGGATCTACCTGGTCACCTGGCGCCACGCCGGTACTCCGCCCTGGAAATAGAAAATTCCCAGGAATTAACCCTCCAGCCCCGGCTATGTATTATATATATATTCCTCGAAAACCGGGTGTTTTGGCCGAAAAACGTCTAGGCTAGGCTACCGTATATTCGTTAATCAGACTGCTTCCCGCATTCCCGCGCATCCCCAAGCGTAGCTGTGTTATTTACCTGTAGAATGGCATTAAGTAGAGCTCTCTAAGTCAACTGGTTGAGCTGTGATGATGATTTCATTGGAGATAACTTTATGGCCAAAACAGCCACTTTACACCACTTTTCGATACTTAACAACAACATACAGGCACACACGAACAAGCGACGCTCTCCTTCTTGTGGCCGGAGATGCGGAGCGTCGGTCCTGCCGGCTGTTGTTTACATGCGTCGGACCGACGCCTCGCACACCAAGCTCACAGGCTTTGACGTCATGGGTGTTTAAGAGCCCTTCCGGGTAGCT
Source organism: Paralithodes platypus (assembly GCA_032716605.1). NCBI lineage: Eukaryota > Metazoa > Arthropoda > Malacostraca > Decapoda > Lithodidae > Paralithodes > Paralithodes platypus. Next base: position 39,600,863 of record CM064568.1, on the reverse strand, counting down.
CGTGTATGCTTTTTTATGGGCGTTCAAGAGCCCTTCCGGGAACAGAGGGTTAATGCTCATAAGGTTACCCCAAAATGTTACAAAAACATGTGTCATAAAACTGCTGGTCAACGAACCGTAGTCCTCAACCACTACCTTTCGCTGTCCAGCAGTTTCAAATTAAAGATTTCAGCATATCTTTACCTGTCAAAAGATTTAAGCATATCTTCTGAGTCTTCTTAAAGATGAAGCATATATTTAATAAAGAGGAAGTCCTTCAAGTATCCCTTTACACTTGAAACACTAGTAAGATTCAGGCATCTTCTTATCCCATAAAAAGTTTAAGCCTATCTTAATCTCTAATCCGACTTCTAGCAGAAGCCCTCATAGATCGCCGTCCTGAAGGTCGTGATTCCTTATTGTAGCAACCAATTGTTTGGCAAACCATAGCGAATTGCAAATCCGGTAATATAACCACCCGAAGGTACTACCGCCGGGTTTCATATTAAATGTCAAACCAATTGTTCCCCAGGGATCAGTTTTGGCCCCAATTCTGTTCCTCATTCATATCAATGATCTCATATCTACCACTCATAATCCAATACATTCCTACGCAGATGACTCAACACTCCACAGTTCCTTCACATTTACCAATTCTTTCACCCAACCCGATCTTATCAATTCAAAAATAAACACTGCAATTTCTCTGAACCAGGACCTTTCTAGAATTAATGGATGGGGACAAAAGAATCTAGTTTCCTTTAATGCACAGAAAACCAAATACATTCAATTTTCTAACCGATAGAATCTCACTGACTCCCATATATTTTTTAATGATGTAAATATTCCCACTTCCCCTAGTATTGACATTCTCGGTGTAACATTAACTACTAACTTGAGCTGGACACATTATGTTAGAAACATTGCTAAGAATGCCTCTAAAAAAATGGGACTCCTGTACAGAGTTCGAGAATTCTTCACTGACGAGCAGTTGGCTGTGATATATAAAAGTCATGTGCGTTCTCAGATGGATTACTGTTCACCTCTGTGGGGTGGAAGTGGAGTGGTTGCATTGAGGCAGTTGGACAAAATTCAAAATAAAGCTATTAGATTAATCAATAACCCTGCAATCACACAGGACCTTCCTACATTATCCATACGAAGAAACGTTGCATCCCTTGCATTATTCTACAGATATTTTCACAGCAATTGTTCCGAGGAACTTGCTTCAATTGTGCCGCCTCTCCACATCTTTCCCCGTAGAATTAGGGAAGCTGAGAGCACCCATGAATTTACACTTTCTCCTCCACAATGCAGAACTTCTGCTTATCAGAATTCATTTATCCCCAGAGCTACTACTCTTTGGAATTCACTTCCCTCGAATTGCTTTCCACAAACTTACAATCTACAAATGTTTAAATCCAGTTGTTACAAAAAATTTATGAATGGAGGATGCCTTTAGGCACATGGAGCTTTTTGTTTTATCTGTGTTTTTCCTTCCTCCGTTCATTGTCTCTTAACCCGGTGAGACCCAGCGTCGCACGTGTTGCGTCGGCAGTGTTTGATCACCAACTCCCAGCGACGCATCACGTGCGTCCGACATATAAAAAACACTTACGTGGCTCGTAAGGTAGGAAATGGCGGGAGAATAGGAGGGGGAGGTACCGTAGTGTGTGTGGGAGCCGGGCCAGTAGGTGTGAGCGGGCCGAGACAGCCGCGCGGCTGGTGGTGGTGGGCTTAGTGGGGATACTTTACACCCTTAGTTCACCGCCACTTTGAACCTTCATTACTCCGGTCGTATGGGAGCTAGAGGCTTGAGATTTATGTGAGACACTCCTTAGGATGTATGCCGTACAATGCCATACTCAGTTTTTACCCTAGTGCTCCCGGGCGGGTGGTCATGCGCCCCCCAAATGACCGAATTTTTTTTTTTTTTTTTCATTTCTCACCATTCTCTTCCATTTTGGCTCAACAAATTTTGTTGAGGCTCCCCCCCCCCCCAAAAAGAAATGTCCGAGGTGATTTTTTTTTTTTTTTTTTTCATTTCTCATCGTTGTCTTCCATTTTAGCAAACAAAAAAAAGAAGTGAAAATGGCTTGGGACTGGGGTGAACAAAATATTATAACTGGCCGGGGCTCAACGGGTTCAAAAAAAAAAAAAAAAAAAACCTGCCCCAGACCTCTTTGCAAAAGAGGTCGCCGGGAGGAAAAGACCAAACAAACAGCATTGTCTTGGAGGCCGGGATACCTGATAGTATCAATCAACTGTTTGGCAAACCATAGCGAATTGCAAATCCGTTAATACAACCACCCGAAGGTACCACCGCCCGGGGTCATATTAAATGTCAAACCAATTGTACCTGCCCCAGATCTCTTTGTAAATAGGTCGCCGGGAGGTAAAGACCAGACAAACAAACAGCATTGTTTCAATGGCTTTGAAAAGCCGAGAAAACCATATCCAACAGGTGTCAGCATGATCACCTAGATAAATGTGAGGAGCCCTCCTCGCCGGGAATAACACAGGAAGGCTGATCACAGGCTCGACCACAGAAAACGCAGTTTCTGATGAGCCCTCAAGCTACCAAACTCGCCGGGGTAACTAACCTATTTTAGCCAACCTGACTAAAACTCGGTAAACCAAACGGCTTTCTCGGAGCAATCGAGAAAACCGCCGGAAAGGCAACCCACAACAAACAGAACGCAGTCTGATAAACATAATCAGACGCAGTCCGAAGCTCCTGGATCAGCCAAACACAAGTAATCCAGGACACACATGAGTACATTTTTATAATAATAAACAATGAAAACACTTGCACATGTGAAAAACTACGAGTGGCTGGCTAGGCCTGGTGAAAACGGAAAACACTTAATGACGTCGAAAAACAATCGAAAAGCACTTCATCCCACCAAAACTGGAACAGCAGCCACATCAACATCGTAGAAAAAACCTGGTAAGGGTAACACTGACTTGGGACCCAGAAAGAACTCCACTTTTGCTTTGCGCAGTGGCAGTATCGTAACCAATGAGGTTTAGTTTTCCGAGTGACGTATCTGCTACTGCTGAAGGCCCAAAACACGGTTAAAGTTTTCAATTTCATCTTTGCCTAGTGCTTGCGACACCTCGGTTGGGTTACCTTCTTAGGAAGGTAATCAAGTTGTACCCCACCTGCTCGTGGTGACCTCGCAAACACCCATTTCTATTTATTTTTTCCATTTGTTCTTTTTTCAAGATAGGGTGACACAAACGGGGGCGGCGCTACCTGGGTTTATCCCAGGTAGTAGTTTAATTTTACTGTAATTTTATTAAGTGTTTTGTATATTTTTAACTGTAGGCTACATAAATATAAACAATGGCCGGCCAAGGCAAACGGAGGCAGAGTTTATTGGGAGATGAAGAGAGCTATGAATTTGAGGGATTTCTGGCAGAGGGTAATGAAGTGGAGGATCAATTGACTGTGGTGAAGAGACAGATGATGGGTCTGTTAAGATGGAAGGGAGTTATGGAGAATTGGAGGAGAGATATAGGTGTGAAGGTGGAGTCACTGACAGAAATATGTGGAGCCAGTTCAGTGGCAAATGCAGATGGGCCATTAATTGCTAACCTAGATGCTGTGATAAGGAAAGTAGATGAGCTGGAGGCAGAGAACATGGCACTCAAGGAGCAGCTAAAGGAGTATGAGGGCCATTTAAGTGAGAAAGTAAAGGGAGTAATAAGTGAGGAGAAAAATGAGTGGACAAGGGTGGGGAATGCTAAGGTGGATGCATTGGAAGAAATCATGAAGGAGCAGGTGGAAGAGAGAGAAAAAGAGAAAAGAGAGTTTGAGAAGAATGTAGTGCAGGTTTTGAAGAGCAAGGAAAAAGTAGTGAGGGAAACAGTAGATAGAGGTAAAAGCATAATAATTTTTGGAGACATTGAAGAACATTTAGCAGATATGAGGGAGAGAAGGGGAAGGGATGAGGACAAAGTAAAGAAAATATTGGAGTGTCTAGACGAAGGCTGTGATTGGGGGAGAGAACTGGACGAAGTAAGACGGCTAGGAAGATATAAAAAGGGTGAAATGAGACCGATAAAAGCAGAGTTTAAATCTAGGTCAGTGGTTGAAGCATTAACCATTGTAAGCTGGAGGCTAAATAATTGTACTGGAATGAAACATATTAGGGTGAAAAAGGACTTAAGCATAGAGGAAAGGGAAAAGTTGAGAGAAGTTCAAGCAAGGGCTGACGATGAAAATCGAAAATTGTCAGGTGAGGAGAAAAGGATTTTTTTTTTGGAGAGTAAAGGAAGGGAAACTAAAGAAGTGGTACACTCAGAGTCAGAAAGAACGGAAAATACGAGGAGAAATGAACAAGGAGACAGTGAGTCAGGTAGTGGATCAAATCGGGGACAAGGAGATAGTGAGGGAGGAGCAGGAGATAAGAGACAGTGAGTCAGGTAGTGGATCAAACCGAAGACAGAGAGATGGTGAGGGAGGAGCAGGGGATGGAGACGGTGAGTCAGGTAGTGGATCAGCCCGAGGACGGAGAGATGGTGAGGGAGGGGCGGGAGATTGTGGAGGGGGGGGGGGGGGGGGAGGAGAATAGAACTAGCAGGGAATGTGGAGGTAGGTCAGGGAGGGGATGGAAGAGGAGGTGAACCTGATGGGAGGCAGGGAGGGAAGAGAAACAAGGAGGAGGATTCCAATATACTGTGCTACTACACTAATATAGATGGAATAAACAGTAAAAAGGTAGAATTGGATGATATATTAAGAAAGGATCAACCACAGATAGTCTGTTTGACGGAGACAAAGCTGAACCAGGACTTTGACAGCAATATAGTGTTTAGTGAAGGATATAATATATGGAGATATGATAGAAAGGGAAAAAGGGGAGGTGGAGTGGCAGTATTAGTTAAGAACCCTATGACAGCAAAGCAAGTGGAGTTAAATAATGACAAGGCAGAAATAATGGCAGTTGAACTCAATGATATAGAAGAAAAAAAGCTAGACATAGCAGTAGCTTACATGCCACCAAAGACCAGAGCATGGAGGGAGTTGGAGTTTGAGGAGATGGTCGAGGATATGATTCAGTCGTTGAGAAGATTGCTTTTAAGGAAGAATCGATTGATCTTGGTAGGAGATTTCAACTGTAGTGAGGTTGATTGGGAATCGGGAGATGCAGGGCCAAATCAGAGATCTTGGGGAAGTCGGCTAGTGGAGTTGGTTACGGAAAATGTACTTGCACAACATGTGAAGGAAAATACAAGAATGAGGGGTAATAACGAACCTTCTAAACTCGATCAGATTTTTACAAAGGATCCTCACGAAATTAGTGATATAAACTATCTATGTCCTGTAGGTAAAAGTGATCACCTATTACTAAAATGGAAGTTGACCTCGAGTAATGCCAATAGATTAGACAATAGCTACATTAATGACAGATTAAATTATAGTAAAGCTGATTATGTATCCTTGAAAAGATATTTAGAGGGAGTAGATTGGGATCTTATTTTGAAGGAACAGGACATACAAGGTAAATATAGTAGATTCCTCGAAATTTATAGAGTAGGAACCAATCTGTTTGTCCCAAGATATAAAACTGGAAATTTTACTAAGCAGAAAGATTGGTTTAATTTGAAATGCAAAAGAGCTTTGGGTAGGCGTGATGCAGCTTGGGCTAGATTAAGAAGAAGGAACACTGAGAGTAATCGGAATAAATATAAACAGGAGAGGAATAGATATGTTAACATAATTAGGCAAGTTAAAATGAACTATGAGAAGAACATAGTAAATAAATGTGAAAGTGATCCTAGATTTTAATTAATTTCATTGGGGGTGTGGTGGTGAGATTAATAAAAATAATATTATTTTATAAATATATAAACAGTAAGTTGAAGGTAAAGAAACAAATTACTAAATTGATGCTAGGACGTATGAAAATGTATCGGACATGTGCGAGGTAATGAATAACAAATTGGGGTCAGTTTTTACTAGAGAGGAAGGTTTTGACGAACCACAGGCGGGAGTACCGGAGAGTGGTCTTAGTAAGATTGAAATAACTAGAGATGAGCTGTTATCTGCGATGAGAGGACTTGAAGTAAGGAAAGCTATGGGACCGGATGAAGTGTCTGCCTGGGTTTTAAAGGAGTGTGCAGAGCAATTAGTGGAGCCAGTGAGGGACATAATTCAAGCTTCCTTAGATAAAGGACAGGTTCCTGTTGAATGGAAAAGAGCTAATATCATTCCGATATACAAGAATGGAAACCCTGAGGACCCTCTAAACTATAGACCAGTTTCACTTATGGTACTAGTATTGTATGCAAGATTTGTGAAAAGCTAATTAGGAAGAGATGGATGAAAATGTTGGAGAGAAAGAAGATAATAACCCCAAAGCAATTTGGATTCAGAGAAGGGACATCTTGTGTTACCAGTTTGCTATGTTATTACAGTAGGGTGATAGATGTACTCCAAGAAAGAGGCGGATGGGTGGACTGCGTCTACTTAGACCTTTCCAAAGCATTCGATAAGGTACCACATAAGAGATTGTTATCTAAGCTTGAGACGCTAGGATGTGTCAGGGGGAGTTTGCTGAAATGGATGGAGAGCTATTTAACAGATAGGGAAATGAGGACCAACATTAAAGGAACTTACTCATCGTGGCGGAAAGTTGAGAGTGGTGTGCCGCAGGGATCTGTGTTGGCACCTCTCATGTTCCTTATGTACGTGAATGACCTGCCGATAGGCATAAACTCCTACATGTCAATGTTTGCAGATGACGTAAAAATTATGAGACAAATAACAAATAAAAGTAGTTGTGAGGAGCTGCAAGGGGATTTAGATAAAATATACGAATGGAGCACCAAGTGGAAAATGAAATTTAATATAAGTAAATGCCATGTGTTAAATATGGGAAGAAGTGTGAATAGACCAAATTGGGAGTACAGGATGGGAGATAATATAATTAGCAAGGCCGAAAAAGAAAAGGATTTAGGGTTGATTATACAAGATAATTTGTCGCCAGAGAAACATATTAACAAGCTCTTTAGCGGAATGTATGCAATGGCCGGGAATATGAAAGTTGCTCTGAACTACTTGGATGAGACCATGGTAGCGAAAATTATGAAGAGTATGATTAGACCAAGATTGGAGTATGCAGCAGTGGTGTGGTCCCCGCATCTAAAGAAGCATATTCACAAGTTAGAAAGAATCCAGAGAGCAGTTACTAGATTGGTTCCAAGTCTCAGAGAGCTGCCATATGAAGGGAGGCTAGACAAATTAAATCTACCGAGTCTAAAAGAGAGGAGAGAGAGGGGAGACATGATAATGATGTACAAATGCACCCGGGGGCTGGAGAGTCTGGATAGGGAGGATATATTAATTATGGATACAGGAATAACTAGAGGCCACAGCTACAAAGTAAAAAGACCTACTTTTTTTTTTTTTTTTTTTCTATGTGATTGAGGGAGGCAAAAGGCATAACTGCCTATAGCGAGTGCCTCCCCCATAGTTGAAAGAGTGACAGGGCCAAAATCAAGGGACGTTCGAGCCAAAATGCCTGGACACACGGAGTTTGAAGCAATTTAAGTCATAGGAAGAGGGAAAGACTGATTCTGGGAGAGAGTTCCAGAGCTCAGCTGTTGAGTAGAAGAAAGTTTGAGAGTAACATTTCACTCTTGGGTTGGAGAGTTGCACAGAGTAGGGGTGGGATTGAGTTGCAAGACGGGTACCACGTGCCCTACGTAAAGGAGGTGGTATGCACTGGGATAGCTCTGAGGAACACTGATTATTATAGTAGCGATAGAATAGTGAGAGAGATGCAACATTGCGGCGGAGAGAGAGAGATTGCAGAGAGTTGGTGAGTGGACAGGAGTTAATGATACGAAAGGCCTTCCTTTCAACTTTGTCTAGGAGAGCAGTGTGAGAGGAACCTCCCCACACATGTGAACAATACTCAATACAAGGGCGCACTATGCCCCTGTACAGAGCAAGAAGCTGTGCAGGGGAAAAGAACCCCCTAAGGCGGTTGAGCACACCCAGCTTCTGGGAGGCTGCCTTAGCAAGACTGGTAATATGGTCCTTCCAAATGAGAGCAGAAGAAAAAGAGACACCAAGAATATTGAGAGAAGATGAAGGGTTGATTTTTGTATTGTTGAAGAATAAGGGATAGTCCGCTGGGAGATCCTGACGGGTAGATAGATGGAGAAATTGGGTTTGGGAAGCATTAAAGTTAACAAGGTTTTCTCTGCCCCAATTGGAAATAGTATTTAGATCAGAATTTAAGAGTTCTATGGCTTCATTACGTTTGTCGTTGAGGGATTGCTGGCTGGGGCGTTCTGAAAAACTAATGGAGTAGTGCAAGGTTGAGTCGTCTGCGTATGAATGGATGGGAATTAAGGTACAGTTAAGGAGATCATTTATAAAAATTAGAAAGAGAATAGGAGATAGGACAGAGCCCTGAGGAACACCGGAGTTTATAGGGTGAGGAAGTGAACAATGGCCGTCCACAACCGCGGCTATGGAACGGCCGGAAAGGAAATTAGAGACAAAGGCACAGATGGAAGGATAGAAACCGAAGGAAGGTAGTTTAGAAATTAAAGATTTATGCCAGACTCTATCGAAGGCTTTCGATATGTCTAGTGCAATAGAAAAAGTCTCACCGAAGTCCCGAAAGGAGGATGACCAAGAGTTAGTAAGATATGAAAGAAGATCACCAGTAGAGCGACCCTTAAGGAAGCCATACTGGCGATCTGAGAGCAGATTATGAGAAGAGAAATGCTTAAGAAATTTGGAAGCAAGAATAGTTTCAAAAACTTTAGAAAGACAAGAGATAAGAGCAATTGGACGATAGTTGGAGGGTTGAGAGCGGTCACCCTTCTTTGGGACAGGTTGAATGTGAGCAAACTTCCACCATGAAGGGAAGACGTTAGAGGATAGACAGAGACGAAAGAGTTTGCCTAGGCAGGGAGTCAGCACGGAAGCACAGTTTTTGAGAACAACAGGAGGAACACCGTCCGGACCGTACGCCTTATTAGTGTTAAGCCCAGAGAGGGTAGAAAGTACATCTTTAGAAGAGATTAGGATATTAGGCATAAGTAAGAGAGAGGAGGGCGGAGAGGGAGGAATAGCACCGGAATCATCCCAGGTGGAGTTTCTAGCAAAAGTTTGAGACAAGAGTTTAGCTTTGTCAGAGGAAGAAGTGATGGTTGTGCCATCAGAGTGGGAAAGGGGAGGGAAAGACGAGGAAGAGAAATTGTTGGAGAGGTTTTTGGCTAGATGCCAGAAAGCTTGGGAAGAGCTAGAGTTGGATAGTTCAGTGCATTTATTATTGATGAAAGAGTGTTTGGCAAGTCGAAGAACAGATTTGGCTTGATTCCGGGCAGAAACATATGAAGAATGAGTCTTGAGTTTTAAGGCGTCGGTACCGTTTGAATGCTTCCTCCTTATTGCGGACAGCAGTAGAACAGGCGTGAGTAAACCAAGATTTTTTAGCATTAGTCTGAGAGAAAGAGAATGGAATGTATGCTTCCATGCCCGATAGGATTACCTCGGTAATGCGTTCAGCACTCTCCGAAGGTCCTCGGCCATGGAAGCAGAAATCATTCCATGGGAAATCAAAGAAGTACTGCCGAAGAGCCTCCCAGTCGGCAGCGCCAAAGTGCCACAAGCGCCGCCGGCTAGGAGGATCGGGTGGCTGTACTGGAGAGATAGGACAGGTGACAGAGATAAGTTTATGGTCGGAGGAGCCCAAAGGAGAGAAAAGATCGACAGTATAAGAAGAAGGGTTAGAAGTTAGAAACAGGTCAAGAATGTTGGGCCGATCTCCGATGCGATCCGGGATACGGGTGGGTTGCTGAACTAACTGCTCTAGGTCATTTAGGATAGAAAAGACGTAGGCTTGTTCACCAGGTGGATCAGTAGTGTGAGAGGAGAGCCAATGGCGGTGGTGAACGTTGAAATCTCCTAAGATGGAGATTTCTGAGAAAGGAGAAATGGATAGAATGTGTTCCACTGTAGAGTTTAGATAGTCAAAGAATTTGGGAAAGTTGGTAGAGTTAGGGGAAAGCTAGACAGCACAGAAATATTTAGTAAGAGAATGACAGGAAAGTTTGAGCCATAAAGTTGAGAATTCAGAGGAGTCGAAATCGGGAACACGAGAGCAAGTGAGTTTGTTGTGCACATATGCACAACATCCGCCTTTGGCTTTGAAACTAGGATAGAGAAAGTAGGAGGATACAGAGAAGGGGTTGCTGGATGTTGCTACAGACACCTGAGTTTCGGTGAGGAAGAGAAGATCAGGTTTGTAGGAGGAGAGATGGTGCTCAACAGAGTGAAAGTTAGAGGAAAGTCCGCGAATGTTGCAGAAATTAATAGAAAGAGTAACAGGCCGAGGTCCAGGTAATTGTGTGGGGTCGTCAGGGGATGGTCGGTCGGGTGAGGGGGCATTTATGGTCCCCCCCCCTGGGGACTCCGAGGCTGGGCTACAATTCATCATTTTTTGTTTTTTTTTAATTTTGGTGTGGAAGAATGAAGTATGGTGTGCATGTTTAGTGTAGTGAAGTGGATAGGAGGAGGAGGTGTTTGTGAGAGCTAGCTGGATTGCTCTCAGTGTAAATGAGGCACAAAGAAAATCAGTAAGAGAGGCCAAGCAAGTGAAACAGGAGTTCCAGCGACTCTTTATCACATGCCTATAACCTCACCTGGGTCTAGCCCTGATCGACCTGCAAGAACGATATCAGGAAGTTTAGCTTCCCCTATAGATGTTCTGACATACGGAGCCCTGTATGTTAATTTAAGAGTTAGAATTAGAGTTCAAGGAGCCAAACTACCCAAGTGGTGAAGCAGACTAACTAGCGAACGAGCGAGTGGGCAAACCATCTCGCCCCATACCAGCTCGCCCCATACCTCGATGACCGATGCTATGACGTATGATCGACGCCAGGAGCTGTGAGTGGACGACACACCTGTTATGTGATTCGAGGAGCTATGATTGGAGCGCGCACCACCACTCGCCTCCTGATTCGTTCCTACACCATCATTGTTTGGTATATAAGACCCGAGTTGTGGGCATTCAAATCAGTCTCATTTGGAGTTGGGGAAGGTGAACTTGCAGCTGGAGGAAGACGGGGTGAAGTATTATAATGGGATTGTGACTGTCAGTCAGATTATATAAATGTGTGTTAAGTGTGTTCGGTGTAAACACTTATGTTATGTTGGTTAGTGAGATATGTGATTGGGAATTAACGTGAACACTATTATTATGTGTTTAACTATTTAATTGGGAATTAACGTGAACACTATTATTATGTGTTTAACTATTTAATTGGGAATTAACGTGAACACTATATTATGTGTTTAACTATTTAATTGCGAATTAACGTTAACGCTACTATTTATGTACTTAACTATTTTAGTTGACTAACTTGTGGACTAAAGCAACTCTTTAAGTAATTGGGTTATGATGAAAGTAATACTATTGTTTTATATTAATACTTACGAGTTCTTTCATCTTCTTTGAATTAAGCTTACATTGCTTAATGGTGCTTAGTACGGTGATGCTATTGTCTCGTATTAGTAATATCGCCTTAGACTAACATGGCTGTGTTAATATTACTTCTAGTGATTTCCTAAGCTGAAGAAAATTCTTTTGCTTCAAAATATTATATTTTGCTTTTCATATTATTTGAGTGAGACCTGAATCGAATCTATGAAACGATCCTGTAACTTTATTTACTCATAATCAAACCTCAATGTTACGTGGTTAAGAAATAAATTTAACTAATTATTAAATATATATCTAACTTTTTATGTGACTTTGATATTACTCCTGATGATAATAATAATATAATACTATTAACGTAAGACAAGAACCAAGAATAATTACATTAAATATAAATAAAAGGACATAGAAGAAAACTATCTATTCATTTCAAAAAGGGTAAGAGACGGAAATATTCTTACTTTAATATTTATCTTTCAAGACTTTTTATAAAATTAATAGTCCTTCTTTAGCTATAACTTATTCGGTTCATAACCATAGCCTACTAAGCTTCGGTTAAATAATAATTCTTTTAAATACTACATGACTTTAATTAGTTTCAGTATTTTTCATAAGTAAAGAGTATCAGTCAATAAAGGATACCAAGTCCTAAGATCCAAAAGGAAAGGAAGCAACAACAGGAAATTATTTTATTAGATTTTACTTTTGTTTTGCCTTCAGCTGACTGATACCTTAATATATATCTCTGTGCTATCTAGATTCATCAAGTTAACCACTTGAGGATCAAGATACGTAACAGAAGAGTGGCGACCTTGCCAGGATTCGTTTCATACAGTTTCACTCAGTTTCATTAACGTTTCACTACTTAAAATCAAATATTAATCATGCCTCAACTAATTAATGAAGAAGATGCTCGAGTTTTCATAGAATCAGAACCCACAGCCCCTGATATTGACTGTCTGTCAAAGGCTGAACTGAAAGTGCTTGCCTCATATCTCAAATTAACTGTCTCAAACATGTCTAAAGTAGAATTGGCTCAGACCATAAAAACCCACCTGTTCCCTGTAGAAGGCGGGGAGGGTGACGGAGCAGTTGGTGGGATCCCGAGTAAACGTAGCCAACTTGATGAACAATTGCCACCTGGTTTGACCGGTGATCAAATATACGAACTAGAACTAGCCAGAATGAAAAAAAAAGCCGAAGCAAAGACCGAACAAGCCAGACTAAGTATAGAACTAGCCAGAATAAAAGCAAATACCGAACAAGCAAACGCAAGTATAGAACTAGCCAGAATAAAGACCGAACATTATCAATATCAATATCAAACGGCTCAACTAAATGTCGATACACATGCTCCCGTAATTGCTCCCCCTCTGGGATTGACTATGACTAGTGTCATTCCACCTTTCACTGAGGATAATGTGCAGGATTTCTTTGTTTTGTTTGAGGAAGTTGCTGGAGGTATGAAGTGGACAAGAGATCAATGGCCTTTTATGTTACAAACTGTTTTGACAGGGCAGGCTCGAGCCACGTATTTGTCAGAAGTAGCAGAAGTTAGGCAGGATTATGACAATCTCAAAGAAGCTATCCTAAAAACCTATCAATTGCAGCCTGAGGCTTACAGGCAATCTTTCCGTAAAAAACCAGAAGAAAGTAGAAGAAACCCATAAGGTATTTGCCAGGACCATGACTAAAACTTTCAATCATTGGGTCAAGAGTAAGAAAGTCACAAGCTACAACGATCTGAAGGAGTTGGTCCTGTTAGAAAATTTCCTATGGAAAATTGATTCTTCTGTATCCTATCATTTAAAGGGGAAAAGGGTAGATTGTCTTGCCGACGCTGCTGACATGGCTGACACATACGTGCTCAACAACAAATTTCGTGGAAAGAAGCCCTACGATAATTCTAGCTCTAATTTTAAGTATCCCAATCACAAATCTGACCGACCCAGTCACAAGCCTATAACGTCTTCCCCAGCTAGTCAAAACCGAATTGTTCCCCCAACTAAAAATGCGACTCAGGGCAATGGTAACAGAGGTGGGCCCCAAACTAATAGTAATGCTCAAAGAGGGAACGTTCCCGTATCCCCTAAAGTATGTACTTTTTGTGGCAAGAGAGGCCACCTAGCTTATCAGTGCTGGGCCAAGGAGAGAACCGAGAGATCGGGGCAGACGGTTGCCGCCGTATCTCAAACTCCATATGTGCCTGTAATGCAGGACTCCCGACAGAAGGAGTACCTAGCACCAAAAGTTCCTTTAATGCAGGACTCTCGACAGGAGTACCTAGCAGCTAACGTAAATCATCTAGACAGGGGTGTAGTAGCATGTGTGGTGCAACCCACAAGGGTTAAACCAATAATAATTTCACCATCAGTGCAGGACAGTTACCGTCCCTTTATTTCATCTGGCAACGTGAGATTAAATGGTTGCATGCATGAGGTAAAAATTCTGAGAGACACAGGTTCTACTAGCACCCTCATGGTGAATCCTTACACTGAGTGCCCACCTGGCGAACCAGTTGTAATGAGAGGTGCTGGAGGCCAGTTTTATGCATACTTGGTAAAAGGCGAAATTGAATGCGAGTTACTACAGGGTGAGGCCACCATAGCTTTGTGTAGGTCCCAAGATATCCCTGTGCCTGGGGTAACTCTCCTTTTGGGGAATGATGTAGCAGGTGAGAAGGTCCGACCAGACCCCATTTTGTCACTTTCCCCTGTTAACGAGCCACTAACCGGTGAGCTCGACAAGGAGTTGCCAACTGTTTTCCCTGTGTGTGCTGTCACACGTTCAATGTCTCAAGTAGCAGTTCCCTCAGACAGAAATGTACCGAATGTAAGAGTTGATGAAAGGGATGATGAGAGTGTGAATGATGCTCCAACTGTGCCTGATGATGTGACTGAGGTGGATTTATCTGACACCTTTATGGCTCATCTTGACCCTAACGATGACCATGAAACCCCTCCAAATTGTCCTAGCGGCCTGGTAGAGCTACAGAGAGATGATAGTGAATGCAAGGAGTTAGCTGCCAGGTCCGTGAGTGAAGAGGAATGTGAGCAGGAGGGTGGTGAATGTTTCTACCTCAAAGGAGGAGTATTGTGGCGAAGATGGAGACCGCCACACAGACCAATCGATGACGGGGCTTGGGACGTCCATCAAGTAGTAGTCCCCAAACCTTGTCGTAAAGATATCATGGAAATGGCACATTGTATACCATTGGCAGGACACCTAGGTGTGAGAAAAACTCTAGACAGAATCAGATCCCACTTTTACTGGCCAGGAATGCGTGCAGATGTAGTGGAGTGTTGTAGAGTGTGTCACACTTGCCAGATGACAGGAAAACCCAATCAGAAGGTGCCTGTACATCCTCTGGTGCCCTTGCCCGTTTTCGAGAATCCTTTTACTCGGGTGGTAGTGGACATTGTAGGCCCATTGCCTAAGACTTCCCAAGGTAACATTTATTTATTAACTATCATGGACATGGCAACTCGCTACCCAGAGGCTATACCCTTAAGGACTACCTCTGCTCCAACTGTAATCAAGGAACTGCTCAAATTTTTCACCAGAATGGGTTTCCCCCATGAGGTGCAAAGTGATCAAGGAACTAATTTTACCTCTAACATTTTCCAGCAGTCCCTGAAGGAGTTGGGTATCGAGCATGTAAAGTCTAGCACCTACCACCCAGAGAGTCAAGGGGTTCTCGAACGATATCATCAGACATTAAAGGGAATGTTACGTAAGTATTGTACAGAGACCGGAGTTGAGTGGGATAAGGGGGTACCTTTTCTTTTATTTGCTACTCGTGAGGTTCCAACTGAATCCCTGGGTTTTTCCCCTAATGAGCTAGTTTTCGGTCACCAGGTAAGAGGTCCTTTGCAACTATTGCAGGCTAGCCTAGTTGGCCAGGAGGGGAACCAAAACCTCCTCAAGTATGTTTCAGATTTCAAAACCCGGCTGAGATCCTCATGTGAGTTTGCCGCTCAAAACTTGACCGTGGCTAAAAGCTCCATGAAAAATGGTATGACAGAAAAGCCCGTGAGAGGGAGTTTAAGCCCGGTGATGAGGTTTTGGTCCTGCTCCCCCTTTTTGGCCAACCTTTATCTGCCAAGTTCAGGGGCCCATATAAGATCATTCGGAGGGTGAGCATTACCGATTATCTAGTAACTACCCCAGACAGGAGAAAGCCCACGCAAGTATTCCATATAAATATGTTGAAGCCCTACCATAGGTCCCCTGATTCCTCTCCTCCAGATTCTCCCACTGTGGCAGTGAATGTCAGGACCTGTGAACAGCCTGGTGCGGACAAAGTCTTCAGTTCTCTTACTGACCCGCAACAGACTGTTCCAGAGCCTGAAGGTATCCATGCAGACTTTGACTTGTCATGTAGCCTATCCAACTTTCAGTATAATTCAGTGGCTTTGAGGGAATTACCATCTAAACTATGTCATCTTCCCTCTGATCAAGCGAACCAACTAATCTCTGTTTTATCTCAGTCTCCCATGTGTTCCGTGATACTCCAGGGCTCACTTCTTTGGCCGTGCACGACATCGACGTAGGGGATGCAACTCCCATTAAACTATCCCCCTACCGTGTCTCGCCACAACGCAGGAGTATACTGCAGGTCGAGCTTGACTTTATGATTTCTAATGAACTGATCACTAGGGCCTTAAGCCAGTGGAGTAGTCCGGTCATACTTGTGCCAAAGCCAGACGGGAGCCATAGGTTATGTATGGACTATAGGCAAGTCAATGCTGTCACAAAGAACGATACCTACCCACTGCCACGGATCGACGACTGCATTGACCAGATTGGTACAGCCACCTATATCAGCAAGATTGACTTGATGAAGGGATATTGGCAAGTAGCTCTCACCCCAGAGCAAGGGAAATATCATGCTTTGTAGTCAACAATCAAGCCTTCTGCTGTAACGTAATGCCCTACGGCTTGAAAAACGCCCCAGCTACATTCCAGCGCCTCATGAATTTGGTGACTGAAGGGGTACCTGGGTGCGTTGTCTACATCGATGATATTCTTATCTTTTCAAAGTCATGGGAGGAGCATCTTTACCAACTTAGATTGCTATTCTCAAATCTTGCTGATGCCAATCTGGTGGTTAATCTTAAGAAATGCACCTTTGTAAAGAGTACGGTCCAGTATCTAGGATATACGGTAGGTCAGGGGCAGGTTGCACCTCCTCAAGCAAAGGTAGAGTCTATTCTAGAATTCCCAACTCCTAGCAGTAAGAAACATATCCAAAGGTACCTAGGCATGATTGGCTATTATAGGCGTTTCATTATAAATTTTTCAAAGTTGACAGCCCCCTGACAGATCTTCTCCGTAAGGATGTGAAGTTTGTGTGGTCCTCTGGATGTGAAGAGGCCTTTATTGCTACCAAGTATATATTATCTAATTATCCTGTACTCCGAGCTCCTGATTTTAACAGATCTTTTTCCCTGGCAGTGGATGCGAGCAATACCGGGGTTGGTGCAGTGTTGCTCCAGGAGGACGACTGTGAAGTATTGCATCCTGTGTGCTATTTCAGTAAAAAATTAAATTCTGCCCAACGTAACTATTCAGTCATTGAGAAGGAGTTGTTGGCATTAATTTTATCCCTTCAATACTTTGCTGTCTATGTGCAATCTGCCTCTGGTGCCATCACTGTATATACTGACCATCACCCCTTAAAATTTTTGCATAGGTTCCAAAATAAAAACCAACGACTGACCAGGTGGAGTTTGTTGCTGCAGGAATACTCCCTGGATGTCAAGCATATTAAGGGGGTCCAAAACGTGCTAGCCGATTGCCTATCACGTATCTATTAAAGATTACATTTACCAGGTTGGCCTCTTACAGCAGTAAGTTTAATTTAATGAGAGGATTTTGGCAATTAGCTCTCCCTTGTAGCGAGGTAAATATCATGCTTTTGTAGTGCGCTTTTAAGCCTTCAGCTGTGAGATGCCTTGCAGTTCGAATAACGCTCCAGCTACGTTCCGGCTATGTTCTGATGTGGTACCTGGAGACGTTGCCTACTTTGGGTGATATCCTTATTATATCCTCATTATAATCTTGCTGTTGCCAATCTGGTGGTGAATCTATTTATGTATTATGTTTAATATTATGTACTATACTCCTTAAACTCTTTTCTAGGGGGGAGGTCTGACATACGGAGCCCTGTATGTTAATTTAAGAGTTAGAATTAGAGTTCAAGGAGCCAAACTACCCAAGTGGTGAAGCAGACTAGCGAACGAGCGAGTGGGCAAACCATCTCGCCCCATACAAGCTCGCCCCATACCTCGATGACCGATGCTATGACGTATGATCGACGCCAGGAGCTGTGAGTGGACGACACCTGTTATGTGATTCGAGGAGCTATGATTGGAGCGCGCACCACCACTCGCCTCCTGATTCGTTCCTACACCATCATTGTTTGGTATATAAGACCCGAGTTGTGGGCATTCAAATCAGTCTCATTTGGAGTTGGGGAAGGTGAACTTGCAGCTGGAGGAAGACGGGGTGAAGTATTATAATGGGATTGTGACTGTCAGTCAGATTATATAAATGTGTGTTAAGTGTGTTCGGTGTAAACACTTATGTTATGTTGGTTAGTGAGATATGTGATTGGGAATAACGTGAACACTATTATTATGTGTTTAACTATTTAATTGGGAATTAACGTGAACACTATTATTATGTGTTTAACTATTTAATTGGGAATTAACGTGAACACTATTATTATGTGTTTAACTATTTAATTGCGAATTAACGTTAACGCTACTATTATGTACTTAACTATTTTAGTTGACTAACTTGTGGACTAAAGCAACTCTTTAAGTAATTGGGTTATGATGAAAGTAATACTATTGTTTTATATTAATACTTACGAGTTCTTTCATCTTCTTTGAATTAAGCTTACATTGCTTAATGGTGCTTAGTACGGTGATGCTATTGTCTCGTATTAGTAATATCGCCTTAGACTAACATGGCTGTGTTAATATTACTTCTAGTGATTTCCTAAGCTGAAGAAAATTCTTTTGCTTCAAAATATTATTTTGCTTTTCATATTATTTGAGTGAGACCTGAATCGAATCTATGAAACGATCCTGTAACTTTATTTACTCATAATCAAACCTCAATGTTACGTGGTTAAGAAATAAATTTAACTAATTATTAAATATATATCTAACTTTTTATGTGACTTTGATATTACTCCTGATGATAATAATAATATAATACTATTAACGTAAGACAAGAACCAAGAATAATTACATTAAATATAAATAAAAGGACATAGAAGAAAACTATCTATTCATTTCAAAAAGGGTAAGAGACGGAAATATTCTTACTTTAATATTTATCTTTCAAGACTTTTTATAAAATTAATAGTCCTTCTTTAGCTATAACTTATTCGGTTCATAACCATAGCCTACTAAGCTTCGGTTAAATAATAATTCTTTTTAAATACTACATGACTTTAATTAGTTTCAGTATTTTTCATAAGTAAAGAGTATCAGTCAATAAAGGATACCAAGTCCTAAGATCCAAAAGGAAAGGAAGCAACAACAGGAAATTATTTTATTAGATTTTACTTTTGTTTTGCCTTCAGCTGACTGATACCTTAATATATATCTCTGTGCTATCTAGATTCATCAAGTTAACCACTTGAGGATCAAGATACGTAACAATGTATTGACAAATGGAATGGGCTGGTGGAGGAGGTGGTAGGGGCAAGGAATATCCATATTTTCAAGAAAAAATTGGATAAAAAGTAGACTGAGAGACGGGACAACACGAGCTTAGCTCAACTCCTGTAAACTACAATTAGGTAAATACAATTAGGTAAATACTACGTGAAGAAAAAACACCAGGAACGTCAGTAAAAACAAACAAGGCTACTCCATCTGAAAGATAGCTAGAAGCCCGACATCGCGTAGTTAAAGCCGCCTAACAAGCTAGGACTAAAGCTGGCTAAACACGAAAAACGTTTCAGAGCGTCCTCAACCCGGCCACGAGGGTCCGTCCGAAATAGACGCCCCAATAAAACGACCCAAAACACACTTGATCTGCGAGTCAACCACCCATGACACCCCTGCTACGCTAATCCTAACCTTACTCAAGACATCCCAGAGTAAACGAATGAGAAAAAACTCACTAGGGACGCAAGAATGCGGAACAAAGCGGAGCACTGTGGGGGACACGTCCGGGTGGGGTGAACGCAGAGCAAGGAAGGCGGAAGGATGCGCTAGACAGCGTCTGGTCCAAGAATCCACAGAAGTACATCCACAGAATATGGAAAGCTTATGAATAGTTATTCTTATTTAATTTTTATTTTGTATTTGTTACGAAGTTTTTTCGTAGTGAGAACCCAATCATAAAGACGAACCATGAGTGATTTTGCGTGTGCTTATGATGAAGGTTCCTCTGAGCTCTGCAGCGGTAGATTCAAACTACGCGTATGAGCGTTTGAAGAGGTAGCCTTATGTAATAGGCACAATCGTCAATGATGGAGGGGCCACTAATAAATATGGCCCCTGTGTCCTCTGGGCCGGTTTAACACTCCACGAGCGGCTAGGTTGGTAACTTCTACTACCTGGCAAGCGGGTGGTTTTACCCTAAACGACCTTGTTTCCGTGCTCTTTTTCATGCATAAACAAGAGCCAGAGCGTAATACAATTATGTGTCCCTGAAAGGGCGATAATTGAGCTTTCCAATGACACCAGAACCATCCTTGTACGACCACGCGTTCTCTTGCAACGATCGTGCAAGACGAGTGGAAAATCCCTAAAATACGGTAATATCCTTACATAATTCCCTGTGTAGCGAGGCAGTGAGTGTGGATGTGTGTGGAGGGAACGTCAGTAGTCGCGCGGGACCCGTGCCGAGCGGTCGTGAGCCGACCTACGCTCCTCCCATCGCTCGTCTCTCTCTCAGAGCCATTATTGCTCAAAAATTGCACACAGACTTAAGTCGGGCCCCGCCACATAGTCCTTGGTTCTCTAGGCCGACTTAAGTCGGGCCCCGCTAAACAAGGGTTAATCTTGCTATCGCCTGTCAAGAAAAGCCACACCTCTTAGGTGGTACTACTAATTTTGTAATTTATGTCATTGACGTGTATGCCACTGTAGAAAAAAAAATAAGCAGAAAAAAATAATGTTAGAATTCAAATGAGAAGCCCTTACTCTAGTTCGGTTGTCATTCGTCTACTGTCTACCCCTGCGTGCCACTTAGCAGTACAGTACTATATTTGTCCTTCAATGAAATATCGAGATAACCAGATAGCAGGTGTATAGGAAGGCGGAAGGGCCGTAGACATCATTGACTACATAGCCACAGCTAAATATTAAGTTTTCCCTCCTACCCTACGGGTTGTCAAACCCATAATTTATCAGTAGCTACTTCGTCAATGACGTATAGTCTAAAATATCACGACTGGAGGCGGGACATTAAACTGCTATAAGTAACACCCCGTTCTTAACATTAATCATCAATTACAAACCCCAATGTACTTGAATAAACTA
Organism: Paralithodes platypus; assembly: GCA_032716605.1. NCBI lineage: Eukaryota > Metazoa > Arthropoda > Malacostraca > Decapoda > Lithodidae > Paralithodes > Paralithodes platypus. Next base: position 39,579,898 of record CM064568.1, on the reverse strand, counting down.
ATGAAAGCATATGGTCCTCCCGGGATTCGAACTCGGGACACCACACCATAACTTGAAGAGTCCACATTGAAAGGGCAATTAAAAAAAATAATAAATAAATAAACATAGCACAAGGCTACTATTATTAAAATTACCTTGTGGAAAGAAGTTAAATAGAAGAAATGGGATAATATTAACACTCTGAGATGCACAATTAACTTGAATTAAATGATATCAGGTCTGCTTTATCCGGTTCCCAATGGATGGTGTGCAAAGATATAATATATTATCACTCTGTTTATACCCACAATAATTGTGTCTACTGTAATGAGTTATACAAGACAAGAAAGAGGAAAGCCCATACTACAATATGAATGCATCAAAATAAATAACTTGACAAGGAAAGCAGCCCTTGACAGGGCCGCCTGGAAAGCCGCCATTTAGGACATGAGACTGTAACCACATTCCCTGTGGACAGAGCGGTCTTTAAACTTGTATGCATATATGTGATCCACCGGGATTCGAACCTGGGTTATCACACACAGATTTTTAAACACACTATTACACCACCAAGACAGTTATATATAAAATATATGATATATATATATATATATAGCCTATGTTGTTGTTGTTGTTGTTGTTCCCTAAGCTGCCTGGCCGAACAGCCCCGAGTCCCTGAGAAAGGCCATGGCCACGATTGGGCTTTCCCACAGAGCTCTCATTGAGTGTAGATTGTGTTGTTGGCATAAGTGGTTATGTGAAATGCAGTCTTCTATGATGTGTTTAATGGTATGGGGTGCTGTGTTACATCCCGGGCAGGCATCGACAACGGAGTCATCCAGTCTCTTCTGATAGCTCAGGAGAGCTGGATGGTGTCCGCATCTCAGCCTGGCCAGGTGGACTCTGTCCTCGCGAGGAAGGGAGGATTCGGAAGAATGGATTTCGGGAAGTCGTGCATGCAGCTGCGTGTTGTCTGTGAGTGAGCGGATGGATCGGTGAGATATATGAGTATGGATGTGCTTCTGGAAGTTGGTTCGGGGTGGGCAGGGAGGGAGAGAGGACAATAATTGTGTGTGATACCGTGTGCTGGGTGTTGTTTTGATATTTCTTGGTGTCTGTGGGTGTCACTTCACATGTGTCATGTGTCATGTCACATGTGTCAATCACTTCTCACATGTCAGCCACCTAAAACCTCACAAAGACGACCGACGTGTCATCCGACGTAAGAGACAATTCCCCACAGACCCTGACTATACACCCTTCACCAATCACCAGACAAAGCATATCATCAACAATCTCAAGCACTCACCCGCCTGTGGCCTAGACAACATAAGCAACATACACCTCAGACACCTGGGACCACAAGGCATACAAGCACTCACTAACATATCAAACTACAGCTATTCACACAACACAATACCAGACATTTGGAAGCATGGTATCATCATCACATTCCCCAAACCCAACAAAGACCCCACGCTACCCTCCTCGCACCGCCCCATCACACTCCTTTGCTCCCCCTCCAAAGTCATGGAACGCCTAGTATTACAACTAATTACACCTGACCTACCCCTAGCTCCAACACAACATGGCTTTAGGCCACTGCACTCCACAAACACTCTTCTCACAGACCTTACACAAAGAGCTTTCGACGGCATCAACTCAGCTAGACCACCACACAGATCACTATTAGCCGCACTCGACATTAGTAAAGCCTTCGATGCCATCCCCCGCCACAACCTAACAAACAAAATCTACAACACAAACATGCACAACACAAAAAGGTGGCTGGCCAACTTCCTAGCAGGCAGATGTGCACACTTATCTTTTGCCGGTCAGTCATCTAAAATCAGAAACTTTCCAAACGGAGTCCCACAAGGATCCGTCCTATCGCCCACACTCTTCAATCTGTACATGCACGATATAACTACACCCAATACGCCCCAAATAAACTTAGCCTCCTATGCAGATGACATAACACTCACATGCACACACCATGACCCAAAAAGAGCAACAGATCTCCTTCAACCCTATCTCAACACACTACATGGCTGGTGCACTACAAACAGACTTAATCTAGCCCCAGCCAAATCCACCGCAACCCTGCTCACAAGTTGGACAGAACACGAATACATCCCTCAACTCACCATAAGCAACACACCCCTAACACATACACACACACCCAAAATCCTAGGAGTAACATATGATACTCATATGACATTCAAACAGCACACCACAAACATTAAAAAGAAACTGACACCCAGACTTAACGCCCTCAGGTCACTTGCTCACACAAAATTTGGACACAACAAAGAAACTACCACCACAGTATATAAACAATACATAAGATCAGTGATGGAATACGCAAGCCCAGCCTGGACTTCTAACCTAGCTGAAACACATCATAAGACCTTACAGACTATTCAAAACAAAGCCCTGAAGATCATTACAGGCTGCACAGCTACTGCACCCTCAGATCACCTACATCAAGAAACCAAAATCCTCAAAGTCAAAGACCATCTGGACATGAGAGGCACTCAATTCCTGGCAGCAGCCTCCAAGACCACCCACTATATATAGCCTATACAGTAATATATACTGGTATATAAAATATATTCATAGGACTAACCAGTGATCCCAGTATAGATTCGGACCTATCAGGGGTCAATTCTGACATCTTTGAACATTTTAAATGGGTCTTATTACACTCCCTGAAAACGTAAAGACCATAAATACCATATCATAAGATACGACACTTTTGGGGCAAATTCGGACATACAGTATCTGGATTTATTGACCTACAGTACACTCTGGGTAGCAGTATGACCCTGACAATGTAAAAATATGGATTATTGTGACATAACTAAAAAATACCCTGTGTAAATGACAACTACAGTATAAACCCAATTACTGTACAAACAATACCCGAATCTGACAGGTTGTAGCTAAAATTAGATTAAATCATATTTATTTTATTCATTTTCATCCTGTCTGAATTCACCCCATTTTTACAGAAATTAATAAAATAAATCATTAAATATTATACAAGAAGATAATAATATACAAGATGATGCCAATTAATTATTTTTTTAATTTCACACTACAGTACTGTACTTACAGTACAGGGCGGGTGCCCAACTCCGAAAGGAGTTGAAATAGGGGAGCTATCCCTCCGCCAAAGGCGGCTTTCTAGGGCCTTTCCTAGCTGATGCCGAGAGGATTGGGTTCTAGTCATGTGGTGATGGGCTGGTCTATCAGAGTGAGAGCTGAGTGATCTCTGCCATACCCATAGCTTACTCTGACTGTTCCTCTTACTTATATATCTTCTAGATCTCAAGTGACGGCGTCTTTTCCGTGGATCGACCTCCCTACTGCCAACCTAAAAGTTGGCAGATTGGGAGCCAAAGCGTCACATTTTTCCCTTGCCCCTCAACTTTCCCTTCATAATTGCTGAGGGGCACAGGGCCTTGGGTGGGGCTTTGGTTTCCCGGGCGTTTCCGCGCCCTCCTCAGCTCCCTGCCTTAGAGTGGCTTCGGTCACCCGGGCTTTGTTAGTGGTAAGCAGGGAGGGTTTTGTTGGGGCGCTCTATGGCCTTGGCCTTGCTCGGGACCTTGGGGCTGTTCGGCCAGGCAGCCTGGGGAATAACAACAACAACTTACAAAAGTACATCTTGGCACTAATAACTTTCCTGCAACTACTCATTATCATTTATGTTAAAGAAAGTTTGCCATTGTTACAAAATTTATTATAAACCTTATTTTGGTTTTGAATTGTTTTTAATACTTGTCAAATTATTATTAAAGATCTTTACCCACGAAATTGATAAAAAACTATTACAAAAAGCCTGGTGAAAACAGATTTCTAATAAGTTTATTAATTAATTAATTATTATATAAATAATTTTGTTTTGTTTAACTTACTATTGTTGTCACAAATTATTTTTGAAATATTTGAAGGCAGATATGGAATCTATATGCTCTTATGATCATATGAAAATATGTTTTAACCCTCGGCAAAACCTAATAAAAAAAGTATACTGTAGTACTAAAATTTCTTTTTAGTAACAAGGTTGTCAATACTGTACCTCCTATAGACGGCACTGATTATTATACTCTTTTCCTTCGTCTCCCAAGGTACTAGGGACATTATAGCCTTTTAGGTGTTAGGTGAGGTTTGGTTTTGTATCCCACATACTAGGGACACAAAATATATATACAGTATACAGTATACTGTATAATATATATATATTTTTTTTTTTTTTTTTTAATATACCAACTACTCCCTCTCGGGCATAGGCTGAGAGCCTGTACATTCAACCGTTACACATTGAACGGAGAAGTCCGTAAGGTCTCGTTCCAGTCTAGGGGGTGAGACATGTGAAGCACTTTTAGCTGCAACCAGCCCCTGCCATCTTGCCTTCGCAGGATGCATGGGGCTTAGTTGCCCACTCACAGCTTGAAACAGCCCCATCACTGAAGCTGCCTCGCTCCAGTGCTTTACAGTCTCACCTCCTAAACTCGGACCCTCACTCTCAGAACGCCACCTATTGAGCAATGAACTCACTAGGCATTGAGCCCCCATGTAGCATATTTTGAATATGGGAGTATTCATACAATGCTATTTAATCAGGGAACAATGAGGGTATTTATTTGGCATTTTGGCGGGCTTTGTGGTAATGCACTGATACTAGGTACAGCACAAATTCCATCCCAATAATATCTTCCCATTGACATATCGGGATTCGAACCCGGGTCCATTGGATTACCAGTTCAGTGGCAAGACCACACCTCCCACGTACTGGGTACAACCCAGAGGTTGGCAGACTAGGAGCCAAAGTGTCACATTTTTCCTTTGCCCCTCAGCTTTCCCTTCATAATTGCTGAGGGGCACAGGGCCTCGGGTAGGGCTTTGGTTTCCCGGGCGTTTCCGCACCCTCCTCAGCTCCCCGCCTTGGAGTGGCTTCGGTCACCTGGGCTTTTCTGTGGGGGCGCTCGGTTATGGCCACATACTGGGTACTAGGAGCCTAGGGACATAATTATACTAGGTGTTAGGTGAGAGTTAGTTTTGTATCCCACGTACTGGGTCTACGATAGGTTAGGTGAACCTCACACAATCAATATACAGTAGGGTCTCACATAGAACGAGAAATTGGTCGATAAACGAGGCCGTTCTATGCGATTTCGTTCTATGTGATCGCGGCATTTTGGTGGCCCAATATCGTCAATGTTCACTGTAAGCGTAAATTTCCGTGAGGAGCGTACGATATTTCGTACGTTTTGTACGATATTTCGGCACTCTATATGAGAACTCCTCGGATTTGCCCTACTTTGATGGCGAAATCGTTCTATATGATCACATTCGTTCCTAACGAAAATTGTGGAACAATATTTTAGGTCAGCGTTCTATAAGCAACTCGTTCTATGCGAACACGTTCGCATTCAAACGGTACCGACGCCTTAAAACTCAAGACTCTCATTCTTCATATGTTTCTGCCCGGAATCAAGCCAAATCTGTTCTTCGACTTGCCCATCACTCTTTCATCAATAATAAATGTACTGAACTATCCAACTCTAGCTCTTCCCAAGCTTTCTGGCATCTAGCCAAAAACCTCTCCAACAATTTCTCTTCCTCGTCTTTCCCTCCCCTTTCCCACTGTGATGGCACAACCATCACTTCTTCCTCTGACAAAGCTAAACTCTTCACTCAAACTTTTGCTAGAAACTCCACCTTGGATGATTCCGGTGCTATTCCTCCCTCTCCGCCCTCCTCTCTCTTACTTATGCCTAATATCCTAATCTCTTCTAAAGATGTACTTTCTACCCTCTCTGGGCTTAACACTAATAAGGCGTAGGGTCCGGACGGTGTTCCTCCTGTTGTTCTCAAAAACTGTGCTTCCGTGCTGACTCCCTGCCTAGGCAAACTCTTTCGTCTCAGTCTATCCTCTAACGTCTTCCCTTCATGCTGGAAGTTTGCTCACATTCAACCTGTCCCAAAGAAGGGTGACCGCTCTCAACCCTCCAACTATCGTCCAATTGCTCTTATCTCTTGTCTTTCTAAAGATTTTGAAACTATTCTTGCTTCCAAATTTCTTAAGCATTTCTCTTCTCATAATCTGCTCTCAGATCGCCAGTATGGCTTCCTTAAGGGTCGCTCTACTGGTGATCTTCTTTCATATCTTACTAACTCTTGGTCATCCTCCTTTCGGGACTTCGGTGAGACTTTTTCTATTGCACTAGACATATCGAAAGCCTTCGATAGAGTCTGGCATAAATCTTTAATTTCTAAACTACCCTCCTTCGGTTTCTATCCCTCCATCTGTGCCTTTGTCTCTAATTTCCTTTCCGGCCGTTCCATAGCCGCGGTTATGGACGGCAATTGTTCACTTCCTCACCCTATAAACTCCGGTGTTCCTCAGGGCTCTGTCCTATCTCCTATTCTCTTTCTAATTTTTATAAATTATCTCCTTAACTGTACCTTAATTCCCATCCATTCATACGCAGACGACTCAACCTTACACTACTCCATTAGTTTTTCAGAACGCCCCAGCCAGCAATCCCTCAACGACAAATGTAATGAAGCCATAGAACTCTTAAATTCTGATCTAAATATTTTTCCAATTGGGGCAGAGAAAACCTTGTTAACTTTAATGCTTCCCAAACCCAATTTCTCCATCTATCTACCCGTCAGGATCTCCCAGCGGACTATCCCTTATTCTTCAACAATACAAAAATCAACCCTTCATCTTCTCTCAATATTCTTGGTGTCTCTTTTTCTTCTGCTCTCATTTGGAAGGACCATATTACCAGTCTTGCTAAGGCAGCCTCCCAGAAGCTGGGTGTGCTCAACCGCCTTAGGGGGTTCTTTTCCCCTGCACAGCTTCTTGCTCTGTGCATAGTGCATAGTGCGCCCTTGTATTGAGTATTGTTCACATGTGTGGGGAGGTTCCTCTCACACCACTCTCCTAGACAAAGTTGAAAGGAAGGCCTTTCGTATCATTAACTCCCGTCCACTCACGAACTCTCTGCAATCTCTCTCTCTCCGCCGCAATGTTGCACACTCTCGCTATTCTATCGCTACTATAATAATCAGTGTTCCTCAGAGCTATCCCAGTGCATACCACCTCCTTTACGTAGGGCACGTGGTACCCGTCTTGCAACTCAATCCCACCCCTACTCTGTGCAACTCTCCAACCCAAGAGTGAAATGTTACTCTCAAACTTTCTTCTACTCAACAGCTGAGCTCTGGAACTTTCTCCCAGAATCAGTCTTTCCCTCTTCCTATGACTTAAATTGCTTCAAACTCCGTGTGTCCAGGCATTTTGGCTCGAACGTCCCTTGATTTTGGCCCTGTCACTCTTTCAACTATGGGGGAGGCACTCGCTATAGGCAGTTATGCCTTTTGCCTCCCTCAATCACATAGAAAAAAAAAAAAAAAAAAAGTGAGCCCCTACTGTATGGCCATCGCGATAGGCCTCACGGAAGGCTTACCATATCGAATGCGATAGGCCTCACGGAAGCAGGATTTTTAAACGCGCACCAAAACGGCACTAAGCTGTCTAGGCTGCTACAAATTGCACCACAAATAGTGCGACATAATACCTCTCGATACCACACACCACCACCCGCCGCACGCTCCCCACACTGTCACACACTCAGTACGCTCTCACTTGCTATGGAGCCCACACGTCCTTCTGACTCACACCCTGCTGACTCACCCAACCCTGTTGCTGGCGGTGTTAGTGCTCGTGGTAGGACCAGGATACGTGCCAGGGACCCCTCATACGTATACAGTAGTTCAGAGGAGGATGTTGAGCCAAGACAAAAAAGAAAAACACGTGCTGGGAGAGGCACGACACGTACAACAAGCACAACAAGTGCTAAGAGGTCACTGTCCTCAGCCTTTTCTCCCCCCACAACTACTACCACCATCACCACAACCACTACTGCCTCTACTGTTGTGACAACGACGCCCACAGTGCCCACCACCACTACATCAAGCACAAGTGGCCGTCCTGGGGATGCAGGAGCATCGGGGATAGTTGGGAAGAAGGGTAAGGGAAAAGGTCACCCTTATCAGTTCAAGAGGAGTAAGGTGACACCTCCAGCCTCTTCCCCCACCTCTACCACCCCCGCGTTGCCACCACCACCGACCATGTCCACCCTTGTACCACCGCCCACCACAACAGGCACAAGTGGGCGTCCTGGGGATGCAGGATCGTCGGGGGCTAGTGGAGGGAAGGCGGGTAAGGGAAAGGGTAGGGGAAAAACTACGAAAACCACTACTGTACTACCGCCCCTGTACCACCGCCCCTGCACCACCGCCCACGCCTCTGCTCCTGTTGGAGGAACCTCTGCTGGTGTTGCAACGCCTCGGACTTCAACAGCACTAACACCCTCCAAATTTGACGCCCTCCTCTTCCCTCCTGACTCGCCTGACGACGACGCTGCAGGGGACGCAGCTAGGGACTTCGATCCCAGGGGCTACGGCTGGGGTGGTGATAATGGCAGCGAGTCCGAGGAGGGTCAAGACCAGTACGAGGGAGGTGAAGATGACTCGGAGGACAACGGGCTACTTCTGCACCGAGATCACGACAGCGACCTGTCTGACGGAAGCGCAGACGACGTGGCTGACGGAGGGGCTGATCCCCAGCGTGTTTATTAATTTGCCTGGTCTGAAGGGTCAGATTTCCAACCAGACTTGCACCAATTCGACGCAAATCTGGGTGGTTCAACAGCAGACTGGCCCTGCAATGACGAGTCAAACGAAGCCGATTTCTTCTGCCCATTCTTTGATCAGGAGATTATGACTCATCTCGTTTCTCAAACCAATGGATATTATGAATGGATGAAGGAAAGGATGGACATCATCTCTCCTAGAGCAAGAATTCGTGCATGGGTTGATACGACTGTCCGTGAGCTCCTTGTGTTCTTTGCTTTGTTGCTGATCATGCCTCTTTGCAAGAAGCATGTGGTGGAACATTATTGGAAGCACGACCCACTCATCAACACCCCAATTTCCCGGAAATATATAGCTCGTGATAGATTCTTATTGCTTCTGCGATTTTTGCACTTCGCAGACAATAATAATCCAAACCGAGATGATAGAATATGGAAAGTTCGGGATGTGTTCACCATATTGTTGCAAAGGTACAAGAAATACTTCTACCCCTTTGTCAACCTGGTGATTGATGAGTCGCTCGTGCTTTTCAAAGGACGCCTGGTGTTCAAGCAGTACATACCCTTGAAGAGGCACAGATTCGGGATCAAGATTTTCGTCTTGTGTGATTGCGAAACAGGAATAGTGCTTGACATGATCGTGTATACCGGCACTGATGTAGACGTTCCAAGAGTCGGTGCCAACGACCCGGGTCATTGGGCATGTCAGGGCACATTGTCAAAAAGATGATGGAGCCCTACCTAGGCAATGGGCACACGTTGTACACCGACAATTAGTATACAAGTCCTGCTCTCTGCCAGTTTCTCCATGACCACAAAACGGGGGCATGTGGAACTGTCAGAACTAACAGGACGTTCATGCCAAAGTTCCAAGGCGATCGTACTCAACAGGACGACCCCTGGAGATGGATCTGTTCTCTCTCTCTCCCGACGGTCACGTCCGTCGCGGTCCGGGATTTTTCGACTATCCTGCGGGATACTGGTGATTAAACTTTCAAAAAATCACACACAAAAACAAACGTAGTGTCGCGGTCCTGTGAAGTGCAAAATTGAACCGATTGATAAAATATCTGGGGGAGATATACGCGTTTTGGAGAAAAAAATCCGTCAACTCCTACAGCAGTGCCACGGCGCTGGTCAAGGGCAGGCCAATGAGGCATAGGCAAGGCGGGTGGAAAGAAGAAGAGAAAGAAAAAAACGTTACATCCCAAAGCAAAGTGTTAGCTCTATAGTCCTATGAAATCAAACAGGGCTATGTGAAAATAGGAAGCCTAAGTTAAAAGTGATAGTGAACATCGTATATCACGTAAATAAACTAGGAAAGTATAATACAGAGAATTAAAGTCAGGGGACCTGTGAACTTTTAGCTTGGGAACAGGACGTATGCTGTAAACAAAATACCCTCGGTGACCGCAAAGACCATAAACACATATATCCCCTCGCTCTCCTGGACATGTCCCCTCCCCCTATACGATTTTACCAAAAGCGAAACTAACCTCGACAGGATAGGGTACCGACAAAATAAATATCGTAAATAATAGCAAACAGAGAAAAAACAATATGTAAACAAATTAAATCAGTGCAGATTATTTCTCGACCATATCGCAGGTTAGTAGTGACGTTATTGGAGAGAAGGATCTCCCACGCAACCAAATGTGGTGAAAATTCGAACCTGAGCAGTGTTGAATCAAGTTGATAGGTAAAACATGAAAATTAAAATAGATAATATATATAGGTAGCCTGGAAAGTTCGTTATTTTCCTAGAGTGCCGTATATTCCGCTAAACAGCCGACCAAAAACGGGAAAAGTGGTTAGGACAGTGAGAATTCTGTTTCATAAGATAATTATTGAAAGTGTTACTTAAAGTTACTAAAAGTTTAAACCTAAACGAGTGCCCCCCCCCCCCACTCCCCACAAACCGCGTAACAAACACCTCCTTGTCCTCCCCCCCCTCTCTCTCTCTCCCCCATGTAAGGGCGGGTGGAAAAAACAAACAAAAACAAAAACAAAAAACAAACAAAAATGTCTACCAGAGACACCTGTACGAGGTGTAATATAAATATACACGTGCATAAAGGCACCGCATGTCGGATATGCAAGCAACCATACCACTGGATTTACATAGGATTGATACCAATAAATGAGGCGTACAATACAAGAGGGAAGAACCTCCATTTCTGCGATAGTTGTTTCGATATCACATGGCAAGTCATACAGACTGTAGAAAATACAGAAGTACAAGATAGACCGAAATATAGCCAAGACATAGCTACTTTTCACAGAAAAAGGGGAACTATTGGGGCCTCAGGGCCCATACTAGTATCACAACCCACACACGCACACCTTCCCATGCAAAAGCCCACATTGCCTCCTGCACATCAACACACATCGCCTGCCGAACAACAACCTTTCGCACCCTACAAATCCACAAACCCTGCCGCACATCTCCCCACACCTCCCCCGACCCAGAAATCCCCCACATTAATCCCATCTATAGCCATTGACCACCCTACTGCTGTTGATCAAATACAATTGCAGGATGAACGTAGGATGCAACAAGCCTCCATATCAGGCTCCCCTTCCACATCACATCGCCTCCCCACTCACCACTGCCATCTGCCCACCTACAACCGACCCGTAACTCCACCCCCCTGCAGGCCTCACCCACCCATACACCAAGCCCACTATCACCCACAACCACACTTAGCTCACCACATAACCCCTCGCAGCCCCAGCCACACCTACTGGGGTTGTCTACACCAGTGTGCAGATATTATCTGGAAAGAAGGTGCTACTTTGGTCAAAAGGGCGAATATAATGGGAAGTCATGTAGATTTGCTCATCCCAAAATTTGCAACAACATAACCAGTCATGGAAAATGTAGATTTGGTGAAACCTGCAAATACCACCACCCATCCCTTTGCATGACATCACTTGAGAACAAGACCTGCTACAATATGAAATGCCCAGCTTTTCATATTAAAGGGACTTGGAGATATGCTAGACCTAACACGAATGGTAGCCCAAAAAACTCTCTAGCTATGCGAGGACGAGACAGAGGAAAAAGGCAAGGAGGGAAAGGGCAGACGAAGCTGAAGAGACTGAGGGAGATGGAAGAGCACATAGAACACCTCGAGCACCTCCTGGCCTCCCAAGAGTGGCAAATACATCCCGAAGACTATTAGGTACACATAGTATATACTCCAAACAATCCCTCCCCAATCTTGTTTGCAAATATCCAAGGCCTAAAAAATAGAACCACGAACAAAGTACCATTTATTAGAGGCCTGCTAGAAGAAGGAAACGCTATATTTGCGGCTCTCACAGAAACTCACATTAAAGATCAGGAAGATAGTGAGGTATGGATTACTGGTTACAACCTACATAGGGCAGACAGAATGCATAGATCACATGGAGGTGTAGCCTTGTACATCCATGACTCACTGATATGTACTGAATTCCTAAATAACAGTAATGAAGTGGTGGAAATACTTGGGAGTTAAAATAGAATCCATAAATTTAGCAGTTATTGTTACATACAGGCCTCCAGACTCATCCCGAGAAGAATTCAAAACCCAGCTCAACAAAATAAAATCAGAAGTGGAAACCCTGGGGAACCCAACACCAAATATTATATGGCTAGGAGACTTTAACCTACCAAACATTAAATGGAGACAACTAGAAAACCAGTTAGTGGCAAATAACACCGGAGAAGCAAATACTAATACGAGAGCTTTTTGAACTTTGCGATTTTTTTAGTCTTACCCAGCATATTGCTGAAACCACATGGGAAAACAATATCTTAGACCTGGTCTTCACTAACAACGACTCTCTAGTACACAGCATTAACATATCAGACACAACATACTCAGATCATAAATTAATTGAGATCAAAACAACCTTAGAAAGTGTACAGACAACCTCAGAATCGAGAACAAAAACCGGTAAAATTCAGTAAATTCAGTAAATTTAACTTCAAATAACAAAAACATTAGGTGGGAAGAGGTATATAAATCAAGAAATGGAGGAAATATACTGGGAAGATTTAATGAATAACCTGACACCAGCAGAATGTCTAGTCTTAATAACAGAAACCATGACCCAAATCTGTAGCCACCATATACCTGCAAGACAAACAAAACGAAGAAGCAAACAAGATCGGGAAAGGAGGAGGCTGTACAGAAGAAGAAAATTACTCACACAAAGACGCACACATCAAAATCTACAGGATAGGCAAAAGGCCGAAATAGATAGAGAAATTGTGGAAATTGAACAAAGGCTAAGAATATCATATGAACTACAACATATGGAAGAGGAGAGGAAAGCTATTGCAGGTATAAAGGAAAATTCCAAATACTTCTTTTCATACGCCAAACAAAAGGCTAAAACAGCATCAAACATCGGCCCACTAAGCAAAAGGGACGGCTCTTTCACAGGGGACAAAAAGGAAATGAGCGAACTCTTACGCAGGCAGTATGAAATGGCATCCAGTGAGCCGGATGAAACAAAAGTCATCAGAAACCAAAATATATTTTTCATGGAAACCTCCCCCACAGAAACCCCCAGATGCTGGATATTGATTTCGGTCCAAAAGACATAGAAGAGGCCATTTCCAACATGCCATCCCACTCGGCACCAGGCCCGGACTCATGGAACTCGATCCTAATGACTCTCAAAACCCCTGGCTATAATGTGGAGAAGGAGTCTAGACACTGGTGAAATACCAGATAGCTTGAAAAACGCAATAATTGCCCCACTGCATAAAGGAGGGAGTAAAGCACTACCAAAAAACTACCGCCCGGTAGCTCTAACCTCCCACATCATTAAAGTTTTCGAGCGAGTCCTGCGAAGCAAAATCTCAACATTCATGGAGGCAAATGAACTACACAACACCGGTCAACATGGATTCAGAGCGGGAAGATCATGTCTCTCACAACTTTTGGAACACTATGACAAAATTCTTAAAGCGCTAGAAGAAAAGAAAAACGTGGATGTCATTTACACCGATTTTGCTAGGCATTTGATAAATGTGACCATGGTAAACTCAAAGCAAAAGGTACAGTATAACGGGGAAAATCGGAAGGTGGATATACAATTTCCTAATAAACCGAAAACAATCAGTAGCAGTAAACCAAGTCACATCTGAGCCTTCGGATGTCAAAAGCTCAGTGCCTCAAGGAACAGTGCTAGCGCCCCTTCTGTTTCTCATACTAATTTGCAACATAGATACCAACACTAGACACAGTACAGTGTCGTCTTTTGCTGATGACACAAAATTAAGCAAGATAGTAAACACACAAGAGGACACGGGCCGACTGCAGGAAGACATGAATGTAGTGTTCCAGTGGACCAGGGAAAACAACATGCAATTCAATGAAGAAAAATTCCAATTAATACGGTACGGAGATAATAATGGCGTTAAAGAAATTACAAATTACTTAACAGAATCTAATCACATAATAGAACGGAAAGACAGTGTGAAAGACCTTGGGGTATTAATGTCTGAAAATATGGGTTTCAAAGTACATAACCAGGTCAAAGTTGCGGCTGCGAAACGTCTAACAGGTTGGATTCTACGTACATTTAAAACACGCGGTGAATTACCGATGATAACGCTCTTCAAATCTCTAGTCCTACCGCGGCTTGAATACTGTAGCATATTAACATCCCCATACAAAGCAGGTGAAATAAATTACTTAGAGAGTGTACAAAGAAATTTCACTTCGCATATAAGTTCGATAAAACATCTACACTATTGGGAGCGTTTAAGAGCACTGAATATGTACTCACTGGAACGTAGAAGAGAACGTTACCTAATAATATACACGTGGAAAATCGCAGAGGGTTTAGTACCAAACCTACATACAGTCAGGACCCCCAATTCGCGAGAATAGGGGTGACAGGAGGCATCGCGTATTGTGAATTCGGGTATTGTGGAACTAACTTTAAATGGGAATAATTAGATTGGGTGACATCTCTCAATTATGGCCTATTTTCGAAATTTTTGGCCCTATTTTCGACATTTTTGGCTCTACAGTACAGTCTATATCTTATATATAAGAAGAACAATGAATACAAATATGAAACCTTACGTTAATGTATGTAGTAGATAGGCTAGGACTAGGACCGTAGGACTTCACGATTTTCTCCAACTTCTCCCTCCCTAACCAAATCGTACGAACAGTTTACTCTGACAAGCCTATTGCACAGTTTCCTTCTCCTCTTTTCTTGCGAAACAACAATTCCACCTTCATTTTGTGTGTTATCTTCTTATATTGGCGTGGCATGGCGAAAAAAGTGGCAGGCACTACAAACGTTTGGTCACTCCGCACGGCTATGAGCGCTTGAGCGGGACTGTGGGAGGGAGGGAGGGAGGGTAAGCGGGAGGGAAGGCAGGCGTATGCCCGTCTTCTTCTTTTTTCAGAGCTACTCCTGGGCCTCGCGAAACGTAGACGTGCTAGCGTATCAAGCGGGAATAGCGGATTTGGCCCCTTCTTAGCTCTCGATTCGTGTATTGTGGTACCACCTCGCGTAATTAATGCTTAATTAATTAATGTTATTTTCGAGGGGTAACTCGTGTATTAGGGTTTTCGCGAATTGTGGAATCGTGTATTGGGGGTCCTGACTGTACTCTGATAGTCATGAAATTCAGTGATAGGAGAGGCTGGGAATGCGAAATCCCCCGGATGAATAACAGGGGTGCTATGGGCTCTCTGCGAGAGGGCTGGTTATCACACAGAGGCCCACGTCTCTTCAACAAACTCCCACGGCGAGTAAGAGACATGAGGGACGTCTCATTAGACAACTTCAAGAGAGCCCTCGATGTCGAACTGCAAAAAGTGCCAGACGAGCCCATCCTCGCGAGGGAGCGAGCTGTCGCTTCAAACAGTCTACTACACCAAAATCACCACCCATAACGAGGGGCGCCGCGCTCCTTGGTGCCGCTAGAAGAGTGGCGAACACATCAAAAGTAAGTAAGTATCCTTAAGTGACACCCCTTCTGATGACGACTTGGCAGAGGAACAAAGGCGGCGCAGACAGCAAAGGCGGAGAAGAAGAAAGAAAGACCACTACAAGCAGCTGGAGAAGTCTGGGAAAGTTGTGGCTATCAAGTGGAATGACAAGCGACCAGTCCACCTGTTTTTAACTGTCCATACAGGTGCCCAAGTGGACTCTGTTAAAATCCACTACCGTACCAAAAAGTCTATTCAGAAACCTAATATGGTGGTAGATTACACCCAGTACAGTCTGACCTGCCAATACGCGAGCTTTTAATACGCGATTCACCTTATACGCGAGGAGGGGGTCGAATCATACCCAAACTTTCAAAACGCGTGATGTACCTTTAAAACGCGAATCCGGGCCCGATATAAGGGCAATTCCGGGGAGTTCAGCTAATACGCGAGGCCCCCCACCATTCCGCGCCAGTTACGTAGGCACACAGGGCATTGTGGGATACGCCAGTCTACCCTCAGTCCACGCTCGCGCAACAGCTGTCCGACTCGTGTTGGACATTTACTGTTAATTTTAAGGTGAGTTTATTATTATTGTTATATATTCTTATGATTTGGATGTTTATGTATACATATATGTACCTTTTGTGGCAATTGACGGAGATAAATAGGCCTAAAGTAGACAACTTGGAGTCAGTGCCGCCCATATCGATTTATTCCCATATAATACTCTATTGCTAATACGCAAATTTTCATTCCGCGCCCTCGCGTGTCGCCCATATTCTCGCGTATTGGCAGGCCAGACTGTACATGCACCTTGTGGACAAGTCTGATTGCCAGCTTGCAGGCGTTGAGTGTCTGAGGAAAACTGTGAAGTAGTATCACAAGCTTTTCCTTCACTTTGTTGACATCACGATGCTCAAGCTTACAACATGTGGCTGGTCAAAAAAGACATGGCCCCGAACAAAAAAATCAAGTTCAGGGAGTTTGTCTACAACGTCGCCTACCAACTACAGTGGTCTCTCGCGTTTAGCGGATTTCAGCTTGGCGAAACACAGTATTGGCGATAGGTTGGATATGGTACCAGAATCCGAATTTGGCGCTTCAAATACACTTTTGGCGAGAATGCTGACGTCACGGAATGGCGTCGGCCCAGAATGCGCCACCCGCAAGCTAGTCTCACCAGGCCTAACTCTAAATAATTCATGGTAAATAAAATCTGTTATCTATTATCTATTATCTTTTCTATTGCTGTTAATGTTTCATGTAGGCTACAGTAGAGCGCCGTATTGAGAGTTACTCTTAGGCCGAGGCTAGGCTATAGATAGGCTTAGGCCTACTCACAAAACCCTAACTGAGCTGCTTGGATAGCGAGAATATCCCAGGTATATTTCATAAACGTATATTAACAGAGTAATCTTGACCAAACCGATTCGTGAACCTCATATCTCTTGTGTTTTGCTTTGTTTATTGTGCCGAACAGTCTGCGACACACAAACACACGCGCGCATCAGCTGACTCAGGGGCCCAATCGATAAATATAATTAATCAAAGAAGTGACCACGGATCCAAAACCAATTTCATTATTTTGCTCAATCGAAAAACAGTTGGCATAGAAAATTCTAGTCTTCACCATTCACAAGGTAAAAATTATTTATGCCTCCTGATATATATCTAAGCTAGGTTAGACCATTTCTTGGTCTGGCTAGCTAGTGACTTAGCAACTTGTTGCTAAGGTTATGTGGTTATTCCTTATCAATAAGACTATTCACAAGATAACAATGAATTCTGCTGCCTGATATACATCTAACCTAGGTTAGGTCAATTCTTTGTGGAGATATATAGGCTAGGCCTATGTGTTCTAGCAAAAACAGAGTAAGCAGACGGCGCCGAGTGTGTCGGCGATCGACGATGCGCATGGCGGGCGGTTTGAAAAGGCCCAAAAGGGTGAACTCGGGCCTCGTCAAAGACTAATGGATAATTTTCCCATTTAAAGTACTATTCGCGTTTGGCGAAATTCACTTTTGGCGATGGTTTGGCTAGACAAATGAATTTGCTAAATGAAAGGGACCACTGTACTGAGCCAGTCTCCACTCACAGGGTCGCCGTCCAGTCAACCTCCCAGACAGAGTCATGGATGGGTATGAAAGGCACTACCCTGTCCACACCGAGCTATCTGGCAACCGGAGGCTCCAAGTGCAGTGCCAGGTCTGTGCCCACTCCACCAGAAAGCCACAGAAATGCAACCGAGTTACTTCCATGTGCCAGGAATGTAACGTTGGGTTGTGTTTAGGCGACTGCTTCAGGGATTACCACTCGCTCAAGTACTACTAGAGTGGTACCTGTGTCACCCTGCCTCTGCCAAGCTCCTGCCCTGCCTACCTACCTGACCGCACCTGACCAACGTGATCTCATATAACTAGTCATGTACCATAAACTAGTACAAATTATTGTTTTATGATTTTATATTTTATATATTTAGTGTATGTTCATATGTTTTGTTATATATATATATATATATAAGCAATATTTTAATTTAGTATGTAGCCTACTTGTAAATAATTATTCAAGCAATATTCTACTTTTGTATGATATAGTGATACAGTACATTCATTAGTTTTATTTATATATATTATGCAACAATATATTTCTGTACAAACCTTTCGTAATAATAAAAAAAAAAAAATAAAAAATAAATACAAAAAAAAAAAAAACATACTTACGCTCTGCTATTCATAGAAGTTTTCGAATTTCATAAATAGCAGGGCGTAAGTATGTAAAAAAAAAAAAAAAAAATCACATTATATAAACACTCCAAAAATATCCCCATAACCCCTCTGGTTTCGAACCCACGTCTCTAGGCCTACATCTCACTCACTCCGTCACTCTAACCACTAGACCATGACAGCTCACACTATACTGACAGCGATTAGTGCGTCCGTATTTTCGGCCAGACGAATTCTTGACAAAAATTGTATATATATACCCTCGATACACTTGTGTATATCGAGGTATTTCGTAGGTATAATATTTCTACATAACATAACATATAATTATGTCATTACTAACAAACACTCAAAAAATTTACACGTAAACAAATTACCTTTCATTCATGAGTTGCAAGCAAATAGTACGTAAAGATGTTGCAATGTTATATCGGGTTATTAACATAATTCATTGTTACTGCCGTCCAAAAAGCCTTCCACTATGCCTATCAAGCACCATCTTGGTTTACATTATATAGAACAATAACAGAAAGCGTCTATAAGGTCGAGATTCGCGCGTATACCCACTGTAACCTGACACTTTCCTTTCCCGCGCCACCCACCCGTCTCATTCCATCGCTGTTATTTCTATTATTCGTCCGCATGCCTCTCTGCGCTTCATTTTTCGGTGTATATTATTCACATGGGCTACCTTACTCATGAATATGCACAGGTGAAACCATAAAAGTGCTTTTTAGGAGAGATATAGAGCGTTGCTTCTTATCAATCGCACGTTCTCGCCTCGACCCTCCTCCCGCCTGACTCACTCACACACACTCGGTCGCTCGGGCGGTGTAGTACCGTTCGCGCCATTTTTTTCAACTTGCAGCCACTGCAACTCCACACCCACATGTTTTGGGGGTGGATATATATACTGTATATTAGTGGATGCGGATACTTTCTACCAAGACATTGATGTACTTTTTTTCAATTCTGAGAGATCAAATTTTTTGGCAGAAATTCACAAATAACTACCCTAGCCCGTAGGGCATTTCCGCGTTTTAAAGGTTAACAAAAGTACAGTAATCAATTGGTAATAATCTTACAATAGTGGTTTATGATGTACTGTAGTCTCAAAGCTACACATGGCACTGTACACATACATACATACATAACATTTTAAGACTGAGTGCTCCACACATAAGTGCAGTTTCAGACTCTTGTCCTAATGGCGGCGTTCCAGGCAACCCTGTTAAGGGCTGCTTCACTTGTCAAGTTATTGGATTTGAGATCGGCACGTATAGTCCGATCCCAGGTCTTCCTCGGTCCACCCCCTGGTGCAGCTCCCTCCACAATCACAGACCTGCATTTTTTCACCCAATTTTGTTAATCCATTCTCTCCACATGTCCATACCATCCCAGTCTACTTGTACGCATCACTTCGCTAATACTCTTTATACCTAAACGTCTCCTCAGCTCAACATTTGTTATTCTATCCTGCAGCCTGGCCCCACACATCCATCTCACCATTCTCATCTCATTACGTTCCATTCTGTTGACATCCTCTACTTTAACGGCCCATGTTTCTGAGGCATACGTCATTGCACTTTTAACAAATGAGGCATACACCTTTCCCTTCAGGGAGAGAGGCATTCTTTTCATGTGGGTCTCTTCAAGTGAATTGACAAGTACCAAGATAAATAAGTATGATGAGAGGCCCAAACTCGTGTTTGTTTAATATCATCTACTGAGTAATTGTTAAGAAAACGTACAGTAGTTGCCCATTTGCAGACATCATGAGCTCTTCACAGCTCAACAAAATAAAATTAGAAGTGGAAACCCTGGGGAACCCAACACCAAATATTATATGGCTAGGAGACTTTAACCTACCAAACATTAAATGGAGACAACTAGAATACCAGTTAGTGGCAAATAACACCGGAGAAGCAAATACTAATATGAGAGAGCTTTTTGAACTTTGTGATTTTTTAAGTCTTACCCAACATATGGCGGCACACCATGGCGGAAGGCGGACGCAAGTTTGAGGCTCCGGCATATGTTATGGGAATAGTCAATTAATTCAAGGATATCGAGTGCATACGGGGCTAACAAGAAGAGGAAGGATTTAGTGAAGGTTTGGAGGATATATTGGTGGGGAGAAATGTGTGAAATGGATAGAAGCCTTCCTGAAAGATCGGAGACAGAGGGTATTGGTGAATGGAATAGGCTCCGGGTGGAGGGAAATTACAAGTGGGGTACCTCAGGGATCTGTGTTGGGACCACTGCTGTTCGTTATATTTATCAACGACTTGCCTGAAGTTATAACTAATGGAAGTGAGGTATACCTGTATGCGGATGACACTAAACTGTATAGAAGAGTGAGGAGTAAGGAAGATATGGGTTTGCTTCAAGGAGATGTGGAGGGCATGAAGGGATGGTCTGAGCATTGGTTAATGCCTTTTCATCCAAAAAAATGCAACTGTACATGCGGATTGGGACCAGCAAGATAGACAAGGTAGGATACAGTATGTATGAAGCGATGGAGGAAGTGAGTGCAGAAAAGGATATAGGAGTAGTGATAGACAATAAGTTAAATTTCTCAGAACATTTAGCGGAAAAGATAAACAAAGCCAATAGAATTGTAGGGCTGATAAGGAGGACATTTGTGTCACTTGACGAAGAAATCTTCAGGAATCTATATACAGCGCTGGTTAGGCCGCACCTGGAATATGCAAACCAGGTGTGGGCTCCATATATGGTAAAGGATATAGAAGCAGTGGAGAAAGTGCAGAGGAGAGCTAGCAAGCTGGTACCAACGTTGAAGAACGCGGGCTATGAGCAGAGGTTGAGGACACTGGGGCTTCCGACACTGGCATATAGGAGAAAGAGAGGGGATATGATAGAGACTTTTAAGATAGTGTCAGGAAAGTACGATGAGGATGTGTGTGAAGGTATCTTCTTGATGCGGGAGGGAACAAGAACGAGAGGACACTCTAAGAAAATTTACAAAGAAAGAAATAGGCTTGAGAAGGCAAAGAACTCATTTTGTGATAGAGTGGTAAATGAGTGGAACGCACTGCCCCAGTATGTAGTCGATTCCGAATCAATAAGGGAGTTTGAAAGTAATCTTGATAAAGCATGGGGAAGACAAGATTTGAAGTTTGATTATAAAACAAAAATACAGAATAGTAAAAATGTTGCGTCTGCTACCGCCGCCGCCAACACCGTGAACGACCGCAGCAGTGCAAGTACTGGTACTGAGCTGGATACACAGGCATAGTTTGCCTTTTTCCAGAGGATCTACTGTAAGAAACTGTAAGAATACTGTAAGAAAATATTGCTGAACCCACACGGGAAAACAATATCTTAGACCTGGTCTTCACTAACAACGACTCTCTAGTACACAGCATTAACATATCGGACACAACATACTCAGATCATAAATTAATTGAGATCAAAACAACCTTAGAAAGTGTACAGACAACCTCAGAATCGAGAACAAAAACCGGCCCCTTCAGTAAATTTAACTTCAATAACAAAAACATTAGGTGGGAAGAGGTAAATCAAGAAATGGAGGAAATAGACTGGGAAGATTTAATGGATAACCTGACACCAGCAGAATGTCTAGTCTTAATAACAGAAACCATGACCCAAATCTGTAGCCACCATATACCTGCAAGACAAACAAAACGAAGAAGCAAACAAGATCGGGAAAGGAGGAGGCTGTACAGAAGAAGAAAATTACTCACACAAAAATGCACACATCAAAATCTACAGGATAGGCAAAAGGTCGAAATAGATAGAGAAATTGTGGAAATTGAACAAAGGCTAAGAATATCATATGAACTACAACATATGGAAGAGGAGAGGAAAGCTATTGCAGGTATAAAGGAAAATTCCAAATACTTCTTTTCATACGCCAAACAAAAGGCTAAAACAACATCAAACATCGGCCCACTGAGCAAAGGGGACGGCTCTTTCACAGGGGACAAAAAGGAAATGAGCGAACTCTTAAGCAGGCAGTATGAAATGGCATTCAGTGAGCCTGATGAAACAAAAGTCATCAGAGACCAAAATATATTTTTCATGGAAACCTCTCCCACGGAAACCCCTCAGATGCTGGATATTGATTTCGGTCCAAAAGACATAGAAGAGGCCATTTCCAACATGCCATCCCACTCGCCACCAGGCCCGGACTCATGGAATTCGATCCTAATGAAGAAATGTAAGGAAAACCTCTCAAAACCCCTGGCTATAATGTGGAGAAGGAGTCTAGACACTGGTGACATACCAGATAGCTTGAAAAATGCAATAATTGCCCCACTGCATAAAGGAGGGAGTAAAGCACTACCAAAAAAACTACCGCTCGGTAGCTCTAACCTCTCACATCATTAAAGTTTTCGAGCGAGTCCTGCGAAGCAAAATTTCAACATTCATGGAGACAAATGAACTACACAACACCGGTCAACATGGGTTCAGAGCGGGAAGATCATGTCTCTCACAACTTTTGGAACACTATGACAAAATTCTTAAAGCGCTAGAAGAAAAGAAAAACGTGGATGTCATTTACACCGATTTTGCTAAGACATTTGATAAATGTGACCATGGTATAATAGCCCACAAACTGAAAGCAAAAGGTATAACTGGGAAAATCGGACGGTGGATATACAATTTCCTCGTAAACCGAAAACAATCAGTAGCAGTAAACCAAGTCACATCTGAGCCTTCGGATGTCAAAAGCTCAGTGCCCCAAGGAACAGTGCTAGCGCCCCTTCTGTTCCTCATACTAATTTGCGACATAGATACCAACACCAGACACAGTACGGTGTCGTCTTTTGCTGAGGACACAAAATTAAGCAAGATAGTAAACACACAAGAGGACACGGGCCGACTGCAGGAAGACATGAATGTAGTGTTCCAGTGGACCAGGGAAAACAACATGCAATTCAATGAGGAAAAATTCCAATTAATACGGTACGGAGATAATAATGGTGTTAAAGAAATTACAAATTACTTAACAGAATCTAACCACATAATAGAACGGAAAGACAGTGTGAAAGACCTTGGGGTATTAATGTCTGAAAATATGGGTTTCAAAGTACATAACCAGGTCAAAGTGGCGGCTGCGAAACGTCTATCGGGTCGGATTCTGCGTACTTTTAAAACACGCGGTGAATTGCCTATGATAACGCTCATCAAATCTCTAGTGATACCGCGGCTTGAATACTGTAGCGTATTAACATCCCCATACAAAGCAGGTGAAATAAATGACGTAGAGAGTGTACAAAGAAATTTCACTTCGCATATAAGTTCGATAAAACATCTACACTATTGGGAGCGTTTAAGAGCACTGAATCTGTACTCACTGGAACGTAGAAGAGAACGTTACCTAATAATATACACGTGAAAAATCGCAGCGGGTTTAGTACCAAACCTACATACTGTACTCCGATAGTCATGAAATTCAGTGATAGGAGAGGCTGGGAATGCGAAATCCCCCGGATGAATAACAGGGGTGCTATGGGCTCTCTGCGAGAGGGCTGGTTATCACACAGAGGCCCACGTCTCTTCAACAAACTCCCACGGCGAGTAAGAGACATGAGGGACATCTCGTTAGACAACTTCAAGAGAGCCCTAGATGTCGAACTGCAAAAAGTGCCAGACGAGCCCATCCTCGCAAGGGAGCGAGCTGTCGCTTCAAACAGTCTACTGCACCAAATCACCACCCATAACGAGGGGCGTCGCGCTCCTTGGTGCCGCTAGAAGAGTGGCGAACACATCATAAGGTATCATAAGGTATCTAGCCACTGCTCCAGACTCGGCCGCTTTAATCACATCCACCAATATTGAGGAAAGGTATCATTTTGACAGCCTGGACTTATCACTTGAAGAGATCTAAAGGTGAGAGGGGTTTAATGGTAAAGTAGCCTTAATGTAATTAGATAATGCTATAACTGGGCATAAATCATGATGTTTGTTGCCTTGTTTAAGTGCGTCTATGGTAAATGGAGTGAAAACATAGTCTTCCCTCTCATTCTTGGCTATAAAATCAGGCGCAGGAGCAATTGTTATTGTTAAATTGGAGGCAGTTAGGTGACCTAGCCATAGCTGCTAGTTCAGACACCCTATGATCTGTAGCTAATGACATTATAAATACACATTTATAAAGGAGTTTGTCAATGGACGGATTAACAGTGTAAGGTTTACTCTTTAATAATGTCAAGACTTTATCCAGAGACCACTGTGGGAGAAGTTGTCTAGACAGAGCTCTTAGTCTAAAACAAGCTTTTATAAAACCAGCTTCATCTTTAAATGGCAATTTGAGGCCTGTAAGGTCAAAGAATGGCTCCTTAATAGCTGTTAAATGGTTATGAAGTGTATTCACAGATAAGTGTCTATCTTTAACCCTTCCTACCCGGGCAGCATTATATAAGGACACTGCGGCAGATGGGCCGGTACCCGGGTGTCCTATTAAAATCCGTAAGCTTGAAAGCCTATTAAGCTTGGTCTGAACGCCGTGCGTCCGACGCATGTAAACAAAGCCGATCGTTGCGTCACCGCACCTCCGAAAACAATAAGGAGACGTCGGATTAATATTATTGTTGTGACGTCAGACGAAATTAGTGTCTGAAAAGCTCCGATATTGTCAACATCGCGGAAAAATTCGCTACACGGAAATCGTCATCACAACTGAACCAGTTGACTTAGAGAGCTCTACTTAACGCCAGTCAACAGATTGGAAACCGCACTATGTTTATAGATGCATGGAAAATTTCTAGCAGTTAAAATAAACAAAAATACGGTAGCCTAGGCCTAGACGTTTTTTGGCCAGATCGCCCGGATATGACCTCCGTCCTTAGGAGAACCTGCCCGGGCCACGAGGGTTAAGCAAATAATTTAAGTATTTTAGAATTAAACCCACGGATGCCACTTGTTGATTAAATACCACTATCCACGTGGTAAAATGTTTCCAGTGGGATTGATACTGTCTTAGGGTGGAATAAGTATATTGTTTGGTAAATTTATCATGTACTGCCTGATCATAGGAATTCAACCACTTTGCCTGAAGAATGTCCATAAGCTGAGACAAGTCTGCAGGTTGCCAATTTGTTCTAAGTGGAAATTGGATATTGGAATGGGAATGGACTATGGACACCAAAGGGATAGCTGACTGAACCAGATCTGAGTCGGCCAAACCGGTGCTATGAGACACATTTGTCCTCGAAATGACTGAAGTTGATGAATAACTCTGCACATTAGTGTTGTGTCCGGTGGGGGGAACAGGTAGATCGATGGACACCTGTTCCATTCCACTGAGAATGCGTCTGGCCCACCTGCTTGGGTTTGGTGGCATCTGGTTAGAAACAATGGGAGTTTTGTCAACTGGTGAGAAGCAAAGAGGTCTACTTGGGGTTGAAATGGTAGAATTAGCCTGTCGAATGCATTGTGTTTAATTGCCCATTCCACAAGAGTGCCCTCTCCCCGGGACAAGGCATCCGCCCAAAGGTTGGCCCATCCTGGGAGGTACACGGCCTGAATTGAAATTTTGTATTTGAGCGCCAGAAAGAATAACTTCTCCGACAGTCTCTGGAGCGTATGTGATTATGTTGAACCCTGTTTGTTGGTACATGATACGGCTGAGGTGTTGTCCATGAGAAATGCAATGTCTCTGTTGTGAAGGGTGTGGGCATGATCCCTGAGAAAGAATAGGGGGACTGCTCGCTCCTTGGCATTTATCTGGGATAGGTTCATTGATGTCCTAACGCGCTGGTTTTGATGACCTTTGGATGACTGGTATCTCCAGCCTAGGGATCCTGCAGCATCCACATCGATCCAAAGAGATGGAGGGGGATCTGACCAGTGGGCGGTTGAGAACCTGATCTCTGACTTGCCCAAAAACTGAGAAGTCTGAGGATCTGAGTTGGAATAGGGAGAAGTAGATGGGGATGATTGATAGGGAAGACCTTGTTGCCCAACCAGATTATAGGTTTGATTCCCGGAGGGAAGAAAGAAATCCTAATATTTAGTAGGGGCCCTGTAATCATTGACGATATGCCTATTAATATAATAGCCTCCATTCAAGCGCCCGCGGTAGCCAGTTTGAATCTACCGCCGCGGGGAAGAACGGAGTATCCGTCATAAGGGTAACGCTTATTCTCTTATGGAATCGTCTTATGATTGGGTACTCTCTACGAAAAAACCTTCGTAAAATATAAAAAAGAAAAATGTACTTAATAATTGTTATACTATTGCTTTCCATCTCGTGGATTTCTTGTGTGGGGTTCCTTGCCGCTGCTCCCCGAGCCGCCATACTTTCTTCACTGACATATTAAGATTCACCTCAAGACATCAAGCGAATGGGAAGGGGATGGACGGGAGGGCCCTACATTGTCAATGATTACGGGGCCCCTACTAAACATTAGGTTTTCTTTCTTCCCTCCAGGAATCAAACCTATAATTTATTAGTGGCCCCTCCATCATTGACGATATGCCTGATATCTTAAGACTGGAGGGGGACATTCGTGACAATATCAACACACTAACAAATTACCTCAGATAGAGACAAAGAATCCGTATAACAATTTAAGTGTTTATTGTTTACATACAATGTTTATAAAAATGGAAAAGGGAAGCAGTGCGTTACTTCAAAGAAGATCTGCTTATAGGTGACTGGATTTGCACTCTGTGATCCGTCTAAATGATTGTTTAGGGACATACAGTATTCTTATTCCCTTTCAAACAGGTACTGACCTATAATTCTTTGGATTATATACTGGCCTTAAAACTATTTGTACATTCCATAATTGTTTGTACATCTTGTTTATACTACGGTATATAGTTGTACTAAGATAGATATCAAAATAAAATAAAATCTTGTGCTGTAGAACCAGCTCGACTATCACAGCTCGTGAACTCATCACAATATCCGGCGGAGGGTTCTAGGGGTCTTTGAGCTATCTAGCACCCCCGCCCCCTCTCCTTTTCACCTTTTAAGATTAACACTTAATTAGTATTAGCACATGGACTACTAGACCCGTTGCCGTAACACCACACAGGTTAGTTTTGGTTTATCCAGGGCCACCGACAGGTATCGCGTCAAGAAAGTATTGTTGGACGCCCACAGCTTTGTGCTAGCTATATCGTCCACTGAATAATTTTGCATGAATCTAAGAGAAACCGCCCACTTTCTTATATCAAGAGCTCTGCGCAAAACGCCGGGATTACTTTCCCTGATTACGTCTACGAGTAAAGCTAATTTCCGTCTTGTGATGCGATTCCCTGTTCGGTTGACCCATAGGAAGCTTGGTTGTCGAGGTTGTGCGACCCTCATAAACTTAAGTAAAGCTTGTACCGGGCATAAAAGATGATGTGTGTGTCCTCTTTTCAGCGCCGGGACAGTAAATTCTAAGAATACATGATCACAATGTTCATTCTTTGCAATGAACGTGGGAGACGGGGCGATTTGTACATGTTCGTTCAGTCTCCCAAACCTGAGGCAGTTGGGTTCGTTGCTTATCGCCGCCAGCTCAGATACTCTGTTTCCTGTCGCTAAAGCCATCAGGAACACAGCCTTCTTTAATACTAAATCAAAATCCGGCGCATGGTTATATTTGCGGGAGTGAAGCAACGACAAGGCTTTGTCAAGCGACCAGGTAGGCATGAGCTGGCGTGGTGGTGGGCGTAGCTTGAAACATGCCCTCATGAAGCCTTTATCTTCTGCCTGCGGTATAGATAGACCAGTGAGGTCGAAAAAGGGGTTTCTAATAGCTGACAAGTGATTCTTTAGCGTCACTACCGAGAAGCGTTTATGTTCAAACAAATAATCTAGGTATTTAAAAATGAGAGCCACTGAGGCGTCTGTTTGTACTGTCTCCACTATCCAGGTTGTGAACGTTTTCCAATGTGATTGGTACTGTCTCCTGGTGGACATAGTATACTGATTAAGAAATTTGTTTGTAACACTCTCTCCATACTGGGTTAGCCATTTGGCATTTTGAATGTCCTTAAGGCAAAAGTCAGCGAGGTCTTTAGGTTGCCAATTGTTTCCAAGAGGAAGGACGAGACCGGGAGTAGTACCGGGTTCTCGCACCATGTTTTCAACTGGTGATACCACAACTAAGCCGGCCATAGTGGCGCGATCATCGAGACTAGGCCTCGGTAACCCCGTAGTTTGTGAACTACTGACACATGAGTGAAGCGTCTGGAGGAGGAAAAAGATAGATGGAAGTCCACTTGTTCCAGTCCTCTGATAATGCGTTGGGACCTCCCGCCGAGGTAATTTCCCGGCGGGTTAGGTAGAGAGGAAGCCTGTATTTACCTATTTGTATTTACCTATTTGTAGTATACAGGAGTTGAGCTTTTTAGGCTCGTATTGTCCCGCTTCCTGAGTTACAATTATCTAACTTTGCCTTAAAAATATGAATGTTTTTGGCACACACCACTTCCTCTTCCAACTGATTCCACTTACTTATACTTCTGTAAGGGAAACTATACTTTCTCACATCTCCTTTACATCTTCCTTTCATTAATTTATATCTATGCCCCCTAGTTCTACCATTATCTTTCACAATATAACCTTTCTTGTCCACCTTTTCGAGTCCTCTCACACATTTGTACATCATAATCATATCGCCTCTCTCCCTCCTATCCATTAGAGATGGTAAATCTAATTTCTTTAATCTCTCCTCATATGGTAATTCTCTCAGTTCTGGTATCATCCTAGTTGCAGCTCTCTGAACCTTCTCCAGCTTCTTTATATGCTTTTTTAGATGTGGTGCCCACACCACTGCCGCATACTCCAGTCTTGGTCTCACCAATGTTTTTATTATTTTCTCCAGCATCTCCTCGTTTATATAGTTAAAGGCTATTTTTATTCTGTTTAGCAGTCCATATGTTTCTCCCACTATCTTATTAATATGATTCTCAGGTGAAAGATCACTCCTAACAGTTATCCCTAAGTCCTTTTCTTTCTCTGATGGGTTAATAGTGTTTTCTCCTAACTTATATTCCGTATGAGGCCTTCTTTTACTTACTCCCATTTCCACTACATGACATTTATTTGTGTTAAATTCCATTTTCCACTTCTTGCTCCATTGATCTATCCTATCCAAATCCCTCTGTAATTCCCTACCACTGTTTTCATCTTCTATACGCTTCATGATCTTGGCATCATCTGCAAACATATTCATATATGCATTTATATCCTTTGGCATGTCGTTAATGTATATTAGAAACATTATGGGAGCCAGCACCGCTCCCTGCGGAACTCCACTTGTGAGATCTTTCCACGTAGAAAATTTATCTCTGATAGTAGTCCTCATCTGTCCCCCTGAAAGATAGTCCTCCATCCAATTTAACAAACTACCCTGAATCCCTCCATACTCTTTTAATTTCCACTTCAGCCTGCTATGCGATACTCTGTCAAAAGCTTTCTTCATGTCAATATATACGCAATCCACCCATCCATCTCTTTCTTGTAATATGTCAACCACTCTGTCATAAAAACTGAGTAGATTTGTAACACATGAGGTACCCTCCCTGAATCCAAATTGCCTGTTAGATAGTAGATTATTCTTTTCCAAGTAAATCATCCATCTTTTCTTAATTATTTTCTCACAGATTTTGCACACTATACTAGTAAGTGACACAGGTCTATAATTCAATGGATGTTCCCTGTTCCCACCTTTATAAATCGGTACAATGTTGGCTCTCTTCCAGTCCATTGGTAATTTTCCCACTTCCAGAGAGTATTTCATTATCTCATATAAGGGTTTCACTAGTTCGTCAGCACATTCTTTCAAAATCCATCCCGCTACATTGTCAGGTCCCACTGCTTTTTTCACATCTAGTCCTTTCATTATTTCTACTAGCTCCTCTGGGAGAAAATTAATCTCTCCCAGTTTATCACCAATTTCACCTACCGGTACTTCTTCAGTTATCATCTTTAGTATATACTGAGTGTAGTGTATTGTTCATAATTTCACACATATTCTGGTCGTCATCATAAGTGGTCCCCTCAACCTTCAACCTGACTATTCTATCCCTTACCTTCATTTTACTATTTATAAACCTATAGAACAGCTTAGGATCACTCTTACATTTTTTCACAATGTTCTTCTCATATTCTCTGGCTTCTTGTCTCCTGATTGCAGCATATACATTTCTTAATCTCTTGTATCTGTTCCAAGTTTCTCTATTACACCTTTTTCTAGCTGCCTTCCACGCTTGGTCTCTCTTTTCCTTGGCTTTCCTACATTTTTCATTAAACCAATCCTTTTCCTTCGCTGACCTATTACCTTGTTTAGGGACATATTTATTAACTCCTTCTTCATATATTGTTTTAAATACTCCATACTTCTCGTCTACACTATTTCTCTGATGTATTTCACTCCAGTCAACATCTCTAAAGTATTGTCTCAGTGATTGGTAGTCTCCTTTTGCATAGTCAAACCTAGTTTCCTTGTGCTCCTCCCTCTCCTCCATATTGGAATAACCCAATAGGATTTCTATATCCATTACAACGTGATCGCTCTTGCCTAAAGGTGGTAAGTATTTTATATCAGAAATTACATCTGGGTCTCTAGTAAACATTAGGTCCAATCTGGATGCTTCATCATTTCCCCTTCTTCTTGTATTTTCCTTTATATTTTGCACTAATAAATTTTCTGTTACCATATCCAGTAGCCTATACCCCCACGAGTTCACGTTGCTACCAGCTTCTCTCTGCTCCCAATCCACCTCTTTACAGTTGAAATCCCCTACTATAATTAATTCATTGTTTCTACGAGTTAATTTTTCAATACAAATAATCATCTCATCTTTGATAAATTTGTATTCCTCCCTTCCCTTCTGACGCAAATAGATCCACTTGTGGACGGTATGGCTCTGCAATCATCTTGTTGAAGATGTTTTG
Source organism: Paralithodes platypus (assembly GCA_032716605.1). Taxonomy (NCBI): domain Eukaryota; kingdom Metazoa; phylum Arthropoda; class Malacostraca; order Decapoda; family Lithodidae; genus Paralithodes; species Paralithodes platypus. Next base: position 39,548,673 of record CM064568.1, on the reverse strand, counting down.
TTTTATTGCCCATTCTACTGAGGTGCTCTGTCTCCGGGACAGAGCGTCTGCCCAGACGTTCGCTATGCCCGGGAGATAAGATGCATGTAGATGAATGCTCAGCGATTCGGCTAGAGCAAAAATCTGTTCTGACAATTCCAGCAACCTCCAAGACCTTGTTGACCCTTGCTTTTGAATGCAGTGTACCGCATTCAAGTTGTCCATTCGAAACGCAATTGACTTCCCCTGTAATGTTGAGCCGTGAGTTTGAAGGAAAAATAGTGGGACAAAGAGTTCTTGTTGGTTTATATGAAAGTTCATGTCTGGGGACCAAAGACATTGACCCTGGTGGCCTAGGCTTGCCTGATATCCCCAGCCTATTGTCCCTGAAGCATCTGTGTCTACCCATACCGTAGGTGGAGGAGAAACTCATGTCATTATTGAGTGTAATATTTCCTTCTTCGCCCAAACCGACAGTAAGTTGTGAATTAACCCCTTCAGATTCATATGACGCAGAGGTTGCCAGATTAGCAATAAGAAATAGAGTTCTCTCACTCTTATAATTACCTCTCCAAAATTAGGTTTCTGCCCACAGCTAACTCAAAGACAACTGCAGAGGTTGAAGTAACTAAACTAAGGGTTTCTAAATACCCCTGATGGCAGCAAAGGTTTTATAGTATCCCTAATAGGCTCAAAATCGCGTCATATGTCGGAGAGGGTTAATGGAGGAATGGGCCATAATTTTCCCGCCGGCAAAAGCGGGAAGAATTTGTTGCCTTCCATGATTAACCTCTTTACTTTCAGTCGGCCCAACTTCACAGTTAATTGGATCCAATTGAGAGAACCGACCAGGGACTCCCATGTCGTTCTCGTCGTATTCAGACTGTGGAGAAAACGAAACAGTTTCCTGCGAAATCTGTTGCGATTGTCCACACTCTGAGTGAGAGTCAGATTGGCCGTGTCCCAGACCAGCCCTATCCATTGGATTTCCCGTGTGGGTACAAGAGAGACTTTGCCAAGTTGACCTCGAGCCCTAGGGTCTGTACATGATTTATGACTTTGTTTACATGAATCTGGCATAAACTCTCTGACTCTGCCATTACCAGCCAGTCGTCTAGATACCACATCAACTTGATCCCTTGAGCTAATAAAGGTATACCGGTAAGGGCTTGCCGGACTAATTTTGTGAAGATTCTCGGTGCCAGGTTCAACCCGAAGGGTAATCTCTGAAAGACGTAAGTCTCTTGCCTGATCCTCAAGGCGAGGAATTTTTGGAACCTTTTGTTGATGGGGACATGCCAATAGGCATCTTTCAGGTCTAGGGAGCACATCCAACCTTGTGGCGGAAGTGTGAGCCTGATTTGATTCACTGTAAGCATCCTGAAGGGTGCATTGTGAATATGAGTGTTCAGATACGAGAGATCTACTACTGGTCGCATATGCACACTGTCCCTCTTTGGCACTAGAAAAAGTCTGGAGGTGAAAACATGGCATGTTGGATTTACCGGGACAATGACATGCTTGGTGATCATTTCTTGGACAAGTGACTCCACTTCTAAAGGAACATGATTGAACTCTTGAGTTTGACGTAAACGAGGTCGTCGGAGCCACCGCCAAGTGATGCCCTTGCTTACCACTGTCCGGGCCCACGTTCGTCGGGGCCAGGCCCTGCGGCATGCCTGGAATGACCCAGTTTCTGTACTGGGCCTGTTCGCCGGGACTGCTCTCGAATCCAACTCGCCCACGATAGGCCCCGGGAGAGAGAGAGTGTGACTGACTATTTTTTTGGTGGTGGTGTAGTGGAACGAGACGGCTGGCTGGTTTTAGCAGACGTCGATTCCTGATGAGGCTTGTTGTGAGACTTACCTTTGTTATCCTACTTGCCTTAGTGTTTACCCTGCCTGTGTTTGTGCCGAGTACCTCCCTGCTGTTGGGGAGCTCTGGGGTCCCGATAGGACTGTTTAGCACTAGGAGCCTTAGGCTTATTACCGCCTTTAGGTTTAGAGTACGGTTTCTTAAATGGCTCCTTCCTAGGCTGGGAGGTACTCTGCCTTAAAACGTCTACCATATTGAATACTGCACTCCATGTATCCGTATTAAGTAGTGAGGCGGTTAATACTGGGGAAAGTGTTGCCCGGCGACCTACGTCTTCCGGCAACTTCTTTACTAAGTATACTCTTAAGTCCTGGCGTGCTCTGACCGCCTCCATGTTCTTATATCACCTAAGGACTGAATGGAGTTTTGTAGCAGAAGCTTTCGTGATAGTTCCGTGGCCTTCCGTACATTCTGATCCGAGATGGCCGTAATGGTTCTCATGAGTGACTGGGCAACTTGGCGACTTACTAAATATTGAGAAAATAGTCTAAGTGCTTTACTGCGTAACTTGAAATCTCTGTCCAATTGGGCCGGAGGGTGAGTACAAAAGGGGTCGCTCAATTCGTAAAGTAAAGTACGAGTTTGGGGGCCGCTAAGAAGTCAAACAAAGCCGGCGAAACCCCTCCGGCCTTATTAACTGATAGTGAGGCCCATAAGTGGTTCTCTTGGGGGATCTGATGGGAGGATTTCGAGGTAATGGTGGCTGCGAATTGTTGCGCCTCTATTTTCCCAGTCAACCCACGGACCCGTACCTACCTGCCCCACCTGCAGTACTGGACTGTGGCCTAGATCGAGCGCCAGAACTGTATCCAGTTCCGGTGTCAGTGTATTGAGGGACTTTATGTCGTTCATGCCGTTCGATCGTGCCCAGTCTGCAAAAAGTCGTGCAGCTGAGGCGGGAGGTAAAGCCGGTGATGCAGAGTATACGAAGAAATCAGCACTTTATACATTGGGTATTGCCTTAATAGTAACATCCAATAACTTTCCTTCTACATCTTTGACAATGAGTTTCTTACTCTTACTTACCTCAATGGTCCAATCACTAGGAACCGGAAGCTCCCGGCCGGGAGTCCCCCGACACGGTCTGCTGTGCCATATGTGGTTTCTGTGCTATTGCCGGAATCCATGAGCAGTCTGGCCCGTACAGGAGGGGCATAGGGCCTCTCCTCTGTGGGAGTTTATCAAGAGGGGGAGGAGTAACATCCGTGATTACACGGACTTTAGAGGTAGTCCAGGCGTGCTACATGCCGTGGCTGATGCCGGATTTACGTTAAGTGGAGGAAAATAAGCTTGGGGAGATTTAATGCTGGTAGGTTCTAAAGGGGGTATCCCACTGTGCGATTTTTCGATGGCGAACGCCCAGCGACAGAGGGCGACAGGGTTTTTTTGTCTATGTTCCAAAAATCACCATATTCGCTCAAACACTCTCCCATTGTCGCCAAAATCGCAGAACGGTCGCCCTCGAGTCGCCTATGTGAGCCCAGATTCCCCCAGATTCGCCGTAGATTTTGAGCATACCCCAAAAACGGTTGCGAATTCAAAATGTTGGCAAATGTTGTGCGACATTCGGCCTTTGTCTCACTTCATTCGCCCTTGGTCGCACTACATTCTCACAATTCGCACCCTTGTCTCCCTATTCTCCAGTACCGGCGAATGTGTTCGAATGTTGCGAATGTTGGGCGAAAAGGGCGAATGTTGTGAGAATTAAGAGCAAATATTGGGCGAACATGGGCGATTGTGGGCGAATGACCTGCGACCTTTGGAGCGAATATGGCGATTTTCCATTATTGGCAATGCTGCTTGTGGGCGAATTCGCTCGATTATGGCGAGTACTCTGCGGTGAATGTGCGAATGCAGTGAGTCTTTCGGCGAACATCAGCTAATGCAACGCGACAAAAGGGCGAAATGGGTCGAATGTAGGCCGAATGTTGGGTTCAGAAATCATATTGGTGACGCCGCGACCGGTGCGATAACACTATCTATGGTCCCTCCAGTTTCACACCCATATACAGTGGAATCTCCAATCTCGATCATAATTGGTTCCCACAAATACCGATCGAGATTTGAAATATCGAGATGCGAAGTTAACTTCTTATGGGAAAAAATACAATCGGTTCCAGCCACTTGCCGACTAACCTACATAAAATCTGTCAATTTTCACATTTGCCCCCCACAATCACATGCAATATATATAATATGTTAAAATAGATAAAATGAATAATGAAAGAGTTTTATTTTTACCTTATATTTATTGATAAAGAGGTTTGTGTGGTTGATTGTTGGTTCCGAGGCGAACGCAGTTAGGTTACTGCGTCTCCGCACCCGGCGCACAGTCACCGTCATCAATTCTTGCAATTGCTTCCCTCACCCTGTCACCACTAGTACCAGCATTTTATGAATGCGATAAAAAAAGGTCCAGGTAAACGACTTCACAATACAAGTTTTCAAGCGAATGGCAGACGTGTGACTGGTACACCAAGTGGCCGCTAGATCTACCGACTTCAATAAATTTTCCATGGTATAAAGTTTAATCAAGTTTTCTTTTGTCTTTACTATTATTATATTAGATTTTCCTCATACAAATAATAATGTATATTAAAACATGGTAAAGTAATTTATATTACTACGTAAATGAAAGCGGCAGAGACAGGTTAGACTACCGCTTGAAAACGATCGATACTAGCGGTACATTAGTATACAGGTGAACAAAACACAATGACTGTGAGGTTCACACATCGATTTGGTCAAGATTAATCTGTTTATATTAGTATATAAGCATGTAGCATCGATATTTAGCTATCGAGATTAACGTTTTTTTATCGAGATTTGTGATTAGGGAGAGCTTGAAGGTGGCATCGAGATGCGAAATATCGAGATGAGATTGATCGAGATATGTGAGCCTACTGTATAAACACCAGTCCGCTCAGGAGGTCATTACCATAGTATTGATGAACGCGATCGCACGTATTTTTGTACACTCGTCCGCGCACCCGTTTTCCAAGCATTCGTCATGGCAAAAAATACAAAAGGAACAAAGAAGGCAGTGAAGAAGGCCCCCAAGAAGCCTACAACCAAGGGGAGGAAAACTGACCCACCCCAAGACAACACACCCCAAGACCCAATAGCAAGCACCAGCAGGGAAGTACTTCATCCACTTCTTCTCCCATGTCATCGCACTCTGGCTCACCCAAATCACCAGGGAGGGGAGTGGAGGAAGACACCCAAGTGGAGCGAGGAACGACTGGTGAGGAGGAGGAACCAGAGCATCACACCTCCGATTCTACACCTCCTCCAGGCAAGAGAAACTACGTTGCCTTCACTGACGAACAGGAGCAAGACCTGGTGGAATGGTTTAAGGAAAAAACATTCCTTTATGATAACGGCCTTAATTTACCCTCCGGATCCGGGGGCCCTCATATGAGGCGGTTCGCTGTGTCCGGGGCCATTTTCGTACAATCAAGCTTCATAATTCAGTAGCTACTGATTGAGACCACCTAGAGCAGTCAGGTTTTTTGCAAATTGTAGAACATCTTGTTGTCTGTAGACTGCCATTGAGATGACATCGCTACGACGCGTGGTTGCCGAGTTATGATGATTTTAGCGGCGATTTTTAGCTCATATGAGGCCTCCCGGACTCCTAACCAAAATACGTTTTGCCTCATATGAGGCCTCCCGGATCCCAAGGGTTAAGGCCTTCAGATAGAGAAAAAGGAGGCCACCTACGACGAGAAGGCCAAATCTCTCGACGTAACTGGTAAGTTTAAAACGTCAAAGTGAGTGTTTGTGTGAAACTGTGCAATAATGTTTGAGAAAAGAATGGGAGGTTTAACGACCCTCCCAATACCAAATGAGATAAACCTCCTATTTGGTCGTAGCCTCGGAGTATCCAACGTAGAGCTATATACTTATCGTATAATTCTGCTCCGCTCTAGAGCGGGCAATTATCGAAATCAGTAGCGCGATAAAACGATAACATCTAGAGTAGCACCTTACTCTCTCTACTAGGTACGTTGTACATACTTTGGAGGCCACTATTTGTAAAGGAAAATAAGAAAATATTGATGAGAAAGAAGAGAAAATTACAGGATTTTAGGCCATCCTATCTGGCTCCTTCAGCCGTCTTGACGGATCCACCCCACTACCCAACAGGGTTCATTGGGCATTCCCGGTATCAAGTTACAAGAGACAACATTGGATGGGCAGGGGTACGGCGCGAGGGCGGGATACTATGACGTTGGATACTCCGAGGCTACGACCAAATAGGTTTACCTCATTTGGTATTGGGAGGGTCGTTAAACCTCCCAATTTAGTAGTAGCCTCTACGTTCCAACGTAGAGCTAGAGTACCAAATTGGAGGCGGACATACAAGCTGAAAACACAAACTTTAGCCCTTAGGAAATATCAGGACCATGGAAAGACCGACGTAAACAAGAGAGTTTATAGAAAGAGTGTACTGACAGGTGCATATCAAGAGAGGTCAAGTACAGTCAAGTCTTATGCCATGGGATAACTAACCTAAGACAAAGAATGCTGCATTTCATCATAAAATATGAAGTCCAGGATTCTCCCCCCCCCCCCCCCTTCCGGACGAAGGCAGGAAGACCCAGAATGTAATGAGTAAATACTGACATACGTCGAAGAGGAGGACCGTACAGGGGGTGACGAGAAAAGACATGAGCATACACAGTGACCAGCACTGAAAGCCATGAGAAGAGTTCAGTGGTATGAGGCCAAGACCCACCAACAGAACGTAGTATACTTTAAGACGAGAAATTACATCAAAATCTTAACCTAGTTATTAATCCTTTAACGTAGGTGCAAGTATGGGTACAGTGCAATACCCCCCCCCCCCCCTCCCCCAATAAAAGAAGAACAAGAAGGGAGAAGGATAAGAGACAGAAGGAACGCTGCAGGTAGACCCTGAGTGAACCTGCTGGCCCAACGCACGACAAGGACGTCCCGGCCTGCCTGTGGACATGGCCAGAGAGGAGGAGACAAACGTGGTGGGGGAAGACCAAAGCCCCGTGTCGGCAACGGTCGGCCGAGAAAGATTATGTAAAATCTGAACGTAGCAGCGTACGAACGGACAACAGGAGCTGCGTCCAGAACGTAAGGGTTACTGGCCCGAAACTACCGACACAGGCGAAGTCCCACAGCACGTCGACCTAGTCTCCTACAGGTCGTAGGCGCCACCCGTAAAGGCAACCCCCGACACTGGCCTGGTCGAGTACACATACGGATGCAGGGATTTAACCGGGCATAACGGATGATGAACCCTACCACGTTTGAAAGCCGGTACAGGAAAAGCATAAAACGGGAGTGGCGCGTACGGTTGTAGCAACCAAACGAACAGACGGAGCCAAAGTAACTGACTCAAGGACGGGAAAACGATGTAAGGAATGTCGGTCCCTAGACCTGGCAGTCATCTCCGGGGACTCCTTCACCCGTCGCCAAAGCCATAAAGAACAATGTCATGCCACGGAAGTGTTCAGGCGCGGGGTAATGAGCATAAGAGGCAGACGAGAGCAGTTTGAGAGCCTCCGCCAGAAACCACTGAGGAGGAAGCTGACGCGGCGTCGGACGAAGCAGAAAGCAGGAACGCAAAGAGAACCCAAGTCCTAGGGAGGAACGACCAACCCCGTGAAAGTCTCAAACGGTACCCGAATGGCCGACAGGCGGTTCGTAAGAGTGGTGCAGATGTTGGGACGCTTCTCAATATTAACCAATGGAGGTAGTGAAACACGAACGCCACCGATGGTCGCGTCCGTGACGGGAAGGGAACCAAGAAGGAAAACAGAGTCAGCGAGATCCGTAAGTCTGGCATGTAAAATGAATCCAGGGGAGAGGATTTGACATTCAAAGATCGACTAAACTTAGGCATCCACCCTGCCTCACAACATCCACGATGTGAAGGCGAACGAGGTCCCTAGGACACCAATCGATACCAAGAGGAAATCGGAGATCGCTAGGGGAACTGGACTCGGGTACCACCGCTTCAGCCAAGCGGACCAGGCGTGGGCCGGCCGGATGGGCGCGACAACCAAACGAAGCACTGGTACCCTCTCAGCCCGTGGAGGACGTTGTACATCAAAAAGAGCGGCGGTTGGTGGAACACACATAAACCGACCGCCACCTGCGCCAGGCCTTGCTGAACGCGACCGGTACCTCCGCCGGAGGAGTAATCCAGCGGTACAGGAACACAGGCAACCCGGTCGCCTCGCATGAGGCGAACCAGGCCACCTGTGGAACACTCCAGGAGGCCGCTAGGTCGTCGAACACGGTGTGTTGGGAATACCATACTACCCGGGCGCTCTGTCCTTTCGACAGAGCATCAGCCCATAGGGCGGCAGGCCCGGGCAGGGAGGGTGCATGCAGTGCGACGGGCTCCCGAGCCTCGTCCAGAGCCACATGTATGGCATGAACCGGACGGAGGAGTCGGGAATCGTCGGCGATATGGGGAAGGAGAGCGACGTCACACCGTCGTGTCGGCGACCTCGGAATCCGCGAGGACGCCCGAACGAGGCACAGGAGGAAAGGCGGCCTGGTGCCACGGAGACAGCAGAGGTAAGGGGACGCATGGCGCGTACCCCTCCGTCTTACGAAGCGTGGAATCCAATGGAAGTGGTCCTTGACATAGAGAGCAAATCCCGACTACATAGTGCAGAGGCGAGACCTCGCCTCAATCGTGGTTGGGTAAGGAGGACGAGACACAAAGGACAATATCCACGAGCCACGATCTATACCTCCGAGGGTGAAAACCATCGCGGCTGTAGCATGAGAGAAGGGGAGGACACTCCCTACGTCCAACGGGCATGGCAGGACGGACACACCCATGGTGTGCGCAGGAAGGAAGTGAGACCCTCCTCGCAATCGGAAAGGAAAAAGATACTGCCGTCCCATGTAGGAAGCCCAGGAATTGTGTGCAAGCACAATAATGTGAAAAACCGGTAAATCCGTGACAGGAGATTACCCCCTTCCCTTGTGTAGGAAGGAAAGAACGAAAAAGGGGGACCCTTCGAACGGAGGGCTATATAGGAGAATAAGGCATGGGTGCACAAATACAGGAAGAAAACTCCCGAAAATTAACAGGCACAAGGGCCGAAGGACGCACAAAAGTGCTCACTACACCTCGAAAATGGAGTACCTTTCATGAAAGTGAGTATCCCCCCCCCCCCCTGTGCGAGGCGAGGGGTGAAGAGTGACCCCCCATGCGGAGGGTCAGGGAGGGACCAGGCGAACCAGCAAGAGCAAGAACCCCGAAAAAAAACCCGGTCAGAAAAGACCAAGGGGTAGGCGCAAATCCCCAGAAGGAAGGCATGAAAGCCGTATAATGGAAGAGGATAATAAGAATACCCAAAGGGTGAAGGCACTGAAGAGGAGAAGACGCCTCTTCTCCACTCTACCATCAGAGGAGAGTGGGAGCACAGTCTGATAAAAAGAGAAGTCCGTGAACCACTGCAACTGAGTCCCTATCCAGAGGTAAAGCAAAGCACCCTAGCACCGACCCCGAGTGGAGTGGTCCAGAAAGGTCCTCTCCGCTCCGGGGCGGAAATCCGCTCTGGAGCGGAAAGTAGGAGGAAGGGCCCTCGCCGCCCTGGAGCGGAATGGAAGCCGCGCACCAGAGCGGAGAGCGTTGCACGCCGCAGGAGCGGCCCAGGAGGCCTAGGGAGGCAATGGAGCGAGATGGTGCCAGTAGGAAGATGAATGACCTAGCCGAGGGAGGCAAGGGAGCGAGACGGAGCCAGTAGGAAGAGGAATGACCGCAACAGTAGGAAGATGAAAGACTGCAACGGAGGGCCCATCCAGAGGCAAGGCAAAGGCCACCGAGAACCGACCCAGAGTGGAGGGGGCCCCGAACGGCCCGCTCCGCTCTGGGGCGGAAATCCCGCACCAGAGCAGAAAGGAAGCCCCGCTCCAGAGCGGAGAGCGGCATAGGACAGGAGAGGAACTGGGATGGTGTCAGGAGAAGTATGGAAGAGAACTGGCCAAGAGCGGGAAGTTCCGCTCTAGGGCGGGGCAGATGTAGTGCAGTCGGATGGGAGAGGCTTGAGGCATCAGGAAGGGTGAAAGGGAAAACACCCAAGAGTTCCGTCAGAATAGCCTAGCAGGACAGCTGACGTAGAAGCATCCACGGAAAGAAAAAGACAGTCACCGCTCCAGAGCGTATCGTACGCTCCAGAGCGGAGTCGCCGCACCAGGGAGGAGCGGGCGTAGGGTAGCCAAACGGCAGAGGCCTGTAGGTACCAGGAAAGGTGAAAGGCCAGGAACATCCAAGAGTTCCAAAAGAATCGTTGAGCACGACAGCCGACGTGGGAGCCTCCCTGGGTAAAAACATCAGATATGGACATCCAAGCGTCCCAACTGAATGGTCGAGCATCACAGCAGACGTGGGAGCGTCCGTGGGGAAAGAACAGAGGCAAAGCATAGGCCCGACCTAGAGGAGGAGAGAGCCCACCCTAGGGCGGAATGGGCCCCGTGAGGCCCTAGCCCAGACGCCAGAGGCTCGTAAGAAAAACATTCCCAACTGAAGTGGAGAGGCCTAAAGGGAACCGCCCAGCAAAGCCAAAGACACCGTTGAAGGACGTCAGGCAGATTTCAGTAAGAAAGGGAGCGGTCTTAGAAGAGAATGCGTCTAGTCATAGGACCGACCTGGAGCGGGAGTCAACCACGCACCAGGGCGGAGCGAGCCGAGTACAGCCCTTCCGAGAGACCTGCGGCACCGGGGAGGGTGGAAGGAAAAAGACATCCCAAGGTATTGGTGAGCACAATGGAGGTTAAGACCGTGCCTCAGGAACCGCAAGGTAGGGGAGAGCACAACGTAGGTGAAGACTGTGCCCGAGGAACCGCAAGGTATGAGCGAGGGCAAAAAGGAGAAGACTGTGTCTCAGGAACTCAAGGTAAGTTAAGACCGTGTCGCAGGAACCCCAAGGTATAGGGGAGCTCAATGTAGGTTAAGACTGCACCCCAGGAACCTCAAGGGAGTGGTGAGGTCAAAAGAGGTGAAGACTGCGGCTCAGGAACTCAAGATATTGGCGAGGGCAATGGAGGGCAAGACTGTGTCTCAGGAGCCGGAAGCAGACGAAAACCGGGGCCCTGCAAGAAGGTTTAGTAAACCGGAGACAGGCAAGCAAGAGCAAGCCTAGGAGGCAAGAGTGTCGAACAACCAAAACGCAAGGTTGAAGCACAGGAGGAATGGGAGGAGGACGCTCCAAGCCCCCCGCCATCAGTGCAAGCATCCCGTGCAGGGAGGCAAACCGGGCAGCGTTAGCCTCCTCAGCCCTAACCTGGGCCTCCCGGATGGCCCGAATAGGAAGGACCCATCCAGGGTCTGCGGTCGGGGACAAGGAAGATGAAGAGATGGTCCGGCGACGGTTCCTACGGCTGGGCGACCGACGAGGCGACGGAGTATAGTAGAAAGACCCCCGTGGCGAGGCCTCAACCACTATGTCATCGTACACTTCATCGCTCCCGCCACTCAGTCCCACGAAGTCACAGGCAACCCCCACCTGACCAAACCCTAAAACCGCCACACTGGCGCCGTGCACTGCCAGAGGGACGGGTCCACTCTTCTGAGCAGGAGAAGGCAGGCCACACGGAATGTCAGACCCGACAAAGCCAGGAGAATCTGGGATACCATCGCGGAAAAGAAGAGGAGAGGCCGAAGCAAACAGAGCCCCCGCCTTCTGAGGAGGTGGAGTAGGCGGTAACGGTGGAAGCAGAGCCAACGGCAACGATGGCCGAGGAGCCGACGGTAGATGTCCGGCAGCCTGCGACGCCCCAATCTCCCTGAGCAGCCCATGGGTGAGACGACGACCAGGTGAGAAGGCCGAAACACCAGCAGGAACACGGACCGGGGGAAGCATCGCCATCATAGGGCGAAAAGTCGGCGAGCCCAGAGACGTGTGGTCGGAAGCTGCAGGGCGGCGGGACGTCGAAGACGTGGAGAAGCTGAGTGGTGCCGCATCGACCCCGCTGCGTCCGCCGAAAACGGAGACACACCAGACCGAGGGACCTGTGAAGCGGTGACCACAGGGCGCGGAGACACCAGAGGAAGGTTCAGCAAGGCGCGAACCCCTTCGACCCGGAAGCGGGGGACCCGGTGTAAATGGTCCTTAACAGACCGAGCCACGCCCGACCATGCAGCGGTGAGGTCGACCCGGGCCGTCTCAGCATCTGGTGAAGTAGGGCGAGAGTCAATCGTCATAAAGGGGACAAGACACGGGCCACACCGTCTGGGGGGAAGCCATCACGGCAGTAGCACGCAGCATGGGCGGGGCACTCAGTATGCCCAGCACCCATAGCCGGACGGGCACACCCATGGCGCGCGCAGGCAGGGAGCGACATCCGCACAGTAAGCGAAGGGAGAAAAGAAAGATGTCCCAGATGAAGCTCAGAGAAAGAAGACGCATAAATTGAAGGAAGGTATGACAGTATGCGCAAAAAACACACAAAAGATACCATGCATTATGACAGGTACATAAAAGTAATAACACCCCCCCCCCCCCCCCCCCCACCCATGTGGAGAAGGACGGAGACGGACCCCCCCATGTGGGAGGGCCAAGCATACATCATAAGCAGCAACAGTCCGAAGAACCCCAAAAACCCAGGTCAGAAAAGACCAAGGTGCAGGTTCAAACACCCTGAAATAAAGCATGACAGCCATATAAGAACCGAAAAGGGTACCTGAGGGTGAAGGGATCGAAGAGGAGATGGCAGGCCAAGGGACCCAGCAGTGCAGAGCGGGAACACAGCCTGATGTAAAGGAGAAGGTTATGAGACACAGTAACCGACAAACCCCAAGTACAAACAAGGCAATATTGGCCAACAAATAGTGCCAGGGCCGAGAGGGCAAGTCCGCTCTAGAGCGGGAAAGTCCGCTCTAGAGCGAAGCAGACAGACCCGCTCCAGAGCGGACTACACCCTCCCGCTCCAGAGCGGGGCATGCATGCATGACAATGGCAGTCTAGGCAAAGGAGAAAGGCAAGCGCACAGCGAACAAGAGAGCCAGGGCGTCAGAAGGCATGGTCTAGGACCGACCAGGAGCAGGACTGGCGCCCGCTCCAGAGCGGAACAATCGTAGAGTAGAACCAGGTGAAAACAGGAGGGCTAGGGCAGCAGGAGGGAAGGCCTAGGACCGACCAGGAGCGGGACTGGCGTCCGCTCCAGATACCTTTGGATACCTTTGGATGTGTTCGCCGCTCCTCTAGCGGCACCAAGGAGCGCGACGCCCCTCGTTATGGGTGGTGATTTGGTGCAGTAGACTGTTTGAAGCGACAGCTCGCTCCCTTGCGAGGATGGGCTCGTCTGGCACTTTTTGCAGTTCGACATCTAGGGCTCTCTTGAAGTTGTCTAACGAGATGTCCCTCATGTCTCTTACTCGCCGTGGGAGTTTGTTGAAGAGACGTGGGCCTCTGTGTGATAACCAGCCCTCTCGCAGAGAGCCCATAGCACCCCTGTTATTCATCCGGGGGATTTCGCATTCCCAGCCTCTCCTATCACTGAATTTCATGACTATCGGAGTATGTAGGTTTGGTACTAAACCCTCTGCGATTTTCCACGTGTATATTATTAGGTAACGTTCTCTTCTACGTTCCAGTGAGTACAGATTCAGTGCTCTTAAACGCTCCCAATAGTGTAGATGTTTTATCGAACTTATATGCGAAGTGAAATTTCTTTGTACACTCTCTACGTCATTTATTTCACCTGCTTTGTATGGGGATGTTAATACGCTACAGTATTCAAGCCGCGGTAGCACTAGAGATTTGAAGAGCGTTATCATAGGCAATTCACCGCGTGTTTTAAAAGTACGCAGAATCCAACCCGTTAGACGTTTATACCATGGTCACATTTATCAAATGCCTTAGCAAAATCGGTGTAAATGACATCCACGTTTTTCTTTTCTTCTAGCGCTTTAAGAATTTTGTCATAGTGTTCCAAAAGTTGTGAGAGACATGATCTTCCCGCTCTGAACCCATGTTGACCGGTGTTGTGTAGTTCATTTGTCTCCATGAATGTTGAAATTTTGCTTCGCAGGACTCGCTCGAAAACTTTAATGATGTGAGAGGTTAGAGCTACCGGGCGGTAGTTTTTTGGTAGTGCTTTACTCCCTCCTTTATGTAGTGGGGCAATTATTGCGTTTTTCAAGCTATCTGGTATGTCACCAGTGTCTAGACTCCTTCTCCACATTATAGCCAGGGGTTTTGAGAGGTTTTCCTTACATTTTTTCATTAGGATCGAATTCCAAGAGTCCGGGCCTGGTGCCGAGTGGGATGGCATGTTGGAAATGGCCTCTTCTATGTCTTTTGGACCAAAATCAATATCCAGCATCTGTTTCATCAGGCTCACTGAATGCCATTTCATACTGCCTGCTTAAGAGTTCGCTCATTTCCTTTTTGTCCCCTGTGAAAGAGCCGTCCCCTTTGCTCAGTGGGCCGATGTTTGATGTTGTTTTAGCCTTTTGTTTGGCGTATGAAAAGAAGTATTTGGAATTTTCCTTTATACCTGCAATAGCTTTCCTCTCCTCTTCCATATGTTGTAGTTCATATGATATTCTTAGCCTTTGTTCAATTTCCACAATTTCTCTATCTATTTCGACCTTTTGCCTATCCTGTAGATTTTGATGTGTGCGTCTTTGTGTGAGTAATTTTCTTCTTCTGTACAGCCTCCTCCTTTCCCGATCTTGTTTGCTTCTTCGTTTTGTTTGTCTTGCAGGTATATGGTGGCTACAGATTTGGGTCATGGTTTCTGTTATTAAGACTAGACATTCTGCTGGTGTCAGGTTATCCATTAAATCTTCCCAGTCTATTTCCTCCATTTCTTGATTTACCTCTTCCCACCTAATGTTTTTGTTATTGAAGTTAAATTTACTGAAGGGGCCGGTTTTTTTCTCGATTCTGAGGTTGTCTGTACACTTTCTAAGGTTGTTTTGATCTCAATTAATTTATGATCTGAGTATGTTGTGTCCGATATGTTAATGCTGTGTACTAGAGAGTCGTTGTTAGTGAAGACCAGGTCTAAGATATTGTTTTCCCGTGTGGGTTCAGCAATATGTTGGGTAAGACTAAAAAAATCACAAAGTTCAAAAAGCTCTCTCGTATTAGTATTTGCTTCTCCGGTGTTATTTGCCACTAACTGGTTTTCTAGTTGTCTCCATTTAATGTTTGGTAGGTTAAAGTCTCCTAGCCATATAATATTTGGTGTTGGGTTCCCCAGGGTTTCCACTTCTGATTTTATTTTGTTGAGCTGGGTTTTGAATTCTTCTCGGGATGAGTCTGGAGGCCTGTATGTAACAATAACTGCTAAATTTAGGGATTCTATTTTAACTCCAAGTATTTCCACCACATCATTACTGTTATTTAGGAATTCAGTACATATCAGTGAATCATGTATGTACAAGGCTACACCTCCATGTGATCTATGCGTTCTGTCCGCCCTATGTAGGTTGTAACCAGGAATCCATACCTCACTATCTTCCTGATCTTTAATGTGAGTTTCTGTGAGAGCTGCAAATATGGCGTTTCCTTCTTCTAGCAGGCCCCTAATAAATGGTACTTTGTTCATGGTTCTATTTTTTAGGCCTTGGATATTTGCAAACAAGATTGGCGAGGGATTGTTTGGAGTACTATGTGTACCTAATAGTCTTCGGGATGTATTGGCCACTCTTGGGAGGCCAGGAGGTGCTCGAGGTGTTCTATGTGCTCTTCCATCTCCCTCAGTCTCTTCATCTTCATCTGCCCTTTCCCTCCTTGCCTTTTTCCTCTGTCTCGTCCTCGCATAGCTAGAGAGTTTTTTGGGCTACCATTCGTGTTAGGTCTAGCATATCTCCAAGTCCCTCTAATATGAAAAGCTGGGCATTTCATATTGTAGCAGGTCTTGTTCTTAAGTGATGTCTTGCAAAGGGATGGGTGGTGGTATTTGCAGGTTTCACCAAATCTACATTTTCCATGACTGGTTATGTTGTTGCAAATTTTGGGATGAGCAAATCTACATGAATTCCCATTATATTCGCCCTTTTGACCAAAGTAGCACCTTCTTTCCAGATAATATCTGCACACTGGTGTAGACAACCCCAGTAGGTGGGGCTGGGGCTGCAAGGGGTTATGTGGTGAGCTAAGTGTGGTTGTGGGTGATAGTAGGCTTGGTGTATGGGTGGGTGAGGCCTGCAGGGGGGTGGAGTCAGGCTCGGTTCTAGGCGGGCAGGTGGCAGTGGTGAGGGGGGAGACGATGTGGAAGGGGAGCCTGATATGGGGGCTTGTTGCATCCTACGTTCATCCTGCAATTGTATTTGATCAACAGCAGTAGGGTGGTCAATGGCCATAGATGGGATTAATGTGGATGTTTTCTGGGTCTGGGGAGGTGTGGGGAGATGTGCGGCAGGGTTTGTGTATATGTAGGGTGCGAAAGGTTGTTGTTCGGCAGGCGATGTGTGTTGATGTGCAGGAGGCAATGTGGGCATTATCATGGGAAGGTGTGCGTGTGTGGGTTGTGATATTTGTATGGGCCCTGAGGCCCCAATAGTTCCCCATTTTCTGTGAAAGGTAGCTATGTCTTGGCAATATTTCAGTCTATCTTGTACTTCTGTATTTTCTACAGTCTGTATGACTTGCCATGTGATATCGAAACAACTATCGCAGAAATGGAGGTTCTTCCCTCTTGTATTGTACGCCTCATTTATTGGTGTCAATCCTATGCAAATCCAGTGGTATGGTTGCTTGCATATCCGACATGCGGTGCCTTCATGCATGTGTATATTCATCTTACAACTCGTACAGTTGTCTCTGGTAAACATTTTTGTTTGTTTTTTTGTTTTTCCACCCGCCCTTACATGGGGGAGAGAGAGAGGCTTGGAGGACAAGGAGGTGTTTGTTACGCGGTTTGTGGGGAGTGTGGGGGGGGGTGCCACTCGTTTACCCTCGTTATGTTTAAACTTTAAGTAACTTTAAGTAACACTTTCAATAATTATCTTATGCAACAGAATTCTCACTGGCACTCTAGGAAAATAACGAACTTTCCAGGCTACCTACAGTATATATAGTATCTATTTTAATTTTCATATTTTACCTATCAACTTGATTCAACACTGCTCAGGTTCGAATTTTCACCACATTTGAGAGAGAGAGAGAGGGCGGGGGGGGGCTTGGAGGACAAGGAGGTGTTTGTTACGCAGTTTGTGGGGAGTGTGGGGGGGGGGGAGTGCCACTGAGTGTGGCTGCTGAAGAACAAGGAATTTAGAGATAGGTTTCATAGTGAACTGGAGGAAATGAATAGAAATAAGGAAGCTAGGCCTAGCGATGTAAATATTCAATGGAATTTTCTTAAGCATAGCCTTCTTGCTGCCACTGACAAAGTCTGTGGGAAAACAAAGGGTCACCCCAGGAATAAGACCTCCTGGTGGTGGAACGATGAGGTAGAACATGCTGTGAAAGAGAAAAGGAATTGCTTCAAAGCATGGAAGAAGGGAGGCAGCAAGGAGGAATACCAACCAGCTAGACGAACTGCCAAAAGAGTGATTTACAATGCTAAAAAAGGCATTAACCCCTGTCTATCGGTACCCGTCATATGACGGGCTAGAGAACAATGGACAATCAGGCGGTACCCGTCATATGACGGGCGGCATTTTGAGCACATTATCGGCTCTAAGAGAGAGTCCACGCGTTGGGAGGACGATAGGCGGGCTCTGACCGTTCGGCCCGACCACAGAGCCGCGACTGAGCTCCCCACTGCAACATTCCACACCCACGGCCTCGCGAGACCAGGAAAAAACTGGGGAATTTACCTTATTTTAGGGATATTCACCTCATGTTGCGCGATCGCTACAGGATAACCCGTGGTCGTACAAGGATTATTCAGGTGTCATTGAAAAGCTCTATTATCGCCCTTTCACGGATACATAATTGTATTACGCTCTGGCTCTTCTTTATGCATGAAAAAGAGCATGGAATGAAGCTCGTTTAGGGTAAATATGCCCGCTTGGCAGGTAGTAGATGTTACAAACGGCCCCGCTCTTAGGGTGTTAAGGACCTGGTCCTCGAACAAGTGTGTAACACTGACAATCCCAATGGGATCTTGAACCTACCTAGCTGAGTTAAAAATTACAGTAGGGATATTATAGGTGAACAGTGTGTTAGAAACGATAATGGTAAGATTGTGTATGCAGAATATGAAATCAGAGAAGCATGGAAGGCACACTATGAACGATTGCTAAATGTAGAGTTTGAATGGGATAAGGAACAGCTTAGTATCGAAAAACCAATATCTGGACCCCCTCCTTTGATAGCACCAGCTGCAGTGAGCGACGCAATCAATAAACTGAAGGACGGTAAAGCTCCAGGGTGCTCTGACATTGTCGCTGAGATGATAAAAGCCTCAGGGGAGACTGGTGTCAACTTAGTCACTGAGCTGATAAACATCATTATCAAAAATGAGAAAATCCCAGAGATTGGCAAAAAAGTGTAATAGTAAATACAGTAAAACCTCGCTCATTCAGACTAATTGGGGGAGAACCCTGTCTGGATCTGCCAAAAGTCCGGATCTGCCAAAAAATCCAGACATAATTCAGCCATCCAGACAAATCCGGATGGCTGAAACATGAGTCCGGATATCTAACTTAAACAACCAAACTTTGGTTTCAGCCATCCAGACAAATCCGGATGGCTGAAACATGAGTCCAGATATCTAACTTAACCCTTAAAGAGCGGCGCTCGACTTAAGTCGTGCACCAATTTGCAGCAAGTTAGGAGCATTATTAAGGCTTTTAAAGGGTTAAAATAGAGTGCAAATGGCCGGGAGAGCAGCGGGCCAGACAGCCGACTCCCAGGGCTTACCGCCGCCCATTAACTCATGTTCCCTGTGTTCTCGAGAGGCCGGCAGTGTAGCCAGTAGTGAGCATAGCTGGGAAAAATATACCGATATATGCTAAACTTCCATGTTCGTGGCACCACTGCAAGAGAACCACGAGTGCTACGTAGCTCGTTCTGGTCTCATTTTGAAGCTTTTAGTGCCTAGTTTTTTGCTTGCTAAATAACAAAAAATTCATGCAGATGCTTGATTTATCATGCAGGAGGGCCTGAATATGCCCAAATGAGCCCAAAACACCCCGCTAGACAAGGGTTAAACAACCAGACTTAGGTTTCAGCCTTCCAGACAAATCCGGATGGCTGACATACAAGTCTGGCTATCTAACACTGGATGTAAATAATATGTGTGGAAACTTGTATTCGTCTCGTTCGTTTCCGGATTGACTTATATTTTTCCCAAGCCATCCAGACAAGTCTGGTTGGCTGAAACATGCGTCTGGATCGAAATGCCTGTCTGGATCTCTTGGGTTTCCGGATCTGAGAGCACCGGATGGGAAGGGTTCTACTGTATATACAAAGGAAAAGGGGATGCTCTAAATAGAGGTAATTATAGGGGCCTGAAAATGCTTGACCAAATCATGAAGGTCTGTGAGAGAGTCTTTGAGGGTTTGATCAGGCAAAGCATCTCCATTGATGATATGCAGTTTGGTTTTATGCCAGGGCATGGTACAACCGATGCTATCTTCATAGTCAGGCAGATACAGAAAAGATACTTACTAAAAGGCAGGGATCTTTACTTTGTTTGTAGGCCTGGAGAAGGCCTTTGACAGGGTGCCTAGAGATGTTGTGCAGTGGGCTATGAGGAAACTTGGTGTGGAAGAGTGGCTGGTGCGTGTGATAATGAAGATGTATGAGGATACGGGAACTGCGGTGAGGGTGAAAGGTGTACCGAGTGATGAGTTCACAGTCCGTGTTGGAGTTCATCAGGGTTCAGTGTTAAGCCCCCTCCTCTTTATTATGGTCCTGGAGGCACTGTCTAGAGTTTTTAGAGGCAGATTCCCGTGGTTACTGTTTGATGCAGACGATTTAGTCCTAATAGCTGACAATATGCAAGATGTTGAGGCCAAATTCAGAAGATGGAGAGAGGGTATGGCGAGTAAGGTTTTAACCCTTCTTGCCCGGGCTCGCCTTCCTAAGGACAACATTCAGATCCGGGCTATCTGGCCAAAAAACGTTGTAATAGGCCTAGCCCTATCTTTGTTATTTTAACTGCTAGAAAATTGACACAAATCTTAAAACGTAGCCCTGTTTTGTATCTGTAGACTGGCGTTGAGTAGAGCTCTCTAGGTCAACTGGTTCAGTTGTGATGACGATTTCCGTGGAGAGCATTTAGCCGCGAATTGAGCAACATCGGACATTTACAGACACTAATTCCGTCTCAGCAGACAACAACAACATCGATCCGACTTCTCCTTCTTGTTTTCGAAGGTGCGGTGTCGCAAAGACCGGCTTTATTTACATACGGTCGACGCACGGCTTTCAAACCACGCCAGGCTTTCAAGCTTACGGATTTTAAAAGGACACCCGGGCTCCGGCCCATCTGCCGCGGTGTCATATTAACCCCTCAAACCCGGGAGGGCTCTGAGGCACCCATACCAAACTAGGGCCAGGAACCCGGTAGGGCTCTGAGGCACCGGCAGCTTGAAAGCCTGTAAGCTTGTTTTGAAAGCCGTCCGTCCGACGCATGTAAACAACAGCCGGTTGGACCGATGCCGCGCATCTCCGACCACAAGAAGGAGAGGCGTCGCTTGTTCTTGTGTGGCTGTGTGTTATTGTTTAGTATTGAAAAGTGGCTGATATGGCTGATATCGCCACAAAGTTCTCTCCACGGAAATCCTCATCACAACTGAACCAGTTGACTTAGAGAGCTTTACTCAACGCCATTCTACAGGTACGAAACACATCTACGCTTGGGGATGCGCGGGAATGCGGAAACAGTCAAAATAACAAAGATACGGTAGCCTAGGCGAGACGTTTTTTCGGCCAAATCCCCCGGGTTTCGGGGATATATTATAGAATGTGTAGCCGATGCTGAAGGGTTAAAATGTTGCCCGGGCGGGAGGGGTTAAGAGTCAATACTAACAAAACCAAGGTTATGCATTGTAGATTGAGACGAGGCAATTTGGAAAAGAGCGGTGCATACCCATGTGCAGTGTGTGGAAAGGGTGTGGGCGCTAACTCGATTCGATGTAACATCTGTCGATGTTGGGTACACAATGGGAGTAAGCGCTGTAGTAGGATAAAAGGACCCCTGCCGAAGGATAA
This sequence comes from Paralithodes platypus, assembly GCA_032716605.1. NCBI lineage: Eukaryota > Metazoa > Arthropoda > Malacostraca > Decapoda > Lithodidae > Paralithodes > Paralithodes platypus. The sequence goes on along the minus strand of CM064568.1, from coordinate 39,527,698 downwards.
GTCAGAAATAGATAAATTTGAGTGCGTAGTGTGCAACGGCGAGCTTGTGTTAAGTGATGATCCTGTGGCTGTGAACTTTGGAAATGAGTCATTGGAGCTGGTGGACAAGTTTTGTTACCTAGGAGATACCATCTCTGCCGGTGGGGGGCCGAGGCTGCCACTGTCGCTAGAATTAGATGTGGCTGGGGGAAGTTCAGAGAACTGCTGCCAATTCTGACCATGAAAAGAATGCCTCTCCCCCTGAAGGGAAGTGTATGCCTCATGTGTTAGAAGTGCAATGACGTATGCCTCAGAAACATGGGCCGTTAAAGTAGAGGATGTCAACAGAATGAAACGTAATGAGATGAGAATGGTGAGATGGATGTGTGGGGCCAGGCTGCAGGATAGAATAACAAATGATGAGTTGAGGAGACGTTTAGGTATAAAGAGTATTAGCGAGGTGATGCGTACAAGTAGACTGGGATGGTATGGACATGTGGAGAGAATGGATGAACAAAATTGGGTGAAAAATGCAGGTCTGTGATTGTGGAGGGAGCTGCACCAAGGGGTGGACCGAGAAAGACCTGGGATCGGACTATACGTGCCAATCTCAAATCCAAAAACTTGACAAGTGAAGCAGCCCTTAACAGGGTTGCCTGGAACGCCGCCATTAGGACAAGAGACTGAAACTGCACGTATGTGTGGAGCACTCAGTCTTAAAATGTTATGTATGTACAGTATATATCCGGTACATAAAAGTTCCTTAACCCACGAAATCCGGGGGGCCTCATTTGAACCCCAATGGAAATACGCCCAACGGCCTTATTGGGCTATCCTTAGTTGGAATTATGCAAAGCTGGTACATGTCATATTTGTAACAAATTATGTGGTACCAACATTGTAAAATGCTAACTGAATAAATATTATTATTATTATTAGTATCCCGATTGCTGTGTCCGGGGCCCTTTATTTACAGGCAAACTTCATAATTCAGTAACTACTGATTGAGACCACCTAGAGCAGTCATTTCTTTTGCAAATTGTAGAACTTTTTGTTGTCTGTAGACTGCCGTTAAGATGACATCAATACGATGCGTGGTTGCCGTGTTATGACGAGTTTAGCGCATTTTGCCTCATATGAGGCCTCCCGGATTCCTGCCAATATTTAGTTTTGCCTCATATGAGGCCTCCTTGATTCCGAGGGTTAAGGAATTTTAACACAACTTTATCTTTAAAATTCACCTAAGTGGTGCTTGTTTGAAAAGGAATCAGAACTTTCTTAGAATTCTAATTGAAACTTAATTATTCCTTAACTAAATAAATACATGAAATAGTAGAGATTTAAGCAACTAAGATTTGATCAAAAGTTTCCTGGATATGGGTCTTTACCCTAATCTTTAATTAATTAAGGTGGTTGTTGTTGTTGTTGTTGTTGTTGTTCCCTAAGCTGCCTGGCCGAACAGCCCCGAGTCCCTGAGAAAGGCCATGGCCACGATCGGGCTTTCCCACAGAGCTCTCATTGAGTGTAGATTGTGTTGTTGGCGTAAGTGGTTGTGTGAAATGCAGTCTTCTATGATGTGTTTAATGGTATGGGGTGCTGTGTTACATCCGGGGCAGGTGTCGACAACGGAGTCATCCAGTCTCTTCTGATAGCTCAGGAGAGCTGGATGGTGTCCGCATCTCAGCCTGGCCAGGTGGACTCTGTCCTCGCGAGGAAGGGAGGATTCGGAAGGATGGATTTCGGGAGGTCGTGCATGCAGCTGCGTGTTGTCTGTGAGTGAGTGGATGGATCGGTGAGAGATATGAGTATGGATGTGCTTCTGGAAGTTGGTTCGGGGTGGGCAGGGAGGGAGAGAGGACAATAATTGTGTGATACCGTGTGCTGGGTGTTGTTTTGATATTTCTTGGTGTCTGTGGGTGTGTTGCCATGTAGTTTAGTGGGTGGTCTTGGTTCGTGGAGGCTGCTGCCAGGAATTGAGTGCCTCTCATGTCCAGATGGTCTTTGACTTTGAGGATTTTGGTTTCTTGATGTAGGTGATCTGTGGGTGCAGTAGCTGTGCAGCCTGTAATGATCTTCAGGGCTTTGTTTTGAATAGTCTGTAAGGTCTTATGATGTGTTTCAGCTAGGTTAGAAGCCCAGGCTGGGCTTGCGTATTCCATCACTGATCTTATGTATTGTTTATATACTGTGGTGGTAGTTTCTTTGTTGTGTCCAAATTTTGTGTGAGCAAGTGACCTGAGGGCGTTAAGTCTGGGTGTCAGTTTCTTTTTAATGTTAAACCTAATTATTGAATTGGAGTATAAGTTACAATGAGCATATGTTATAATTGTACTGATTTACCCGGAGATGAGTAGAAGTCTTTAATGGACTTACCCCGGTGGGTGAAAGGAAGCGAGGGTACAGAGCGAAGGCGAGGAAGGCCTTCAACTCCGGCTTCTTCCAGGGCTGCACCCAGGCAGTGAGGATGGCGTGGTGGGGAAACGATGGGCCTCTCCGCACACTCTGGAAATATTTTCCAAGAATCAATGCTACTTAAAAACGAGGAGGACACCTAAATGATAACATACAGTCCTAATTATTACTCGTGTAGCAACCATCTAGCCAACCCGGAGTTAACCCGGCAAGTGCGGGAAGACTCTTACGAGTTTTACTGGGCGACTGCGGGAAGACTCTTATGATCCTAGGCCTAAAAAAAAACATTTAAAACACCCCAGTAGCACTTGAAATTTGTTTTTGTTTTTTTTGTTTTTTTTTTGCCCCTCGGCCATGCCTCATATCACTCCTCCACATCCCCTCCTTCCTCCCCCCCCCCTTTAATTATCACTTATTTTCCCTGTTATTCCCTTATTCTGTGGTCTCTTTTCGTGCTAACAATAGCGAGTTGCTAGCAGGGCGTGGTCATATGTGTTACCAAGCGTGGGAAAGATCGCGAGATAAAGAGAGACGTCAGTGTCTCTCCAGGCATCGTGAGGGGAGGATGTAGGCCAGGCTGGCTCACACTTGAAGTATGAAACTCTCGCTCTTATTTCGCGATTTTGACAAGCCAAACACTGTTTCCACTTGTTTTATTGTTGTAACATGTTAATATCTTTATATTAAACGTAAAATAGGCGCATATGGATAAGTATTAATGATATTTATGGTAAAATAACGATTTTAGTGATGGAAACAGAAAAATAGGTCCGCACCAGGGCATGGTGTTCACTACATACGGTGCGCACTTCTTAGGTTAATAGTTTGTATATCACTGCGGTTTCTCAGCCCGGAAACTCTACCCGGAGTTTCCTCATAATGACATGGAAAGTTGCAGTTATAATGTATAACTCGCATTGAAAAAAGCTCCCCTAACACAAGAGTTACGTTAGAATGAATAATTATTCAAAAACGTGTAATCTGACTGACTAGCCGAAAGGATGGGACATATTACACATAGAATGGCAATAAATGGCAATCACAAGGCAAAAATGAGATTAACCCTCCAGCCCCGGCTATGTATTATATATATATTCCTCGAAACCCGGGTGTTTTGGCCGAAAAACGTCTAGGCTAGGCTACCGTATATTCGTTAATCAGACTGCTTCCAGCATTCCCGCGCATCCCCAAGCGTAGCTGTGTTATTTACCTGTAGAATGGCATTAAGTAGAGCTCTCTAAGTCAACTGGTTGAGTTGTGATGATGATTTCATTGGAGATAACTTTATGGCCAAAACAGCCACTTTACACTACTTTTCGATACTTAACAACAACATACAGGCACACACGAACAAGCGACGCTCTCCTTCTTGTGGCCGGAGATGCGGGGCGTCGGTCCAGCCGGCTGTTGTTTACATGCGTCGGACCGACGCCTCGCACACCAAGCTCACAGGCTTTGACCTCATGGGTGTTTAAGAGCCCTTCCGGGCAGCTCGTGTATGCTTTTTTATGGGCGTTCAAGAGCCCTTCCGGGAACAGAGGGTTAAAGATATAAGAAAGAGCAATAAAGCCTTCATTATAACTAAAAACTCGGGGAAAGAGAGAAAAACAGTGATATACTACCATTAGGGGAGGTGTGGTGGAGTGGTCTTGCCACTGGCCTGGTAATCCAAAGGTCCCGGGTTCAAATCCCGATGTATCAATGGGAAGATATTATTGGGATGGAATTTGTGCTGTACCTAGTATCAGTGCATTACCACAAGCCCACCGAAACGTCAATAAAATACCCTCATTGTTCCCTGATTAAATAGCACTGTATGAATATTCCCATATTCAAAATATGCTATAGGGGTGCAATGCCTGGTGAGTTATCTGCTCAACAGGTGGCGTTCTGTGTGTGTAAGTGTGAGAGTCCGAGTGTAGGTGGTGAGACAGTGAAGCACGGGAACGAGGTGGCTTCAGAGATGGGGTCATTTCGGGCCATGAGTGAGCACTGTGCCTCATGTGAAGGCAAGATGGCAGGTGCTCGTTGTACTCTACGTGCTTCACATGTCTCACTCCCTAGACTGGAACAAGACCTCACGGGCTTCACTGTTCATTGTAAAGCGGTGAATGTTAAGGCTCTCAGCCTATGCCCGAGAGGAAGTAAGTTGGAATATAGAAAAAAAAAAAAAAAAAAAAATTAACCCGGTGAGACCCAGCGTCGCACGTGTTGCTTCGGCAGTGTTTGATCACCAACTCCCAGCGACGCATCACGTGCGTCCGACATATAAAAAACACTTACGTGGCTCGTAAGGTAGGAAATGGCGGGAGAATAGGAGGGGGAGGTACCGTAGTGTGTGTGGGAGCCGGGCCAGTAGGTGTGAGCGGGCCGAGACAGCCGCGCGGCTGGTGGTGGTGGGCTTAGTGGGGATACTTTACACCCTTAGTTCACCGCCACTTTGAACCTTCATTACTCCGGTCGTATGGGAGCTAGAGGCTTGAGATTTATGTGAGACACTCCTTAGGATGTATGCCATACAATGCCATACTCAGTTTTTACCCTAGTGCTCCCGGGCGGGTGGTCATGCGGGGGAGACGAACTTTCGAACCCCCCCCCCCCGCCCCCCAAATGACCGAAATTAGTTTTTTTTTATTTTTGTCTTCATTTCTCACCATTCTCTTCCATTTTGGCTCAACAAATTTTTTTGAGGCTCCCCCCCCCCCCCCCAAAAATGTCCGAGGTGATTTTTTTTTTTTTTTTTTTCATTTCTCATCCTTGTCTTCCATTTTAGCAAACAAAAAAAAAGAAGTGAAAATGGCTTGGGACTGGGGTGAACAAAATATTGTAACTAGCCGGGGCTCAACGGGTTAACAGGGTTAACTAATATCACAGAGAATTCTAATAATTTAAATTTCGGAATTTTAGTAGAAAAACAACGAAAAATAAAAACTTTTGTAGATAAGCCTAAATAAGTTAAGAGTTAAATTCTCAAAAAGGAATCTGACTGACTAGCCGAAAGCATGGGACATATTGACTGTCCCTGCGGGGCAACGTAACGTTACAATTAACTGTCATCCAGTTACCCGGAGTTCAAAAACTCCTTAATTACCCGGCTTGCCGGTAATTATAAGGGGGCTCAGCTAGTGTGCAATGGCACCCGGAGTTCCAAGCGAACTCTTTGGCAACCCGCGGGTCTGCCCGGAAGAAAGAGGGGTTAGTCACAGACTAAGGATAGAAAGAGAGAAAGACGCGGAGGACCCAAAGGTCCGCCCGGGGATCAAAAGTCCAAGACTAATACAGATCTCTCAAACAAGGCCGGAGAGTGCGAAGCCAAGGTGGCTAAAGCGGACCCCCTCATCGTACACAACTCCGCCTGGCACATAACGACTGTCTCATAGTGAGACCCGGAGTCCTAACACTTAAGTGGATACTACCGGAGTCGCTTGATCCCGCAGAGCGGACCCGGAGTCACGGACTCTCGTACACAACACAACAATTTATAGCATAGAATGGCAATAAATGGCAATCACAAGGCAAAAATGAGATTAAAGATATAAGAAAGAGCAATAAAGCCTTCATTATAACTAAAAACTCGGGGAAAGAGAGAAAAACAGTAATATACTACCATTAACAGGGTTAACTAATATCACAGAGAATTCTAATAATTTAAATTTCAGAATTTTAGTAGAAAAAAAAAAAAAAATTAAAACTGTTGTAGATAAGCCTAAATAAGTTAAGAGTTAAATTCTCAAAAAGGAATACCCCCCCCCCAATTTTAATTAAATTCAAAATACCGAAAGGCGAATAACTCCGAAGACTTCTACAATATCAGCCATCTTGGCCACGCGATCCCAAAGCGCCAAGGCAAGGCAAGGCAAGAATGAGAGTGAAAGTTAGGCTATGTATGACATCAGATAAATTAATTAATAGATCTAAAAAAAAATATTAGTCAAGTACAGTATTAGACAATATGAATAGTTTTGAGGCTCCAGCATATGTTATGGGAATGGACAATTAATTCACGGAATATCGAGTGCATACGGGGCTAGCAAGAAGAGGAAGGATTTAGTGAAGTGTTTGGAGGATATATTGGTGTGGTGGAGGGGTGATATATAGTGTAATAAGAGTGTGTAGTGACGGGACAGCGGTAGTGTTGTGAGTTGTTGAGTTTGTAAACAAACATGGCAGAGGGAATTTCGGGTATGACGGAGGTGGAAGGAAGGTTACAACGTTTTCGGGGATTTAAGAGCACAGATAAGAAGTTAGAAGAGGTTAGTATTGTTGTGAAGGATTTGGAAAAGTGGATGAGTGATACGGAGAAATGGAAGGGGGATATTGGTGAGAAAGTGAAGGCACTGTGTGTAATGTGTGGTGTGACAGGTGGGGAAGGGAATAGGCCTAGCGAAGGAAGTGAATGCAGGCCTATTTTGGCAGTTAATGAGAGCCTAGAGATGGTATTGAAAAGGGTAGATGAACTGGGAGCAGAGAATATGGAATTGAAGGAGCAGCTGAAGGAATACGAAGGACGTTTCACGGAAGTAAAGGAGTCGAATGCATGGACGGTGGTAGGTAAACAAAAAGTCAAGGATTTGGAGGATATTATGAAAGAGCAAAAGGAAGAAATGAATATGACCAAACAAAGTTTTGAGAGTGCAGTTGTAGGGGTCATGAAGAACAAGGAGAGTGTCGTGAGGGAGGCCATGGACAGGGATAGGGGTGTAATCTTGTATGGAGATATAGAGACTCATATGAATGATAATGGAGTGAGAAAAGTGAGGGATATGGAGACAGTGAAGGAGGTCTTGAAAGGTGTGGATGAGGACGAATATGGATGGGAAGGGCAGGTGGGAGGAGGTCAGTAGGATAGGTAGATATAAAAGGGGAGAGATGAGACCTATAAGGGTACAGTTTAAAACTAGGGTAGTGGCGGAGACTGTGACAAATTTTAGTTGGAGGCTAAATACAAATGATAAACTGAAACACATAAGACTAAAGAAGGATTTGAGTATAGAACAAAGGAAAAAAATTAAGGAATTACAAGAAAAGGCTGATGAAAATAATGGAAAGTTGGATGAGGAGGATAAGAGAAATTTTTACTGGAGAGTGAGGGACGGAAAAGTGAGGAAGTGGTTTATAAGAGTAGAAGGGAGGGGAGAGAATGTGATGGGAGTTGTGACAGAGGAGGAGAACGGGGTGGAGGTGTCACAGGGAGAGACAGGAGACAAAGAGGCAGACCCAGTAGTGCTAACGGGGGAGTAGGGTACGGACTGGAGGAGCGGGATGGTGTAATTGCTGAAGGAATGGTAGATGGATTAAGGATTATGTTTAGTAATGTGGATGTGTTTACCGAGGACAAGAAAAGAGAACTGATATGTAGGTTGCAGGATGAAGAGGAAAAACCTGATGTCATAGCCCTACAGGAAGTAAGACAAAAAAATGCTAGAATTGAAAGGGAACTGGTGGAATATAGTTTGGAGGGTTTTGAGTTATATGAGAGAAATGCTATTAGAGCAGAGGTTGGAAGAGGACTGTTCATTTATGTAAGAAAAAAGCTCAAGGTTAATGAGGTGGATATGAGACAGCAGTATTGTGAGTATTTGTGTATTGAAGTAAAATGTGTAAGAGGATCAATTCTAATTGCCTCTATATATAGAAGCCCAAATAATAGCAGGGGAGAGGATGATAACCTACTGAAAGCAATGGAGGAGATAGATAATAGAGAGAATAAATATAAAATTTTGATTGGAGATTTCAATTTGCCAAGGATCAACTGGGCAAATTGTACTACTCCAGCGGGACAGGGTAGCCTGGAAAATAAGTTTATAGAGAAAGTGAGAGATTGTTTTTTAACGCAACATATTGTAGAGATGACAAGATATAGAGATGGGACGCAGGGGAGTGTACTTGATTTGATTTTTAGCAATGAAGAGGATATAGTGGAACATGTTAATGTGGATAGCCCTATAGGTCGTAGTGACCATGCCTGTATAAGCTTTAGTTGTAACATTAAATCAGAGAGGGATAATAGAAGCAATAGAAAAATATACATGTATGATAGAGCAGATTATGAGCTGCTGAGACGGTGTTTGGACATTGACTGGGGGGAATACTTGAACGGTGAAGACGCTGAAGGAATGTGGAGGAAAATTAGAGTCAAACTGGAGAATGCTGTATCCAAAAGTGTACCAGTAAGGGAATATAAGGATAAAACAAAATTGAGGAAAAGAACTAACCCAGAATTGCCAATGAAAAGAAAGCTTTGGATATTGATTAGAAGAAACGATTGTGGGAAAGATTAAAATTGTTAAAAAAGAACAGGGGGTCTAGTATAGAGGCTAAAGAAGTGAATCTGGAACGCAGACAAATAAACAATAAAATAAGGTGGGAAACAAGGAGGGGGGTGAAGGAGAGGGAGAGAGAGATAGCTAGAAATGTGAAGGATAATCCAAAAATATTCTGGAAGTACATTCAGGAAAAGTTAACAAGAAGAGTAGGGATCCCAGAGCTGGTAGGGGGGTTGAATGATGGGAGTAGAGTGGAGACTGATAAGGAGAAAGCAGAGGTGCTGGGGAAATACTTTAGGGGGGTACTAACAGTGGAGTCGGAGGATGCAGTGCCTACTATTCCCATCAAACAGGCACCGGCACTAGAACTAATAGAGTTTTCCCATGCTAGAATAAGAAGGGCTATAGAAAAAATGAACAGAAGTAAGTCACCGGGACCGGATGGGATACACCCAAGAATCATAAAGGAAGGAGGGGAGATGTTAGTAGAGCCATTGAAAATGTTATTTGAGGTATCGTTTAATACAGGACAAATCCCGATGGACTGGAGAGAGGCGAACATAACAGCTATATTTAAGAAGGGAAAGAGAAATGACCCAGGGAATTATAGACCAGTCAGTTTGACAAGTGTTGTGTGTAAACTAATGGAAACGGTAATTAGAGAAGGAATAATGGATCATATGAAGTCAAACCAACTTTTCAGTGGGAGACAGTTCGGATTCTTGCCGGGGAGGTCGACGGTACTACAGCTAATTAAGGTGGTAGATGATTGGATGCAAATTCTAGAAGATGGTGATGTAATAGACGTGGTTATTGCGATTTTATGAAGGCCTTCGATAAGGTCCCACATAAAAGGTTACTAGAGAAAGTTAGAAGCTATAATATAGGGGAGAAATGTGTGAAATGGATAGAAGCCTTCCTGAAAGATCGGAGACAGAGGGTACTGGTGAATGGAATAGGCTCGGGGTGGAGGGAAATTACAAGTGGGGTACCTCAGGGATCTGTGTTGGGACCACTGCTGTTCGTTATATTTATCAACGACTTGCCTGAAGTTATAACTAATGGAAGTGAGGTATACCTGTATGCGGATGACACTAAGCTGTATAGAAGAGTGAGGAGTAAGGAAGATATGGGTTTGCTTCAAGGAGATGTGGAGGGCATGAAGGGATGGTCTGAGCATTGGTTAATGCCTTTTCATCCAAAAAAATGCAAGTACTGTACATGCGGATTGGGACCAGCAAGATAGACAAGGTAGGATACAGTATGTATGAAGCGATGGAGGAAGTGAATGCAGAAAAGGATATAGGAGTAGTGATAGACAATAAGTTAAATTTCTCAGAACATTTAGCGGAAAAGATAAACAAAGCCAATAGAATTGTAGGGCTGATAAGGAGGACATTTGTGTCACTTGACGAAGAAATCTTCAGGAATCTCTATACAGCGCTGGTTAGGCCGCACCTGGAATATGCGAACCAGGTGTGGGCTCCATATATGGTAAAGGATATAGAAGCAGTGGAGAAAGTGCAGAGGAGAGCTAGCAAGCTGGTACCAACGTTGAAGAACGCGGGCTATGAGCAGAGGTTGAGGACACTGGGGCTTCGACACTGGCTTCCGACACTGGCATATAGGAGAAAGAGAGGGGATATGATAGAGACTTTTAAGATAGTGTCAGGAAAGTACGATGAGGATGTGTGTGAAGGTATCTTCTTGATGCGGGAGGGAACAAGAACGAGAGGACACTCTAAGAAAATTTACAAAGAAAGAAATAGGCTTGAGAAGGCAAAGAACTCATTTTGTGATAGAGTGGTAAATGAGTGAAACGCACTGCCCCAGTATGTAGTCGATTCCGAATCAATAAGGGAGTTTGAAAGTAATCTTGATAAAGCATGGGGAAGATAAGATTTGAAGTTTGATTATAAAACAAAAATACAGAATAGTAAAAATGTTGCGTCTGCTACCGCCGCCGCCAACACCGTGAACGACCGCAGCAGTGCAAGTACTGGTACTGAGCTGGATACACAGGCATAGTTTGCCTTTTTCCAGAGGATCTACTGTAAGAAACTGTAACTGTAAGAAAGTGTAAGAAACTGTAAGAATAGAGGTAATTTAGCAATATATATCACAGAACTGACTAGAATCGTATTTTTCAACTGTAGTACGGTATCCGAGAGTGATGGAACAACATATAGGAACAAACCTCTAGACAATCACAAAAAAAAGGGGATCTGATAACATGACAAATGGAAGAACCCTCGATTAAGAAAAATCAGATTAATTATAATACAGTATACAAAGTTTATAACCCTAATCAGAACTAGTGGTACAGTCGAATGTAAGGCTAGCTAGCCTAGTCAGCGGTCTACATCTATATGAGGCAAACTAGCTACCGTAATATTGCACTAACCTAACCTAACAAGAAGTACCGGTATATAAACCAAAAGAAAGAAAATATAGAATAAAAATGGTGGCGATCCACATTGTCAGGCGGCTGGGTTCATGTCGAAATGCGTAGATCACCTCACACCTGCAGGCATCTGTGTGCAATATAAGAACATGTCTAGGTCACCTCCTACGTTATACAAGTAGTAATCACTCACTAGAGGTCAGCAGGCGACACCAAACGGAGAGACACGCGGGGCACAGGTAGAGTAAAAGAAAGCACGTCCTCACGGCATGAACGCAACCCGAAGAAGAGCGAAAACCAGCCGCGAGAGAGCACTGGTGGACATGCGCAGGGGAAGCCTATATTGTGGCGCGCGCTTGAATTCCTATTACAGTACAGTTTTCCTTATTTTCTTTTTTCTAGGTGGTTCCCTAATTGATGACGTTCCCTAGGAACTAAGTAAAGGGTACCCCCCTAGGATGTTCTTTTTATGTACTGTATTCAGGTTGCGTTATGCATTTTCCGGGCCCTCTCCTGAGGACCCGGGGAGCCCTTATATATACAGTACTGTATATGGCTCTCACGTCATTAACGGAGAGAACCATTACTAAATATACAGTATACGGTATGCCTAAATAATATATCAATGGTTTCGACCCAGTGTAAAACTAGATATAAATAAACCAAGTACGGTAATGTAATAACGGACTAACGGTAAAATATTGTCGAGTCGCAACACAGTTATACGTTAGCTATCATTTACAAATAAATGAATGGGGGAGGCACTCGATACAGGCAGTTCTGCCATTTGTCTCCCTCACTCAATTAGAAAAAAATAAAAAATAAATATAACCTATTTACATGTGTCAGCTTCCGCAAAGTACCATATTATATATGTGTGGGGCCAGGCTGCAGGATAGAATAACAAATGATGAGCTGAGGAGACGTTTAGGTATAAAGAGTATTAGCGAGGAGATGTGTACAAGTAGACTGGGATGGTATGGACATGTGGAGAAAATGGATGAACAAAATTGGGTGAAAAGATGCAGGTCTGTGATTGTGGAGGGAGCTGCACCAAGGGGTGGACCGAGGAAGACCTGGGACCGGATTATACGTGCCGATCTCAAATCCAAAAACTTGACAAGTGAAGCAGCCCTTGACAGGGTTGCCTGGAACGCCGCCATTAGGACAAGAGACTGAAACTGCACGTATGTGTGGAGCACTCAGTCTTAAAATGTTATGTATGGTATGTATGTATGTATACTGCCTACATCACGGTGCGCAATGATGTCAGCAGCATCCCGTGTTGTACGGAGAAGCACCGTGCAGTGCAAAACTCTACGGATTTGCCCCACTATTCCACCGTCGGACCGTGTTCCAGGAATACAAATCGTGTTGTATGGATGGAGTTAATTGCTCAGACCCCCACCGTGTTGTACGAATTCGTGTTGTACGAGGATGGACTGTACAGTATTGATAAATAGAAATGGTTTGAATATCAAGACGCAAATTACACGGTGCACTAATGACATTATAATACACGTTGTGTGAAACATATACACCGCTGATGTAAAATTAAGCGGGTGTAAGATTAGGCGGGTGTAATGACGACATGTTGGTCGAAGGCTGGAGTGACGTCATCACTTCCTTGGCAGATAACGTCTCTATACTCAACCAATCACAAGGAATGATATACAACGTCTTGCCTGGGTTTATCAACATGGCTATATTTTACAGTAGTTTATCGCCGTGTTTCAATTCCTCTCCTTCCCTGAAATACTTCATGCCCTCCCCACCTATCGGGATTAATATTGTTGAGGTACCGGTAAGTGAAGACAATAACTAATAGAGATATGAGGCTATAAATAAAGATTCTTAGGTAAATGGGAATATGAAATACGATTGGTTGGTGCCGCTATGCAGGATCTTGCCAAAATCATAAATAGACACTACTAAAAATCCAAAAAATACAGAAAAAATAAACATGTGGTCGATTCCGAATCAGTAAAGAAGTTTGAAAGTAATCTTGATAAAGCATGGGGAAGACAAGAGTTGAAGTTTGATTACAAAGCGAAAATACAGAATACTGTAGTAAAAATGTTGCATCTGCTGCCGCCGCCACCAACACTGTGAACACCCGCAGCAGTGCAAGTACTGGTACTGAGCTGGATACACAGTCCTAGTTTGCCTTTTTTCCAGAGGATCTACTGTAAGATACGGAAGAGTAACTAACGGTACTGTAAGATACTGTAAGAAAATCACTGTGTTGAGGATCAGTAATAATTACAGTACCGTAATAACCAATGTGATATGACAATTAGTGAAGAGACGAGGACGGAGGAGCCAACACAATCCCTAGAGGCTGAAGGCGGCCCTGGCACCGACAGGAAGGAGGCTTAGGTGGGGCACACAAAGGATCCCCTAACTTCCCGAAGAAAGCCGAGGATTTTGCCGGTACCAGAGCCGACCAGGCGACCACCATGGGTGCCGCGTCCCTCCAGCGGACAAGACATGTGTCACAGGTCCAGGGAAGCGCCGGCCCCCATCAACCGGAAACTGGAATAAAGATAGCGCAAATTGGAGAAGCCGGCACAGTCAAATGATCAGAGGATGACGAAGGCAGAGAAGGGCAGCATGGAGGAAGGGGATGAAGTCGGGGGGACAGGCCTCTGAACCACCGACGCGGCAGACAATCACCTGAACAGACTGAAGTTCTCCCAAATAAATTCGCAGATTGCGCCGGGCACCGGGACGTCGGCTCCCGACCGCAGACCAGCAGAAACTCACAAGTTGGTAGGTGAAGCCTGTCAAGTGTAAGCTTGACCTAGGCCAGTCTTTGGTTATCAGAAAAGTCACACAATGTTTAAAAATTGCAAGGAGTTTAACAGCAATCAAATTACAGGAAAATAGGACAATAAAGTATAAAGTTTATGTAATTAAATTCAGTCGTTGATTGGTGTTATTTTCAGCCCAAATGCGCTTCTTTATTCTTGTTGAAAACCCCATTAAAAACATTATTAAATAGCCTAGTTTCTATTACTAGTATCAGACCAGAAAAGGGTGTAGGTTGTTGATGGATGCGTGGAAACTTAAATTAAATCTCTAATAAGTATGTGGTGGTACCTGTCAAATTCAGCCCCTTCAGTAAAATTCTATCCGTTGATTTTATCGTGGCCTAGGCTATAGCTTTCTTCTACCATGTAGGCCTACCGGTACTTCACTCCTATACTGTCTGTATGTATGTGTCTAAATGCACGTAAACATTTATTACTGAACCTTGGAAAAAAAAAATTATCGCCTACGGTACCTCATAAGAGGCGGGCACCGCGGCCCGCGAGTGTAGCCTCGGCAACTCGCATTTCGTTTTTTGGTAAATCTACAGTTAAGTTATACCATCCCTATTTTTTAATTATTTTCCTTTCGAAACTTGAGTCTTTTTTAGTCTTACCATATTCAGGAAGCCCTACTGATGTTTGAATTGTTGGAGTCTGGGGAAAGCAGCCCCTAAGTTAACATAAGAACATAAGAACATAAGAAAATGGGAGTCTGCAGAAAGCCGATTGGCCTAAGCAAGGCAGATCCCTGTCCCACACAACCCCAAATCAATTACAAAGCCCAATTATAGGCTCAACACTCTAATACCCTGAGGATCATCTTACCAAAACGGTTAGAGATTAACGCAGGATTATGGGGGTCTGCAGAGCGCTGATTGGCCCAACCCGGCTGATCCCCCTTCACACCCAACCCTTCTCGTCCATATGCTTATCCAATTTTATCTTAAAGCTCCCTACAGTTTTACATCCCACTATAGCACTTGGTAGTCCATTCCACCCATCTACAACTCTGTTACCAAACCAATATTTGCCTATATCTTTTCCGAAACAAAATTTATCTAATTTGAAACCATTGGTACGAGTTCTTTCGCTATCACTGAGCTTTAGTACATTTGTCATGTCCCCTTTGTTAATCCCACTAACCCACTTGAACACCTCTATCATATCCCCTCTAACTCTGCGTCTCTCTAACGAATGTAAACCTAATTTCTTCAACCTTTCTTCATACGGAAGATTTCTAATATTATGGATCATTTTTGTCATTCTACGCTGTACTCTCTCCAATGAATCTATGTCCATTCTGTAATAAGGACACCAAAATTGGACAGCATAATCCATATGGGGTCTCACTAATGACAAGTAAAGTTTTAACCCTTTGGCGCACGATGACTCGTTCAGAGTCATTAGGTATTTTTTTCCTAGGCGCACGATGACTCGTTAAGAGTCATTAAACTTAAAAATATTCGCCAAAAATTAAGTTTTTGTCTGACGCGCGTCATATTTGGCATATATATTAAGTATTACGTCTAGTTCAATGGGTACAATTGGCAACCCCCTCAGTTTAACCGTTTACTCACGGCTGGCTGGGAAGGGAGCAGAGTACAGCTCAGTCTGTGTTTCGATACTTTCACGTTTATTGTGTATCTCAGTAACTATTTGGTTTATAGTAATTCTGAAGTTACCAGTGGAATCCTCATTAAATTCCGCTTCCATATATGTATGCAAATCAAAAATGTTGCGGGCAAAATTTTGAGCTAGCGCGAGTTGGAGATAAGGTATTTACTTTTTTTTTTACAATTCTTATTTCGGAGTGCCCCAATGTGGTTGTTTTGTATTTATTCTATGTTTTTATTTGCTTATCTTCAAGTTCAATCAATGACGAAGCCGATGGTACCTCATTAATCCAAATAGAAGGATTTTTTGGTGGATAAAAACGTCACAGAAACAAATTATCGCCGGGCACAAAACTGGCTCTGAGTGAGCTGAGATATACTTTGGGAGTGGGAAAAACTTTGATTGGAAACTATAGGTGCGCCAAAGGGTTAAGATAACATCAGCAGTTCTGTTACTCACACTCCTAGAGATGAACCCGAGAATCCTATTTGCCTTATTACGAACGCCTATACACTGTTTTCTAGGCTTCAAATCATTGCTAACAAACACACCTAGATCTTTCTCGCAGTCTGAATTTTCTAATTCTAAATTAGCTAGTTTATATTTAACATTTGTTTGCATCTTCCATATCTTTAATACCTTGCATTTGTCAATGTTAAACTTCATCTGCCAATTTACTGACCATTCATGTAAGGTATCTAGATCCCTTTGGAGGCACTCTATATCGCTATCTGAATCAATTGATCTCCCCATTTTAGTATCGTCTGCGAATTTACTTATCCTACTAGTTATACCTAAATCTAGGTCAACAGGGGACCTAATACCGATCCCTGGGGGACACCACTTTTGACTGCTCCCCACTCTGACTTGGTACCATTTATGCTGACTCTCTGTTTCCTACCAATTAGCCATGACCTAATCCATCCCAACAATGCCCCACCTATTCCATGTGCCTCAACCTTTCTCATCAATCTCTCATGAGGGATTCTGTCGAAAGCTTTACTGAAATCTAAATATAATATCGTATGCCTTGTCATTATCTACTGCTTCATATACCTCTGAGAAAAAACTAAGCAAATTAGTAAGGCAAGAATGTCCCTGAGTGAATCCATGCTGAGAAGAATTGATTAAGTTAAATGTTTCTAAGTGGTTTCTCATTTTCCTAGCAATAATTGACTCTAGTAGCTTTCCTATGATTGAAGTGAGACTAATGGGACGGTAATTGGATGCTATTGATTTATCACCTTTTTTGAAAATCGGAACTACATTTGCAAGCTTCCAAGCTTCTGGAACTGTTTCTGGAACCTGTTTCTAATGAATTGTTAAAAAGAAATGTTAATGGGTAACTTAACTCATCTCTGCATTCTCTTAATACTCTGGCATATACCTCATCGGGACCAGGCGATTTCTGAGGTTTCAGTCTGTCAATTTCCTTAAGCACATCATTTCTACTTATAGTAACCGTACTTAACCTATTTTCTATACTATCGCTATATACCTTACTGACTTCTGGAATCTGTGCCAAATTTTCATTAGTGAAAACGGATAGAAACTGACTATTTAATGTACTGCACATTTCTAAATAATTTTCTGTCATTTCTCCTATCAAAGTTTTAAGGGGGCCTATTTTATCTCTAACTTTAGATTTATATAGCTGGTAAAAAGCCTTAGGGTTATTTTTTGAGTCATTTTTGAGTCATTGGCTATCCTGATTTCATAATTTCTTTTGTCTGTCCTTATACATTTTTTTAACCTCTCTTGATAGATTCTGATAGTAAGCAAGTAGGTGAATTTCGCCTTTCTTAATTTTTCGATATATTCCTCTCTTTTTTCCTAGAAGGTCTAATAGTCTATTATTCATCCATTTGGGTTGGTTCTGTGTTGATCTAAATTTTCTTTTTGGGATATATTTATTTTGCACATTGTGGAGTGAAGAAATAAAATTATTATATGTAGCTGTCAAATTATCCTGAGATAAGACAGGTATCTGAGAGAGAGTATGTTCATTAGCGCACCTGGGTCCACTTAATAGTTTAACCATAGGATCGACTCTTAAGGCTCGTCTTAATCCACCATAATTGGCTTTTCTGAAATCTGGGATAAAATTCTCTTTAGCCTTTCCTGTCCATTGCAATGATCACTATTTCCTAGTTGCTCTCCTATCTCTACATTATTTATAATTTGTTCATTATTACTGAGAACTAAATCGAGGATATTATTACCTCTAGTAGGAGAGTCTATGAATTGAAATAAAAAACTATCCTGTACCGCCTCAATAAACTCTTTTGAATCTGAGTCGCCGATTTGATGCTGCCAATCAATATTCGGAAAATTAAAATCCCCATAATACACACATTGCTAAACCTTGATGCTATTTTCACTTCCTGCCATAAAGCTGTACCTTCGTTTCTACTCATATTTGGTGGTCTATAAATAACTCCAATAATTATGGTCTCACTACCTTCGCTAACCTCAACCCAAACACTTTCGTTATCAGTATTTAGTCTAATACCTGATTTAATACAGTTTTTAAAGAACTGACAAACACTGCTATTCCGCCGCCCCTCCTACTTGTTCGGTCGCGTTTAAACAAACTATATCCTGGTATATGGAATTCTGCTAAAAATGTCTTGATTCTGTATTAATCCATGTTTCAGTCAGTGCTATAATGTCTATATTTTCGTTGCTAACAAGTGCTCTAAGTTCATCCATTTTGTTACATAAACTCCTACAGTTTGTATAATATAATCGCAATGAATGTATTTTACTGGTATCGGATTTACCTTTATTTCTAACTGAATTCACATCTTCTGTTACACCTTCAATATTTCTACTAGCAGTACAATTAAAATCCTGTGACTGATATTTTCTATTCCTATCTGATGTACCAGTACGGCAATTTACCCTATCAAGACAATTATTCTTACTCATATTCTCAGGCTTTATTTTCAGCGAAAATAGAATTAATGCTTCCATTGAAAATGAGTCGGTGAAGTAGACACTCGCGGACCGCGGCGGACGCCGCGGACGTAAACAAATCAATCACACACCTCCTCTGATGACAATATTGTCATTAACCTAACCGAACCTGGGGGCTGCCGCCCCCAGACCCCCGCTGCTCTAAATAATGATGTAAAAGACATGAAATCACTAAAAACTACTGCGGGAGAGGGCGAAAAACACCTTCGAGATCGTGCATCGTAAGAAAATGGGTTTAGGCCTACAGAAAACGGAGTTTCAAACTTTCGGGGGTAGACTAGAGTCATCAAACCGCGGTGGACGAGTCTCGGTCTCACTTTATCTATCTATCTATCTATTGCCTGACGCCGTGATCCCCGAAGGGGTGGCCACGAACGAACCGCCCCCATGCACCTCTGTCCCCAGTCAGTCGACGCCCTTCCCCCCAACCAGCACCGCCTTCATTCATATACTTCCTCACTCCATCCTTCCACCTCTCTTTCGGTCTACCTCTCCCTCTCTGTCCCTCCACCTCGCTCTCGTACACCCTCTTAGTCATTCTCTCGCTTTCCATACGTTCCATATGGCCGAACCATCTCAAGTTGTTCCTTTTCACACTTTCCAGCACATCTACCTCCACACCACACCTCCTTCTTACTTCCTCATTAGTCTGTCTATCCCTCCATGTAACTCTGCACGCACTTCTCAAGTCATTCATTTCCACTGCTCTCACTCTTGGTCTGAGTCTCTCAACCAACGTCCATGCTTCGCTTCCGTAAGTCAGTGTCAGGATTACCACACTGTAATGCAAGGACTTCTTCACTTCCATACTGGCCACCCTATTTCTTGTTACTGCTTTCAGCGTTCCTACAACCCTCTTTCCCTGTTGTACCCTCTCCCGCACTTCTTCATCCATAGTCCCATCTTTACTCAACATACTGCCCAGATACTTAAGAGTTGACGATCTCCATAGCCTGACCGTTCAGCTTCACCTCACACTCTGTGACTTCACCCCTTCACTTTAGTGAAGGTTTTTAATACTTCAATGTATCTAGGCTATTTCAAGTCTAATAAACATTTCTGCGCATCATCAAACCATACTAAGTCTACTACGAGTAATATTAGCCTAACCTATTACCTCCCCCAGACATATATGGGAGAGTGAACCAAAAACTCATATGACGCGATCGCGTCATATGGACTTATCTCTATACCTCTCCAATAAGTTTATGACGCGATTTTGCGTCATATGAGCTCAGTAAGTCCGATAAGTTACCATACGATAAAACCGTTGGTGGCAACCTCATTCACCTCCGATAATTCTAACGGCCGCAGTATTTACCTAATTGTATTTACCTAATTGTAGTTTACAGGAGTTGAGCTAAGCTCGTGTTGTCCCGTCTCTCAGTCTACTTTTTATCCAATTTTTTCTTGACAATATGGATGTTCCTTGCCCCTACCACCTCCTCCTCCAGCCCATTCCATTTGTCAATACATCTATAGGGGAAGCTAAACTTCCTGATATCGTTCTTGCAGGTAGGTCTTTTTACTTTGTAGCTGTGGCCTCTAGTTATTCCTGTATCCATAATTAATATATCCTCCCTATCCAGCCTCTTCAGCCCCCGGGTACATTTGTACATCATTATCATGTCTCCCCTCTCTCTCCTCTCTTTTAGACTCGGTAGATTTAATTTGTCTAGCCTCCCTTCATATGGCAGTTCTCTGAGACTTGGAACCAATCTAGTGACTGCTCTCTGGATTCTTTCTAACTTGTGAATATGCTTCTTTAGATGCGGGGACCACACCACTGCTGCATACTCCAATCTTGGTCTAATCATACTCTTCATAATTTTCGCTACCATGGTCTCATCCAAGTAGTTCAGAGCAACTTTCATATTCCCGGCCATTGCATACATTCCGCTAAAGAGCTTGTTAATATGTTTCTCTGGCGACAAATTATCTTGTATAATCAACCCTAAATCTTTTTCTTTTTCGGCCTTGCTAATTATATTATCTCCCATCCAGTACTCCCAATTTGGTCTATTCACACTTCTCCCCATATTTAACACATGGCATTTACTTATATTAAATTTCATTTTCCACTTGGTGCTCCATTCGTATATTTTATCTAAATCCCCTTGCAGCTCCTCACAACTACTTTTATTTGTTATTTGTCTCATAATTTTTACGTCATCTGCAAACATTGACATGTAAGAGTTTATGCCTATCGGCAGGTCATTCACGTACATAAGGACCATGAGAGGTGCCAACACAGATCCCTGCGGCACACCACTCTCAACTTTCCGCCACGATGAGTAAGTTCCTCTAATGTTGGTCCTCATTTCCCTATCTGTTAAATAGCTCTCCATCCATTTCAGCAAACTCCCCCTGACACATCCTAGCGTCTCAAGCTTAGATAACAATCTCTTATGTGGTACCTTATCGAATGCTTTGGAAAGGTCTAAGTAGACGCAGTCCACCCATCCGCCTCTTTCTTGGAGTACATCTATCACCCTACTGTAATAACATAGCAAACTGGTAACACAAGATGTCCCTTCTCTGAATCCAAATTGCTTTGGGGTTATTATCTTCTTTCTCTCCAACATTTTCATCCATCTCTTCCTAATTAGCTTTTCACAAATCTTGCATACAATACTAGTAAGTGAAACTGGTCTATAGTTTAGAGGGTCCTCAGGGTTTCCATTCTTGTATATCGGAATGATATTAGCTCTTTTCCATTCAACAGGAACCTGTCCTTTATCTAAGGAAGCTTGAATTATGTCCCTCACTGGCTCCACTAATTGCTCTGCACACTCCTTTAAAACCCAGGCAGACACTTCATCCGGTCCCATAGCTTTCCTTACTTCAAGTCCTCTCATCGCAGATAACAGCTCATCTCTAGTTATTTCAATCTTACTAAGACCACTCTCCAGTACTCCCGCCTGTGGTTCGTCAAATCCTTCCTCTCTAGTAAAAACTGACCCCAATTTGTTATTCATTACCTCACACATGTCCGATACATTTTCATACGTCCTAGCATCAACTCTTAATTTAGTAATTTGTTTCTTTACCTTCAACTTACTGTTTACATATTTATAAAATAATCTAGGGTCACTTTCACATTTATTTACTATGTTCTTCTCATAGTTCATTTTAACTTGCCTAATTATGTTAACATATCTATTCCTCTCCTGTTTATATTTATTACGATTACTCTCAGTGTTCCTTCTTCTTAATCTAGCCCAAGCTGCATCACGCCTACCCAAAGCTCTTTTGCATTTCAAATTAAACCAATCTTTCTGCTTAGTAAAATTTCCAGTTTTATATCTTGGGACAAACAGATTGGTTCCTACTCTATAAATTTTGAGGAATCTACTATATTTACCTTGTACGTCCCGTTCCTTCAAAATAAGATCCCAATCTACTCCCTCTAAATATCTTTTCAAGGATACATAATCAGCTTTACTATAATTTAATCTGTCATGTATGTAGCTATTGTCTAATCTATTGGCATTACTCGAGGTCAACTTCCATTTTAGTAATAGGTGATCACTTTTACCTACAGGACATAGATAGTTTATATCACTAATTTCGTGAGGATCTTTTGTAAAAATCAGATCGAGTTTAGAAGGTTCGTTATTACCCCTCATTCTTGTATTTTCCTTCACATGTTTTGCAAGTACAGTACATTTTCCGTAACCAACTCCACTAGCCGACTTCCCCAAGATCTCTGATTTGGCCCTGCATCTCCCGATTCCCAATCAACCTCACTACAGTTGAAATCTCCTACCAAGATCAATCGATTCTTCCTTAAAAGCAATCTTCTCAACGACTGAATCATATCCTCTACCATCTCCTCAAACTCAAACTCCCTCCATGCTCTGGTCTTTGGTGGCATGTAAGCTACTGCTATGTCTAGCTTTTTTCCTTCTATATCATTGAGTTCGACTGCCATTATTTCTGCCTTGTCATTATTTAACTCCACATGCTTTGTTGTCATAGGGTTCTTAACTAATACTAATAGTGTTGTGAGTGTAGTGCGGGGCAGTGGCAATGATCCCGGGGCTCCCGCCTCCTCGGACTTATTGGAATATAATATGTCGGAGGGAGTTAAGAGCAACAGGATAGCGACAAAACAGGGGTAGTGAAGGTGTAGGCTAGGTTTATCCGATTTTGTGTGTGTGTAGCAGCGTAGCCTAGGCCTACGTGATTTTCGTTCATATCCGGTGGATTTATAAATAGAGGACTATCGGAAGTGAGTATTTACTTATTATCCAAGAAGCGTCGGAAGTGAGTAGGCCTAGCCTATTTATCCTACCCATTATCTAACAATAGGATCGGTTAAGGAAAATGAGGTTTGTGCCCCCCACTGTTCAAATTATTTCAAATAGGCCTATAGGCCTATGAGGATTTCAAGGGATGGAAGTGGAGTTCGGGCGTACGGTCGTCATGTTTACATAGGGCGATCGGCGCGGTTAACTTCGCGTCTATTTTGACGGCGATTTATTCGGTTATTTGCCCCCTGCTGGCAATATATATGCTGATGACAATATGTCATGGGGGGGGGTGAGGGGGGCAAAGCCTCCCCTCAACATATTATTGTATCCAATGGCATTCAAAATAGACGGGAACATGATTGCAAAGGTCCGACGCCTCCCCCACCGCCGCCATGTTTACATTTGTCGATCGCCGTGGTTAAGTTCGCGTCTATTTTGACGGCGATTTTTTTTCGGTAATTTGCCCTCTGCTGGCAATATATATGATGATGACAATATGTCATGGGGGGGGTGAGGTAACATATTATTGTATCCAATGGCATTCAAAATAGACTGGAACATGATGGCAAAGGTCCGACGCCACTACGCGTAGTGTAAACAAGGATGGCGGTACGCCCGCACTTAACATTCTTGCCGATTTCAATTATTCCTGGGGAGGTGAGGGGGGCAACATTATCTAACATATTCTGTAGGCTATCCCACAGCAAACGGTTAGGCTAGGCCTACGGCCAAATAGGCCTAGGGCCCTAGGGTACAACTTATTTTTCGCTTTTTATCCTCTTTAACCCCTCATTTTCCCTGCTATTCATAGTCCTTCCCACTAGGCTAGTGTGAGGCATGTTTTCTGCTAGTTGGATAATGGGTAAATATGCATTTCCTACTAGCCTAGGCCTATTATCACATATCAAAAACACGGTAAGAGTTGTGGGTTCAATATTATTTTAATACCACACATTTTGGTAAACCTGACGTTTTGGACCGACAGCGATTTCAGTAAGTTTTATTTTGTTTTTTGTAATTTTTCCTTCAGATGTAGTATTGTTTTATACTGAAGAGGAGCGGAAATGAGTATTTACCCATTTTCCAACAATCTAAAAACACACCCCCCACTAGTGGGGAGGGCTATGAAGTTCAGGGAAAATGAGGGGTTAAAAGCGTAAAAATACAATAATATAGCGTTTTGTATTAAAACTTGGCTCGGGTTTTCCCAAATTGCAAACCCATACAACCCAATTTTGTGAATACCCGAGCCAACTTTTGACGAAAGCTGGCTCGGATTTCACGGGGTGGAGTGGGTAGCCTAATATTTCATGTTATAAAAATAGTCAACTTTGGGAAGACATTAGCCTAACCCACCAACCTTACCTAACCTATCCTAGTATTATGGGTGGGGGCTGCCGCGCCCACACCCCCGCTGGTTGGGTTAGATTTTTTTTTTTTTTTTTTTTTTAATATTCTAGGCTATTAGCCTAACCTAACAACCTTACCTAACCTAACCTAGTATATGGATGGGGGCTGCTGCCTCCACACCCCCGCTGGTTGGGTTACTCTTTTTTTTTTTTTTTTTTTTTGCTATTAGCCTAACTTAACAACCTAACCTAACCTAACCTAACCTAGTATATGGGTGGGGGATGCCGCCCCCACACCCCCGCTGGTTGGGTACTGGCTGAAAACTTATTGTTTTACAGTAGCCTAGGCCTATAGGCCTACATGTATTTTAGCTTGTTTTTGTTGTTTTCTCCCTTATAATACATTTCAGCTCTTAATGCCATATATAGCAATGATGTATATGCTCTACCGGACCTATTAGGCCTAAACAGATCGATGGGCTAACTGTCGGTCCAAAACATCAGTATAACCCAAATTTTGTTGATATATTTGAAGATAAATATGTTGAACCCTCGGAAAAACCTAATATAGCCTAAAAGTATGGTACTAAAATTTAATTTTCATAACAAGGTTGTCAATACGGTACTTTCTCGTTATCAATGTACAATCAAAGCTGAAGATTGCAGAGTAAACACTGTAGACTTCATTGACTTTTCTTTCACCTTCGTATAATCGACAGCCAATTTTTGTTTCATTTAGTAAGGGATTGGTATTCAACCAGCAGGGGTGTAGGGGCGGCAGCAGGGTGTCAAACGACGCTGTTTTTTTTAGTGATAACGCAAATGAACTTTTTGTATAATGATAACAGAAACTCCCCCAACCCCCCCTTTTTTTTAAAGAAACAAAAAAGGTATATTGACACAATTTTGGCATAGCCTATTTTCCATCTTGATTGCTTTTAGATTGCAGGAAATGCTGTTTTAGACACCTAAATTCTCACAAAATTTCCGGGGGGGCATGCCCCCGGACCCCCCTAGAGCTCGCGCCTTCGTCGCTCCGTCGCGCTATAATGATAACAAAATAATAGGCTAAACCATAATGATAACACAATTCATATTTTGTGGATTGACACCCTGGGCGGCAGCCCCCACCCATAATACTAGGTTAGGTTAGGTAAGGTTGTTAGGTTAGGCTAATATCTTTTCAAATCACTATCGGGGCCCCGTGTCTCAAAATCAATCGATTCTAGGCCTAATGGGGAAAATAGGTTTTCCCGAGATTTCTAATTAGACCTAATTACAAACACTAGCCTATATAGGCCCATTGATGCAAATGAAAAAAAAAATATATAAAAAAAAACACTCGGAAAATTTGTGGTAGGCTAGGCCTAGGCCCTATTAAATTTTAAAATCAAAAATTTCCGGTTAATGTTTTAGAGAGGTCGAGTTATGCTGTATGTCGGTAGGCCTAGGCCTAGTGGTACGCCCAATAACACAACTCGGTAAAAATTGAAGAGACCCCGGACAGCCTTTTTACTAGGCTAGCCTAGCCTACAGTGTTGTTTAATACCGAGGTTCGAGGACCATCGCATTTTAGTATTTTCAACATTAGCCTAGCCTAACTTAACCTGACCTAACCGATGGTCTAAACCCAGCTCACGTTCCCTGTTTATGGGTACGCGACGGTCTAAACCCAGCTCATGTTCCCTGTTTAGTTTTCGGTTAGGTTAGGTTAGGTTAGGCTAATGTTGAAAATACTAAAATGTGACGGTCCTCAGTATTAAACAACACTGTAGGCCTAGCCTAGGCTATATCAAAGAAAAATATATTAAAAACTAGAATTAGGCTAACTAGTAAAAAGGCTGTCCGGGGTCTCTTCAATTTTTACCCACAACTCTTACCAAAAACGCTTGAAAAGCTCTAGCATAATAGCAGGCTAAGCTAGGCCTAGGCCTAGTATGATAGCAATTTAGCCTAGCCTAATTACATAGCCTAGCCTACTTTTTATTAACCGGAAGATATCCATACTTACTAATACATATGATACAGTGATCACAAGTAATGATGCTAGGCCTATTGATCATATGGGATTTGGAGCGATAAATAGGCCATTTCCAGTCAAACGAAGCCTTTGAAAGCTCAACATTAATCCCCAATGATGCCATCTCTGTGTGTCAGCAGGCCAAGCCATCCATTATTTTGTTCCAAAGGATTAGCTAAATATTGAATAAGTTGTGAAGATTTTAATGCCTTAGAAGATCCAATACATTAGAATGAATGCAAGGTTAAACAAATTGAATACACCACCTTTGTAATATTATATACCCCTTACCGCCACCATCAGTCCATCAGCTGATCCATAGATTGGTAACAGTGAAATACATACACCAATTGAGTAGACACATGCCTTTTTGTCGGCTTACTTTACGAAAAATTATAAGGTTAAAGTGTCAATTGAATTTGTAGTTTATCTACAGACTAATAACACACATAACAAAGCCACTCCAACAGCTTCCCCTCTCTCCAACACCCCTTCTCCCATCTCTACACTCTTCAGAAAATACGTCGAGGTGCCTCAATACGTTTATTTTTTTATTTTTAAAGACCTCCGTTCACGTATTGTGAAAAACCTGTTATCCTCCGGTAAATTACGGGGGTGAGTGGGTGAAGTGAGACAGTGAATTGTATGATGGATACATGTTTTTCATAATACGTGTTGGTATCCCCAAACACGCGAGCAAATGTGGCTTTCAACCATCCGACACGGTGACCGGGTCATCAAACATTTTTATACCCAACCGTGGAGACTACGGATACACCACTCCTGCCCGGGCCTCACACAGTGGCATGGCCCAGTAGTACTGAGCTCATGACGCTGGTGGCATAGCCCCGGAGGATATATATAGCCATCCCATAGTCTTTGCTTGAGCCAGAGGGTTTTTTGGGGTTCTCCTGAAACTTCTCTGATTTTACGGCCTATTTCATTCACCATATTAAGGGTGTAGGGCCGAAGACTCCTGAAGTTTCGAATGACAGAGGCTCGAACTGATGACTTCTGGCGATGATTTTATATTTTTCTCGCTTTCTACTTTCTGCTATCAGGGCGGCTTCACCTGCTTCGTTGGCGCTTCTGGTGATGTTGGTTATAGAGAAAGTGTCAACACATGTGGCATCCCACATGAGGCACCGGGCCATTTTTGTAAGGGATCTCGAAAGTGGTCATCCCATCTGGTCGTTTGCCGTCTTCTCTGAGAAGTCCATGTAGTTCAAGGATTGATGCACGGTTAGCACTCTGCAGGGCCCATTTTATGACATCATTTAGTGCAGATCGTCTTGGCAAGCGGCCTGCGCTGTGATTACATGACAAGGCATGGTGACCTTGAGCATCCATCCATCCACCACACTTGCAAGTATGTGTGTGACAAACTGCCGCACCCACTCTGAGCTCGATGGCAACCCGGAGCGCTTCAGCATCCAAGTGAGTTCCAAGAGGTGGGATGGGGATGGCATGTAACCACAAGCCACTCTCCAAACGGGCGGCTGCCTGGAGGCGTGCTTTTGCAACCTGGTCTGCATTGGTTAGGAGATTTTCTTGAGTTTTCTTCACCGAGATGGTATCCCACGCTTTCTGCTTGCTCCTGGAGGTACCCTGAGGGTCCTCCTCTTCTCCTGTACTTTCCTTCCAGGTGTTAATCGCTTCTGTTACGTCCCAATTAAGTGTCATTCCGGGTTGAGAAGAAAGGGTGGACACTATACAAGGTCATTGGTCGCGATAAGGGAAGAGATAAAGGCAGGGGAGGCAATATCCGAGGCTCTCCGTATGTCCAAGCCCCCGAGGCGGACAGGAAGAGTGGCTTATGTCCAGGTCCGATCTTGAAATTCCACGTTGGTGATGCTGGTCACTGCTTCTCGGATATGTTGTCTAATTCTTGGAGGCCACCATTGTTCGTGTAAGTCATCGATGTGCGCAAAAGGTATTGGAGTTTTGGGATGGAGAAACAATTCTTGAGAAGGGCCAGAGCTGAGTGGGCATCGATGTGTATCAGGCGACTTACAAGACGTTGAAGCTCCTCCTATTTACCTTGAAGTGATGGTGGGATTGCTGCCAGAGTTAGTGGGGAACCTAATAGGGTTTGCTGGTGCTCCTGAAGGATCTTTACACCTGGCAATGCGCCTTGAAATTGGGCCTGAGTGTGTTCTCTTTCTTCAGGTGTGTGATTGAGGAGGACAAGTTCACATTTGGTGTAATTTATCTCTAGCCCAGCCTGGCCGAGGTCAGTTATGGTGTTGTTTAGATCGGTTAATTAGGACATTTTCTACAGATCCACCCAAGGTTGCACCGTCCATGGTACCAAACATTCAATTCTGATCTTACTTTGTTAGCTGCTGCGTCCACCCCTATTGAAAAAAAAGAAAAGCGGCTCGCTTGGTGTAGTGACTAGCGTCTCGGACTTCCACCCAGAAGGCCCGGGTTCGCGCCCACGCTCGGCGCATTAAAGATTTTTCACAAGCACTGAGTCGTTACCATCCCTCATGAGCAAAGGGATGGGGTAGTAGTACAGGACCCCAATGGAAATACGCCTAATCGGCCTTATTGAGCTATCCTTAGCTAGCTTAGCATGCGCTAGCTTTAAGAACTATTATTATTATTATTATTATTATTATCACCTGGATCTCCCTGCTGTAACCCGGTTGCTGATGAGATTACCGTCTCGCCGAAAATCAGAATTGAAGGTTTGGAATAAGCCTGCCAAAGTAGGGGGTACAGAGTGGGGATGTGCTCTCGAGCTGCACGGAGGAAGACATCCCTGGGAATGCTGTTGAATGCGTTCCGCATGTCAATCTTTAGAAGCACTCGTTTTTCTCAGGCTTGGCTGAGGTAAGTACGGGTTGTGTGTACAGCAGCTTTACACCCCCCTGGAGTTCCAAAACCTAGTTGAACTGGTCTTAAGTGTTGACCTAGGCTATTCAAAAGTGGTTTCAAACCCACCTTTGTGGCAAGGCGGCGGAAGGTGTTCCCTACTGCTATTGGGCGCACACCGCCATCTTTTTTTGCCAGTGCATAGAGTGATGTCCCCAAAAATAGGGGTGTGGCACAGTCGGGTACTTCCCCTCTTAAAACCATGCTGATAAATTTGATATACCTTTACCTCATGACCTGGTGTTGGTTTGCTCTGAGTTATGGATGGTGTCTGCAATGACTATTGCCTGATACCTACATGTACAGAAACACATACACACACTTGTTGAGTAGCCTAGGGCCAGCAAGGATCAAATTTAATAATAAATTGAACTTTCAAGGCCTGATGCTGCTACTACTTGTGTGTGGTGACACTAATAGGCTACTGGGGCTTTGGTCAACCCCGGTCCGCAGGCTCCCAAGTTTCCATGCCAAATTTGTCAGCGTGCGGAAAATGGTGGTAACGGGTCACCCATTGCGACCGCTACTGTAAGCTTCCATCCACCAGGGCTGGTATCATATGTCGGGAATTTAGATAAAGAGGTTAAATTACATATCACTGGTACATGAAATATCCCAACAAATAGTTATAATATAATTACCAACGAGGTATTCGATGGGTGTAATCCAGTCCCCCACACACGGCTAATTCAATTGCATGACATGTAGGAATGTTCACATAATACAATATCGATACAATGAACTTAGCTTAGAGGACTGGTGTTGTAGGACTGTTGTTATAGATTAGTATTTGTAGCACATGGTGAACTGTGGGTTGAGTCAGAGCCCGGGGGGGGGGGGGGGGGGAGATGTTGGCTGGATGGTGTTGATTGAGAGACTAAAGGGCCGGCGTCCGATCGCTTCGCGAAATTACATATGGCTGCCGGCTCATAATAATTTTAACCCATAACTTGGTTTCATAATACATCTAGAGCTGATGTAGATATTTATACATTACAGTTAATATTTAACCTAACTTAAGAATAAACTACAATACACAAAGAACCAGCCGAAATTGTACAAGCGATACGATACCGCCAAATTCAAATGTCCTATTGGACCAAAACCTGTCGGGATCATTACCCTATTCCCGACATCATATCAGCTGTGTCGGAGGCTTCACGGCGGCGTTCGATGGGTTGGTTGGCCAAAGTCTGTCATGGTTCTGCTGGGATTTTGGAGCCTCAAATTATAGTTCCTCCCTTCATTTAATCCAGTACGAACTTCTAATAGATTTTGCTTCCCGGAAATTACACCTTTCCCTCCGCAACCACCAAAAAAACCACACCACTCCATCTTACCCTTAGCAACTCTTATGCCACGCTTCTACGAAACGAGGTATATTCTGATTGCTATTCCCAGACTAGGAATGTGCAGTTGTCTTCAACTAAGGTTACTCTCGACTGGGCGAAGACTGAGCTTAGTTCCCGTATCACCACACAAATAACAGGCAATAGACATAAAACACCAGGAAACATTACAAATATTTTTATTCTTAACAAACTAAGGAACATAAATATCAAAACAGTCTCACAAATGGCCAACAGGACTCGTATATAAGGAATGGTTAGATAAAATAAAATAGAGACAATAGATCTCAACACTTAAGTAAATCGTCCTTAACCTAAGACGTGCGCATGGGGGGTATGAGACACCACACTCCTGTGCGCACGTATTTGAGCTGTTCCCATCACTAACATCGTTATTTTACCATAAATAGCATTAATACTTATCCATATGCGCCTATTATAAGTTGATTATAAAGATATGAACCTGTTACAACAATAAAACAAGTGGAAACAGCGTTTGGATGGTCAAAATCGGCGATACAGGCCGGGAGTTACATAATGTATGACTGAGGCAACCTACCTCCCCTCCACTTTTCCCCACCTCTGGAGAGAGACTGTCGATCGATACTCTCTCTCTCTCTCTTGCACTCGCTTGGTAACAGTGATGACAATGCCCTGCTTGCAACTCGCTAATGTTAGCACGAAAATAGACCACAGAATAAGGGAATAACAGGGAAAATAGGTGATAAC
This sequence comes from Paralithodes platypus, assembly GCA_032716605.1. NCBI lineage: Eukaryota > Metazoa > Arthropoda > Malacostraca > Decapoda > Lithodidae > Paralithodes > Paralithodes platypus. The sequence goes on along the minus strand of CM064568.1, from coordinate 39,496,648 downwards.
TGAAGGAGGGGAGGAAAGTGGGGAAGGAGGGGAGGTGGAGGAGTGATATAGGGGCAAACAATTTTTTTTGGGGGGGCGTGTTTTAAATGGATTTTTTTTTTCCCAGACTCTTAAGAGTCTTCCCGCAGTCGCCCGGGGAAACTCTTAAGAGTCTTCCGGCCGCTCCTGGGTTAATAATAATAATAATATAGTTCTTAAATCTAGTGCATGCTAAGTCAGGAGGCAAGCTGGCAGAAAGAATGGTCCAGACAAGACTCTCCTGGCACCTTGAAAACAACAACCTCGTCCCCTCCTCACAAGCTGGCTTCAGACCTACCTGTTCTACAGTAGACCAGGTACTTAACCTGGAACAGGTAATACTATCAGCCCTTTCAAGCCAAAAGACCTGTATCGTAGTATATTTAGATCTCTCATCTGCTTTCGACACCGTTCCCCACGATCTCTTACTGCTGAAACTAGCAGAAGCCAGAATGGGAGTAAAAGGACACATGCTGCAATGGTTAAAGTCTTCCCTCTCCAACAGAACAAACCAAGTACTCATCCAAGGCCAGATGTCTAAGACCATAACAACAAAAAAAGGATTACCACAAGGATCCTCACTCAGCCCCCCCCCCCCCCCCTTATTCGATGCATAGGCCTAACATGCCAGCAAAAACAATACAATACGCCAACGACATAACAATAGCCTATATGCCTCAGACCATAATCCCCAAATAGCCAAACAAAGGATTCAGGACGCCCTCAACATCCTAGGGAACTGGACTAATGAATCAAAACTAAGTATATTAACCCAACCATATCGCTATACCAGATCTTCACGAGAAAGAAAAACTACAGACCTCCAAGATTCACGCTTAATGGAGATTGAAGATTTGCTTCCTACACAGAGCCACAGATATCTCGGAGTAATTTTTGATGCTCCACTCCTCACTTGGAAATACCACTTAGACTAACTGACATACAACACCAACCAAAGACTGAACACAATGAAAGCAATCGCAGGCATAACGTGGGGTGCAGACACCACAGCCCTCCAAACATTCTACATAGCATACATCAGAAGTAAACTTGATTACTGTGCCCAAGCCTTCGCCTCAGCTGCACCGACCCATCTTCATAAACTGGAGGTGGTACAGAATTCAGCAATTAGGATCATAATGGGGGCCCTCAAATTAACCCCGGTGGCCAGCCTTCAGTGTGAAGCGAATCTTAATTATCCCACCCCACACGTATGCCTGCACCTACTTCTCAAAAACCTATGCTGCCCCACCTTCCCACCCATTCTCCGCAATATAGGCTACCAGTACAGCCTCAAGGAGCTCTCATCCATAAAGCACCCTTCCGAGAGCGCGTAGGGTAAATTATACATAGAAAAGCACGCATATAATTCCTTGGTTGCCACTCAACCCCCATCGTACCACCAGTCCCACCATGGGAATACATCCCACCCGCAGTCCACACAGACCTCATCACCTCAACAACCAAGAAAAACAACTCGGCTGAGCTCAAGCAAGAGTTCCTTGAAGTCCTCCACACCCAGCAACAAAATTAATTTAAATTTATTATTTAAATTCCACCCACGTATACACAGATGGATCACGCATCAGTACCAGTAATAACAACAGCAAATCTGTGACTGCAGCATTATGGATCCCAAAATTTCATCTAACCATGGAATGGGAGCTAGCCAAACAAACCAGTGTTTACAGCACAGCCCTATGGACTCCTCCGTGCACTTGAGGTCATCAACACCCTCCCAGTAAGTCCCTACACCATTTGCTGTGACTCCAAAAGTGCCATACAAGCCATCAACTATAACACCAAGACAAACAAGGAAATAGTACACCCTATGATCCAACTCCTCACCACCCTCCACTCTCAAGGATATACAATATCCCTCCAATGGGTACCCAGCCACATTGACATCCTCCATAATGAAATAGTGGATGGACTATAGCGGCTAGCCAAAGGGATGCACTGCTTCCACCTAACAATTAACACTCATACCCTACACCACAACCGACCGAACAAACATCCTCAGAGAAGACGTTCTCCAAGATTTCAAGGAAGAGTGGAAAGTTACCATAGCTGGCACACAATACAGTAACATCATGTCAGAGTGGTCATTGTGGAAACACTCCATCTACAAAGACAAAACCTTAAATACCGCCGCTCTCTGCCTCAGAACCGGACACACCAGACTGGGAGGGCATATGTACAGGATGGGACTCCGAGAAGATGAAAATTGACCGTACTGTCTCACCCCAGAGACAGTGGAGCATTATCTACTCCACTGCCACAGACATTACAGTGCCCGCATCCACCTCAGAAGTGTAGTAACCCAACAAGGAGGAACATTCAACATCAAGCATATCCTAGGTGGAGGAGACCTACCACAACACAGCAAACATGTCATCGCCTCTGCCATAGGAACCTTCATCAGAACAACAAACAAAATCACATGCATATAAAATTACCACCCAACTGAACAACCATCCGACACACACAGTACACCAACAGCATACACATAGAGCAGTACTGTACTGTACTGTACCACTGCATTGATCATCATCATCATCTCTGACCTCACCCTCACCTTGACTTAAATCACCCTGACCTCAAAAAATGACGACAAACTTATTCTCTAAATAATATAAAACCCACCTTTACTATCTTTCCTAACCCCTATTATACTAACACAATTTTTCTTTTCACCCCTCTTAAAACGCCTGTGCAGTAATCTGGAGACACCGCAACCCTCCAAGCAAACTGCACACTTAAACAATAAGAAGAAGAAGCTAAAGATAGCCCAATAAAGTTGATTAGGCGTATTTCCATTGGGGTCCTGTACTACAACCCCATCCCCTTCTTCATGAGGGACGGTAACGATTCAGTGCTTGTGAAAAACCTTAACTGAGCCGAGCGTGGGTGCGATCCTGGGACTTTCTGGGTGGGAGTCCAAGATGCTAGTCACTACAGCGGAGTATGCACAAGAGTAAATATAATTGGATACTAAATGTGAATAATAATAACTGACACTAGAATAATAATTCTCAAGTATAATATGAAGGACGATCTAAAGTTAACACATTGATTAATACTTTAACAACTTCTGAACACGAGTTCTGTTGACTCGGTTTTAGGTTACTCGATATTGCTACTCCCAGATCGGTTTCTCTGTCTACACTCATAAGCTGAGTGCCATTCATCGAATATTTTGCTTTCTCATTTCGGTATCCGATATGTAGTACTTTACATTTATCCGCATTGAAACTCATTTGCCAAATTTGGGCCCAACATGACAACTTATCTAGATTGTGTTGCATATCGTCAACTTGTTCTTTTGAGAGTACTGTACGCAATTTGCAATTTTTGTATCGTCAGCAAACTTTGAGACTGCATGTACAAGTGAGACCCTCATCTATGTCTTTGATTTAAATTAGAAAGAGAATTGGTCCTAGTACAGATCCCTGGGGTACCCCGCTACATAATATTTGGTGTCGGGATTCCCAGACCTTCCACTGCAGTTTTTATGTTGCTGAGTTTGGTTTTGAATTCTTCTATGGATGTATCAATTGGCCTTTATGTGACAACAGCTAAGTCGGATATATTTTAACCCCAAATATTTACAACACTTCATTGCTGTAATTTAAAAATTCAGTAGGCCTACATAATTATTAGTGAGTCAAGGATGAACAGTGCTACACCTCCACACGTTCTACGTATTCTGACCGCCCTATGTAGGTTATAGCCATGAATCCATACTTCACTATCTTCGTGGTCCTTAACCCGGCAAATGTTCCAATGGCCTGTGACGAATATAGTTATATGCAAATTAATTACCCAAGATTCTGGTAGAATTAGTTATATCTACCATATAAAACATAATTTATTTTTCATGAGTACTTATTTTACTTATGTGATGAACATATGAACTTTGAAGAGCGATAAAACCAGTGGGAAAAGCATTTGGGTGGTGAAAAATTAATATATTCACCACCCGGTCGTATGAGGAGGAGAGAGACACACCCTCCCATCGCGCAACGCCTCGCAAGATACTGAGCGGTGTGGGAGAGATTTCAGTGTTGCAGAGGATCTCTAAATGACTCGCTGGTGTGTACAAAACCGCGGGAGAGAAATTTGCGCGAAAAATAGCCGATAAAGGATAAAAATATTTCTATCTATCTATCTATCTATTGCCGGACGCCTTACTCCCCTTACGAGGGTGGCCATACACAGAATGCCCCCAAGCGGACCTATTCCCTGTGAGAGGGACAACCCGAGCCAGTTTAGTAAAGGACTTACAGGATTGACCACTCAATTTAGGATCCGTCCGACTCCGAGGCTCTCTGTGTATCTTGTTAGCACTATTTTTCTACAGTGGTGTTCGGCTAATCCATCCACTAACCTGCCTTACCCTTAGGTAAGCAGTACGGATTTGTATCAGGTTTACTCCCCTAGACAGGTTGCCAACCAAGGCTGACGAGTCCCATCCACCCGGATTTGTATAAGGTTGTCTCCCCTAGATGAGTTGCCGACCAAGGCTAACGAGTCCCATCCACCCAAAATATTAAGAGGAAAAATAGGTGATAATTGAGGAAAGGGAAGAGGGGGCAAAAAGGTGGGGAAGGAGGGGAAGTTGGGGGGTTTGAGAAACATATAGATTAGTGATAGGAAGTACTAGAGGGGAATGATCTCATCTAATAACATGTTCCTTTGTTTTGAGAGCCCCTGGGGAATTTTTGTGTGTTTTTTCATGGTCTTGCTTCGTGAGGCCTATCGCATTTGCTATAGGCCTACACATAATTCCGTGAGTTCTATCACACTTCTTGGGTTAATAAGGGTTTCTGTGAAAGCTAATAAGTGGTACTTTGTTTGTGGTTCTATTTTTTAGTTCTTGGATATTTGCAAACAAGAGTGGGGGAGAGGTTACTTGTTCAACTTTGCTTACCTAGTCATCTTCGGGATGCATTAAGTGTCGCTAATAGAGCACATCCCTGTGCCACGCTTGAAAGGACAGGAGACACTCGAGGTGTGCCATCTGATCTTCCAGTACTCTCATCCTGTTCATCTTCTGCCATGCCGCTCCTGTTTTTCGCACTCCTGCAAGTCCCTCTAATATGTAAATCTGGGCATTTGATATCATAGCAGGCCCTATTTTCCAGTGAGGCCTGGCAGAGGGGTGGATGGTGGTATTTGCAGTTACTACCAAACCTGCACTTTCCATATGACTAGAATGTTGCAAATATTTGGGTGAACAAATCCACATACTTTTCCATTCAATTCACCTCTTGGTCCAATGAAGTAATTTCCTATTAGATCAGTGGTTCTCAACTCGTTTCAGGCCACGGACCACCAGCCCAATAACAAAAATATTGTGGACCATTTAATTTTTAAGTAATGACGAATAAAGCATAAACAACAAACCTTTGATAGCATGTGTCGACAGATTTGGATAAGTACCAATCATACTGGCCCAATCATTTTCCATGGTCGACCGCTGGTAGGCGGTCAAATCATTTTTCAGACCCAAGAATTCCTCCTGAAGATCCTCTGGAACACTATGAACATTTGTTGCGAATGGATTCCTGATGAAAGATAACCCATCCCTTCTAATGTTCACCTCCGGAAAGTAGGCCCATCGCTGAAATTCATCCTGCAGCTTTCGTAAATTCTCGAAAATTTGTATCTGAATGGCTTCCTTTTCCCTGAGCATGGCATTCACTCATGGAAATTGAACCAAATTGTTACCTTCGACTCGTTCGATCCAGAGTTCTAATTTCTCAGGAAAAGCCTTGATGATGCCTTGGTGAGAGAACAGATTTGCACCTTTCCCTTGCAGCTGAATATTCAGTTTGTTCAAGATTCCAAAAATGTCAACTGAGGTATGCAAGTTCTAATTCTGACTGTGTTAGCATATTTTTAATATCCCTTTTCCCTTGAGACTGGAGAAATAATCCAATTCTTCTCTCAGTTAACAAATTCTGTTGACTATGTTCCCTGCTGACAACCAGCGTACAGAAGTGTAGAACAGCAACACCTCAAAGTCGGAACCTATGTCCTGGCATAATTTTCTGAACAGCCTGGTGTTCACTGCTGACGATTGATGAAATTAACAACCTTCACCAATCCTTTGAAAATGGTGTTCAGGTGATCAGGCAATGTTTGTTATGCCAATGTCTCTCTACAGTTACATCCTGAAGATTGCCAATATATTTCTTAAATAGGAAAAATACAATAAAATTAATGGTCAATGAGGTAAAACTGTACTAAAAATCCAGATGGCGCTGGGGGTCTTATTCAAATGACTATCGTGTGTGATGCACCATTGAGGTGTTTTGAGGGTTTTCGTGATTTAAGAGGTTTAATACAGTTCGCAAATATCTATGTCACATAGTTGTGTAGTGTATTTTTACTAGATTCATAATAATATGATGGTTATATACTCGTTAATGCAGTGAATATATAATTATTAACATAATTTGATACATAAATATCAGCTTCCTGAACAAGAAATTTAGTTTCATCTAATGTGGTGTAATAGGCTGGGCGAAATTTTAATACTCATTGAAGTATTGTATTTACTTCCTTTTTAGTAACTAACAAATACGTGTTTCAGTAGAAATTGGCTGAACATACGGTATTATATTCTGTAGCTGTAGAATTTGGCAGGTTGAATGTCTGCGCCTGCGCACTATAGTTTCTTTCCTACAAAACAATCTATCGTGCGCTTTAACACCTTACGAGCGGCCTATGCGGTTTATTTATGTGTACCGCCCAGCGGGGTGTTTTTAGCCAAAATAGGGCTGTTTACGTGATCATTTTCATGCCTAAATAAGACCCAGAACGTAAAACAAGTATCTATCCCTGAAAGGGCATAAACAGAGCTTTCGAATGACACCATAACGATCCTTGTATGATGGATAGTTTTCTTGCAATAACCGTGCAACGCGAGTGCAAAAAGCAGGTAATTCGGTACTTTCGGTACATAATTGAGTATGTAGCGAGTGAGAGAGGGAGGAGGGAGCTGAGATTTGTGTCAGTAGGTTCGCCGCGGTGGTCTGGAGCAGTCATACGCTCGCTAGTCTCCTGCCACCACTTGTCTCTCTCTCTCAGCCACATTACGTGCTGAAATTGCCACTCGAGTTATGTCGAGCGCCGCCACATAGTCCAGCTTTATTTAACTCGACTTAAGTGGTGGGCCGCTTTTTAAGGGTTAAAGTTACCAATTTATAATCCACTATCAAATTGGGCAGCTAAATATGGTACCGGCTATATTTCTTATTAGACCAGTGACAGGAAATCAACCAATGTGAATCAGAATGTCATAGAACACAGAGGCAGCAAATTACATACGTGGAGATGCAGGAAATTCGGAAAAAAAAGATGATGAATTTTTTTTTTACAACACTGCCTTTTCCACGGGCGACTGTTTAGGTCGTCAGCTGTGACCGCGGCGGGATATACGTACACAGTGTTGCCAAGGTCTTCTTTTGTTCGCACCATTGGGCTAGTAATTAGGATTCGTTCAGAAGAGTAGATTTGCGAGTTTTCATTTCAAACAATATTATATTCTTGATATACAGTGTGATGGGGTGGATAGCCTCTGAAGTATTATCCTAACTAACTAACATTGAGGAAAGCGGAATTGGGCTGGTTCTATATACTATTAACCCGGGAACTGCTGGGAGACTCTTAAGAGTTCCCCCGGCGGACTGCGGGAAGACTCTTAAGAGTAAGGGGAAAAAAAAAATCCATTTAAAACGCCCCCCCCCCAAAAAAAAAATTGTTTTTGTTTTATTTTTTTATTTTTTTATTTTTGTTTTAACCCTGGGCCATGCCAAATATCACTCCTCCACCTCCCCTCCTTCCCCACTTTCCTCCCCTCCTTCAGTTATCACCTATTTTCCCTGTTATTCCCTTATTCTGTAGTCTATTTTCGTGCTAACATTAGCGAGTTGGTAGCAGGGCGTTGTCATCACTGTTACCAAGCGAGTGGAAGAGAGAGAGAGAGAGAGTATCGATCGACAGTCTCTCTCCAGACTTGGGAAAGAGTGGTGGGGAGGGAGGTTGCCTCAGCCACACATTATGTAACTCCCGGCCTGTATCGCCGATTTTGACCATCCAAACGCTGTTTCCACTTGTTTTATTGTTGTAACAGGTTAATACCTTTATAATCAACCTATAATAGGCGCATATGGATAAGTATTAATGCTATTTATGGTAAAATAACGATGTTAGTGATGGGAACAGCTCAAATACGTGCGCACAGGAGTGTGGTGTCTCATACCCCCCATGCGCACTTCTTAGGTTAAAGTTGTAGAGGTGTCGAGTGTTGAGTAGCCTATAGCTAGGCTACATTTCATACAAACGTTCATCATGGCTTTCTGTTGGTTGTACTATACATGTGTGGTAGCCTATGTGGTGGTGACTGAATAGCCTAATTAAGTTATTGTTTGTGAGGGGGGATTGGGACATTGATGTAGATTTGATGAGTGCATGATTGTGATAATAATGTATGTGGTATTTCATTAATATTTAAATAATGTGACACATACGTAGGCCACTATAGGCTACTCATACAGTAGGCTATATGGGACTAGGCCTAGTTATATATATTATTTTAGGAACTCATAGTATCATGCATGCATGGCTGTTAAAGATAAACATATCAGAAAATGTGTGTGATAGGATTAAAATAGCTGAAATTGTCTGTTGTGCGGTACTAAGTGATTGGGCTACTTTTGGGCGAGTTTGGAGATGTGATATGCGCTGGCAACCTTGGAATACACACACACACACACACGCACGCACGACACAATCTATAACTGAACATTTTACCTTTATTAAGGCTATAATCCACATTATATTAAGATTTCCATCTGTGAGAAACAAATATCTACCACCATTACTGCTAATGTGCACATAGATGCACAACTAATGTCAAATTTAACAAAGTAAGTTAAGTGGGGAAGAGATGTTTACTGTCCGAGAAGTTTCGTTTAATGACTATTATGGGTAGCGAACACTGGCATCAATTTATTATGCGCTTGCCAGATCTGAAACTAGTTTATAAATGTATAATCTAATATCCAGTAAAGTGGCTAATGACGATTATTTTTTAAGTTCATCTTGAGTTTTTATACATATAATTTTAATTTTAGGACATGGATACCTATCTATTAAAATATTAACAGGACTACTTTTCGAATGACTGCCATGTGTTTTTGTGGGCCTAATCAAATATGTTTTATTAACCCGTACAGCCCCAGCGACGCGCCTGACGCGTCGGCGATGTATGTAACGCACAGCCCCAGAGACGCGCCTGGCGCGTCACCCTAATTGCGCCGACCGTAACCTCAGGTGTAGCCACTCAAGAGGGCTCAGATTTGTATGGGAACTGTGTACGTATCCCACGCAACCGTGCCGATGGTTGAAAACTCTCAAAGTCCACGTGCGTGCGCGCGAGCGCGCAATAACCTGTTTTTTTGGGATAATTGCCTTCAATTTTTACTCTTGTAAAATCCGTTTTCGGGGGCTCTGTAGGACCATTTTTTAAGCTTTTTGAGCGGTTTTTCGTGGTTTTTCCTTCATTCCTAACCCATTCGCTATTGTTTCTGGAATAAAGCCATTTTTTGAAAACCGGCCGGGTTCTATCTATCTATCTATTGCCTGACGCCGTGATCCCCGAAGGGGTGGCCACGAACGAACCGCCCCCATGCACCTCTGTCCCCAGTCAGTCGACGCCCCTCCCCCCAACCAGCACCACCTTCGTTCATGTACTGCCTCACTCCATCCTTCCACCTCATATTCGGTCTACCTCTCCCCCTCTGTCCCTCCACCTCGCTCTCATACACCCTCTTAGTCATTCTCTCGCTTTCCATACGTTCCATATGCCCGAACCATCTCAAGTTGTTCCTTTTCACACTTTCCAGCACATCTACCTCCACACCACACCTCCTTCTTACTTCCTCATTAGTCTGTCTATCCCTCCATGTAACTCCGCACGCACTCCTTAAGTAATTCATTTCCACTGCTCTCACTCTTGGTCTGAGTCTCTCAACCAACGTCCATGCTTCGCTTCGTAAGTCAGTGTCGGGATTACCACACTGTCATGCAAGGACTTCTTCACTTCCATACTGACCACCCTATTTTTTGTTACTGCTTTTAGCGTTCCTACAACCCTCTTCCCCTGTTGTACCCTCTCCCGCACCTCTTCATCCATAGTCCCATCTTTACTCAACACACTGCCCAGATACTTAAAAGAGTTGACGATCTCCATAGCCTGACCGTTCAGCTTCACCTCACACTCTGTGACTTCACCCCTTTCGAAGACCATAACCTTGCTCTTCCCGTATTTACCTTCAAATTCCGTTTTTTCGCACACTGTTCCAAACTCATTACCAGACCCTGCAACTCCATTCATTATCACTCATCAGAACTGTATCATCCGCAAACAGCAGTATAGGTAGCTTCCACTCAATTCCCTCCCTTTTCAGCGATACACCAACATCCACTGCTCTTGATAGTATTTCTTTCATAACTCCATCCATATATACAGTAAACAACCACGGGGACATCACACACCCCTGTTTCAAACCAACATTCAGGTCAAAGAACTCGCTCTGCTCACTCTCCACACGTACTGCCGCCTTTGCACCCTCATACATGCTCTTCACTGCTTTCAGCAACTTGCCCTCTACTCCGTATATTCTAAGTACTTTCCACAAACCTTCTCTATCCACTCTGTCATAGGCCTTCTCCAAGTCCATAAAGGCAACATACACCTTTTGTTTCTTCTCCAGATACTTCTCCACAACACAATTCAGGGTAAAAATCTGATCTACACATCCTCTTCCCTTCCTAAAACCTCCCTGCTCGGCGCCTATCCATTTCTCCGTTCTCACTCTCACTCTCTCAATCACTACCCTACTGTATACCTTCCCTACTACGCTTAGAAGACATATTCCTCGGTGGTTACCACACACTCCTCTTTCCCCTTTGCCCTTATATAGGGGGACTATTATGCCAGTCTTCCAGTCATCGGGTGCACTCCCCGTCTCCCATGCTAGTTTGCACATTTTCCATACCCATTCTATCACTATCTCACCACCATACCTCAACATTTCCCCACACACTCCATCTGTTCCTGGTGCTTTCCCCAACTTCACTCTTTTCATGGCTTCCCACACTTCTGACCTCCTGATCCCCACCTCCTCCTCCACTACTTCTCTTCTTCTCCCTCCCATACCATATCCAGCTATGTTTGCTGGCTCTTCATTCCTTTCATTTAGCAACTCACTGAAGTACTCCCTCCATCTTTCGACTCTCTCTTGCTTCTCGGCTAGCATTCTCCCATCTTATCTTTCACACCCTTACTGTTTCCCTTGCTACCTTCCCTAACTTTCTTGACTTCTTTCCAGAACAGTTTCTTACTCTCCCTCCATTTTACACTCAGATTCCTTCCAAATTCCTCATCTACTCTTCTCTTACTTTCCTTCACTACTCTCTTCACCACCCTCTTACTCTCCACGTACCTCGCTCGTTTCTGTCTCTCGGAATCTTCATTCCCTCTGCTACCCAACCACTCTCTATATGCTTTCTTCTTTTCTTCCACAGCTATTCGTACCTCTTCTGTCCACCATGCTGTACCTTTCACTCCCCTCCCTCTTCTCCTCACTCCACACACCTCCTCACATGCTGCACAGATCATCCTTAAACACCTTGCTCTCCTCCACTTCCTCCATAACTTCCAGGTCGAACCCACCTAGTCGTCTTTCCACTGCTCTCCTGTACTCCTCCCTGATTTCCTCCTCCTGCAACCTCTCCACCCTCCTCACCATTCCACCCTCCTCTCGCCTCCCTCCCGCTCTCCTCACCCACTTCTTTTGTATCCTAACCTTAGCTACCACTACATAATGATCAGACAGACCCCCTCCAATACCCCTATACACCCTAGCATCCATCACAGATTTCTTCATTCGTTCATCCACACATACATAATCAATCAATGACTTTCGTTCCACCACTGTCTTATCCTTCATCGTCAACATCCGTTTCCACGTGTACCTGTGGATCATTCTGTGTCGGAAGAAGGTGTTGGCTATCCACAGCCTCCTCCCCACACATACGTCCACAAGTGCACTACCATTCCCATTCACCTCTGATGGTACCCCCCACCCTCCCACCACTGGTGGGAGGTGGGAGGTGAACCGGCCGGGTTCTGGTGCGCAAACATTACAAAACTAGCCGGGGCTCCACGGGTTAATCATAAATACTTTTTATATTGGACAATGTACTGAATAGAATGTTAGAGTAATATGTCTGTAACATTCATGACTATAGAAATCCAGTGATATTTTGATGACTGCGATTTAAAAATTTGAATTCACTCGATGGCAACAGATTTGGGTTCGGTGCGAACCTAAGGCGGGAAAAATAGCAGACAATTTTGTTATTTTCCCCCATTATTTATTTTGATAACAAATTTCGTACTGCATTTTCAATAAATTTAATTATATATGCACCAATCTTCAGTTTATTACCAAATAGTGAGGCATCTATGTAGAGAAATTGTGCATTTCATGATAAAAGTAAAATACTTGGCACACATATTCAAATAGTCAATATAATCAAAATTAGATATTGGGCCATCATAGATTTACTCTATATTGGCTTTGGCAGCCCCCTTTCAATTACTTTCCATAAGAGTTCTTAAGCACTGATTTTTGCCCCAAACTGTATACCATGGTAGATAATTATGTCAAACTAGTCTCAAATGACTCGTTTGGACATGGGTAACAACATATATTCAGACAATGTTTGGCTAATTGTAATGCCCTCGAAAATGTCCCGCACCCACAATAATACTAACCCGAGTTGACGTCAGGTATAGCGTAAAATAGTCGTAGATGGTAAGTCCAATAAACTCATCTCGAGAGACTATCACCGTGGTTCTTAAAAATCGGACTAAGGTTGCTATACTTTTGTACGTCCGTGGTAGTACAGTGGGTTAGCGCGCGGGCCTGGTGTTGATGGTGGTGAGTCACTAACCAGGGTTCGAACCCCACCCAAGGCATCTCAAAACCTGTGGGTTTTTAGGGGGGTTAAATTCCCTTCAGAGGTTCGTACCCCGCGCCAGGTACCAGGAAAGGTTGATCCTAAAGGTAGCCTGGGGATAATTCCCATTCCTATTTAACCCTGGTAAAACCTAGCATTTCATTGGTGGCAGCGGTGGGATGTGACCAGGTAGCTACGTGGAGCACCCGTCACGCGAACCCTAAAAACCATATTGAGATAGCTAAGGCAAAAAGGCTATGATACCCTACGACCTTACGAGGCTAGGGACTAGCCTAACTAAAAAGGAATGTGGTGTAATGCCCTCGAAAATGTCCCGCACCCACAATAATACTAACCCGAGTTGATGTCGGGTATAGCGTAAAATAGTCGTAGATGGTAAGTCCAATAAACTCATCTCGAGAGACTATCACCGTGGTTCTTAAAAATCGGACTAAGGTTGCTATACATTTGTACGTCCGTGGTAGTACAGTGGGTTAGCGCGCGGGCCTGGTGGTGATGGTGGTGAGTCACTAACCAGGGTTCGAACCCCACCCAAGGCATCTCAAAACCTGTGGGTTTATAGGGGGGTTAAATTCCCTTCAGAGGTTCGTACCCCGCGCCAAGTACCAGGAAAGGTTGATCCTAAAGGTAGCCTGGGGATAATTCCCATTCCTATTTAACCCTGGTAAAACCTAGCATTTCATTTCTCTAAACAGTAGGGTTTGCTGGATGTGGTGGAGACTGGGTTGCTAACTCTGCCACATTTATCTGGAAATATGGCAAAATAGAAGTTAGTTACTGGCGAGGCGGCTAGCCTCGCACCGACGACCATTGGGTGCAGGGTTGTGAATGGGTTGTAAGAGAATAGATGGCATGCAAGGGGCTAGTAAAGTTCTAATGTTGTTCTGGCCTACTAAGTGAAGGTAGGCTGGATAGGAGTATATATATAAAAGGTTGGAGAGCATTAGCAACAGACAATTCAAGGATCTTCAAGAGGTATGAGAGAGAGGCTAGGTCGGACAAGAGTAGAGAAGTGCGGGGTCTTATAATGAGAGGGGAGGAGTGCAGGGGGGCTATAGGGGAATTTGACCCTAAGGTCTCTGGGCGTGGGGGTGGCATTAGGCTGCAGTTGATATGGAAGTTTGAAAAGGCAGTAGAATACGTTAGCCAAATGCTACCGGGGAATGCAACTATGGGGTGGTATATGAGTCTGGAAAAGATAGAGTTATGTGATCAGTCCGAGGGGTTATGGATACTATTAGTTGGCCCTGGGAACTGCGTTTTCTATTAAATATAAATATACCAACAACAGCGGCAGTTCGTAGGGGTACTTAGTTATTGTTTCGGGGTACTTATGACAGATACTGGTAACCAGGTTATCTTATACAATCTCTGGTTGGGGTAAGAGGTGTATGACACGAAGTAAATTGGCGTAGTGTGAACTGTGGATACGAAGGAGGCAAGGGGAAGACGTATGACAATTGTGGAAAAGTAAATGGAAAAAGGTGAACACAATGGCGGATAAAAATACTTAACCTAAGGATTGAATACATAGATTTATGGGGCGATGGGTCTTCAGAAGCTTAGTCTGGCAAGACAAGATGTTAGGGAATGTTAATATTAATACTTAAACTAAGGATTGCATACATTGATGAACGATGACATTATAGTCGTCGTCCTAATAAGGTGATGAAACCTGGTTCATCTGTACTTGGCACAATACGACACAAGGACAGTGCCGCTATGTCGTATCAATACTGGTGGCAGTTAATATTAGAGACACTTAGTTACTAGAGGAACAATGCAAGGGGGCGACTGAGCATGGGTTACATATATCTATACTCGTCATGGGAAATGATATACAAGGTCTAGGGACAGGCGTGGGTGTTTTAACTTCTAAGATATATAACATCTACTTCTCGGATGTAAGAACATACATAGATATAATTATGGCTGTCTGATGTGTTGGCATTGGCTCAACATAGGGACAGGGCATGGTTGTTTTTAATATGAATGTATATTCGTGTTCATCATCTTTGTAGTTAGGAGTGTAGGACACGAGGGGTAGTGTACGTGAGGTGTGGAAAATGGTCAGTTTAGAAAAGGTAGATAGGTGCGGCCTGGAGCTGCTTAGCCCTGCGGGCTTGGGCCTGTCTGAAATGGCTGGCTCGGTCAGCTGGTCCTTTCGTTCTGTGGACCTTTCTTTTGGGTGTTTCTGTGTGGTGTTCGTTCGTGGCTTCTGTGGTGGGCTTCTCGTTCTGGGGCATTTTACTTCCCTCTCCTTCATTATAGGCTCGTCCTCGAGCCTCAAGGGTGAAGTAAAAAGAAGCATAGTCAGAAAAGTGTAGGTTAACAAGAAAAGTAGTATGACTAAGGGAAAAAATATAATATATATAGTATATGGAAAACATGTAAATTTAAGAAAGAACAGATAATTAAGAACACAGGAAATTAAGAAGAGGTAAAGTGTTTAACAATGTATAAAGCAAATTTAAAAGATAGTCAGAAAAGTGTAGGTTAACAAGAACAGTAGTATGACTAAGGGAAAAAAATAATATATACAGTATATGGAAGACATGTAAATTTATAGAATCATGCCCAATCGCTTAGGAATTGAAAACAATCAAAAAAATTTAGTACAATAATATCCTCATCATCATCAGGGGAGGGGGGGGTTATTTAGGGTCGCCGTTAGTCTGGGTGACGGTCTGGTAATAGGGGGTGGTGGTGGTTGTGGCTTTGACCTTGGGGTTTCACTTTCACTTTGGAAGGGCGGGGTGGATATACCATTAGTTCTGTCGTTAGGAATGTGGGTCTGGGGGCGACCTGGCCCGGGGCCAGTTTTGGAGGGGGGTCTAAGTGGTTTCGGTCGGGGGTAGTGATAGGGGGGTTTTAAAGATGAAATGGGCAGGTCGAGTCGGGGTTGTTGTTGCGGAAGAGGTTGGTGCTGGGGAGGGGTTGAATTGTGTAGAGAGTTGTGGTCGTGAGTGGGGTTTGGGGAAGGGTGAGTAAGGCTGAAGGTTGAGAGTTTACTATGATCGGGTGGTTTGGAGGTTTGGGGTGTAGGGATTTGATAGGGAGATGGTGGGGGGGGGTCTGGGCAGGCAGGGTTGTGGTTTGAGAGGGGTTGAATTTGGACTGATTTTATTTTCGGGAGAGACATGGATGGGATTTCGAGGAGTGGTTGAGAGGTTGATTATGTTGTTTGGGGCGAGAGAAAGAGTATTTTGGGGTTTAGCCAAGGTGGAAAAAGTTTTGTGGTTGGATTGGGATGGGAGTGGTATTTTGTCGAGCGGGATCTTTGGGGGTGGAATTTGGGGCGGGTGGGGTAACGGTGAAGAGGGGGGTAAGGTAGGAGGGAAAAATGAGGTAGGGGTTATGTACGGGGGTGATTGTTCGTTCGGAATGTGGTCGTGAGAGGTTAGGCTGGCAGGGTGGGAATTGGTGGAGGTTGAAAGTTTAGCTGGGCTCATGATGGTGGGGGACCGACTGGTGAGCAGGTGTTCGGTACGCATGAGGGGGGGGAAATCACTTTGGTGGGGGTCACGCGTGAGGGGGGGATTAACGGCGCGTGTGGGAGGATCAGAGTGGTGGGGTGTGTCGGTGGCAGTGACGGTTTGTTTGGAGGTTATCTGGGGTTGGTGGGTTTGTCTGTTATGAGGGGGTGAGTCAAGTGTGGGGTTTTGAAGTTTATTAGGGGTGTGAATTGTGGGGGGGGGAAGGGAGCTACTGACGGAAAACTGTCACAAGGGAAATTTTGTTGGTGGGGGAATAGCTGAGCATTTCTGGGGGAAGGGGGGGAACATGGTTGGGTCCCTAGGTCGTCACGCGTGAGGGGAGGATTAACGGCGCGTGTGGGAGGGTCAGGGTGGCGAGAGGTGAGCGAGTTAGGAAACGGGATTTGTTGGGGGGACTGCGGCGGGTTGGTGGGGGAAGAGTTAGGTGTAGAACAGGGGTTATTGGTAGAGGACTGATGTATTGATATGGGGTTGTTTACAGGACGAATTTGGGGAATTTTCTTGATGTCAGTCTCGGTCTGGTTAAAGGTTATGTGGGACTGGGGAGGATTAGTTGGGGCAGAGTTAGGCATAGGACATGGGTTATTGAGGGAGGAGTTATGTACTGATTTGGGGTTGTTAACAGGACGAGTTTGGGGAATTTTCTTGGTGGCAGTCTCGGTCTGGTTAGAGGTTATCTGGGACTGGTGAGTTTGTTTGACATGAGAGGGCGAGTCAAGTGTGGGGTTTCGAAGTTTTCTAGGGGTGTGGATTGTGTGGGGGTGGAAGGGAGCTACTGACTGAAAACTGTCACAAGCTACCGACGGAAAACTGTCACAAGGGAAATTTTGTTGGTGGGGGAATAGCTGAACATTTCTGGGGTCATGGGGAAAATATGTTGTGGTAGGCCTACATAGGTAGGCATAGCTAGAATACGGGGCTTGTTGGGGGGGGGCTGCGGAGGGATGGTGGGGGAAGAGTTAGGTGTAGAACAGGGGTTATTGGTAGAGGACTGATGTATTGATTTGGGGTTGTTAACAGGACGAATTTTGGGAATCTTCTTGGTGGCAGTCACGGTCTGGTTAGAGGTTATCTGGGGTTGGTGGGTTTGTTTTCTGGGGTCATGGGGAAAATATGTTGTGGTAGGCCTACATAGGTAGGCATAGCTAGAATACGGGGCTTGTTGGGGGGGCTGCGGAGGGTTGGTGGGGGAAGAGTTAGGTGTAGAACAGGGGTTATTGGTAGAGGACTGATGTATTGATTTGGGGTTGTTAACAGGACGAATTTTGGGAATCTTCTTGGTGGCAGTCACGGTCTGGTTAGAGGTTATCTGGGGTTGGTGGGTTTGTTTGACATGCATAGAAAAAGGATGGGGTTTATGGGGTAACACAATTGATGGAAGATGATCGTTGGTGGATGGCTGGGCAGGGGAAAATTTAGGGATGGTCAGAGAGGATAGAGGCAAGGAAGAGTGCACTGGGGTTGGACTTTCACCGGAAGTCATTTTGGAAGGGTGCACGGAGTCTTGGATAGGGGCTGAAGGGTTGGATAGGGGATTCATCGAACTGAGTAGGCATTCTTCTCTGATGGAGAGCATATGTTCTTCGAATAAGCCATACGGGTCGAGATGGGCGGTGATGTGGGGTGGGAGGATGTTTAACAATGCGGTGAATAAGAGTTCATTTTGTTGGTCGTAATCTTCATAGCTATACGTGGTCCTCACGTATCTGTAGAGTTGTATGAGCGTCACATTTATATCCCCTTCATACTTGATCTCGTCGACTTTTATTATTTTGGGGGCGACGGGGGAACCCAAAAGTGGATCTAAGGTCCGGATCACGAAGGATCGAAACTGGTTCCAGGTAAACTCTGGCGTACACTGTGTCACAGTTTGGCGAATAAATTCTTTAAAGGTAGGCCGATCAACAAGTTGGGAAACGGCTTCTCCCAACTGTATAATATGCGAAATTGCAACGGCGATTTTTTCGCGGTCATTATGAAGTACCACATCGTACACTGGCTTTATTATGTCTAAGTAAGTGGTGATATCATACGTGTTTACATCATACTTGGGAATGTGTGCGAGTGGCTGAAAATTTTGCGATGTTGCCATGCATCTACTGTTCCAAACTTGCAGTGTAATGCAACCTTTTATCCGAATCAAGAACCACCGCTGCCGCCAATGTTATGCCCTGTTTTTCTACAGGTTTAACTTGGGTAATGTGAGTTCTAATTGACTGGGTATATAAGGCTGCATGCACAATACAAGATATGAGGAAGAGAACACAAAGAAACACATGGTAGCAAGTTACACGATCACGTTTATTTATATACCACTGCAGAATACTCGTGTAAGACAATATAATAGAATCGAACAACACTAGCATAAGTGGATCTGGATGGAGCCTAGTCTCCCACTTCCAACGTTCAGGTATTAATCTTCTGATCACTGGCTTTAATTTAACAGGTTTATATACCGAAGACCATCAATGTTACTTATAGAATCATATTCACTGTTAGATTTCTTACTGGTAGCTCTGGTGCACAAGTCGTAGTTCACAGACTAGATTAGACACGCGTATTTTAGAGCATGGGAATTCTAGTAACCTCAGGGGGTACTGATCTAAGTTTTATATTCTTGTCTCAGAAATACATAGAACGCAAATCAGTGGGCGAACATTCAGATATCACTAGGGTTTCCTTCTAGGTAATAATATCTGGATATATGGTTGATTACGAGAGTTAGTATCGCCTGTTAATTATTGAACACTGATACGCTTAGCACTTCCTAATTGAATGGTTATATGAATTATACTGGAGCAAAGAGATAGCCACTTCGTAGAAATATTAATTAGTGAATCTCTAAACAGCACAGTAATATGTAGTACTGCTAAAGGGAATCTTGGGTAGTATCTGATGGGTCTGGTCCTGGTTATCTTGCGTCCATGATGTTGGGGGCTAACGACTGGTTCCGCGGCCGTCCAGGGGGTCCATATGTGTGAAGTTCTCAAATACGTGGGCAGGTCCTTCTATCCAAATCTGCCACGGAGTCTGCCGGCTCTGGAATCTCACTCCGGAACAACACAAGGGCAGAGCTAGAAGTTAACTGCAGGGTAGTGACCCCTGGTTGGTGTCTAACTTTCAACTGACTTGACTGGGGGCAGGAGCTAGATTTATAGGCTCGGTTCTGGACCCTGTAGACAGTAGGGATCTCGAGTCTTATGGACTTATTTGAGCTCTCAATAGATATGGGGACTAGGTAAGATGGTATTTACTGTTGTGGCACATGGCTATAGGAAGCCTTTATATTTTCATATAACTGAGCCTTAGTAAGAGGTACTATTTTGGCTATACTGGAAGTATTTAGGGGAGAGAGACTGGATCTACTTTGCGAGGAGGATGGGGACAGCTGTGATAGGAGCGTCTCTCTTAGATTGTTCAATCTTCATTCTATGGTATAGCTGAGGTGCTAATTTAGTGATCAGAGCATGCAAGAAAGGTAAATGGTTTATTGTGAGTTAATAGAGGTTAGTAAAGGTGTTAGTCATGCATGGTTAGTTCATTGATAGGAAGAATTCCTGTGCTACCTGGCAATGACTCGGAAGTCAAAACAGGGGCCAGGTATACCTCCGCGGGGGTGGGGGTCTCCCTCCTCGGGTGGGCAAAAAGGGGGAGCTGGGCGCCCTCTCTCTGTGATAGTCGTCCGGCGGCTGTGGCTAGGGGCTTGCCATATCACCAGTGTTCGTAATAACCCTCTGTGTATGAGACAGATGTGGGTGTCCTTAATACCAAAACCGAAAGTGCCTTAGCTAGCTGGTTTTACTCGGCTGGTTGTTAATTGTAGGGTTTGCTGGATGTGGTGGAGACTGGGTTGCTAACTCTGCCACATTTATCTGGAAGTATGGCAATAGAAGTTAGTTACTGGCAAGGCGGCTAGCCTCGCACCGACGACCATTGGGTGCAGGGTTGTGAATTGGTTGTAAGAGAATAGATGGCAGGCAAGGGGCTAGTAAAGTTCTAATGTTGTTCTGGCCTACTAAGTGAAGGTAGGCTGGATAGGAGTATATATATAAAAGGTTGGAGAGCATTAGCAACGGACAATTCAAGGATCTTCAAGAGGTATGAGAGAGAGGCTAGGTCGGACAAGAGTAGAGAAGTGCGGGGTCTTATAATGAGAGGGGAGGAGTGCAGGGGGGCTATAGGGGAATTTGACCCTAAGGTCTCTGGGCGTGGGGGTGGCATTAGGCTGCAGTTGATATGGAAGTTGAAAAGGCAGTAGAATACGTTAGCCAAATGCTACCGGTGAATGCAACTATGGGGTGGTATATGAGTCTGGAAAAGATAGAGTTATGTGATCAGTCCGAGGGGTTATGGATACTATTAGTTGGCCCTGGGAACTGCGTTTGCTATTAAATATAAATATACCAACAACAGCGGAAGTTCGTAGGGGTACTTAGTTATTGTTTCGGGGTACTTATGACAGATACTGGTAACCAGGTTATCTTATACAATCTCTGGTTGGGGTAAGAGGTGTATGACACGAAGTAAATTGGCGTAGTGTGGACTGTGGATACGAAGGAGGCAAGGGGAAGACGTATGACAATTGTGGAAAAGTAAATGGAAAAAGGTGAACACAATGGCGGATAAAAATACTTAACCTAAGGATTGAATACATAGATTTATGGGGCGATGGGTCTTCAGAAGCTTAGTCTGGCAAGACAAGATGTTAGGGAATGTTAATATTAATACTTAAACTAAGGATTGCATACATCGATGAACGATGACATTATAGTCGTCGTCCTAATAAGGTGATGAAACCTGGTTGATCTGTACTTGGCACAATACGACACAAGGACAGTGCCGCTATGTCGTATCAATACTGGTGGCAGTTAATATTAGAGACACTTAGTTACTAGAGGAACAATGCAAGGGGGCGACTGAGCACGGGTTACATATATCTATACTCGTCATGGGAAATGATATACAAGGTCTAGGGACAGACGTGGGTGTTTTAACTTCTAAGATATATAACATCTACTTCTCGGATGTAAGAACATACATAGATATAATTATGGCTGTCTGATGTGTTGGCATTGGCTCAACATAGGGACAGGGCATGGGTGTTTTTAATATGAATGTATATTCGTGTTGGTCGTGGGAATGGTAGTGCACTTGTGGACGTATGTGTGGGGAGGAGGCTGTGGATAGCCAACACCTTCTTCCGACACAGAATGATCCACAGGTACACGTGGAAACGGATGTTGACGATGAAGGATAAGACAGTGGTGGAACGAAAGTCATTGATTGATTATGTATGTGTGGATGAACGAATGAAGAAATCTGTGATGGATGCTAGGGTGTATAGGGGTATTGGAGGGGGTCTGTCTGATCATTATGTAGTGGTAGCTAAGGTTAGGATACAAAAGAAGTGGGTGAGGAGAGCGGGAGGGAGGCGAGAGGAGGGTGGAATGGTGAGGAGGGTGGAGAGGTTGCAGGAGGAGGAAATCAGGGAGGAGTACAGGAGAGCAGTGGAAAGACGACTAGGTGGGTTCGACCTGGAAGTTATGGAGGAAGTGGAGGAGATGAGCAAGGTGTTTAAGGATGAGATCTGTGCAGCATGTGAGGAGGTGTGTGGAGTGAGGAGAAGAGGGAGGGGAGTGAAAGGTACAGCATGGTGGACAGAAGAGGTAAGAATAGCTGTGGAAGAAAAGAAGAAAGCATATAGAGAGTGGTTGGGTAGTAGAGGGAATGAAGATTCCGAGAGACAGAAACGAGCGAGGTACGTGGAGAGTAAGAGGGTGGTGAAGAGAGTAGTGAAGGAAAGTAAGAGAAGAGTAGATGAGGAATTTGGAAGGAATCTGAGTGTAAAATGGAGGGAGAGTAAGAAACTGTTCTGGAAAGAAGTCAAGAAAGTTAGGGAAGGTAGCAAGGGAAACAGTAAGGGTGTGAAAGATAGAATGGGAGAATGCTAGCCGAGAAGCAAGAGAGAGTCGAAAGATGGAGGGAGTACTTCAGTGAGTTGCTAAATGAAAGGAATGAAGAGCCAGCAAACATAGCTGGATATGGTATGGGAGGGAGAAGAAGAGAAGTAGTGGAGGAGGAGGTGGGGATCAGGAGGTCAGAAGTGTGGGAAGCCATGAAAAGAGTGAAGTTGGGGAAAGCACCAGGAACAGATGGAGTGTGTGGGGAAATGTTGAGGTATGGTGGTGAGATAGTGATAGAATGGGTATGGAAAATGTGCAAACTAGCATGGGAGAAGGGGAGTGCACCCGATGACTGGAAGACTGGCATAATAGTCCCCCTATATAAGGGTAAAGGGGAAAGAGGAGTGTGTGGTAACCACCGAGGAATATGTCTTCTAAGCGTAGTAGGGAAGGTATACAGTAGGGTAGTGATTGAGAGTGAGAGTGAGAACGGAGAAATGGATAGGCGACGAGCAGGGAGTTTCAGGAAGGGAAGAGGATGTGTAGATCAGATTTTTACCCTGAATTGTGTTGTGGAGAAGTATCTGGAGAAGAAACAAAAGGTGTATATTGCCTTTATGGACTTGGAGAAGGCCTATGACAGAGTGGATAGAGAAGGTTTGTGGAAAGTACTTAGAATATACGGAGTAGAGGGCAAGTTGCTGAAAGCAGTGAAGAGCATGTATGAGGGTGCAAAGGCGGCAGTACGTGTGGAGAGTGAGCAGAGCGAGTTCTTTGACCTGAATGTTGGTTTTGAAACGGGTGTGTGATGTCCCCGTGGTTGTTTACTGTATATATGGATGGAGTTATGAAAGAAATACTATCAAGAGCAGTGGATGTTGGTGTATCGCTGAAAAGGGAGGGAATTGAGTGGAAGCTACCTATACTGCTGTTTGCGGATGATACAGTTCTGATGAGTGATAATGAATGGGAGTTGCAGGGTCTGGTAAATGAGTTTGGAACAGTGTGCGAAAAACGGAATTTGAAGGTAAATACGGGGAAGAGCAAGGTTATGGTCTTCGAAAGGGGTGAAGTCACAGAGTGTGAGGTGAAGCTGAACGGTCAGGCTATGGAGATCGTCAACTCTTTTAAGTATCTGGGCAGTGTGTTGAGTAAAGATGGGACTATGGATGAAGAGGTGCGGGAGAGGGTACAACAGGGGAAGAGGGTTGTAGGAACGCTAAAAGCAGTAACAAGAAATAGGGTGGTCAGTATGGAAGTGAAGAAGTCCTTGCATGACAGTGTGGTAATCCCGACACTGACTTACGGAAGCGAAGCATGGACGTTGGTTGAGAGACTCAGACCAAGAGTGAGAGCAGTGGAAATGAATTACTTAAGGAGTGCGTGCGGAGTTACATGGAGGGATAGACAGACTAATGAGGAAGTAAGAAGGAGGTGTGGTGTGGAGGTAGATGTGCTGGAAAGTGTGAAAAGGAACAACTTGAGATGGTTCGGCCATATGGAACGTATGGAAAGCGAGAGAATGACTAAGAGGGTGTACGAGAGCGAGGTGGAGGGACAGAGGGGGAGAGGTAGACCGAATATGAGGTGGAAGGATGGAGTGAGGAAGTACATGAACGAGGGCGGTGCTGGTTGGGGGGAGGGGCGTCGACTGACTGGGGACAGAGGTGCATGGGGGCGGTTCGTTCGTGGCCACCCCTTCGGGGATCACGGCGTCAGGCAATAGATAGATAGATAGATATTCGTGTTCATCATCTTTGTAGTTAGGAGTGTAGGACACGAGGGGTAGTGTACGTGAGGTGTGGAAAATGGTCAGTTTAGAAAAGGTAGATAGGTGCGGCCTGGAGCTGCTTAGCCCTGCGGGCTTGGGCCTGTCTGAAATGGCTGGCTCGGTCAGCTGGTCCTTTCGTTCTGTGGACCTTTCTTTTGGGTGTTTCTGTGTGGTGTTCGTTCGTGGCTTCTGTGGTGGGCTTCTCGTTCTGGGGCATTTTATTTACCTTAGCTGCCGGACTAAAATATAGTGAACGTCCTATGGACTCCCCAAAAAGTCACCATGGACCACCAGTTGAGAACCACTGTATTAGATAGTAGGCCTATCTGCATACTGGAATGGTAGGCCCTTGTAGGTGTATGAGTGTTGGAGTCTGATGAGAGTATGTGAGTCACAGAGTCACGAATACGGGAGGGGGAACCCGGTAAAGGGGTGGATTATAATAGGGGTGGTATTTGGTGATGTCATGGTGTGGTGTGGAGGGAGATTTGATGGAAGGATTAGTGTGGTGTATGTGGGCCGTGATGTTACGAGATGGTGTGGAGTGAGACTCGGTGGATAGATTTGTGTGGTGGGCCGGTGTCAGTGGGAACGGTGTGGACGGGTTTTGGTTGAGGGTGGGGTTAGGGAAATGAGTTGATGTGAGCTGTTGTTAGGGAAGCAATGTGGGTGTTTGTTCAGAGGGATGTGATGTGGGTTGTTGAGTGTGAGGCGATGTTGGTTAATAGGGAGTAGGCTTTGACTGGCATGCAGTTGTGGTCGGGGATGTTGGAGGGGAGCTTTCCCTGATGTTTTTCTTTTTTCTTTCTATGTGGATGAGGGAGACAAAAGGCAGAACTGCCTGTAAATAGTGCCTCCCTCAGTTGAACGAGTGACAGGGTCAAAATCAAGGAACGTTAGAGCCAAAATGCCTTGACACACAGAGTTTGAAGCAATTTAAGTCATAGGACGAGGGGAAGATGGACTCAGGGAGAGAGTTCCAGAGCTCAGCTGTTGAATAGAAGGTTTGAGAATATCGTTTCAGTCTTGGATTGGAGAGTTGCACAGAGTACGAATGGGATTGTGTTGCAAGACGGGTGCTACGTACTCTATGTAGAGGAGATGGTATACACTATACACTGAGAGAGCTCTGAGGAACATTGATATTGTAATAGCGGTAGAATAGCGAGAGTGATGCAACACTGCGGCGAAGAGAGAGAGATTGCAAAGAGTCGGTGAGTTAATGAGACGAAAGGCTTTCTTTCCTACTTTGTCAAGAAGTGCTGTGTGAGAGGATCCTCCCCATGCACACATGCAAACAATACTCAATACATGGATGCACTGTGCCCATGTACAGAGCAAGAAGCTGTGCAGGGGTAAAGAACCCCCGGAGGCGGTTGAGCACACCCAGCTTCTGGGAAGCTGTTTTAGCAAGGGTGGTAATATGGTCTTTCCAAGTGAGATCAGGAGAGAAAGAGATTCCTAGAATACTGAGAGAAGATGGATTGATTTGTGTAATGTGGAAGCATAAGGGATAGTCCTGTGGGAGTTCTTTATGGGTAGATAAATGGGGAAATTGGGTTTTGGAAGCATTGAAAGTAAACAGATTTTCTCTGCCCCAAATGGAAATGGTTGATAGGTCAGAATTTAACCCGGGAACGGCGCCGAGACGCTTAAGAGGTTTTACTGGGTGAAGGCGACGGGACTCTTAACCCTTAACGGACGGGGACATTTGTAACTTTTACTACCTGGCAGGCGGCCAGATTTACCCTAAACGACCATCATTCCATGCTCTTTTTCATGCATAAACAAGAGCCAGACTAGCGTAATACAATTATGTATCCGTGAAAGGGCGATAATAGAGCTTTCCAATGAGACTGAATCATCCTTGTACGACAATGGGTTCGCTTGCAAGCGAGTACAAAAATCCTAAAATACGGTAATTTCCTGAGATTTTACCCTGTCTAGCGAGGCGAGGGATGTGTATAGGTATGTGTTATACACGCCAGTAACCTCGCTAGCCTCGGGCCAAGTGGTCAGAGCCCGCCTGCGGTCCTCCCACCCCGTGGACTCTCAGAGCCGATAATGTGCTCAAAATCCCTTGTGACTTAAGTCGGGACCCGCTCTTTAGGCCTTAATTGGTTCTCTAACCTGACTTAAGTTGAGAGCCACTGCTTGAGGGTTAAGAGTCAAGGCCTAGAAAAAGCCTTTTAAAAGACGTGTACCCAGTGGCACTCAAAACAAAGGAATATGTGATTAACCCGAGAATGGCGCGCCATTGATTTTTAAAAGTGCGTGCCATGTGAGCATATTTTGCTTCATTCCCACCTAAAATCGTCATTATCCGATAAATATCGTTATTACTTATTCATATGCGCCTATTTTACGTTTAATATGAAGATTTTAACATGTAACAGCAATAAAACAACTGGGAATAGTATTTGGGGGGTGAAAAAGACGAATTATTGCCGACCTTCCAGTCATGAGGTGAGAGGCGCATGAGACCCTCTTCGAGGCCTGAAGGCAGATTGATCTCTCTCTCTTGCTGTCTTTCTCTTCCCACACTCTCTCTATGCGTCCCTGATGACCTTGAAACCGGGTGGGAGATATTGGTGCAGTAAATAAACTGATAAACAAGGGAATAAGAGGAAAAATGGGTGATGATTGAAGGGGTGGTGGGGGGGTTGACACATGTGGAGGAGGTATGGAGAAGTATTATCTCACTTAATCACATATTCCTTTGTTTTGAGTGATTTTGGGGTCTTTTAAAAGGCTTTTCTTAGGCCTTGGCTATTAAGTCCCGTCACCTTCGCCCAGTAAAACCTCTTAAGAATCTCCTTGCCATTCTCGGGTTAAGTGAGATAATTGATCTCCTCCATACCTTCTATAATTTCTCCACATGTGTCAACCCCCCTCCAATTATCACCTATTTTTCCTCTTATTCCCTTGTTTATCGGTTTATTTTCCACGCCAATATCCCTCACCTGATTTCAAGGTCGTATGTGACGCATACAGAGATCGTGGCAAGAGAGAGACTTCTACTTAGAGATGCCAGTGTCGCTTCAGAACTCGGGAGGAGAGGATATATGCTGCCGCGGCTCTACCCTCATGAATGAACCGGTCAGCAATAATACGTCTTTTTCACCCCCCAAATACTATTCCCACTTGTTTTATTGAAGTTACATGTTAATATCTTCATATTAAACGTAAAATAGGCGCATATGAATAAGTAATAACGATATTTATAGGATAATGACGATTTTAGTCGGGAGTGTATGAAAATATCCTCGCCTGGTGGGCACTTTCAAAGACCAATGGCACACGCTTCCAAGGTATTAAGTGTTTTATGGCATCTTCGTGTGATTTTTTGAGTGCTTGCTTGTTGGGGGTTTTGGAAAACTAGTTGACTAGTGTAAGGTAGAGTCGTCTGCATATGAATGGATATTACCGGAGGTACAGTTGAGAAGATTATTAATGAATATTAGAAAGAGAATTGGAGATAGGACAGAACCCTGAGGAACACCGGAGTTGATAGGTTGAGGAAGTGAACGATGGCCGTCCACAACCGCAGCTATGGAACGGCCAGAAAGGAAATTTGAGATAAAGGCACATATAGATGGATAGTAACCGAAGGAGGGTAGTTTAGAAATCAGAGATTTGTGCCAGACTCTATCAAAGGCCTTCGATATGTCTAGCACAATAGAAAAGGTCTCACCAAAGTCCCAGAAGGAGGATGACCAAGAGTTAGTAAGATATGAAAGGAGATCCCTAGTAGAGTGACCCTTAACCCGGCAGCTACGGGAAGACTCGTAAGATGTTCTACTGGGCGGCTGCGGGAAGACTCATAAGATCATAGGCCTAAAAAAAAACATTTAAAACACCCCAGTGGCACTAAAAAAAAAGTAATTTGTGTTTAGGTGAGATAATATCCCTCCATTACTTGCTACCACTGCTACACATGTGTCCTCCCCCCCAACCCCCCCTTTTCCCCCCCTCCTAAATTATAAGGTTTTTCTCTATTATTCCCGATATTTATCAAGTATTTTCGTGGGAGGACGGGTGGGAGAGAGAGAGGAGGGTGGAGGAGTGTAACTCCAACCCTCCAGTCTGAAAGCTCCCCTGGCCTCTCAGTGCTATGCGAGAGACGAGAGATAGAGGGTGTCTCTCTCTCGCCGGTCTGGGCCAGATTACGACCGCGGGGCTAAAATATACAATTTTCACCAGCCAATTGCTGTTACCACTTGTTTTAATGCTTTCCCATGTTCATATGTTCATATTAAAAGTAAAATAGGTGCATATGGATAAGTATTAATTATATATATGGTAAATTGACGATTTTAGTGAGGAATGAATCAGAATACCTTCGAACCGCGGGCACTTTTAAATACCACACCTGCGCAGCTTAGAGGTTAAGGAATCCATACTGGCGATCTGAGAGTAGATTATGAGAAGAGAGATGCTTAAGAAATTTTGAAGTAAGAAGAGTTTCAAAAACTTTGGAGATGCAAGAAATGAGAGCAATTGGATGATAATTGGAGGATTGAGAGCGGTCACCCTTCTTTGAGACAGGCTGAATGAGAGCAAACTTCCAGCAACAAGGGAAGGCATTAGAGGAGAGACAGAGACGGAAGAGTTTGCCTAGGCAGGGAGTCAGCACGGAAGCACAGTTTTTTAGTACAACTGGAGGAATACCATCCGGACCGTACGCCTTCTTAGTATTAAGCCAAGAGAGGGTAGAAAGTACATCTTTAGAAGAGATTAGGATATTAGGCATGAGTAAGTGAGAGGGAGGTGGAGAGGGAGGAATAGCACCGGAATCATCCAAGGTGGAGTTTCTAGCGAAAGTTTGGGCGAAAAGTTCAGCTTTGTCAGAGGAAGAAGTGACGATGGTGCCGTCAGAGTGGAAAAGGAGAGGGAAAGGCAAAGAAGAAAAATTGTTGGAGAGGTTTTTGGCTAGATGCCAGAAAGCTTGGGAAGAGCTAGAGTTGGCTAGTTCAGTGCATTTATTATTGATAAAAGAATGTTTGGCAAGTCGAAGAACAGATTTGGTTTGATTCCGGGCAGAAATATAGGAAGTATGAGATTCTTGAGTTTGAAGGCGACGGTACTGTTTGAATTACTTCCTCCTCGTTGTGGACAGCAGTAGTACAAGCGTGAGTAAACCAAGATTTTTTTGCATTAGACTGAGAAAAAGAAAATGGAATGTATGCTTCCATGCCCGAGAAAATTACTTCGGTAATGCGTTCAAAACTCTCCGAGGGCTCCCGGTCACGGAAGCAAAAGTCATTCCATGGGAAATGAAAGAAGTACTGCCGGAGAGCCTCCCAGTCGGCAGCACCAAAGTGCCACAAGCGCCACCGGCTGGGAGGATCGGGTGGCCGTACCGGAGAGATAGGACAGGTGACAGAGATAAGTTTATGGTCGGAGGAGCCCAAAGGAGAGAATAAATATAATATTATAGTATAAGCAGAAGGGTTAGAAGTTAGAAACAAGTCAAGAATATTGGGCCGATCTCCGAAGCGATCCGTGATACGGGTGGGTTGCTGGACTAACTGCTCTAGGTCATTTATGATAGAAAAGACGTAGGCTTGTTCACCAGGTTAGTCAGTGGAAAAAAAGGAAAGCCATTGGCGGTGGTGAACGTTGAAATTTCCTAGGATGGAGATTTCTGCGAAAGGAGAAATGGATAGAATGTGTTCCACTTTAGAAGTTATAGTTAGTCAAAGAAGTTTGGATAGTCAGTAGAATTAGGGGAGAGATAAACAGCGCATAAATATTTAGTTTGAGTGACATGAAAGTTTTAGAAAGAGAGTTGAGAATTCAGAAAAGTCAAAGTTGGGAACACGAGAGAAAGTGAGATTGTTGCGCACATATACGCAACATCCACCTTTGGCTTGAAACTGAGGATAGAGATAGTTAGAGGATACAGAGAAGGGTTTGCTGTCAATTGTCCTAGACACCTGAGTTTCGGTGAGAAAGAGAAGATCAGGGTTAATTGGCAGAGAAGAGGTGGTGTTCCACAGAGTGGAAGTTAGAGGAAAGGCCACGAATGTTGCAGAAATTGATAGTAAGAGTAGAAGGTGGTGGTCCAGAGCATTTTGGGAAGTCATTACCAGGGGACAGATCAGTGGGATCTAGTCATAATTTTGGTAGTAGGTAGTGCAGTATGTAAGGTGTTTGTAGTGTAATGTATTGATAGGAGGAGAAAGTGTTTTGGAGGGCAAGCTGGGGTTGCCCTCAATATTGATGAGGCACAAAAAGGATCAGCTAGGGAGGCCAGGTGGAGAAACAGGAGTTCCAGCTGTCCTTATGTTGATTTACAGTTGAAAACACCTATTAATTGAAATCTAGAGGAAGCACATACAGAGAAGTTGGTGTTGCGGGGCGGGTGAGTGGGTGATGATGGGAGGGGCGGGGTGGTGTGGGGTTTAGCATTGGTAATGGTGAGGGACTTGACTGTGGTGTGCGGGGGCTCGGAGGAGTCGGGTTGCTTGAACTCCTCGTCCTCCATGGCCCTCTTGTGCGCTCAGGTCCCCTTCATGGTGTGGAGGAGGTCCTCTTCCTGCACTGGCCAGTCCGGCCCTGAGTGGCACCACCTAGACCTTCTTTCTCCCGCTGAATGAATCGGGGTCCCTGAGCTCCCCTGAGGAGTTCGGGTGAGTCCTGTCATCCACTCTTCCCCTATGGTGTGATGGCGCTCCCCCTGTGATAGGGTTGTCTCTGGTATTCTTGGGTTTGTTCGTCCCTACCAGACTCTGGCTCGGTAGTTTGTTCGTCCCTACCAGACTCTAGCTCGGTAGTTTTCTCTGGTGTTAGCAGTCCCCCTGGTATCTGAAAGGGGTGTTTCCGGGTGGATAGGACTCAATAGCCTTGGCGGGCAACCCATCTAAGGGAATAAACCATAAACAGACTACCGATGGGGAACATGCTAATCGGTGCCACTTACACGTGGCGATATTTGTAACAGGTAACAGGTAACCTAGCACTTCCCGGGAGTACCGCTCTGTCGGCTGGTGCCATACAGCCTCCTCCTAGCAGTTCTGGAGGCGGGATTCCCAGTCCCAACCTCCAGGGGCTATCTGCGCCACAAAGTGACGGACGATGGGGTCGCCACATCCCTACGCCTACTTATTATTAGCATGGGTGCCCAATTTTGATGGAAACTGAGATGACGGGGTCTGGACAAGATATGCCAAATATATCCAACCACCTGCTCCTGCCTATCCATAATATCTCAAACCAAATCTGCTGCATTTCTTCCATAAGAAGTCAGGAACCACAGCCCGGGCCCTCCAGGACCCAGGACCACCATCAACATCAATTCAGAAAACGGGACTCAACCAAACCAGAATACGCGCCCCCAGGAAGAGCTCTCATTTTTTTTTTTTTTTTTTTTTTTCTATATTCCAACTACTCCCTCTCGGGCATAGGCTGAGAGCCTGTACATTCCACCGCTCAACACGGTGAAGCCCGTGAGGTCTTGTTCCAGTCTGGGGAGTGAGACATGCGAAGCATCCATCATGGCTCGAAGCAGCTCCATCTCTGGAGCGGCTGGTTGCTTCGCTCAAGCGCTTCACCGTCTCATCCTCCAGACTCAGACCCTCACTCTCAGAACGCCACCTATTGAGCAGTGAACTCACTAGGCATTGTCCCCCTGTAACATATTTTGAATATGGGAATATTCATACAGTGTTATTTTAATCAGGGAACAATGAGGGTATTTTTTTGGCATTTCGGTGGGTTTTGTGGTAATGCACTGATACTAGGTACAGCACAAATTCAATCCCAATAATATCTTCCCATTGACATATCGGGATTTGAACCCGGGTCCATAGGATTACTAATCCAGTGGCATGACCACTCCACCACACCTCCCCTCATAGAAAATGAAGAGTGTGGGAATTCCAGGAATAGCTCCTACAACCACCAAAACCAACCAGTGACAGTTCGTGACGCACCCGAGTGTATGCAAATTAACTACCAAAACACCCAGTGCCCCCCAGTAGAGTACCAAACTAATTATGAAGAGAGTAATAGCATCGCAAGTAAACAAGCCCTTTTAGATTTAACTTATCCCCTCAGTACTAAATATTAAGAAAACCCCAACTCTAACCAAATCACCAAAATTAACATCAGGTCAAACCTAGGGCAAATAAGAAGACCAAAACTCCCCAAGCATCATCCTTGAACAAGTCACACAGACAAACAAATATTAGTGCAACTCCTTCCATCCCTAAACTCAAAATCAGGGTATCACACACACTCCTATTACCCCGAGTTCAAAGCCCCCTGATGCCGACCAAAAAGGAGTTACTACCTGCACTGAACAAGGTTAAATCAAGCAATCAGCCTACTGGTTTACTTCCAATTTTGGAGTACGAGATCGGGATCCCTAAGTTAGAAAGGGTTCAGTCAGGTGAAGCCTCTAGTGAAGAACTTCCTGTGCTTCTAACAAGTTGTCAATATCCGGTAATTCGGGGACTTACAAGTACACATGCAGGAAGTTCCAATATCTCAGGTGGATCTAGTAGCTTGGATGCTGATCTAGATGCTAGATTAGTATCCCTGTACCAAACCGATACTCTTGATAAATCTCGAGTTAAATCATCATCCCAGTTCAGTGCAGACAGTATTCGAGAGTGTCGTGTGGAGAGAAAGAAGAACCAAGATAGAGCCAGGGGCATTAAGTTGTTGGGGTCCGAACCTAGTGAGCGTGTGTGAAACCTCCGGGTCCCTGTGATCAACCGTTGGACAACTTGGACTAGTGAAACGTGCTCGCCAAACGCTCTACCAGTGCCTTTCCTTCACCTAAACCTTTATGTGTTCTTTTGCTTCGGAATGGTAACGATGATTGCAATTAGGGTTTAACTTGGTATTGTTTTGTAGATGTTTAGGTGACAATCACCACGGTCGATCTGGGGATCCGCCGCTGATGAGCTCGTCCTGGAATCTTTACGACTCTGAATCTTACGATTCTGTACAGGACTCTGAACATGCCATTTTTATCGGCAATAGCTCAGAGAAGAGTGTTGAGAGGGGAGAAGGGGTGTTGGAGAGAGAGGAAGGTGTTGGAGTGGCTTTGTTATGTGTGTTTTGTCTGTATACGTCGTCAGGATGTCCCCTGACTGGGTGCAAGCATGTGAAACATGCTAGGACGTACTACCGCACCCACTAAATGTCCGCCGTGGCAGGAATTCGATCCCGGGTCTTTCAGATTCACACGCGAGCGTGCTCACCACTTGACCACCACGGTATGTTGAGGTTCATAGTTTAACGTAAGAATCGAAGATTGTCCATTCTTCCCTATTTACTTATTATCCGTTGCTCTGTTAAGGGAGAACAATTACACATCTATCGTGGGGTTAATATTTATATACTTCCTCGAACACAGTCTCCTGTATTCTTTATGTGGAAATATATACTGTATATTTGTCCGGGAATAAATACATGCATTTACACCAGTGAATGCTTATTCAGACCTAGTTTTTATGATATTTTTATCATCTGGGTACAGTCAGCTCGCCTAATTGGCGCCTACCTAATTCGCAAAAACCCTAATACGTGCCTGGGGGTAGGAAAAATCTAAAACTCTCAATAAGCGTCTAAGGTTCTTAATAAGCGTTTCGGGAGCCCAAAAGTGGCCAAATCCTCCCTTTTTACCTAACACGCGTGGACACCCATAATTCTGCGTGACACCCGATTTTTTTTTTCTATGTGAATGAGGGAGACAAAAGGCATAACTGCCTGCAGCGAGTGCCTCCCCCAGATTTCAAGGAGTGACAGGGCCGAAATCAAGGGACGGTCGAGCTAAAATGCCTGGACACACAGAGTTTGAAGCAATTTAAGTCATAGGAAGAGGGAAAGACTGATTCTGGGAGAGAGTTCCAGAGCTCAGCAGTTGAATAGAAGTAATTCTGAGAATAGCCATGCACTCTTGGGTTGGAGAGTTGCACAGAGTAGGGGTGGGATTGTGTTGCAAGGCGGGTACTACGTAGCCTACCCTACGTAGAGGAGGTGGTATACACTGAGAAAGCTCCGAGGAACACTGATATTGTAGTAGCGATAGAATAGCAAGAGAAATGCAACATTGCGGCGAACAGAGAGAGATTGCAGAGAGTTGGTGAGTGGACGGAAGTTGATGATACGAAAGGCTTTCCTTTCTACTTTATCTAGGAGTGCGGTGTGAGAGGATCCTCCCCACACATGTGAACAATACTCAATACAAGGACACACTGTGCCCCTGTACAGAGCAAGAAGCTGCGCAGGGGTAAAGAACCCCTTGAGGCGGTTGAGCACACCCAGCTTCTGGGAGGCTGCCTTAGGGAGACTGGTAATATGGTCTTTCCAAGTGAGAGCAGAAGAAAAAGAGACACCGAGGACATTGAGGGAAGATGAAGGGTTGATTTTTGTATTGTTGAAGAATAAGGGATAGTCCTCTGGAGGTTCCTGATGGGTAGTAAGATGGATAAATTGAGTTTTGGAAGCATTAAATGCAACAAGGTTTTCTCTACCCCAATTGGAAATAGTAGGTAGATCAGTAGATCAGTATTTTATGGTTCCATTACATTTACTTTTGAGGGACTGCTGGCTGGGGCATTCTGGAAAACTAATTGAGTTGTGTAAAGTAGAGTCGTCTGCATATGAATGGATGGGACTGGATGTACGGTTGAGAAGATCATTTATGAAAATTAGAAAGAGAATAGGAGATAGGACAGAACCCTGAGGAACACCGGAGTTGATAGGATGATGAAATGAGCGATGGCCATCCACAACCGCAGCTATGGAACAGCCGGAAAGGAAATTAGAGACAAAGGCACAGATGGAGGGACAGAAACCGAAGGAGGGCAGTTTGGAAATTAAAGATTTGTGCCAGACTCTATCGAAGGCCTTTGATATGTCTAGTGCAACAGAAAAAGTCTCACCGAAGTCCCGAAAGTTGGATGACCAAGAGTTAGTAAGATATGAAAGAAGATCACCAGTAGAGCGACCCTTAAGCCCCGTCCACACGATCGAGCACTGCCCGTCGGGCACGAGGAAAATTTCCGTCATGGGGCAAATTCAGCGGGCAAAGCAGGGGAATGGCCGCGGCGGTAGTTGAGCAAAATCACCAGACACTGCCCGGTAGTTTGCCGGTGGGTATGGGGATATGGGGGCCTGTGGAATGAGGGGAGTAGTGTGTAGTTTGATATGTAATTATCAAATATAATTTATCCTATTATTTTACGGATATTTATCAGTTTAATCTGGTGGAAGAAATCCAGTATGTAATATATGCAAGCACTTTATTAACGGTAACTGATGGTATGAATTAAGTTTTAGCTTTATAATATTGTATGGGTAGCATCCCTATTTATATAGACGCTATTATTTTTATAGATATTATTTTATTAAAATTATTATGAGTATTATTATAAATAGTATTATTAATATTATTATGGTGAGAAAGCCACCCCGCCATAATCTTCTGCACTAACTATTGAATTAATGTTCGTTTAACCTACGTATGCTGACCAAATCAACAACTTGCGTGATTTTTGAAGCACTATCAGATATTATATGATAGGATACATTCATATTTTTTCACCAAGCAACTTTACTTCTAAACTCAATGAAATCAACAAATGCATGTGGTACTAAAAGGACTCAAACCTAGGATACTCACACCCATAGGTTAAGCTTAGCAGTGTATTACGTAAATATAAGACAGCATCAGAGAGAGAGAGTGTGTGTGTAATTGCTGCTCTAACTTACGGTATTTTGAGAGTTCACTCTTTTATTGGTACCGGTATAATTATGATCTTTTCAAATGTGTTGTGTTTTTGATCATGTAGACGTTCATTTCATATTAAAGTATAACCCATTCCCACGTAATTTATATTTTATGGATAATTATATTATAAGAAATAGGAAGCTCATGAAATCAATTATTTATCTTTGAACAACTTTCCTTTCTGTTCTCTTTTGCAACATAGCAATTATTATGCTACACAACACTTTACATCTCTCTTTAACTGCCCTGCCGATCATCTTGTCTGACCACAGACAGACTTTGACTGGCCAGTCACGGCCGTGTGTATAACAACACAAGCGTGTTCGACAGACTTTGCCCAGTGAGGGGGCACAGCCTGCCAGACACTGCTCGATCGTGTGGATGGGGCTTTAACCCTTCTTTGGCGGCGCGCAACTTATGTCGTGTGAAATAAATTTGGACTAAGTGGCGGTTCACATCTTATGTCGTGTGCCATTTTCAGCACGTAATGTTGCAGAGAGAGAGAGAGCTGAGCGGTGTGAGGAGCGTAGTAAGGCTATGACCGCCGCACACCACCGCGGTGGGCCAACTGAAGTGAAAACCACCCTTCCATCCCCCCTCACACTCGCTACACAGGGAATTATTTATTAGTGGCCCCTCCATCATTGACGATTATGCCTATTACATAAGGCTACCTCTTCAAACGCCCATACACGCTGTTTGAAACTACCGCCGCAGAGCTCAGAGGAACCTTCATCATAAGCACACGCTAAATCACTCATGGTTCGTCTTTATGATTGGGTTCTCACTACGAAAAAACTTCGTAACAAATAAAAAATAAAAAAAAATTAAGAATAACTATTCATAAGCTTTCCATATTCCGTGGATGTACTTCTGTGGATTCTTGGACCAGACGCTGGTTAGCGCATCCATCCACCTTCCTTGCTCTGCGTTCACCCCACCAGGACGTGTCCCCCACAGTGCTCCGCTTTGTTCCGCATTCTTGCGTCCCTAGTGAGTTTTTTCTCATTTGTTTACTCTGGGATGTCTTGAGTAAGGTTAGCATTAGCGTAGCAGGGGTGTCATGGGTGGTTTTCTCGCAGATCAAGTGTGTTTTGGGTCGATTTATTGGGGCGTCTATTTCGGACGGACCCTCGTGGCCGGGTTGAGGAC
The DNA here is from genome assembly GCA_032716605.1 of Paralithodes platypus. Lineage (NCBI taxonomy): Eukaryota > Metazoa > Arthropoda > Malacostraca > Decapoda > Lithodidae > Paralithodes > Paralithodes platypus. The sequence continues at coordinate 39,459,496 of CM064568.1, read as the reverse complement.
GCTCTGAAACGTTTTCGTGTTTAGCCAGCTTTAGTCCTAGCTTGTTAGGCGGCTTTAACTACGAGATGTCGGGCTTGTAGCTATCTTTCAGATGGAGTAGCCTATGTTATTTGTACGGACGTTCCTGATGTATTTTTCTTCACTTAGTGGAGTTCTTTCTGGGTCCCGAGTCAGTGTTACCCTTACCCGGGTGTTTTCTACGATTTTGATTTCGCTGCTGTTCCAGTTTTGGTGGGTTGAAGTGCTTTTCGTTGGTGTTTCAACGTCATTAAGTGTTTTTTCCGTTTTCACCAGGCCTAGCCAGCCACTCGTAGTTTTTTCACATATGCAAGTGTTTTCATTGTTTATTATAATAAAAATGTATTCATGTGCCATGTGTGTCCTGGATTAGTTGTGATTGGCTGATCCAGGAGCTTCGGACTATGGGTCTGATTATGTATATCAGACTGTGTTCTGTTTGGTGTGGGTTGCCTTTCCGGCGGTTTTTCTCGATTGCTCCGAGAAAGCCGTTTTGTTTACCGTGTTTTAGTCAGGATGGCTAAAATAGGTAAGTTACCCCGGCGAGTTTGGTAGCTTGAGGGCTCATCAGAAACTGCGTTTTCTGTGATCGAGCCTGTGATCAGGCTTCCTGTGTTATTCCCGGCGAGGTGGGCTCCACACATTTATCTAGGTGATCATGCTGACACCTGTTGGATATGGATTTCTCGGCTTTTCAAAGCCATTGAAACAATGCTGTTTGTTTGTCTGGTCTTTACCTCCCGGCGACCTTTTTACAAAGAGGTCTGGGGCAGGTACAATTGGTTTGACATTTAATATGACCCGGGGCGGTGGTACCTTCGGGTGGTTGTATTAACGGATTTGCAATTCGCTATGGTTTGCCAAAAACAGTTGACTGATACTATCAGGTATCCCGGCTTCCAAGACAATGCTGTTTTTTGTTTGGTCTTTTCCTCCCGGCGACCTCTTTTACAAAGAGTTCTGGGGCAGGTACAATTGGTTTGACATTTAATATGAAACCCGGTGGTGGTACCTTTGGGTGGTTATATTACCGGATTTGCAATTCGCTATGGTTTGCCAAACAATTGGTTGATACAAAAAGGAATCACGACCTTCAAGACGGCGATCTATGAGGGCTTCTGGTAGAAGTCGGATTAGTGATTAAGATAGGCTTAAACTTTTTATGGGATAAGAAGATGCCTGAATCTTACTAGTGTTTCAAGTGTAAAGGGATACTTGAAGGACTTACTCTTTATTGAAGATATGCTTCATCTTTAAGAAGACTCAGAAGATAATATGCTTAAATCTTTTGACAGGTAAAGATATGCTGAAATTTTTAATTTGAAACGGCTGGACAGCGAAAAGTAGTGGTTGAGGACTACGGTTCGTTGACCAGCAGTTTTATGACACATGTTGTTGTAACATTTTGGGGTAACCTTATGAGCATTAATTCCTGGGAATTTTTTATTTTCCAGGGCGGAGTACCGGCGTGGCGCCAGGTGACCAGGTAGATCCCGGGGGTGGGTAGATTTCCGCCAGTCTCGGTCATGTCAACCATAGAACTCTCATTGCTTTGTGTTCAACACCGTTATGCTCCGGTATCCCTATTTTTGCGCACAAGTTGTGCATTAAATGTGTTAAATGCCTCGATCGGTCACGAGGGATATGGGTGACAAAACATTGCACTATTTGTACCCTATCAAGTGTTAAACTTTTGATTCATAAAGATAATACTGCGGCGGTGGCCTTGCAGGAAGTAAAACAACTTCTTACTTCTTATTCGACTAATGTAGCTCATAAAGCATTGCAATGTGACAACCTTGAGCTTTGGGAACGGTTAATTATTAAACATGCCCCTCCTAAGAGTAAGATCCGTTCACGTAAGGCCTCCGAGACTGGGCGGGGACAGGCTCCCACACCCTCCCCTGGCAAATCCAAGAGGCCTCGCTCTCCGTCACCTTTGGCATCGGCGACGAGGTCCAAGTCGAGGTCACCCCTAAGGGAGCAGGTGAAAGCTTCGGGCCACTCCTCTTCACCTCCACGGAAGAGGACTAAGGAAGAGAGTAGGGGACCTAAAGACGTTATTAGAAATAAACATAAGTCTAGTAGAAGTCATAAATCATCCAAACGGGATCCTTCGGTGCGAACAGACTCACGGCTGTCGCCGGAGCCTGGTACCCCGCTCTCTGCATCTACCCCCTCCAAGTCTAACGTCCAATCTGACAGGTCGGGGGTGGGGTCAGAGAATGTGGTGGAGGATGTCCCGGCGGACATTTCATCACCTGATATTCATGCTTTCTCTCCCAGGTCACGTGTGTCAGCCTCAGATTTAGAAGTATCTTAAGGTAACTATAAACTGTTAGGGTGCTCGGGTGAGGACTCCCAATTGGGGAGTATTCCAGGCTCGCAAGCGAGTAACAGCCACAGCCAAGGTGTATGACGATACTCACAGCCCTGGCAGGACGGCACACATCCTTTGGTAACGCAAGTAGTGGCTGACGTCCACCGGGATGCCGATGTCCCATCTTCTATCCCAGATCTAACATGGCGGCATGTGGAGGTCCCAGCTTCGGCGGGATCTTCCCATGAGAGGCCAGATTTAAGGGATGAAGAACAGCGTTCTCTGGTCTCAGAGATGGAAGTTGAAGAGTCAAGTCACCACCTGGAAGACTCTCAGGGTACTGTCGATTGTCCACAGAGTTCGTCATCTGCTAGGTATGTAACTACAGAAGAGATTGATGGGTTACTATTGAATGCACTTAATTAGTTCTTTGGCCCTACGCCGGAAACTCCTACAGTTGGTACGGAAGCTTCCGCGACGTCAACGAATGTGCGACCTCTGGCTACATCCATTGCTTTAGCTAAAATACCTAACCCTCCTCTTGTGTCAGATTCAATTTCCACTGTGCCAGGCACAGCAGCTCTCACTACTTCCAATGTGCGGGTCATATCAGACATAATTCCCCCCCCCCCTTTAGACAAGGCACCAGTCAGAAAAGGAGCTATGCCTCTTTTATACAGGCCTGATGAGTCATGGTTAGCAATGTTTCCAACTAAGCCAGAGGCAGCACAAGCTACTATTTCGGGGGAGCTCCCTGTACCACATGAGTGGGTAATCCAAGGCAATAAGTCTAGAAAACTCAGAGCATTGGATCTTCAAGGCGATGTTTTAGATGTTCATATTAAGGACATTCCCAGTTATTATAACCATGACTTTTTTGTGTATGCATCAACACCAGCCCTGCCCCCTGCCTCAACTTCAAAGCTTTTTTCTGACTGGACTAAGAATTATGGCTTTAACGACGTCAAGGCACTTTCTGCTTTGACGCCGGAATTGGATATGTTTCCGATCACAGACTCAGCCTCTAATCCAGTTTTGCAGGTGGGGCAGTTGGGCACGGGACCTTGGGTGGACTGGGAAACAGAGGCTCAAAATTTTGCCACTACTTTCACTACAAAGTCTTCTCACCAAATCCCTCAAGAGCACCATTCTTGGTTCTCTCTTCCGGTTTTTAGTGCCGGAGGAGTCCCCTCTGCTTTGTTTGATTTCTTGGCTGCCCCTAAAATCAATTTGTGCGAATTAAAAGATCCATTTAGCACGCCTTCCCCAACTCACCTAGAACCGCGAGTTTAGGTTAAGAAGTAAAGCGTTTAGACTGTTTTCGCAATATATTGTTACTCAGCAAGTAACAAAGTCTCTGTTACGCTCTTCTCAGGCAATCGAAACTGCGGAAGTCAGGAAGGCCATTGAACTTTCCCGGCGCTTGCTTCTCCAAACTTCCATTCAGTCTTTAGGAGATATTCGGACGGCCTTATTAGAGGCGGTTCGAGCAAGGCAGGATCTGAGGATATTCTTAGTAAAGAAACTTCCTGACCGTATCGCAAGCCAAGTAATTCTGTCCCTAGTGCTAACCCCTTCTTTGATTTCTCCAGCAGTTTGGAAGACTGTTTTCAATATGGCACAAGCATTCAAACAAAGTCCCTCTCACCCTAAGAAGCCTACCTTTACTTTCCCTAAACCCAAACCAGTTTCGAAAGTTCAAGCTAGTGAGTCGAAGCCGTTTCATCAGCCTAAGTCCTCTTCCACCCAGGGTCAGGCTCACGTCAGGTACAAACAGGGTAAATTCTCAGGTAAAGGCCACAGGTTTCACCAACGACCAGGTCAGGGCCCGCCTCCAGCCAAACCCAGCCAGTCATCTAAGAGTACACCACCACCAGCAAAAAACTAAGGTCTCTCTCACTCCCGGGGCCAGTCAAAGGCGTGTTGGAACCGAGATTAGTCCGGCCGGCGAACCCCAGTCTGCTAACTGGGTCATTCCGGGCGTGTCATCGGGCATGGCCATTAACATCATGGGCGAGGACTGTGGTCCGCAAAGGCATCACTTGGCAGTGGCTCCGGCGACCTCGCTTACGTCAGCCGACAAAGGCCACTCATGTTTCTTTAGAGGTGGAGTCACTAGTTCAGGAGATGATAACCAAGAATTTCATTATCCCAGTCCCCCCGACTTACCCGGTGTTTACATCCAAACTCTTTCTAGTACCAAAAAAGGACAGTATTCAGATGAGGCTGGTCGTAGACCTGTCTTATCTGAATCTCCACATTCACAACGTGTCCTTCAGGATGCTGACAGTGAATCAAATCAGGCTAACACTTCCGCCGGGAGGGTGGATGTGTTCATTAGACCTGACAGACGCGTATTGGCACGTCCCGGTCAACAAGAGATTTAAAAAATGTCTGGCTTTAAGAATAATGCATCAGACTTATGTCTTTCAAAAGATGCCGTTTGGATTGAACCTAGCGCTACGCATTTTCACAAAATTAGTCCGGCAAGCCCTGATGCCCATTTTAGAACAAGGGATCAGGATCTTGTGGTATCTGGACGACTGGCTGGTGGTGGCAGAGACAGAAGAGTTATGCAACGCTCATGTCAACATTACGTTAAACCATGTCAAATCTCTAGGATTCAAGGTCAACTTGGTAAAGTCGAACCTTGTTCCCTCACGAGTAATTCAGTGGATAGGGCTGGTCTGGGACACAGCGTCTCTCACTCTGAGTCAGAGTGTGGACAATCGAAACAGGTTTCGCAAAAAACTGTTTATGTTTCTCCACAGTCTGACTACGACACGGAGACTCTGGGAATCTCTAGTCGGTTCTCTCAACTGGGTTCAACTAACTGTGAAGTTGGGCCGGTTGAAAGTCAAACGTTTAATCTTGGAGGGCAACAAATATTTCCCACTATTACCGGCGGGAAAATTATGGCCTATCCCAACATTAATACACAGCTTACTAGCGGTCTGGGCGAAGAGGGAAATGTTGCACTCAGTCATGTCATGGACCTCTCCTTCGCCGACGGTATGGGTGGACACGGATGCGTCAGGGACGATAGGTTGGGGCTTTCAGACAAACCTCGGGCATCAGGGTCAAGGGCTTTGGTCCCCTTCAGAAACCTCTCACATAAATGTAAAAGAGTTACTAGTCCCTTTGTATTTCCTTCAGGTTCACGGCTCTACTTTACGGGGAAAGTCGGTGGCCTTCAGGATGGACAATCTCAATGCAGTTCACTGCATTCAGAAACAAGGGTCAACGAGGTCTCGGAAGTTGCTAGATGTGTCAGAAAAGATTTTTGTGCTAGCCAACAAGCTGAACATTCATCTTCATGCATCATATCTCCCAGGCGTAGCAAACGTCTGGGCAGACGCGCTGTCTCAGAGACAGAGCACAACAGTAGAGTGGGCACTCAAGCAATTTTTTTTCGATCAAATGATTGCAGAGCCTTACCGTCCACAAGTGGATCTGTTTGCGTCAGAAGAGAATCACAAACTCCCTCGGTACCTCACACGCCGGACATTAACGCCGGCGGGGGGGCCCGACGCATTGGTGACGGATTCGAACAGGTGGAGTTCCATCTATCTGTTTCCGCCACCAGACGCTTCTCTAATGTGCCACGTAGTCAACAAACTACAGGATTATCGAGGCGTAGTCTCGTTAATCGTGCCCCTGTGGCCGGCGCAGTTGTGGTACCAGCAATTGAGAATATGGTGCCCGAACCCGGTGTCGCTCCCGGCCGGGTATTTCCACTTAGACACGATTGGCAACCTAAAGACCTCGCTGACTTTTGCATTGTGGACATTCAGGAGGCCAAGTGGCTAACGCCGTATGGTAGAAACGCGACAGATAAATTTATGAACCAGTACACACAATCTACCAAAAGGCAATATCAATCTCATTGGCAGTCCTTTACTTCTTGGATAGTTAGAACCGAACAGACAGTAGCTTCGGTGGCGTTAGTTTTTCATTATTTAAACTATTTGTTTGAACAGAAACGTCTATCTGTAGTGACTCTCAAAAATCACTTAACAGCAATCAGGGTGCCATTCTTTGACCTTACAGGTCTAACCATATCACAGGCGGAGGAAACAGGTTTCATGAGAGCATGCTTCAAACTCCGCCCACCTCCCCGTCAGCTCATGCCTACCTGGTCTCTTGACAAGGCGTTATCTTTGCTTCATTCCCGTCTGTATCAGAATACGGCAGATTTTGAATTACTATTAAAAAAGGCTGTGTTCCTTATGGCTCTGGCAACAGGTAGCAGGGTGTCTGAGCTGGCGGCGATGAGCAACACCCCTAATTGCATAAGGTTTGGTAGACTCAATGATTGCATTCATATTGCACCTTCCCCAGGGTTCATCGCCAAGAATGAACATAGTGACCATGTTTTCTCAGAGTTCACGGTGCCGGCGTTGAAGCAGGGTAAAGTGAACCATAGTTTGTGTCCTGTACGGGTTTTGACCAAATATATGAGAGTGGCACCTCTTAGCCGACAAGGTGCTTTATGGGTATCGAGTGCAGGTGAAGGGTTGATGAAACGAAAAATGGCTTCTCTGCTAGTCGAAGTCATTAAAGAGAGTAATCCCGGCGTAGTGGGTGGGGCCCACGATTTACGCAAATGGGCAGCATCTTTACGTTTTCTAAAAAAAAATTCTGTTGAAGACATTGCTACTACTCAACTATGGGCTTCAAATCATACGTTTTTAACTCGATACCTGTCGGTCGCACTAGACAAACCATCAATGCCGTGTGTAGCGTTACGGCAAAGGGTCTAGAGGGGTCTCTAAGTCACTTATTGTTTAAGTTAAGGAAGAGGGGGGGGGGGGGGTGCAGTCAGTGTAACATAAGACACCCTAGACCCCGCCGGAGGATGTGTACAGAGTATACAAGCTGTGATACAATGTATAAGTGTGTGAGTAAAGTTTCTCTGTAGTAATGCCTACGGGAAGTGTGGTTGAGGTACAATGGATGTCGTACAACAATGGTTTCTTTCAGCTATGAGAGCTGTGATACAATGTGTAAGTGTTGTGATTAAAATTTCTCTGTAGTAATGCCTACGGGAAATGTTGTTAAAGTGCAATGGTTGTAGTACAACAACGGTTTCTTTCAGAGGGCTACACTGTCGAAGCAATTTAATTTTAAGAGTTCTCGGTAGTTGCAACTCCGAGTAACGTTTTACTAATTACATCTGCGATAGTACGATAATTTATTATATTTTTTGTGTCTAATTTTAAGGAATATACACATTAGAATAATGGGGTTTATATGTGCACATGTAAACATAAAGTTTTATTTTTCACCACTTAAGTTAAGTGGGGTGCCTTTAACTTTCAGATCTGGGAACAGATTCTCATAGTTACCCTTTTTTCCTCAAGCAGGCTTCTTCGAAGCATGCCCCTGCATGTACCCATTTTTTATATGTTGTATAAAGTTTATACATAAATATATATTTTTACTAAGTAAGAATACTATGTGGTTGTTTGATTATCTGCCTTTTCTATTTGCAATGGTTATGATATGATTACGAATGTCCCCCTCCAGTCTTAGACATCAGGCATAATCGTCAATGATGGAGGGGCCACTAATAAATTATAGGTTTGACTCCTGCAAGGAGATAAAGAAAACCTAATATTTAGTAGTGGCCCCGTAATCATTGACGACTGGGGCCCTCCTGACCGTCCCCTTCCCATTCGTTGATGTATTAAGGATTTTGGTATACTTGATATGTCAGTGAAGGTGGATGGATGCGCTAACCAGCGTCTGGTCCAAGAATCCACAGAAGTACATCCACGGAATATGGAGAGCTTATGAATAGTTATTCTTATTTAATTTTTAATTTTTATTTGTTACAAAGTTTTTTCGTAGTGAGAACCCAATCATAAAGACGAACCATGAGTGATTTAGCGTGTGCTTATGATGAAGGTTCCTCTGAGCTCTGCGGCGGTAGTTTCAAACTGCGCGTATGGGCATTTGAAGAGGTAGCCTTATGTAATAGGCATAATCGTCAATGATTACGGGGCCACTACTAAATATTAGGTTTTCTTTATCTCCTTGCAGGAGTCAAACCTATAATGTAGGTAAAGTACCTAATTACATGGTTTTTGCACTCGTGTTGCGCGATCGTTGCAAGAAAACCAGTGGTCGTACAAGGATGGTTGGGGTGTCATTGGAAAGCTCTGTTTATGCCCTTTCAGGAATAGATACTTGTTTTACGCTCTGGGTCTTATTTAGGCATGTAAATGATCACGTAAACAACCCAATTTAGGGTAAAAACACCCCGCTGGTCGGTACATATAAATTACCGCCTAGGCCGCTCGTAAGGTGTTAAGGAAGCCATACTGGCGATCTGAGAGCAGATTATGAGAAGAGAAATGCTTAAGAAATTTGGAAGCAAGAATAGTTTCAAAAACTTAAGAGATACAAGAGATGAGAGCAATATTTGGAGGGTTGAGAGCGGTCACCCTTCTTTGGGACTGGTTGAATGAGAGCAAACTTCCAGCAAGAAGGAAAGACGTTAGAGGAGAGACAGAGACGAAAGAGTTTGCCTAGGCAGGGGGTCAGCACGGAAGCACAGTTTTTAAGTACAACAGGAGGAACACCGTCCGGACCGTACGCCTTCTTAGTGTTAAGCCCAGAGAGGGTAGAAAGTATGTCTTTAGAAGAGAATAGGATATTAGGCATAAGTAGGAGAGAGCGGGGTGGAGAGGGAGGAATAGCACCGGAATCATCCAAGGTAGAGTTTCTGGCAAAAGTTAGGGCAAAGAGTTCAGCTTTGTCAGTGGAAGAAGTGATATGGTTGTGCCATCAGAGTGGAAAAGGGGAGGGAAAGACGAGGAAGAAAAGTTGTTGGAGAGGTTTTTGGCTAGATGCCAGAAAGTTTGGGAAGAGCTAGAGTTGGATAGTTCAGTGCATTTATTATTGATGAAAGAGTTCTTGGCAAGTCGAAGAACAGATTTGGCTTGATTCCGGGCAGAAACACAGGAAGAATGAGGTTCCTGAGTTTTAAGGCGTCGGTACCGTTTGAATGCTCCCTCCTTGTTGTGGGCAGCGGTAGAACAAGTGTGAGTAAACCAAGATTTTTTGGCATTAGACTAAGAGAAAGAAAATGGAATGTATGCTTCCATGACCGAAAGGATTACCTCGGTAATGCGTTCAGCACTCTCCGAGGGTCCTCGGCCACGGAAGCAGAAGTCATTCCATAGGAAATCAAAGAAGTACTGCCGGAGAGCCTCCCAGTCGGCAGCGCCAAAGTGCCACAAGCGCCGCCGGCTAGGAGGATCGGATGGCCATACTGAAGAGATAGGACAGGTGACGGAGATAAGTTTATGGTCGGAGGAGCCCAAAGGAGAGAGAAGATTGACAGTATAAGAAGAAGGCTTAGAAGTCAGAAATAAGTCAAGAATGTTGGGCCGATCCCCGAAGCGATCTGGGATACGGGTGGGTTGCTGGACCAGCTGCTCTAGGTCATTTATGATAGAAAAGATGTAGGCTTGTTCACTAGGTTGGTCAGTAGAGTGAGAGGAGAGCCATTGGCAGTGGTGAACGTTGAAATCTCGTAAGATGGAGATTTCAGAGAAGGGAGAGATAGATAGAATGTGTTCCACTTTAGAGTTTAGATAATCGAAGAATTTGGGAAAGTCGGTAGAGTTAGGGGAAAGATAGACAGCACAGAAACATTTAGTATGAGAATGACAGGATAGTTTGAGTCATAAAGTTGAGAATTCAGAGGAGTCGAAATCGGGAACACGAGAGCAAGTGAGTTTGTTGTGCACGTATGCACAACATCCGCCTCTGACTTTGAAACTAGGATAGAGAAAGTAGGAGGATACCAAGAAGGGGCTGCTGGAAGTTGTCTCAGATACCTGGGTTTCGGTGAGGAAAAGAAGATCAGGTTTGGACGAGGAGAGATGGTGTTCGATAGAGTGAAAATTAGAGGATAGGCCGCAAATATTGTAAAAGTTGATAGTAAGAGTGACAGGTCGTGGTCCAGAGTATTTAGAGGGGTCGTCCGGGGAAGGTCGGGCATGTGTGGGGGTATTTATGGTCCTCCCCCCTGGGGACTCCGAGGCTGGGCTTGTGTTCATCATTTGTTTTTAATAATTATGAAGGAGGATTTAGTGTGGTGTGCATGTTAAGTGTAGTGAAGTAGATAGGAGGAGGAGGTGTTTGTGAGAGCATGCTGAACTACTCTCAGTGTAAGTGAGGCACAAAGGGAATCAGTACGAGAGGCCAAGCAAAAATGAAACAGGAATTCCAGCGATTCCTTATCAAATGCTTACAGACTCTCCTGGGTATAGCCATGTTCGATTGGTGCCTACTATAGGTTTGAGTCCCGAAGGGAGGAAGGAAAACCTAATATTTAGTAGTGGCCCCGGAATCATTGACGATGCGCCTTACTGTATGTACAGTAGGTAATGGCCAATCTTTGAACACCAAGCTTGCTTCTTCCCGCCCAAGGAGAACTCAAAATACAATTGCCTTACATCGTGAGCGAAACGCTCTTAAGCTAAGAAGTGTGCATGGGGGGTATGAGACACCACGCTCCTGTGCTGACGTATTTGAGCTGTTCCCATCACTAACATCGTTATTTTACCATAAATAGCATTAATACTTATCCATATCCGCCTATTATAGGTTGATTATAAAGGTATTAACCTGTTACAACAATAAAACAAGTGGAAACAGTGTTTGGATGGTCAAAATCGGCGATACAGGCCGGGAGTTACATAATGTATGGCTGAGGTAACCTCCCTGCCCTCCACCCCTCCCCTTGTCTGGAGAGACACTGTTCCGCAATAGTCTCTCTCTCGCTCTTTCCCACGCTTGGTAACAGTGATGACAACGCCCTGCCCCTGCTACCAACTCGCTAATGTTAGCACGAAAATTAACCACAGAATAAGGGAATAACAGGGAAAATAGGTGATAACTGAAGGAGGGGAGGAAAGTGGGGAAGGAGGGGAGGTGGAGGAGTAATATTTGGCATGGCCCAGGGGCAATTTTTTTTTTTAAATGGATTTTGTTGTCTCCCTTAGGCTTACTCTTAAGAGTCTTCCCGCAGTCTGCCGGGGGAACTCTTAAGAGTCTCCCCGCAGTTCCCGGGTTAATAACCACTCACGGATTCGTCCTTATGATGTGGGTCCACTACTAGAAGAAACTAGTAAAATATACAAATACAAATAAAAATAAAACTTGGCCTAGCTTTGCGCTTCCCAGGCTTCTGCTCTTGGGTACCGCTCGCCATCTTGTTCACCCCGAGCGTTCCTCCTTAATCTGACATATCGAGACTCTCAAAAATGTATCAGATGCATGGGAAGGGGATGGAAGGGAGGGCCAAAATCGTCAATGATTCCGGGGCCACTACTAAATATTAGGTTTTCCTTCCTCCCTTCGGGACTCAAACCTATAATTTATTAGTGGCCCCTTCATCATTGACGATGCGCCTGAATTCTCAAGACTGGAGGTGGGACATTCATCATAAACATCACATACCACTAATAAACCAGTTACGGTCAAGGAACATGTACTAATCAGGTCAGTTTAATATCAAAGAAATATAAAAGAAGGTTACAGGCGGCGTTTCTTAAAGGAAGCCTGTGGTGTTAATGCCGTTAAGGTCCATAGAACAGTTAGTGCAACACAGAAATAAACTATCCAGTCAGTTTATATATTCCAGGGGAAATGAAACATTCATTATCACCCAAATTTATTTATATGTAGGCCTACATATTCATGGCCTTAGGTAATGTTACCAAAAATATTTATACTCTAAATCTAATCCCTGAGATTATTGAGTATATTGGAAACCTTATTGCATCCATAGTGTTTCCTCTTAAAAATTAATCAATGTTCCTGGGTACGCTTACTTTAGCCTAGGGAACGATTATCACATGACCTTAATACTCGATACATTTTGTCTTACTTCAGAGGCAGGAGGAGTCCTTAGCTAGGATACTTCCCCCCCCCCCCCCCTTTTTTCTTTTTTGTATCATAAAATCAGCTTAGCACTAGACTCTCTGCATTAATGCTACACATGTACGAGAAGGTTTCATGAGATTGACGGACAGGTAACGTGTGAGAGAAGTATGATTTGATGACCACTATTGGGTCTGTTGAATGTCTTCTAGAGAGTAATTATGGAGGAATCTAAGTGATGCCGCCCATTTACGGATATCATGTGATCTTGCCAACACGCCCGGGTTACTCTCCCGAATGACTTCTACTAATAACGCGGCTAGTCGGCGTTTTTGTAATCGAACACCTGTCCTTGAAACACAGAGGGCTCCCACCTGTGATGGTCGAGAGGCCCTCATAAATAACCTAAGTGACTGCACTGGACACAATAAATGGTGCCTGTCACCCTGTTTCAGAGCCGGAATTTCGAACTCTGTAAATACATGATTAGAATGTTCATTCTTAGCAATAAAGGTAGGAGCAGGAGCAATATGTACCCCTATGTTGCGCCTTTTAAATCTTAGACAGTTTGGTTCCGAACTCCTCGCCGCCAACTCAGACACCCTGCCACCCGTAGCCAGTGCCATTAGAAAAATGGCCTCTTTAAGTATGAGATCCAAGGAAGGATCTTTGCAATATTTACGGGACTGAAGCATTTCAAGGGCTCGATCCAGAGACCAGGTGGGTGTGAGTTGACGAGGGGGAGGGCAGAGCTTGAAGCATGCCCTCATAAATCCCTTTTCATCCGCTTCCGGTAAAGTTAAACCAGTTAAGTCTAGAAATGGTGTCCTAATTGCTGTGAGGTGATTCCTTAATGTGGCAACTGACAACTGTTGAACATCAAATAGGTAATTTACATAGTTAAATACCAGAGCCACTGAGGACTGCCGTTGACCAGTTTCTACAATCCATGTAGTAAATTATTTCCAGTGTGATTGGTACTGTCTTTGGGTTGATGGAGCATATTTATTAATCAACTTGTGAGTCACGGTTTCCCCAAACTGGCCTAGCCACTTGGCCTTCTGAATATCCACAAGATGAAAGTCAGCGAGGTCTTGAGGTTTCCAATTGTCTCTAAGTGGAAATACGAGATCGAGAGTGACACTGGGTTCTCGCACCACGTCTTCAACTGGTTGTACCACACTTGAGCCGGCCACAAGGGCGCGATCATCGAGACCATGTCCCGGTAATCCCGTAGTTTTTGAACTACTTTGCACATTAAGGATGCGTCTGGAGGTGGAAACAGATAAATGGAGTTCCATTTGTTCCACTCTACCATAAATGTGTCCTGACCCCCCACAGGAGTTAAAATCTGGCGTGTGAGGTACTGAGGTAGCCTGTGGCTCGCCTCTGATGCGAACAAGTCCACTTGTGGATTGTAGGGCTCCGCAATCAACTTTTGAAAGATGTTTTGTCTGAGAGCCCATTCTACTTGCGTGCTCTGTCGCCAGGACAAAGCATCCGCCCACACATTCGCCACGCCGGGCAGATATGTTGCATGAAGATAAATCCCGAGCCTCGCGGCTAGTCGAAATATCTTTTCCGACAACCCTTGTAACATTCTTGATCTCACTGACCCTTGCTTTTGAAGGCATGTCACTGCAGTCAAATTGTCCATTCTGAAGGCTAGGGACTTTCCCGCCTGCCTTGTGCCGTGCTCCTGTAAAAAGAATAGTGGGACTAGCAACTCCTTGGCATTGATATGGAGGTGATTTGATGTTGACCATCGACCTTGGCTCTGGTGGCCTAAGTTAGATTGGCAACCCCAACCCAGGGTTCCTGACGCGTCTGTATCTACCCAAACCGTCGGTGGTGGAGCTGTTCAAGTCAAGGAGGAGTGAATAACTACTGGCTTCGCCCAGACCGCCAGGAGGTTGTGGATTAAGGTTGGAATTGTCCTCAGTGTTTCCGCCGGTAAAAGAGGAAAACACCTGTTTCCTTACAACATAATTCTTTTGACCTTCAGGCGACCTAACGGTGCCGTCAGTTGTATCCAGTTGAGTGAGCCTACCAGAGATTCCCAGATCTTCCTCGTTGTCGTCTGGGAGTGCAGAAAACGGAAGAGTTTCCTGCGAAACCTCTGACGATTGTCTACACTCTGACTCAGAGTCAGTAACTCGGTATCCCAGATAAGGCCCACCCCTTGGATTGTTTGGTGGGAATGAGAGATGACTTTGCTAAGTTTACCCTGAACCCTAGTGCCTCTACATGGTCTAATACTAGTTGAACATGGTGAAAGCATATTATCTTGGATTAGGCTACCACTAGCCAATCGTCTAGGTACCATAAAATCATGATTCCCTGTTTGAGCAATGGTAGCAATGTCTGTCGGACTAATTTCTTGAAAACTCTGGGTGCAAGATTTAACCCAAAGGGCATTCTTTGAAATACAAACGTTTGATTCCCATTGTGTAAGGCTAGGAACCTCTGAAAGCGTTTGTTGATGGGGAAATGCCAATAGGCGTCTTTTAGATTTATTGAGCACATCCAGCCCTGCGGCGGAAGTGACAACCTGATCTGATTCACTGTCAGCATTCTGAATGACTGATTGTGAATATGGGTGTTGAGATATGAGAGGTCGATTACTGGCCTCATCTGAACACTGTCCCTTTTTGGCACCAGAAACAACCGGGATATGAACCCTGGCATTGACGGAGGATGGGGGATTATGATCTGTTTTTTGTGTCATCACTTTGATAATAGTTCCCACCTCTAATGAAACTCGATTGAATTCTGTGGGGAAACGTAGGCGAGGTCGCTGGGACCACCGCCAGGAGAGACTTTTGCGGACCATTGTCCTTGCCCATGTCCGCCGGGGCCATGCCCGGAATAATCTCGGGAGTTGTTAGTCATATATGACTGGTCTTGTCCGGCAGCACTACTCTCGGATCCGTCTCGCCTTGCCTTGGCGCTGGGAGTGAGAGAGTCCTGTGGTGTGTCTCAGATCTTGGAGGAGGAATGTGACTCTGACTTTGGCACGGGGGGATGAGAGGTCTTGCTACCACCGCTACTGGGTTTACCCCTATGCTGGCCCCGAAACCACCTCCGTCTACCCGTGAGGTTACCGCGCCCTTGTAGGTGTCCCGGTATGAGCAGGGGTTGTGAAAGTCTTAGCTGACTGATTAAACTGTGACTGACCACGAAAGGAACTTTTAGTTCTGAAATTTTGTTTAGCTGCCTGCTCACCCTTGAATGTTAAGATATTGGAGAAGAATAATTTTCTACCGATCTTCGTCGGAAGTCTCCTTACCAACTACACTCTTGTTTACAGGCGGCATTTCTTAAGGGAAGCCTGTGGTGTTAGCACCTTTTTTAAGTTTGATAGAACAGCTGGTGTAACACCAGAATAAACTAGTAATTTGGCTTATATATCCCAGGTTAAATGAAACATTCATTATCACCCAATTTTATTAATATGTAGGCCTACATGTTCATGGCCTTAGGTACTGTATTACCAAAATATTTGTACTCTTACTCTAATTCTAATCCCTGAGATTATTGAGTATATTGGAAACCCTATTTCATCCATACTGTTTCACTTAAAAAATAATCCATGTTCCTGAGTAGGCTTACTTTAGCCTAAGGAACGGATTTATCATATGACCTTAATACTCGTTACATTTTGTCTCATTTCAGAGGCAGGTAGAGTTCTTAGCTAGCATACTCCCCCCCCCCCCCCCCCCTTTGTACATCCCCAAATCAGTTTAGAACTAGACGTTCTGCCTTAATGCTACACATGTAACACTTCAGTCCAAAAATAATTTTCCGGCGGAAGTAGGAGGCAAGGTGGGGGATGATGAGTACACAAAAATTTCGGGATTGAAAAATATTGGGAAGGCCTTAATAACAATATCAAGTGCCTCTCCCAAATGGCTCTTGGCCCTTAATTTCTTCTTTTCCCTTCCCTATATCATCCAGTGCTCCGGGACAGGTAATTCACCTGTAACCAGGGTGTGTGCGAGGTTGGGGCGTAGTGGAGTAAGTACTGATTAATATATCTCTGAGCACTGCGTCCCAGATAGTTGAGAGACTGGTCTTTGGGTAGACCCCATTTCCTCAATATAACCCCCCTGTTGGTATATATCTCTGAGTGGCCCCTTCGTTAGTGATCCCGTTGACCGGGTTGATGGGGCTGGTTGAGTGTCCCACCGAGACTCATCAACCCGTGCATCGGTTTCGTATGTATCTGTTTGTGAATGCCGGTCTGAGGAGCTCTCATGTTTCCGCCGGTAAGAAACTACACTGCCACTTCTTTCTTTCCCTGACACAGGTAAAACGACATGTTCCAGTGTAGGGTTAGTAAATTGTGGGGAATAGCCTGAGACCGCACTAGATGTGTCTCTTTATTTTTCTCTTTTCGCTGAGGATTTCTGTCTTGATTTTGACGTGTCCTCAGCTGTCTTCCTTCTTGATGAGGAGGACGTCTTATGTCGGCTCGACTTTGACTCGTCCCCAGTGGCTAATGCGGAGTCAAAGTTCGAGCGGGACCTCTTAGCCTCCTGGTCATCTGACGGGGGTTTGGTACGAGGTCTGTTTCGGTGGCGGGAGGAAGTGTCTTCCGAAGAAGATCCCGGAAGGGGCGAGGTAATAACTGGACAGCTTAATGAATCCTCAAGAGTTTGATCATCCAACTGGAGGGATTTATGAGCCATTGTCTTACAATATGTTACCTATTCAGATTTTAATGTGTTGAAGGATAGCCTTACATTGACTATCTCCATTGTTAATCAAGGTATTGCGGAGGGCTGAACATTTGGGAGAAGCTTTTGATAACCACCGACCTCTCCAAAGGTCTAGGTAAGGGACACACTTTACACAGAGGAAGTGCCCCATAATCGCTAATCTCTGACAGCCCAGAGCTGCACAGAAAGAGAAACTTCTCTTATCCATGATTACCTCCTCACCGCCACAGAGATATTCATCTTCCTAGGTGTTTCACTTTCGAACCTGTGTGAGATTTTTTTTGAAGAATCAATGCTCATAAGGACATGCTAGGCTGGAATAATTAATATAATTATACTGTATATCTCTACGTAAAAAAGAATAAAGTTTGAATAACACTTAAACAATCTTAATTCCCCTTACGTTAAACATTCCTCAGAAATGTCATTGAGTATTGTGTAGCCTATTACGTGCTACTAATTTGTAAAAAAGAATAAAGTTTGAATAACTCTTAAACAATCTTAATTCCCTTTACTTTAAACATTCCTCCGAAATGTAATTGAGTATTGTGTAGCCTATTATGTGCTACCAATTTATAAACTTCTTACCAGAGTGCAAAAACACTGACCTCATTCATCTTGTGATACATGAATCAATCCTGGCGATCCTCGAGCGCTACACGGATTTTTTATTCTAGATCCGGCGGATAAATCGCCAATGATAAAGCAAACAGTCGAACTGAGAGCTACAAGATCGAAAAGGGTGAGTTACTAATTTGTAAAAAAGGAATAAATTTTGAATAACTCTTAAACAATCTTAATTCCCCTTACATTTAAACATTCCTCCGAATTGTAATTGAGCATTGTGTAGCTTATTATGTGCTACCAATTAATAAACTTCTTACCCTAGTTCAAAAAACACCGACCTCATTCGTCTTGTGAAACATGAATCAACCCCGGCGATCTTTGAGCGCTAACACAGTTTTTTTGGATTCTATATCCGGCGGGTAATTCGCCCATGGTAAAGCAACAGTCGAACTGGTAGCTACAAGATAAAAAAGGTGAGTTTATTTCCCGGCGTCGCCGTGATTTATGTGGCTATGCTTAGCCTTGATTTTGTGCGGAGATTTGTGGTTCTCCACTTTCTTTTAAATCGGCCGGCGGAATGGTTTTCTTTTTTAAAACCAAAAGATGTTAATTGTGGGTGGCATAAGACGTGATTACGAGGGGAGGCGTCGCCGTTATCCTTCGAAGTTCGAATTATTGTTAGTAACATACTGTTACTACATACCCAAAGTAAATTCGTTTATCGACTGTGACAGTCGTGGGATATTGAATTTGTCTGTCTTAGGCCAGAAGAACGCATTGTTGTTTGTTATTTTATTGGCGGCGGAATACGTGATTATGAGGGGGGGAGGCTGCGCCCTTGCCCTTCTCAATTTTAATTCCTTAGTAGTCCGCCGGACCAGCCAGCGTATACTACACGTCTTCAATTCCGTAGTCGTTTGCCGGACCAGCCGGCGTATACTACATGTCTTCAGTTTCGTAGTAGTCTGCCGGACCAGCCGGCGTATACTACATGCCTAAAATAATCCAACTTGAATTCATAGTATACCCGTACGTGGCGGTGAATACTGAATGTTTATAACTCTGAGTGTTTCCGGCGGGGACCCCACGGAACACCCTGAGATACGTTGTTGTTTTAATGTTCAATAGTACTGAACCATAAACATCCCGGCGGAAGGGTGACCCTTCATTTTATATATAGAGATCCCGGCGGAAGGGTGACCCTTCATTTTATATATGGAGATCCCGGGGGAAGGGTGACCCTTCACTTTATATATAGAGGGATGAACAACGATTACATACGTGGCATGGTTATTTATTATAATAATCAATAATCAGTTATAAGACCCTTTAACCATATCTATATATGTAACCTATATGAATAGGTGTGGAAATTGACAGCTTATTTGTTCTAGCCTTTATTGATTTACAGAGGTTAAGGGTCACAATTTATGGCCTACCCCTATTGAATGAATTATATAAGTTGTATGAAACTAACGTTTTCCATCATCATCATTCGCAAATTTGTCACACTGTGGATCTCTGTGCAGTCTTAATACTTTGGCTGCGGGAACCGTTCTGGCAATTTAAAGCAATTTAAAGGCCCTTAACCCCTGCTGTACCGTAGGGTATTGTAATAAAAGTCCCCCCCCAGTCCCAAGCAATGTGGCCAAAATGGCAGGATAGAACACCCTTCCACTTCAAGAGATGAAGGAATACTGGCTCTCCCAGCATTCAGTGAGTCTTATATAAGCTGAACAGTGTTGCCATATCGACGAGAGCAGTGCTCAAACGGTCGTGGTACCTGGTACAGCCTTGTACAGGCAGTTACAAGAAAAGAACACTACTGACGGCTATAGCCGTCTCTGGGACTGGGGAGTGACTTATATTACATCTCACGATTATACTATTTACTATGCAATCATTATAACCATCTCTCATATAATTTTAAGGTAGTATGCTTGCTATGAATGATCTTTATGCAGGTAACTATACATTCTGAGGAGCTATTCATTGTAACTCTTTGTAACTTCCCCCTTCTAAAACCATTGACTCAGGTTCCTTTCCCACACAATTAAAGCTTACTCTGGCACCTTGTTGTCACCCATGCACTGATCGTATGACCAATGACGATCACGTGTTGGGGAGGTGTTTCGAGGTGACCAGGGGAGGTGAGAGGGTGGAGAGGTATTGAGAGGTTAGATATACTTTAGCAACGGGCCCGAGAACATAGCCCAGAGATTCCTCTCAATATAGGGAATTCTCTTTTACTTATATATTTAGTACTTCTGTATACTATATTCAGTTGTTACTTGAATAAATATCAAAGTTAGTTTTGGAAACCACAGTCCTTTAATTTCCTTTTACCTATAAGTATTCAATCTAATATTTATATGGTAATTGGTGGTGGCAGCATTACTATTACTACAATCTATCATAATAATTATCAATCAATGAGCAGAGAACGAGAGCTGAGATCAACCTACACTACAACTTCTACAATCAACCTATAACTAAAACATAATATTTAACTCCTAAGGACATCGACACCACTAAGAGTCATAGTTAACCCTTATAAGATAACATAGGACCGTACCTCAAAACATCCTAATCTTATCACCTTACTTACAGTGACTGTCAAAAGTCATTTGTAACACTTATCTACTGACGGCTATAACCGTCGCTGGTACTGTAAGGGTTAAAGCCTCTTAAAGCCTGTGGAGACGAGTGCGAGTGAGCGGGAGCGCGGCAGGGCCCCGTCCGCGGGCTGGTGCACTGAGGAGTGTCAACCATATCTCGCGAGACCTATGCAGCGCTGCCAAAGGCAAACGTAGCGCGACATTGCTCATCATTAGTGAATGAAATAACGAGGAAACGCAAAAACACCCGGACAAAAGAAGAGGGAAACACAGAGAAGGAAGGAGAAAGAGAAATAAAGAAACAAAGAAAAAGGAAGACAAGAGAGAAATGCATGACTCCACCTAGAGGAACGATGCCCGAATTACCCGCACCTGTAGCGACCCCCCAGGGACGCCCGAGTCGCCAAGGTGACAACAGGATGTCCGGTAACCCCAGGGAAGACGATTCGCCCCAGGGCGACCACACCCAGAAGGAAAATCGTTTTCAGTCAGAAATTCTAAATACAGAACGAATTCTACTTGTATATATATTCATGTACCATGTTATTATAAGACTATAACCCACTCCTAATAAAACCACTTATGTTTAATATTAACGAATATGTATCATTGTAATGTTAAGAATGTCATACGACAGTTCCCCTATGTTTGCCAACTACTGTGATCAATAATTTATTAAAAGAAGCATGTTGAAAGACTTTGTCATTGATGCGAAGGCTTTAAGATCGTCTAGCTGAAACTCTTCTATTTATTTTATACCAACCACATACGTACATGTCTTATAATTTATCAAGCTATTCTATTTCATAAACAAACCACATTCCTTTCTTTCCTACTTTTATATTCATTACTACCAGTCAAAGATGTCACCAACCAAACCTTTCCGCCTCCCGGCTAATCTCTTGACCCCCAGGACTACCAACACAAACTCACCGTCCGGGATCCATTTAACCGTGTATATTTCCATCTCGTATATATAGAAGCTCAGAAATGATCAGTGTTTTCCCTAATTAGATAACCTAAAATGCTCATCTACCTCTGTTCTCAATATTGAAGGTGACAGACTCTTGTCTGCAGAATCATATCAAGATACACCTGAGAAACCCCACTTTCTCATGACTCCTTGACCCCCAGGACTACCAACACAAACTCACCGAAATACCAACCGTCCGGGATCCATATAACCGTGTATATTTCCATCTCGTATATATAGAAGCTCAGAAATGATCAGCGTTATCCCTAATAAGATAACCTAAAATGCTCATCTACCCCTGTTCTCAATATTAAAGGTGACCGGCTCTTGTCTGCAGAATAATATCAAGAGACACCTGAGAAACCTCACTTTCTTGTAAAACCTTTACCCCTGAATTTTCATGCTCCAAGGTCAAGCCAAAACATCCTCAAACCTTGAACAAAAGTTCAATTATCTCCACAACCCCATGACTCCACCTCTAACCTATAAATCCAAATAAGCCTATTGGCTTGGGTAACATCTACATACAATACCACCTTTGTAAGATCTTCAAGTATAGTAGAGTTGTTGTTGTTGTTGTTCCTCAAGCTGCCTGGCCGAACAGCCCCAAGGCCCCGAATAAGGCCAAGGCCATAATTGAGTGCCCCAAAGAACCCTCCCTGCCGACCACAATAAAGCCTGGGTGACCGAAGCCACTCCATGGCGGGGAGCTAAGGAGGGTGCGGAAACGCCCGGGAAACCAAAGCCCCACCCATGGCCCTGTGCCCCTCAGCAATTATGAAGAGAAAGTTGAGGGGCAAAGGAAAAATGTGACGCTTTGGCTTCCAATCATGGTAGATTGGGAGGTCAATCCACGGAAGAGACGCCGTCACTTGAGATCTAGAAAATACGTAAGTAAAAGGAACAGTCAGAGTAAGCTATGGGTATGGCAGAGATTGCTCAGTTCTCACTCTGATAGACCAGCCCATCACCACAATAGTAGAGTTATTTAGTAAAGTAAACGAAGTCAAACTCCCCCTAGGACAAGATGGACTTCCTGTCCTAACAGAGAGTGCGCACGCACGCCCTTGCTCTCCTCAAACACGGGACGGGTACCCCTCAGTAATTGTGAATACTAGGTCAGGGAAATCTGAAGGAAATTAAGCAGTTTTAAGGCTTCTCGATCCCTGGCATCCCACGTTGAGAAACCTTAAGATTACCCCTCCATTCAGTTGGATGTGCGGCACCCCGAAGTCCTTACACTGTCTGTGAGTAAAGAAAATCTATTAAGGGATCTTTGTTAATTATAGCATCCCATCAGTTAACATAGAGACCTCTAATAGGCTGTATCGCCAATATTAAAGATTGAAGTGTATAGGCATCCCTCCACTTCTACTCTTGATATTGTAGGCACGGTAACTGTGCCCTATAAAAGGAACTTTGTTATTACTGGCATCCCAGTGATTAACATAGTCACCTTCTCTAGGTTACGCTTTCCCTAGTTGAAAGTTGAGAAACCTAGGCATCCCTACTCCTCAATTCTTTCACTATTGAAAGTTCACAAGTGTCTTATTAGACGAACTTTGCTAGTACTGGCATCCCAGTATTTAACATAGTCACCTTCTTATAAGTACATTTTCCTTAGTAAAAGTTGAGGGACTCAGGCATCCCTACCCCTCAACACTTTACTAGTGAAAGTTACACTACCACTTCTCACAGATCTTGGCATCCCACGATCTTTTGTGTTACAAGGGCTTAGCGAGACACCCTCACGGGGACTCTTCAAACATATTATAGTCCTAGGTGCATTTCGTCTGTGGCATCCCATTAGACTTTGCAACTAAAAGGTTAACACCGCCCTGAGTTCTTTGAACCTCTTAAAACGGTTAGAGACAGTCAAGAAGAGAAGTACTAAACTCTTCTTGCGTTCGTCTGATATTGTGTTATTTCGTCATAACTGAGGCACAATATTAAAGACGCCATTCCAAGAGTACCTTAACAGAACTTCATCACCGGTTAATATAAAGGTCAGGATAGATGAGTATAATTGATAAAGCTATAGGCTCAAATACTTGCGTTAGTCCGATATGGTGCCCAACTGTTTAATTACAAGTTATGGAGCCATATGTAAGACCCCACACCCATTAACCAATCTGTAACATTACTTCACATGACCGGCCAACCTGGACGGCCTACGGAGATTCAGAAGACATCAGGCAGCTAGTGTTCTACATCTCTAAGAAAAGAAAGATTGAAGAAAGATACCTAGATCAATGCCAGTGATGAGGCAGAAATAAGTTAGAGTTCAAAAAGTGGTATAAATAGTCAGAGTTCCTTAACCTAATTATTCGAAATAAATCATCAAAGTGTTCATCAACGAGAATCTATAGAAACAGATTCCTCCTATCGCGTGTAACAGTGATAAATTCGTTTAGTACACCTCTCTAACTTGAATAAGGAATTAAATCAAAATAAGACGGATTTTCGCATAAAATAACTGTCATATTTCCGCCCAGTGAGAAAATATTCAGTCTGTACACTCCTTATTTTGAAATAAATCATCAAAGTGTTCATCAACGAGAATCTTTATAAACAGATTCCTTCTATTCGTGTACCAGTGATAAATTTGTTTAGTACACCTCTCTAACTTGAATAAGGAATTTAATCCAAATAAGGCGGATTTTCACCTCAACGAACTCTGAAATAATACCAACCAGTGAAAATATTTTAGAGTCCACAAAATTGTGAATTCAATCTTATTAAGTATACCAGTGCACAAGATTATATATTCATAGAAAAGAAATATATTGACTTACCTTAACCTCGTCAAATACTAGTAGCTAATTAAATCCAACTTAAGGGGTATAGTGAACATTAAGGTAACTGATTAAGTGTTTATACAATCTTTCGAAAAGAGAATATTGATTTGATCCTCAAGAAAGGAAATTCAATTTAAGCCGCATTGAGCATACCTGATCTCCATCTATTGTAGATCCGCGATCGTGCTAGAAGATATTTAATTAAGTTGTGCCACTTGTGTTCTTCTGTTTAGTGATTCTGATTCAATAATATGTACAGTTGGTCAAAGTTCCAGCTGACCCACCCTCGCTCTTGGGCTCGCAGAATTATCTGGCAATACTGGTGTAGGAAGGGGGTGTGTCTTACAAAGATTGGGATTGGAAGATCTGATTTCGGCTATATCATTGTTAGAACATATACTAAACAAGGGAAAGTAAGCCTATCTCAAATACAAATGCATACATCGCTATGTATGATCCCGAACATTCACCTAAAGTTCGTAGATTTGCTTAAATATTAAAGTTATTATATCCACTGATTGGCAACAGATATAAAACCTGCTGACTGCCACAACATACTTTACTTAATTTTATAAGAATACATATTTCTGTTTAATTGGTGGCTGCTTAATGAAGGAGCATTTAGTCTTCACAACGTGAACATTACATAGTCTAATTTGCAGTTGTTGTTGTTGTTGCTGTTCCTCAGGCTGTCTAGCCGAGCTGCCCCAAGGTCCCGAGCAAGGCCAAGGCCATAACCGAGCGCCCCCACAGAACCCTCCCAGTTTACCACTAATAATGCCCAGGTGACCGAAGCCACTCAAAGGCGGGGAGCTGAGGAGGGTGCGGAAACGCCCGGGAAACAAAAGCCCCACCCAAGGCCCTGTGCCCCTCAGCAATTATAAAGGGAAAGTTGAGGGGCAAAGGAAAAATGTGACGCTTTGGCTCCCAATCTTCCAGGGTTGGCAGTAGGGAGGTCAATCCACGGAAAAGACGCCGTCACTTGGGATCTAGAAAATATATAAGTAAAAGGAACAGTCAGAGTAAGCTATGGGTATGGCAGAGAACACTCAACTCTCATTCTGATAGACCAGCCCATCACCAGTGATAGACCAGCCCATCACCTAATCTAATTTGCAGTAATATACAGTACAGGACAGACATAGGTAACACATTAATGGCAAGTGGTATCCCTGCACCACTACACCAGTATTGCCAGCTAATTCTGTGAGCCCCAGAGTGAGGGTGGGTCAGCTGGAACTTTGACCAACTGTACTTAGTGAAGAAGTGAAATAAAGCTGTATTATAAACTATATTTTGGCATTATATGTATCCTCTATTGTCTTCCTTATATGTATTTGTATTAACTTGGAAATCCCAGTCTCGAAAGAACTCACCCTAACTAATAGTTAAACCTGAATAAAATCAGGGCATAACAGTGAATATTTGGCGATGTCTATGGTAGCGCTGAGGATGAACCCTGCGGGCTATGAAGCTCGTTCTGGTGTCATTTTGAAGCTATTTTCTTCTAGTTTTGGCTGAATACATTTAATCTCAGTCAGACACTTAATCATTCAGGAAAGCCTGTTATGAACCCTAATATAGCGGAAATATGCCCGCATCGCAAGTATTAACAAGCTTTACAGCGAAAAATGTTCAGGTTAATGATAGAAACTGTGTCCAAAATTATCCTTCTAATATATTTGTATTTACCTTTGTCCAATGGACCAATATCACATTGCGGCATTCCCTTCACCCCATGGATATGTGAACACACTTGATAATAGTTAAAGGCACTTAGTTTGTTCACTATCAAATTACCTCCCCTCAAACTACGATCACTTGAACATACACAGTTTCACTTGATGACACCAAATTTGTCCATTATCAATTGAAAATGTACACTCACTTTGTTATTATGTTCATCAGTGTTTCGCAGCTCATGACCATAAATTCACTTCATTGGTATCTTTAGCCCTGATGGGTGGAATTTCCTTCTTGATGTAATATCATTTTAACAGAACTAGACTCCATGCTTTTCAGGGTGGCAGCAGAGTCATTAGCCTGGAAGCGCAAAGATAGCCACCAGATGCTCCTAACTTGGTCCAAATATTATCACTCCATGGATGGCTGGGGGGTTATCCTCACCACATCTAAAGCCATATATTGTGCTTTTCAGGGTGTAAGCAGAGCCCTAGGAACACCGGGCCAACCTAGTGACCTTAACTTTGTTCATTATAAATACATACATATTCCTCTCACTCCCTCGGTATTTGTACATTGATTGTTGGGGTCACTTTTTATTAAAGTTTGTGTTGTTGTTGTTGTTGTTGTTGTTCCCCAAGCTGCCTGGCCGAACAGCCCCAAGGCCCCGAGTAAGGCCAAGGCCATAAACGAGCGCCCCCACAGAACCCTCCCTGCCGACCACAATAAAGCCTGGGTGACCGAAGCCACTCCATGGCGGGGAGCTGAGAGGGCGCGTAAAGTTTGTGTTGGTCAAGATGGCAGCAAAGGTAATACTAGACTACCCACCAAAAGATAAATATTTCAAGTATAAAGTGTCCGATATTTTCATTACATAGGGATTTGTATTTCATAGGCTGGGGTGTTATTCTCGCTAGTGGTCCACCATGTCTGGTTCCAATATCATACAGATACACCAGCCATACATATTTATACATCTATCTATCTATTGCCAGATGCCTTACTCCCCTTAATGAGGGTGGCCATACACAGAATGCCCCCAAGCGGACCTATTCCCTGTAAGAAGGAACAACCCGAGCCAGTTTACTGAAGGACTTACAGGATTGACCACTCAATTTAGGATCCGTCCGACTCCGAGGCCCTCTGCGTATTTTGTTAGCACTATTTTTTCTACAGTGGTGATCGGCTAGTCCATCCACTAACCTGCCTTACCCATAGATAAGCAGTACGGATTTGTATCAGGTTTACTCCCCTAGACAGGTTGCCGACCAAAGCTGACGAGTCCCATCCACCCAGATTTTTATAAGGCTGTCTCCCCTAGATGGGTTGCCGACCAAGGCTAACGAGTCCCATCTACATACATACACAAATTTAAAGACCGAGTGCTCCACACGAAGCGCGGTTCCGGTCTCACGTCCTAATAGTGGAGCTCCAGGCAGCCCTGTTAAGAGCTGCCTCACTTGTCAGGTTCTTTGATTTAAGATCAGACTGCAAAGTCCGATCCCACATCTTTTTTGATCCGCCCCTTGGTGCAGCTCCCTCCACATTTATGGACTTGCATATTTTCACCCAGCTTTGTTCATCCATTCTCTCCATCCTGTCCAAACCATCCATCACTGATACTCTTGATACCTAACCTTCTCCTTAGCTCTACACTTGATATCCTATCTTGCAGCTTGGCACCACACATCCATCTCACTATTCTCATCTCATTGCGTTCCATTCTGTTGGTATCATCCGCTTTGACAGGCCACGTTTCTGAAGCATATGTCATTGCGCTTCTAACGCATGAAGCGTACACTTTTCCCTTCAAGGGGAGAGGGAGTCTTCTCATGGTGAGTAGTGGCAAAAGTTCTCTAAACTTTCCCCAGCCGCATCTTATTCTGGCGATAGTGGCGGCCTCGGCCCCACCACCGGCAGAGATGGTATCTCCCAAGTAGCAAAACTTGTCCACCATCTCCAGTGTCTCATTGCCAAAGTTAACACTCTCGAGCCGGTCATTGAATACAAGCCCACCTTTGCATACTATACATACAAATTTCTCAATTTCGGGCTTCTTCATTGGTAGAGGTCCCTTTATTCTAATGCATAGTGCAACACTTCTTCCTATGATGTACCCAGCTGCGGCAGATGCTACACTGCATTGAGTTCGCGCCCACCCCATTTCTGCATACCGCGCAAGGGTATGCCCCACTTTTTTCTTCCTTTCTTGGCCCTAATCCACTGTGTAAAACCTTTGTTTTATTAATATTAACTTTTAACCCTTTACTTGCCATGCCCTCTTTCCATCTTCTGAACTTGGCCTCGGCATCCTGCGCACTATCTTCGATAAGTACTAGGTCATCTGCGTATAGCAGTTCCCAGGGGAGCCCAACTCTGAGATCATCATCCAGAACCATAACAAAGAGGAGAGGGCTTAACACAAAGCCCTGGTGAACTCCGACGTAAACTGTAAACTCCTCACTCAGATCACCTTTCACCCTCACTGCCGTTCGCGAGTCCTCGTACATCTTCATTATCACATGCACCAGCCACTCCTCAACGCCAAGTTTTCTCATAGCCTACTGCACAATTTCTCTGGTCACCCTATCAAAGGCCTTCTCCAGGTCTACAAACACAAGATACAGATCCCTATCTTTAAGTAGATATCTTTCCTGCAGCTGCCTGACTACGAAGATAGCGTCGATTGTGCCATGTCCTGGCATGAAACCGAACTGAATATTGTAGATAGAAATGCTTTCCCTTATCATAATTTCAAAGACTCTCTCACAGACCTTCATGACTTGGTCAAGCATTTTCAGTTCCCTATAAATTGTCCTATCCAATGCGTCCCTCTTGCCCTTATATATGTTTACTATTACACTTTTGTGCCATTCATCAGAGATTACTTCCTCTCTAATAATGGAGTTAATTAGCTCTGTGACCAAACTCACTCCTATATCACCTGAGGCTTTATTCATCTCAGCTACAATGCCAGAGCATCCTGCAGCTTTTCCATCCTTCATTTTATTTATTGCACTGCTTACAACAGCTGGCACTATCAAAAAGGGGGGAGGGAGTCTTGGTTTTTCGTTACTAAGCTGCTCTCTATACCACTCAAATTCCACGTTGAGTAATCTTTTGTAGTGTACCTTCCAAGCATCTCTAATTTCTTTGTCGGCATAAACAATTGTCCCATTATCATTCCTGACACACTGTTCTCCTACAACATCTCTACTGTCTTCCTTAACTCGCCTTGCTAAATTGAAGAGCCCATTGGGATTTTCTGCGTTACTCACTTAGGCTATTACCAGGTCCTCTATGATTTTCTTTGCCTTTTATATCTCTCTTTTTTTTTTTTTTTTTTTTTTTTTTTTTTTCCAGCACGCTTAGCCGCCAGATATTCCTCCTTGCTTTCTTCCATGCTTTGAAAAATCTTCTTTTCTCCTTTATTGCATTTTCTACCTCGTCATTCCACCACCAGGAAGTCTTATGCCTGAGGGGGCCTTTAGTTTTGCCACAGACTTTGTCAGTGGCGGCAAGAAACCTACGTTCAAGGAAGTTCCATTGGCTATTTACGTCACTTGGCATAGCGCCCCTATTCCTATCAATTTCTTCCAGTTTTCTGAGAAACCTATCCTTGTATTCCGATTTTTTCAGCAGCCATACTTTCCTTTTGGGCATGTATACATTCTCTCGCACAGGATCTCGCCTTAAGCTCAAGTCACAGACTAGGAGCTTATGTTGGGAGATACATTCTTCACTCGGGATGACCTTTACATCCCGAACAAACTTCCAGTCTTTCATGGCTACTGGTGCCCCCAGAACTATATGTAATCAGATGACTCAGATTTTTGTTTAACTTAGTATTAAACACAACCATGTTGAGTGCAACAAAGGACTCCAGTATATACTCGCCTTCTAGATTTCTTCTTCCACACCCTTTCCCACCATGCACACCCTCGTACCCATCAGCACATGCTACCACATGCCCATTTAGGTCACCACCTACGACTGTAGTATCATACTCCAAGGGGTCTGAAACGACACCAAGGAAGTCGTTGCAAATGGCCTCTTTTTGCTCTCTCCTTAATCCAACCTGTGGGGCATATGCCAATATCACATTTATAACTCTTTCACCAACTTTCAAATTCAGAACATTCAATCTTCCGTTTACTCTCTTTATCTCAATCACACTCTTCTCCCATTCCTCAGATACCAGTACACCCACTCCTCCTTTCGGTTTTCCAGATTCATCCCCCTTTCAATACAAACGATATCACCTGATAACAATAAATGTGTCCAGTGTCAAAGTTTCAAATTTACCTCATTCCATTGGTATCTGCACACTGGTGGCTGCTCCTTCTCCCTTGTAATTCACCATATCTAGAGCCAGACATACGGTATTGCTTGTTGGAATGACAGCAGAGGTAGTTCAATATGTAGTATGGGTATACTCCTTGTGATGAACACTCTCCATGCTGCACGATTCTCTGCAAAAACCCTGTCAAGTCCCTAACCCTGGGATCCCTCTTCAGTGTCAAATTCACCTTTCACTCTATAGGGATCTACTCACTGGTAGTTGGGATGTATTTCCCACAAGCAGCTCACCATTTCTAAAGCACGATATTATGGTTATTGATTTTTTAAGAGTGACAGCAGAGGTAATACAACCCTAGGAACATGAGACTAGCTACTAAATACTCCTAACTTTGTACAGTATCGCATTTTAGATGTTGTTACACCATAGGTATCTCCACAGTTGTGGCTGGGGTCTTCTCCCTAGCAGCCCACCACTTCCGGAGCCAGATATCATGCTTGTCAGGGTGGCAACAGAGGTAGTACAAGCCCAGGAAGACTAAGCCACCAAATGCCCCTCCGAACATCACCCCGAGGCCCAGGTCGTGGTATCGGTTAGTAGGGTCACCGTAATGCCACAGCAGTGCGATGATGATGTGTTCCCCGAAGGTCAGGATGTAGTATAGACTGATACGTAAGACCTGCAAAATTTATAATCATCATTATTATAAGTCAATACATCTTATCAGAAATGAATAATATAAATAAATTTCACAGTAAAGTACTGTATGTACAGTATAACTAAATTACAATCTTTCTAACGTCAATATCACCAAAGTTACCACTTAATTATTGTGGACATCCTATGATTCACAATTAAGCCTTCGTAAGTGACACTATACAAGTTAATTATATCCATTACTTTCGTGTGTCTAATATATTTAAGTTGGTAAAGTTGGCTATGGTTATAATGATGGTGATTTATAGCATAGGTAGTGAATTTAATGTAAGAATTACTATATTTATTAACATTTTCCCCCTAGAGGGTTAGGGTGGTCTCTTTTAATGTGGCAAAGGATATGTAAGAAAATGCCCCACGTGTCTTCTATTTGGTCCATTTCAGCCTCATAGTGGCTACGGGACACCAGAACTTCCAATTTAGTCTCTGGAATGGCTGTTCTTGCCCTGAAGGGCTGCCTTGGGGCATTTGGGGTGGGATCTATCATGTCTGTGTCTGTCTACCTCTCTCTCTATATGGTATATATATACAGTATATTGATGTGTATACTGTATGTATTTACGTGTGTATGAATATGCATACCTGTACATACTGTAGACTTATATATATATGAGTCTTTGCATGTGTATGTGTGCGTATGTGTATGAATTTGGGGGAGGGAGAGATGTGTATGGTTAGATGGATATAGATCAGTAGGTAGATGAATAGACAGATAGATAGATTAACTTATCATCGGCCCACATACCTGACGACCCGGAGACGTGGTAACAAAGGAAAATAAGTAGACCCCTCCAAATGCAATGGAGTTGACGAGAGACATCTGCGCCACATCAAAGTAGATCCAGAGAGCGTGTAGCAGCCAGCGGAGAGTGATGGGTACCCACAGCCAGTGAAAGTGTACCACCCACAGTAGAGCATACGCCATCACACGGGAACCTGGGGAGATGGGTCATCATTACACAAAGTCAACAGTGAAGTAATACAACTTATTACATGGTGTTACCCTGGGGGTAAGGGATTAGAATATGCCCCACATGCCTTCTGCATGTCGTAAGAGGCGACTAAAGAGGTTGGGTCGGTGGGCTTTCTACCCCCACCCGTGAAAAATAGGTAGCAACGAAAAATGAAATATCAGCCTCGGATGCGGACGGACCCTGTGTTGATGAACCCCGACCGATTATGGACAATCTTACTGACAATCTTAGGATAGGAACGTGGACTGTGAGAGGCATGAATGATGACACAAAAGAGAGAGAAGTCTTGGAAGTGTTAATGAATGCCAGGCTGGATATAATTATGTGGAATGACGGAGACCAAATTGAGGGGTACAGATGTGAGAGAGTGGGAGTGTGGAATGGGTGTGTGTGCTGGAGTGAGTGAGGTAGTAGCGAGAGAAGGTGCGTGTTTGTTTGTAAGTAACAAATGGAAGGAGCGTGTAAGAGACTATGGGTCTGTGGGTGATAGGAAAGTTGATGGAGTGGTGGGAGGGGGGGAGGGGGGGGGGGGCTACCATCAGAGGTGAATGGGAATGGTAGTGCACTTGTGGACGTATATGTGTGGGGAGGAGGCTGCGGATAGCCAACACCTTCTTCCGACACAGAATGATACACAGGTACACATGGAAAGAGGTGTGGACGATGACGGATAAGGATAAGAGTGGTGGAACGAAAGGCACTGATTGATTATATATGTGTGGATGAACGAATGAAGACATCTGTGCTGGATGCTAGGGTGTATAGGGGTATTGGAGGGGGTCTGTCTGACCATTATGTAGTAGTAGCTAAAATTAGGATACAAAAGAAGTGGGTGAGGAGAGCTGGAATGAGGCAAGAGGAGGGTGGAATGGCGATGAGGGTGGAGAGGCTGCAGGAGGAGGAAATCAGGGAAGAGTACAGGAGAGCAGTAGAATATAGGTTTGAGTCCCGAAGGGAAGAAGGAAAACCTAATATTTAGTAGTGGCCCCGGAATCATTGACGATGCGCCTTAACGTAGGTAATGGCCAATCTTGAACTCTAGCTTGCTGTTCAAACTTCCCGCCCGGGGAGAACTCAAATACGATTGCCACACATCGTGAGCGAAACGCTCTTAAAAAACCACTCACAGACTCGTCCTTATGATGTGGGTACCACTACTAGAAAAAACTTAGTAAAAATAAATAAAATAAATAAAAAATTAAACTTGATCTCGCAATGCGCTTCCCGTGCGTCTGCTGTTTTGGTTACGGCACGCCATCCTCCTCGTAGCGGCTGTTCATTCTTGATCTGACATATCGAGACTCTCAAAATGTAGCAGATGAATGGGAAGGGGACAGAAGGGAGGGCCAAAATCGTCAATGATTCCGGGGCCACTACTAAATTAAAATGTAAAACTTGCAAATTAAACAAACCAAAATTGGGACAAGGACAATATAAAGTCAAATTAAATTATCAAAATCGCTATGTGGAAACAACGATTACTAAAATGAAATCTATGAAATAAAAGAACACAATCCACCACACAGGGTGCACACCACTACATGAGCAAGCCAATCTGTTTCCCAAGCAAACTAATCGCACACACAACAACGCACCATCGTCACGTTCAAGGAATTAGTCAAATTTGGGAAGTCCGGGACGTTCTGGTAAATTTGACTAAACTCTGAATGAATAAAGAAACTACATGTTAAATGTCAAAATATTCATTTAAAATCAAATTTGCAACATGACAAGACATTAACAATAGTACAAAATACAAATATTGATAAGATATCTATATTATTACAAAATAATATATAAAATACAGAACAGCACTCACTAACGATAGTGCTATCGGGTAGGTACCTGTAAGCATAGCATGCCTCAAGTGACCCCTATCAATAACTACCCTACAAAATAATAACCTACATTTATCGCACAAATAAACTAAGGAAATCGCAAAAGCAAGCAATTGATACTATCGACAATGAATACATATAATATAAAGACAAATAATTGCAAAATATGAAGTAACAACAGATTTAAACAAAGAGTACTCTTTTAACAAGAACAATCAATTTAAAAAAATCATCAATATTATTATTAATAAAAAAAAAAGATAAACAATAAATACAGACAAAAAGTAAGCAGAGGTTATACAAGAAACTTCAAGTTAAAAAGGCTTGATTAAAATTATTGATCTCAAATTTTAGAATACAGTCACAATAATTGACCCTAAAAAGATTAAATTTATGGAACAATTTGCTTGCCTCAAAACCTCTGTCTACTAAGAGTCTGTATAGTAACCTAGCTCTAGCCCAAAAGTCATCTACTTTAGTGCAAATTTTACAAAATCTTATTAACTGGGAATAAAAACAATTATAAGTTATTTTACTATCGATATTACTACTAGGGAAAGGAAAGATTATTACGTTAAAATTAAAATCATCAACTTTGTGATATACTTTAAGTATGCACTGTTCATTAACAATCTCTATATTTATATCAAGAAAATGTTCAACTTTATAATTTGCGTTACATTGTGTGAGGGGAATAGAATTAGGGTAAATAAGTTTAGCAACTTGATTAAAATTTAACAAATTGCAAACGAGAATATCATCAATATATCTACTATTATTACTTAACAATTTAGCATGTGCTAATTTTTCTGGGATTTTATTTTCCTTGCTACTGTCAACTAAGTCTTTTATATATTTAAATTCTAAAGCAAGCAAGAATAAATCTGCAATTAAAGGGCTAGCATTTCCACCCATAGGAATTCCTAATATTTGTTTGAAAATGTACGGCCCGAATCTAACATAAGTATTAAAAAGGAGGAATTTAAGGGCATCTTTAAGTTTAGTTCTATCAAAATATACAGAACTAGTGTGAGTAGAGCTAAGTGATGCATTATTAAAATATGTATAAACATTTATGAAATAATTACCATCCCTAACGAACCTGTCAAAGTGCAAATCTATAATAAAGCAAAGCTCTGAATATACTAAATCTAAAGGCAAATTGGTATACAAAGTTGAAAAGTCGAAGCTATGTACCGAGGTAACTTTCGGCATGGTATTTATTTTATCAATAACTTCTAACGAATTGTCAACACTCCAATAATAGTTAATGCCAGTTCTTCTCATGATGGTATTACAATATCTTTTATGAGTACTTTTAATGTATTTTAAGCAATTTACGACTTGTTCTGAGAGAGTTTTAGTGGTAGCAAATTTTGCTCCGGCAATAAAGCGATATTTATAAGGTCTTTTATGAAATTTAAGTAACATGTATAATTTTGCAATGCACTTGTTCTTATCAGAAAGTTTAATATCAAATGTTATATTTTTCTTGGTATGTTCATCGATTAAGTTATCAATATTCAGATTATTTTGAATTTCATAAACAGAATTACCACAAATATTTTTACGTAATAAGTTACCTTTAATGCCTAATTTTTTTTTCATGTTTTCAAGATAAAATTTCTTACATGTGAAGCTATAATTATTGCTGGCTTTATCTACTGTAGTGATTACAAAATGTTTGTAAATTTATTAAATCAGCTTTAACCCGTGGAGCCCCGGCTAGTTTTGTAATGTTTGTTCACCAGAACCCGGCCGGTTTTCAAAAAATTGTTTTATTCCAGAAACAATAGCGAATGGGTTAGGAATGAAGGAAAAACCACGAAAAACCGCTCAAAAAGCTTAAAGAATGGTCCTACAGAGCCCCCGAAAACATATTTTACATGAGTACAAAATTGAAGGCAATTACCCCCAAAAACCAGGTTATTGCGCGCTCACGCGCACGCACGTGGACTTTGAGAGTTTTCAACCATTGGCACGGTTGCGTGGGATACGTACACAGTTCGCATACAAATCTGAGCCCTCTCGAGTGGCTACACCTGAGGTTACGGTCGGAGCAATTAGGGTGACTCGTCAGACGCGTCGCTGGGGCTGTGCGTTACATACATCGCCGACGCGTCAGACACGTTGCTGGGGCTGTACGGGTTAAATTTAAATTCATTTTTAACACCTTACGAGCGGCCTATGCGGTTTATTTATGTGTACCGCACAGCGGGGTGTTTTTAGCCAAAATAGGGCTGTTTACGTGATCATTTTCATGCCTAAATAAGACCCAGAACGTAAAACAAATACCTATCCCTGAAAGGGCATAAACAGAGCTTTCGAATGACACCATGTCGATCCTTGTATGATGGATAGTTTTCTTGCAATAACCGTGCAACGCGAGTGCAAAAAGCAGGTAATTCGGTACTTTCAGTACATAATTGAGTATGTAGCGAGTGAGAGAGGGAGGAGGGAGCTGAGATTTGTGTCAGTAGGTTCGCCGCGGTGGTCTGGAGCAGTCATACGCTCGCTAGTCTCCTGCCACCACTTGTCTCGCTCTCTCAGCCACATTACGTGCTGAAATTGCCACTCGAGTTATGTCGAGCGCCGCCACATAGTCCAGCTTTTTTTAACTCGACTTATGTTGCTCGCCGCTAAATAAGGGTTAAGCGAGAACATTTTATTTCTAATTAACTTAATTAATAATTTAGACCATGCTTCTAGCTCTCTCGCATCGCAGCACACAATTTTTAACAATAATATTTATCTTTTAATTTATTGACTGAAAAAACAATATCTTTTAAAATTATGTCCCATGTTACTTTATTATTCCCTATTCTAAATTTAAACCCTTTACGACATAGCTCCACTAATTTGTTGTTTGCAAAATGTTTAACTAGTTCTACATCACCTGTTAATATGTGACATATCGGACTATAAATGAACTTTGCTAGTGCATCACGTCTGCTAGCTGGCATATCCATGACTCTTTCACACACGCATTTATTATTATTGAAAATATCATTATCTGAAAGATTTCCTAAAACTTTATTATAATTACAAATAATAGACCCAACAGGTCGTTCATAATTTATAGGAATACACTATTAATGGTTTGAAATCTTTACAACCATCTGGTAACATGGACTTAACTTTCTTTGAATTAATAAGACTATTAACATTAATTTTGTCTAAAATTTTAGAGGAATAATTTAAAGTAGACATGACTTTATCTTTAATACGGTTATCTTTGGATTTCTTAGAATTAGCTCTAATATATCCCATAAAAGCAAAGACTATATTCTTAAATTTATTTGTGAAATTATGTTTATTGTTTAGAATATTTTCTATAAAAGGAGCAAAACTTTTCTTTTGTAGGCCTTTCAATGAATCTTTTAATTTTTTAATTCCGAAATTTCGATATAATGAATATAAATTATTAACAATAATTTTAATATCAGACCTGTTTTTCTTTTTATTAAATGAATTTAGTCTTCTATTACCGTGTCTACCAGGTCTTCTGTTTAAAACAGGGAAGTTAAAATATGGGTTATTAAAATCGTTTTTTAATAAATCTTTATACAAAATGTTGCCTAAATTTTTTATTTGATTGTTAAGTCCAAATGGATAGATGGTCATTAATTTTCCAATCCAGTAATTTTCTCTAACACATTTTGATTACTTTGAACAATTTCTATAATTTTGTATTTACAATCAAATATAGTACAATCTGTGTTAAAATGCTTACAGTATATAGAAGAATCTTGGAGTCGATGCCGTTCTTAATTCCTGATCTATGCCCGTAGGCTCTTTCTCTTAAACATTGCTCCGTCTTTCCAACATATTGTACACCACATTTATCACAGGTTATTAAATAGATAACATTCTTTACTTTACATGGAGATGTTACATTAACAGAAGATTTTTTTTTTTTTTTGTATTGGTAATGTAACTTTAAAAAAAAATATTGATGCTCAAAATCAAATTAATTCACACAGAGTTTACATTTACAGTTATCATCGAAAAAGACGCCGGTTATTTTCATTGTTATTGTTCATTTTAAGTTTTTGTTAATTTTGTCGGGTGCGAGGGTACAGAGAATTTTTCTAACGCATAGTCCGTGGCCGGTCTTTCCTTCTTCCCTTTGGGACTCAAACCTATAATTTATTAGTGGCCCCTTCATCATTGACGATGCGCCTGATATCTCAAGACTGGAGGGGGACATTCATCATGAACATCGAATACCACTAATAAACCAGATAAGGTCCAACTAAACACGTACTAATCAGATCAGTTTAATTTTTTTTTTAAATATAAAAGGGGTTACAGGCGGCGTTTCTTAAAGGAAGCCAGTGGTGTTAGCACCTTTACGTTTGATAGAACAGTTGGTGTAACACAAAAAGAAACTATTCATTTAGCTTATACATCCCAAGATAACTGAAAAATTCATTATTATCCAAATTTGCTAATATGTTGGCCTATATATTCATGGCCTCAGGTACTGTATTACCAAAATATTTGTACTCTCACTCTAATCCTAATCCTTAAGATTATTGAGTATATTGGAAACTCTATTGCATCCATAGTGTTAACCTAAAAATAAAAATTTCCTGAGTAGACTTACTTTAGTCTAAGGAACAGATTATCACATGACCTTAATACTCGTTACATTTTGTATCACTTCAGAGGCAGATAGAGTCCTTAGCTAGGATACTCCCCCCCCCCCCTTTTTCATCACAAAATTAGCTTAAAACTAGACTTTATGCCTTAATGCTACACATGTACGAGAGGGTTTCATGAGATTGACGGACAGGTAACGTGTGAGGAATGTATGATTTTATGACCACAATTGGGTCTGCTGAATATCTTCTAGAGAGTAATTATGGAGGAATCGAAGTGATGCCGCCCATTTACGGATATCGTGTGATCGTGCCAACACGCCGGGATTACTCTCACGAATGACTTCCACTAATAACGCAGCTAGCCGGCATTTTTGTAAACGTTTACCTGTCCGTGAAACACAGAGGGCTCCCGCCTGTGAGGGCCGGGACGTCCGCATAAATAACATAAATGACTGCACTGGACAAAGTAAATGGTGCCTGTCACCTTGTTTCACAGCCCGAATTTCGAACTCTGTAAATACATGATTATAATGTTCATTCTTAGCTATGAAGTTAGGAGCAGGAGCAATATGTACACCCATGTTGCGCCTTGAAAATCTTAAACAGTTTGGCTACGAACTCATCGCCGCCAACTCAGACACCCTGTCACCCGTAGCCAGTGCCATTAGAAAAATGGCCTTTTTAAGTATTAGGTCAAAGGGAGGATCTTTGCAATATTCACGGGACTGAAGCATCTAAAGGGCCAGATCAAGAGACCAGGTGGGTGTGAGTTGACGAGGAGGAGGGCGAAGCTTGAAGAAGACCTCATGAAACCTTTTTCCTCCGCCTCCGGCACAGACAGACCAGTTAACCCAGGAGCTGCGGGAAGACTCTTAAGAGTTTCCCCGGGCGACTGCGGGAAGACTCTTAAGAGTCTGGAGAAAAAAAAATCCATTTAAAACACCCCCATTTTTTTTTTTTTTTTTGCCCCTGGGCCATGCCAAATATCACTCCTCCACCTCCCCTCCTTCCCCACTTTCCTCACCTCCTTCAGTTATCACCTATTTTCCCTGTTATTCCCTTATTCTGTGGTCTATTTTCGTGCTAACATTAGCGAGTTGCAAGCAGGGCATTGTCATCCCTGTTACCAAGCGAGTGCAAGAGAGAGAGAGAGAGTATCGATCGACAGTCTCTCTCCAGACGTGGGGAAAAGTGGAGAGGAGGGAGGTTGCCTCAGCCATACATTATGTAACTCCCGGCCTGTATCGCCAATTTTGACCATCCAAACGCTGTTTCCACTTGTTTTATTGTTGTAACAGGTTAATACCTTTATAATCAACCTATATTTGGCGCATATGGATAAGTATTAATGCTATTTATGGTAAAATAACGATGTTAGTGATGGGAACAGCTCAAATATGTGCGCACAGGAGTGTGGTGTCTCATACCCCCCATGCGCACGTCTTAGGTTAAATCGAAAAACGGTGTCCTAATTGATGTGAGGTGATTCCTTAATGTGACAACTGAAAACTTTTGAAGATCAAATAGGTAATTTGAATAATTAAACACCAGAGCCACTGAGGACTGCTGTTGACCAGTTTCTACAATCCAAGTAGTAAATGATATCCAGTTTGATTGGTACTGTCGTCGGGTTGATTGAGCATACTGATTACTCAACTTGTGAGTCACGGTATCCCCAAACTGGCCTAGCCACTTGGCCTTCTGAATATCCATAAGGCAAAAGTCAGCGAGGTCTTCTATCTATCTATCCATTACCTGACGCCGTGATCCCTGAAGGGGTGGCCACGAACGAACCGCCCCCATGCACCTCTGTCCCCAGCCCTCCCCCCAACCAGCATCGCCTTCATTCATATACTTCCTCACTCCATCCTTCCACCTCTCTTTCGGTCTACCTCTCCCTCTCTGTCCCTCCACCTCGCTCTCATACACCCTCTTAGTCATTCTCTCGCTTTCCATATGTTCCATATGGCTGAACCATCTCAAGTTATTCTTTTTCACACTTTCCAGCACATCTACCTCCACACCACACCTCCTTCTTACTTCCTCATTAGTCTGTCTATCCCTCCATGTAACTCCGCACGCACTTCTTAAGTAATTCATTTCCACTGCTCTCACTCTTGGTCTCTCAACCAACGTCCATGTTTCGCTTCCGTAAGTCAGTGTCAGGATTACCACACTGTCATGCAAGGACTTCTTCACTTCCATACTGACCACCCTATTTCTTGTTACTGCTTTCAGCGTTCCTACAACCCTCTTCCCCTGTTGTACCCTCTCCCGCACTTCTTCATCCATAGTCCCATCTTTACTCAACACACTGCCCAGATACTTAAAAGAGTTGACGATCTCCATAGCCTGACCGTTCAGCTTCACCTCACACTCCGTGACTTCACCCCTTTCGAAGACCATAACCTTGCTCTTCCCCGCATTTACCTTCCAATTCCGTTTTTAGCACACTGTTCCAAACTCATTTACCAGACCCTGCAACTCCCATTCATTATCACTCGTCAGAACTGCATCATCCGCAAACAGCAGTATAGGTAGCTTCCACCACTCAATTCCCTCCCTTTTCAGCGATACACCAACATCCACTGCTCTTGATAGTATTTCTTTCATGACTCCATCCATATATACAGTAAACAACCACGAGGTCTTGAGGTTTCCAATTGTCTCTAAGTGGAAGTACGAGATCGGGAGCGACACCGGGTTCTCGCACCACATCTTCAATTGGTTGTACCACACTTGAGTTGGCCACAAGGGTGCGATCATCGAGACCATGCCCCGATAATCCCGTGGTTTGTGAACTACTTTGCACATTAAGGATGCGTCTGGAGGTGGAAACAGATAAATGGAGCTCCATTTGTTCCACTCTACCAGAAATGCGTCCGGAACCCCCGCCGGAGTCAGACTACGGCGTGTGAGGTACTGAAGCAGCCTGTGGTTTGCCTCTGATGCGAACAAGTCCACTTGTGGATGCTAGGGTTCGGCAGTCATCTCTTGAAAGATGTTTTGTCTGAGAGCCCATTCTACTTGAGTGCTCTGTCTCCGGGACAGAGCATCCGCCCATACGTTCGCCACGCCGGGCAGATACGTTGCGTGAAGATAAATCCTGAGCCTCGCGGCTAGTCGAAATATGTTTTCCGACAACCCTTGTAACACTCGAGATCTCGTTGACCCTTGCTTTTGAATGCATGTCACTGCAGTCAAATTGTCCATTCTGAAGGCTAGGGACTTTCCCGCCTGGCTCATGCCGTGCTTCTGTAAAAAGAATAGTGGGACTAGCAACTCCTTGGCATTGATATGAAGATGATTTGATATTGACCATCGACCCTGACCCTGATGGCCTAAGTTTGATTGGTAACCCCATCCCAGGGTTCCTGACGCGTCTGTATCTACCCCAACCGTCGGAGGTGGAGCTGTCCAAGTCAAGGAGGAGTGAATTACTTCTGGCTTCGCCCAAGCCGCCAGGAGGTTGTGGATTAGAGTTGGAATTGTCCTCAGTGTTTCCGCCGGTGAAAGCGGAAAGCACCTGTTTCCTTCCAAGATAATTCTTTTGATCTTCAGATGACCTAACGGTACCGTCAGCTGTATCCAATTGAGTGAGCCTACCAAAGATTCCCAGATCTTCCTCGTTGTCGTCCAAGAATGAAGAAACCGAAAGAGTTTCCTGCAAAATCTCTGACGGTTGTCCACACTCTGACTCAGAGTTAGTAACTCGGTATCCCAGATAAGGCCCACCCACTGGATTTGCTTGGTGGCAATGAGAGAAGACTTTTCTAAGTTTACCCTGAACCCTAAGGCCGCTACATGGTCTAATACTTGTTGAACATGATGAAGGCACATTATCTCGGATTGGGCTACCACTAGCCAATCGTCTAGGTACCATAAAATCATGATTCCCTGTTTGAGCAATAGTATCAAAGCCTGTCGGACTAACTTTGTAAAAACTTCGGGGTGCTATATTTAATCCGAAGGGCATTCTTTGAAAGACAAACGTTTGATCCCCATTGCGTAAGACTAGAAACCTCTGAAAACGTTTGTTGATTGCGACATGCCAATAGGCATCTGTCAGATCTATTGAGCACATCCAGCCTTGCGACGGGAGTGACAACCTGATCTGATTCACTGTCAGCATCCTGAATGACCGATTGTGAATGTGGGTGTTGAGATATGATAGGTCGATCATCGGCCTCATCTGAACACTGTCCCTCTTTGGCACCAAAAACAACCGGGATATGAACACTGGCATTGACGTAGGACTGGGGATTATGATCTGCTTTTGTGCCATCTCTTTGATAATGGATCCCACCTCCAATGAAACATGATTGAATTCTGTGGGGAAACGTAAACGGGGTCGCCGGGACCACCGCCACGAGAGACCTTTGCGGACCACTGTCCTTGCCCATGTTCGCCGGGGACATGCCCGGAAATAATCTCGGAAGTTGCCAGTCACATGACTGGTCTTGTCCGGCAGTACTACTCTCGGATCCGTCTCGCCTTGCCTTGGCACTGGGAGTGAGAGAGCCTTGTGGTGTCTCAGTTTTTTGAAGAGGATTGTGACTCTGACTTTGGCATGGGGGGATGAGAGGTCTTGCTACCATCGCTACTGGGTTTACCCCTATGTTGGCCCC
Source organism: Paralithodes platypus (assembly GCA_032716605.1). Classification (NCBI taxonomy): domain Eukaryota; kingdom Metazoa; phylum Arthropoda; class Malacostraca; order Decapoda; family Lithodidae; genus Paralithodes; species Paralithodes platypus. The sequence continues at coordinate 39,416,834 of CM064568.1, read as the reverse complement.
GAAACCACCTCCCTCTACCCCTGAAGTTACCTCGCCCTCTAGGTGTCCCGGTATGAGCAGGGGTTGTGAAAGTCTTGGCTGACTGATTGAACTGTGACTGTCCACGAAAGGAAGTTATCTTGTTTATTATTCCTAGGGGGTAGAGGAGAAACGGATATAAATTAAATAATTAAACCTGGAAAGATGAATTGGCCTAGGCTATAAAAATTATAACGGGTCGGCGTTTGACTTACTTGTAAACATGTATGTGTAGGTTATCTGTGGTAGTCTCGGTAATATCTATGAAGTACTTCTAGTATTAAAGGAACTTAGCTGTGATGCAAGGGTGTCGATTAGGTGTGGACATGTCGGTAGGTGAATATCAGGGAAGTTCTGGTGCTATGTGGCAGCAACTGGTGGTTTGTTGTTAGCGGGACGAAGTCTGTGTGAAGTGTGTCTGAGATTCACTTTTATCGTGACAATATAAAATATATTTAAGGGTTCTATATCGTCCCCCGTGATTAAATAATAAGGGAAAATAAACTAAGATATAATTGGTGCAACCACAGTAATATTTATCCACAAAGATAAATAAAGTAATGCGTATAAACAAAAAGGAACCAGCTGTCGTGAACCCGGGAAATTCAAACTACGGTATATATACCAGCTAGGATTCACAACAGAACTCTTAGTTTTGAAATTTGGTTTAGCTGCCTGCTCACCCTTGGATTTAGCAGTGGTGGCAGGTTGTGCGTCTAGGAGAAAAGTTACTGTTCTCCAGGCTTTGTTAGAGACTAAGGTAGATGTGAAAACATTAGATAAGATCAACCTTCTACCAATCTCCACCGGAAGTCTCCTCACCAAATACACTCTTATATCTTGACGGACCTGTACAGCCTCAAAGATAGCTGTCCGAACGTCGCCAAGAGACTGAATCGAGTTTTGGAGGAGGAGGCGTCTGGTCAGAGAAAGAGCCGTCTGGGTTCCGGCGTCCCTAACCGACTCAGTCGTCCGAGCCAGAGAGGCTCCAAGTTGGTGGCTGAGAAGGTATTGAGACGCCAGCCTCCAGGCTTTCCGTCTCATTTTATAATTTTTGTCGATCTGGACCTGTGTGGGAGGACAAAATGGTTCAGGTAACTGGCACAAAGATAGTTTCGGGGCCCCAATAAAATAAAAAATATGTTGGGGAATCCCATCCGCCTTGCCTACTGGCATAGTAAACCAATGATTGTCTTCTGACGGAAGTTGACGACTACTTTTGTTGGTAATGGTGCTGGCAAACAGCTGGGCCTCATGTCCCCAAGCAACTCACTGCCCATACACCCCTTCCTTAACATGAACTAATGAAGCCCCATGAGAGTCCCTGAAAGGAATGGAATTTAGTTCTGGGGTCAAACCCTGCAACACTTTTAAATCATTCATCCCATCAGTTTTAGTCCAGTCAGAAAACAGTTTTCCGGCGGAAGTAAGAGGCAAGGCTGGGGATTGTGAGTAAACAAAAAATTCAGGATTGAAAAATGTTGGGATGGCCTTAATAACAACATCAAGTACCTCTCCCGACTGGTTCTTGGCCCGTAACTTTTTCTTTTCACTTGCCTCTATAACCCAGTGACTCGGGACAGGTAACTCACCTGTAACCGTGGGTTGTGCGACCTCAGGATGCAAAGGCTGAACTACTGACCAGGAAGTATCCGGTCCATACAAGAGTGGCATAGGGCCTTTTTTGCTGGGGATGGACTTGTCTAGTGGAGGGGGTAACAACTCTGAAAACAATTTCAAGTTAGACTGCAAAAGAGCAGGGGTACCAGGAGTCGAAACCACGGGATTGACAGTGAAGGCAGGGGGAGGAGAAGTTATGGTAACTTGAGGATGCACTAACACTTGCCCAAGAGGTCGCACCGCCGGGGCTACTGGTGTTGGAATAGCAGCCTGTCACTCACTCTTAATCTGCCTCATAAAATCAAACAGCTCTTGTAACTGATCCTTTACTACAAAACCCCCACTATCCTGATCAGACTGGGACGCGGACTGTGACATCTCTGAGCCCTGCGTTCCAGATAACTGAGAGAATGGCCGTTGGCTAGGCGCCAGTTCATCAGTATATACCCCTTGTTGGTGTATGTGTGAACCCGGTGACCGGGTTGAGGGGGCTGGTACAGTCTCCGACCGAGACTCGTCAACCCGGGCAGCTGTTTCGTATGTATCTGTTTGTGAATGGTCGGAAGCGCCGGGCCCAGACAGATCGATAAAATTTAAGTGTGGGATCTCAAACATGGGGGATTCCTGAACAGATGAGTGCCGGTCGGGGGAGCTTTCATGCCTCCGCCGGTGAGAAACTACACTGCCACTTCTTTCCCTCCCTAACACAAGTAAAACAGCAGGTTCCGGTTCAGGATTAAGGGGAATAGTAAATCGGGGGGAAAAGCCTGAGACAGAACTAGATGCGTCTCTTTATGCCTCGCTCCTAGAGCAAAATTTCTTGCCCGATTTTGACGGATCCTGAGTCGTCTTCTTTCCTGATGAGGAGGACTTCCTATGCCGGCTCGACTTTGTCTTGTCCCCGGCGGATAATGCGGAGTCAAAATGCGAGCGAGACCTCTTAGCAGCCTGGTCATCTGATGGAGGCTGGGGTTGTGGCAAAGGTGATCTGGACCTGTCTCGCCGGCTGGCTGAAGCTAGTTTCTCCGGCGGATCTTTGGTCCGAGGTCACTTTCGGTGGCGGGAGGAAGTGTCATCCGAAGAAGATCCCGGAGGGGGTGAAGTAACTAATGAACTCTTTAACGAATCCTCAAGAATTCGGTCATCCAATTGAAGGGATTTATGAGCTACTGTCTTACAGTACGTTACAAATTCAGATTTAATGTGTAGCAGGATAGTCTTGCATTGACTATCTTCATGGTTAAAAAAGGCACTGCGGAGGGCTGAACACTTGGGACAAGATTGGGACAACCAACGACCTCTCGAACGGTCTAGACAAGGGACAAACCTTACACAGAGTAATTAAGTGACCAATAATTGCTAAACTTCGACAGCCCAGAGCCACACAGAAAGAGAAATTACTCTTATCCATGATTACACTCCCCACCGCCACGGAGATATTAACCTTCCTAGGTGTCTCACATGCGAACCTGTGTGAGAGAAAATTCCAAGAATCAATGCTCATAACGACACGCTAGGCTGGAAAAGCTAAGATAAATATATCTCCACGTAAAAAAGAATAAAGCTTTGAATAACACTTAAACAATCTTAATTCCCCTTACATTAAATACATTCCTCAGAAATGAAATTGAGTATTGTGTAGCCGATTATGTGCTACTAAAATTTGCTAACTTCTTACCCAAGTGAATAACACTGACCTAACCCGTCTTGTGATGCAAGAATCAACCCCGGCGACAAACGCTAAAACGAAATTTTGATTCTAAGCCCGGCGGACAAATCGCCAATTATAACAGTTTAACTGGAAGCTACAAGATTGGAATGGGTGAGTTCGTTTCTCGGCTCAGCCGTTATTCGCGCGGCGACCGTGGCTCCCCACTTTTTAATATCAGCCGGTGTAATGTTAGTCTGTCCCAAGCAAAAGAACGTTTGTTTTGTGAAGTTTCTTGGCGGCGGAAAAGGCGATTACGAGGGAAGGCATAGCCGTAACCCTTCGAAACCCGATTTGTTTTAGTAACATGCCGGTTCATCCGGAATCATACTATATGCCTTAAACAACACAAACCAAATTCATTGCAATCCCGTACCAGTCGAGGAAAACTGAATTTTAATATAACTCAAGAGTGTTTCCCGGCGGAAAAACTACGCGAAACACCCGGAGACACGTTGTAATGTAAGTCTTACTTGAATAAAAAAATCCCGCCAGAAGGGCCAACCCTCCAATATAAATAGGAATGAACAACGTGTACATACATGGCATGGTTATATATCAGAAACAATCAATAATCAATGACAACACTCCCTAACCATATATATATGCAACCTAATGAGGCCAACTAGATGGGAGCACTTGGCGATGAGTTCCGTCAATAGCACAAACCTGCGATCCAGCGTCGACCCCACCACACGTAGAACACACGATGATAAGATTGCAGAGCAGTATGGCTCCGTGCCGGACCCCTCAGCTAAGTGAGAAAATCCAACGGCACTAGCCCACGAAGCATACTTGTTGCACACCCTGAAGGGACCGAGTAACAGGCTCCAGTTCACCCTAAAAGAAGCCTCATGACTACACAGTGAACTAATAGTGGGCTAGGGTAATAAATCAAAACACGTGGGGCGACTTGCCTTATCACAACAAACCGGTGAAAGCGGAAAGCACCTGTTTCCTTCCAAGATAATTCTTTTGATCTTCAGATGACCTAACGGTACCGTCAGCTGTATCCAATTGAGTGAGCCTACCAAAGATTCCCAGATCTTCCTCGTTGTCGTCCAAGAATGAAGAAACCGAAAGAGTTTCCTGCAAAATCTCTGACGGTTGTCCACACTCTGACTCAGAGTTAGTAACTCGGTATCCCAGATAAGGCCCACCCACTGGATTTGCTTGGTGGCAATGAGAGAAGACTTTTCTAAGTTTACCCTGAACCCTAAGGCCGCTACATGGTCTAATACTTGTTGAACATGATGAAGGCACATTATCTCGGATTGGGCTACGACTAGCCAATCGTCTAGGTACCATAAAATCATGATTCCCTGTTTGAGCAATAGTATCAAAGCCTGTCAGACTAACTTTGTAAAAACTCAGGGTGCTAGATTTAATCCGAAGGGCATTCTTTGAAAGACAAACGTTTGATCCCCATTGCGTAAGACTAGAAACCTCTGAAAACGTTTGTTGATTGCGACATGCCAATAGGCATCTGTCAGATCTATTGAGCACATCCAGCCTTGCGGCGGGAGTGACAACCTGATCTGATTCACTGTCAGCATCCTGAATGACCGATTGTGAATGTGGGTGTTGAGATATGAGAGGTCGATCACCGGCCTCATCTGAACACTGTCCCTCTTTGGCACCAATAACAACCGGGATATGAACACTGGCATTGACGTAGGACTGGGGATTATGATCTGCTTTTGTGCCATCTCTTTGATAATGGATCCCACCTCCAATGAAACATGATTGAATTCTGTGGGGAAACGTAAACGGGGTCGCCGGGACCACCGCCACGAGAGACCTTTGCGGACCACTGTCCTTGCCCATGTTCGCCGGGGACATGCCCGAAAATAATCTCGGAAGTTGCCAGTCACATGACTGGTCTTGTCCGGCAGTACTACTCTCGGATCCGTCTCGCCTTGCCTTGGCACTGGGAGTGAGAGAGCCTTGTGGTGTCTCAGTTTTTTGAAGAGGATTGTGACTCTGACTTTGGCATGGGGGGATGAGAGGTCTTGCTACCATCGCTACTGGGTTTACCCCTATGTTGGCCCCGAAACCACCTCCCTCTACCCCTGAAGTTATCTCGCCCTCTAGGTGTCCCGGTATGAGCAGGGGTTGTGAAAGTCTTGGCTGACTGATTGATCTGTGACTGTCCACGAAAGGAAGTTATCTTGTTTATTATTCCTAGGGGGTAGAGGAGAAACGGATATAAATTAAATAATTAAACCTGGAAAGATGAATTGGCCTAGGCTATAAAAATTATAACGGGTCGGCGTTTGACTTACTTGTAAACATGTATGTGTAGGTTATCTGTGGTAGTCTCGGTAATATCTATGAAGTACTTCTAGTATTAAAGGAACTTAGCTGTGATGCAAGGGTGTCGATTAGGTGTGGACATGTCGGTAGGTGAATATCAGGGAAGTTCTGGTGCTATGTGGCAGCAACTGGTGGTTTGTTGTTAGCGGGACGAAGTCTGTGTGAAGTGTGTCTGAGATTCACTTTTATCGTGACAATATAAATATATTTAAGGGTTCTATATCGTCCCCCGTGATTAAATAATAAGGGAAAATAAACTAAGATATAATTGGTGCAACCACAGTAATATTTATCCACAAAGATAAATAAAGTAATGCGTATAAACAAAAAGGAACCAGCTGTCGTGAACCCGGGAAATTCAAACTACGGTATATATACCAGCTAGGATTCACAACAGAACTCTTAGTTTTGAAATTTGGTTTAGCTGCCTGCTCACCCTTGGATTTAGCAGTGGTGGCAGGTTGTGCGTCTAGGAGAAAAGTTACTGTTCTCCAGGCTTTGTTAGAGACTAAGGTAGATGTGAAAACATTAGATAAGATCAACCTTCTACCAATCTCCACCGGAAGTCTCCTCACCAAATACACTCTTATATCTTGGCGGACCTGTACAGCCTCAAAGATAGCTGTCCGAACGTCGCCAAGAGACTGAATCGAGTTTTGGAGGAGGAGGCATCTGGTCAGAGAAAGAGCCGTCTGGGTTCCGGCGTCCCTAACCGACTCAGTCGTCCGAGCCAGAGAGGCTCCAAGTTGGTGGCTGAGTAGGTATTGAGACGCCAGCCTCCAGGCTTTCCGTCTCATTTTATAATTTTTGTCGATCTGGACCTGTGTGGGAGGACAAAATGGTTCAGGTAACTGGCACAAAGATAGTTTCGGGGCCCCAATAAAATAAAAAATATATTGGGGAATCCCATCCGCCTTGCCTACTGGCATAGTAAACCAATGATTGTCTTCTGACGGAAGTTGACGACTACTTTTGTTGGTAATGGTGCTGGCAAACAGCTGGGCCTCATGTCCCCAAGCAACTCACTGCCCATACACCCCTTCCTTAACATTAACTAATGAAGCCCCATGAGAGTCCCTGAAAGGAATGGAATTTAGTTCTGGGGTCAAACCCTGCAACACTTTTAAATCATTCATCCCATCAGTTTTAATCCAGTCAGAAAACAGTTTTCCGGCGGAAGTAGGAGGCAAGGCTGGGGATTGTGAGTAAACAAAAAATTCAGGATTGAAAAATGTTGGGATGACCTTAATAACAACATCAAGTACCTCTCCCGACTGGTTCTTGGCCCGTAACTTTTTCTTTTCACTTGCCTCTATAACCCAGTGACTCGGGACAGGTAACTCACCTGTAACCGTGGGTTGTGCGACCTCAGGATGCAAAGGCTGAACTACTGACCAGGAAGTATCCGGTCCATACAAGAGTGGCATAGGGCCTTTTTTGCTGGGGATGGACTTGTCTAGTGGAGGGGGTAACAACTCTGAAAACAATTTCAAGTTAGACTGCAAAAGAGCAGGGGTACCAGGAGTCGAAACCACGGGATTGACAGTGAAGGCAGGGGGAGGAGAAGTTATGGTAACTTGAGGATGCACTAACACTTGCCCAAGAGGTCGCACCGCCGGGGCTACTGGTGTTGGAATAGCAGCCTGTCACTCACTCTTAATCTGCCTCATAAAATCAAACAGCTCTTGTAACTGATCCTTTACTACAAAAACCCCACTATCCTGATCAGACTGGGACGCGGACTGTGACATCTCTGAGCCCTGCGTTTCAGATAACTGAGAGAATGGCCGTTGGCTAGGCGCCAGTTCATCAGTATATACCCCTTGTTGGTGTATGTGTGAACCCGGTGACCGGGTTGAGGGGGCTGGTACAGTCTCCGACCGAGACTCGTCAACCCGGGCAGCTGTTTCGTATGTATCTGTTTGTGAATGGTCGGAAGCGCCGGGCCCAGACAGATCGATAAAATTTAAGTGTGGGATCTCAAACATGGGGGATTCCTGAACAGATGAGTGCCGGTCGGGGGAGCTTTCATGCCTCCGCCGGTGAGAAACTACACTGCCACTTCTTTCCCTCCCTAACACAAGTAAAACAGCAGGTTCCGGTTCAGGATTAAGGGGAATAGTAAATCGGGGGGAAAAGCCTGAGACAGAACTAGATGTGTCTCTTTATGCCTCGCTCCTAGAGCAAAATTTCTTGCCCGATTTTGACGGATCCTGAGTCGTCTTCTTTCCTGATGAGGAGGACTTCCTATGCCGGCTCGACTTTGTCTTGTCCCCGGCGGATAATGCGGAGTCAAAATGCGAGCGAGACCTCTTAGCAGCCTGGTCATCTGATGGAGGCTTGGGTTGTGGCAAAGGTGATCTGGATCTGTCTCGCCGGCTGGCTGAAGCTAGTTTCTCCGGCGGATCTTTGGTCCGAGGTCACTTTCGGTGGCGGGAGGAAGTGTCATCCGAAGAAGATTCCGGAGGGGGTGAAGTAACTAATGAACTCTTTAACGAATCCTCAAGAATTCGGTCATCCAATTGAAGGGATTTATGAGCTACTGTCTTACAGAACGTTACAAATTCAGATTTAATGTGTAGCAGGATAGTCTTGCATTGACTATCTTCATGGTTAAAAAAGGCACTGCGGAGGGCTGAACACTTGGGACAAGATTGGGACAACCAACGACCTCTCGAACAGTCTAGACAAGGGACAAACCTTACACAGAGTAATTAAGTGACCAATAATTGCTAAACTTCGACAGCCCAGAGCCACACAGAAAGAGAAATTACTCTTATCCATGATTACACTCCCCACCGCCACAGAGATATTAACCTTCCTAGGTGTCTCACATGCAAACCTGTGTGAGAGAAAATTCCAAGAATCAATGCTCATAACGACACGCTAGGCTGGAAAAGCTAAGATAAATATATCTCCACGTAAAAAAGAATAAAGCTTTGAATAACACTTAAACAATCTTAATTCCCCTTACATTAAATACATTCCTCAGAAATGAAATTGAGTATTGTGTAGCCGATTATGTGCTACTAAAATTTGCTAACTTCTTACCCAAGTGAATAACACTGACCTAACCCGTCTTGTGATGCAAGAATCAACCCCGGCGACAAACGCTAAAACGAAATTTTGATTCTAAGCCCGACGGACAAATCGCCAATTATAACAGTTTAACTGGAAGCTACAAGATTGGAATGGGTGAGTTAGTTTCTCGGCTCAGCCGTTATTCGCGCGGCGACCGTGGCTCCCCACTTTTTAATATCAGCCGGTGTAACGTTCGTCTGTCCCAAGCAAAAGAACGTTTGTTTTGTGAAGTTTCTTGGCGGCGGAAAAGGCGATTACGAGGGAAGGCATAGCCGTAACCCTTCGAAACCCGATTTGTTTTAGTAACATGCCGGTTCATCCGGAATCATACTATATGCCTTAAACAACACAAACCAAATTCATTGCAATCCCGTACCAGTCGAGGAAAACTGAATTTTAATATAACTCAAGAGTGTTTCCCGGCGGAAAAACCACGAGAAACATCCGGAGACACGTTGTAATGTAAGTCTTACTTGAATAAAAAAATCCCGCCGGAAGGGCCAACCCTCCAATATATATAGGAATGAACAACGTGTACATACATGGCATGGTTATACATCGGAAACAATCAATAATCAATGACAACACTCCCTAACCATATATATATGCAACCTAATGAGGCCAACTAGATGGGAGCACTTGGCGATGAGTTCCGTCAATAGCACAAACCTGCGATCCAGCGTCGACCCCACCACACGTAGAACACACGATGATAAGATTGCAGAGCAGTATGGCTCCGTGCCGGACCCCTCAGCTAAGTGAGAAAATCCAACGGCACTAGCCCACGAAGCATACTTGTTGCACACCCTGAAGGGACCGAGTAACAGGCTCCAGTTCACCCTAAAAGAAGCCTCATGACTACACAGTGAACTAATAGTGGGCTAGGGTAATAAATCAAAACACGTGGGGCGACTTGCCTTATCACAACAAGAACACCACCTAACACAAATGCTTAGACCCAGAAAAACAGTCTCCAGGGCCCGTATTTAACACTTCAGCCTACACCTAGTCGATAATCTAACCTGACTTCAGCACTATCATGGACAAATGAGTAAAGGCTCACTGGCGCTAAGGAAAGGTGACGAACAAGATTAGGCAGGAGTGCCAGGGACGCATGTCCACACTGAGCGGGCCCGGAGAGAATAAGAATGAACAGCCGCTACGAGGAGGATGGCGTGCCGTACCCAAAACAGCAGACGCACGGGAAGCGCATTGCGAGATAAAGTTAAATTTTTTATTTATTTTATTTATTTTTACTAAGTTTTTTCTAGTAGTGGTACCCACATCATAAGGACGAGTCCGTGAGTGTTTTTTAAGAGCGTTTCGCTCACGATGTGTGGCAATCGTATTTGACTTCTTCCCGGGCGGGAAGTTTGAACAGCAAGCTAGAGTTCAAGATTGGCCATTACCTACGTTAAGGCGCATCGTCAATGATGAAGGGGCCACTAATAAATAGACGACTAGGTGGGTTCGACCTGGAGGATATGGAGGAAGTGGAGGAGATGAGCAAGGTGTTTAAGGAAGAGATCTGTGCAGCATGTGAGGAGGTGTGTGGAGTAAGGAGAAGAGGGAGGGGAGTGAAAGGTACAGCATAGTGGACAGAAGAGGTAAAAATAGCTGTGGAGGACAAGAAGAAAGCGTATAGAGAGTGGTTGGGTAGTAGAGGGAATGAAGATTTGGAGAGTCAGAAACGAGCGAGGTACGTAGAGAGAAAGAGAGTGGTGAAGAGAGTAGTAAAGGAAAGTAAGAGAAGAGTAGATGAGGAATTTGGAAGGAATCGGAGTGTAAAATGGAGGGAGTGTAAGAAACTGTTCTGGAAAGAAGTCAAGAAAGTTAGGGAAGGTAGCAAGGGAAACAGTAAGGGTGTGAAAGATAAGAACAGGGAGAATGCTAGTCGAGAAGCAAGAGAGAGTCGAAAGATGGAGGGAGTAGGCAACTTCAACGAGTTGCTAAATGTAAGGAATGAAGTGCCAGCAAACATAGTTGGATGGGGTATGGGAGAGAGAAGAAGAGAAGTAGTGGAGGAGGAGGTGGGGACCAGGAGGTCAGAAGTGTGGGAAGCCATGAAAAGAGTGAAGTTGGGGAAAGCACCAGGAACAGATGGAGTTTGTGGGGAAATGTTGAGGTATGGTGGTGAGATAGTAATCGAATGGGTATGGAAAATGTGCAAACTAGCATGGGAGAAGGGGAGTGCACCTGATGACTGGAAGACAGGCATAATAGTCCCCCTATATAAGGGTAAAGGGGAAAGAGGAGTGTGTGGTAACCACCGAGGAATATGTATTCTAAGCGTAGTAGGGAAGGTGTAGGCTACAGTAGGGTAGTGATTGAGAGAGACAGCGAGAACGGAGAAATGGATAGGTGACGAGCAGGGCGGTTTTAGGAAGGGAAGAGGATATGTAGATCAGATTTTTACCCTGAATTGTGTTGTGGAGAAATATCTGGAGAAACAACAAAAGGTGTATGTTGCCTTTATGGACTTGGAGAAGGCCTGTGACAGGGTGGATAGAGAAGGTATGTGGAAAGTATCCATAGCTTACTCTGACTGTTCCTTTTACTTATATATCTTCTAGATCTCAAGTGACGGCATATTTCCGTGGATTGACCTCCCTACTGCCAACCTAGAAGTTGGCAGAAGTTGGGAGCCAAAGCGTCACATTTTTCCCTTGCCCCTCAACATTCCCTTCATAATTGCTGAGGGGCACAGGGCCTTGGGTGGGGCTTTGGTTTCCCGGGCGTTTTCGCGCCCTCCTCAGCTCCCTGCCTTGGAGTGGCTTCGGTCACCCGGGCTTTGTTAGTGGTAAGCAAGGAGGGTTTTGTGGGGGCGCTCGTTTATGGCCTTGGCCTTGCTCGGGACCTTGGGGCTGTTCGGCCAGACAGCCTGGGGAACAACAACAACAACTTAGAATATACGGAGTAGATGGCAAGTTGCTGAAATCAGTGAAGAGCATGTATGAGGGTGCAAAGGCGGCAGTACGTGTGGAGAATGAGCAGAGCGAGTTCTTTGACCTGAATGATGGGTTGAAACAGGGGTGTGTGTGATGTCCCCGTGGTTGTTTACTGTATATATAGATGGAGTCATGAAAGAAATACAAGGAAGAGCAGTGGATGTTCGTGTGTCGCTGATAAGGGAGGGAAATGAGTGGAAGCTACCTGTACTGCTGTTTGCTGATGATACAGTTTTGATGAGCGATAATGAATGGGAGTTGCAGGGTCTGGTAAATGTGTTTGGAACAGTGTGAGAAAAACGGAATCTGAAGGTGAATGCGGGGAAGAGCAAGGTTATGGTCTTCGAAAGGGGTGAAGCCACAGAGTGTGAGGTGAAGTTGAATGGTCAGGCTATGGAGATTGTCAGCTCATTTAAGTATCTTGGCAGTGTGTTGAGTAAAGATGGGACTATGGATGAAGATGTGCGGGAGAGGGTGCAACAGGGGAAGAGGGTTGTAGGAACGTTGAAAGCAGCAACAAGAAAAAGGGTGGTCAGTTTGGAAGTGAAGAAGTCTTTGCATGACAGTGTGGTAATCCCGACACTAACTTACGGAAGCGAAGCATGGACGTTGGTGAAGAGACTCAAACCAAGAGTGAGAGCGGTGGAAATGAGTTACTTGAGAAGTGCGTGCGGAGTTACATGGAATGATAGACAGACGAATGAGGAAGTAAGGAGGTGTGGTGTGGAGGTAGATGTGCTGGAAAGTGTGAAAAGGAACAACTTGAGATGGTTCGGCCATATGGAACGTATGGATAGCGAGAGAATGACTAAGAGGGTGTACGAGAGCGAGGTGGAAGGACAGAGAGGGAGAGGTGCACCGAAGGAGAGGTGGAAGGATGGAGTCAGGAAGTATATGGATGAAGGCGGTGCTGGTTGGGAGGAGGGGCGTCGACTGACTGGGGACACAGAGGTGCATGGGGGCGGTTCGTTCGTGGCCACCCTTTCGTGGATCACGGCGTCAGGCAATAGATAGATAGATAGATAGACATGGTTCTCGGGTGGTGTATTAGAGCATTGTATCATAAGTGGTATTGATTCTGTAATGTAGTTTAATTTTCCATATAATAAAATACACACACACCAATAACCTTAAATAAAAATGAGAACACAGAAGCAGTCAACAGCTCGAGGTCTTATCGCTTCTCATGAGCTACAGGCTACTGATTAGCCTAGGCCTATACTTCAAAGGTTGAGGCGAAAAACAAAATTTGAATACAAATTATTATTCTATCTATATATATATATATATATATATATATATATATATATATATATATATATATAATAGATATCGTACTTCCTCATTTGTAATGTATATCCTTCCATGTAACTCCGCACGCACTTCTCAAGTAACTCATTTCCACCCCTCTCACTCTTGGTTTGAGTCTCTTCACCAACGTCCATGCTTCACTCCCGTAAATCAATGTCGGGATTACCATTCTGTCATGTAAGGACTTCTTTACTTCATTGCTGACTACCCTATTTCTTTTTACTGCTTTTAGCGTTCTTACAACCCTCTTCCCCTGTTGCACTCTCTCTCGCACTTCTTCATCCATACACCCATCTTTACTCAACACACTACCCAAATACTTAAATGAGCTGACATTCTCCATAGCCTGACTGTTGAATCTCACCTCACACTATGTAGCTGCACCCCTTTCAAAAACCAAAACCTTGCTCTTCCCCGCATTTACCTTCAAATTTCGTTTTTCACACACTGTTCCAAACTCCCATTCACTATCGCTCATCAGAACTGTATCATCGGCAAACAGCAGTACAAGCAACTTTCACTTGTTTCCTTCCCTTATCAGCGGTACACCAACATCCACTGCTGTTCCTTATATTTCTTTCATGACTCCATCCATATATATTGAAATACCACAGGAACGAAAATCCTGAGAGCGAACCCCCACCCCTAACGAGCCACAGGAACGAAAATCCTGAGAGCGAAAACCCCACCCCCAATGAGATCCCTGGTCCCATTTTCATCCCCGATTTGGTCTCTCTCTCTCCCAATTAATTCCACATATTATACGTCTCTCAATCACAGTCTTCTAATATACAAACCACAATACTTTACTCACTGACATTCTTGATGTACCACCTAAGTATGTATTTAATTATAACCATACAGGCTATAATACTTTCATTGTGTAGGTTCGAGGCGATCTAAAAGACACCTTAGCTTCCATTTCACACCAAATCAGATCGTGATTACGTCAGCCCTGTATTTAGTTGTATAACAATCATAGTCCCCCCCCAATTCTAGCAATTATATGTCTCTAACCTCCCGTTGTTTTATCCACTAACTATATATATTCCCAACCTTCCTAATACAACCTCCAATTCACTAGACAAAATACCTAGGAGTAATTCCGAGATTAATTATGAAATTACACTAGACAGCCCCATAACTCACTGAGATCCACATTGCTATCTTATTGATGTACCAACTCCCTAATGTTAACATAATTTAGGAAACTTGTAAAAAGGGAAGACACCTATTTTCGTTCCCCCATTTTTAGCAGTTAACTATACATAAGCTCACGTTGCATTGTTCGTCTGTCAATTTGTGTCCCTTGCCAGTTCTTGTATTGATTTATGCCTGTTGATTTAGATAAGTTAATTACGAGTATAGATATATGTACCCCCGTGCCCAGTTGTCCCTTTTTCCTTTTTCTTCTAGTAACTAAGTGTACAGTATATATAATATTAACCGGAGTATGCCCACCGATATTGATACGACATAGCGGCACTGTCCTTGTGTCGTATTGTGCCACGTGCATACCAACCCGGTTTCATAATCTTATTAGGACGACGGCTATAATACCGTCATTCATGCATGTATTCAATCCTTAGAGTAACTATCTGTTATCCACAATGTTGTTTCTCTGTTCCACTTAATTCCGCATGTTGCACGCCTCTTAAATCACAGTCTTGTAGAATACAAACCACATGACTTTCCTCCTGGACATTCTTGATGTAGCCTACCAACTAAGTATGTATTTAATTAGATAACCACCTTGTGAGTTATAGTATTTTCATTGTGTAGGTGCGAAGGCGATCTCAAGACACCTTCTTTTTCCAGTCCACAACGAATCCGATCATGATTATGTCAGCCCTATAATTAATTATGATCCCCCTCCGTCCTCTGACCTAACCTCTAACCCGCAATACTAACCCTCTGCCAGTTATTGTATTGATTCATATCTGTTGATTTATATATGTTTAATTATGACCAATCTGCATACGATCATCTCAAGAGGAATGCAGGAAAGCTACCTAGTATCTCTCTCCATTACGAGAATAGATATATGCAGCCCCCTGCTCAGTTACAACACCCACATACCAACCCCATGCTCAGCTGTTCCTTTTCTTTTGTAGTAACTAAGCATAAGCGGCTCGCTTGGTGTAGTGACTAGCGTCTCGGACTTCCACCCAGAAGGCCCGGGTTCGCGCCCACGCTCGGCGCATTAAAGATTTTTCACAAGCACTGAGTCGTTACCATCCCTCGTGAGCAAAGGGATGGGGTAGTAGTACAGGACCCCAATGGAAATACGCCTAATCGGCCTTATTGAGCTATCCTTAGCTAGCTTAGCATGCGCTAGCTTTAAGAACTATTATTATTATTATTATTATTATTATATAGATATGTACCCCCGTGCTCAGTTGCCCCTTGTCTTGTTCTTCTAGTAACTAAGTATATATATAATATTAACCGGAATTTGCCCGATCGATATTGCTACGACACAGAGGCACTGCCCATGTCGAATCGTATTCCGTGCATTCCAACCAAGTCCCATTCACCTTAAATTGGCGACGACTAATACTGTCATTCAAGCATGTATTTCAATCCTTAAGTTTGATCTTTTATCTGCCATTGTGTTCCTCTCTTCCATTTACTTTTCCACAATTGTTATACGTCCTCCAATCACCTCCTCCTTATCCACAATCCACACTAGTCTGTTTTGCTTCATGACCCCATGCTCAGTGGTAACCTGTTTTTTGGGTCATCCTGTCCTTTTCTCCTTCACGCCCCGCTGCACACACCACACTACCTGTTCGATCGTAGGGAAATGCCACCCCTATGTCCAGCGCATTAAGGGTCATGACCCTAGGTCACGAGCGGTGCGGCGCCTAGCCTCAAACCACCCCCTTTACAATTCACAACCCTCCCCCTGTAAAGACGCCATAAGAACGTTATAACATGCCGACTCAGTTCGTTCACTAACCTCAACAAATGGAAGGTAAGGACCTATCCTTGTACCTCCCTTAACTATCCTCTAACTCCCTAGCCCCACTCACAACCTGAACCAGAGCAATAGCCGGTGCGAGGCTAGGACGACCCCCTCTCGTCCCCCCTTAAAAATGTAAATTCCCCACTGACTTGCAATTTCACAAAACCACTATTCTTAACACCCACGAGTGATCCTCGTACATGTAAACTAGATGTAGTGATCAACCCTAACTAGGAAGATACCTCCTGACAACCTGAACTCATATCTCAACCCTATTAACGTAAGAACACTCGATAACCATATTCAGGGAGCGGCATGCCCCCCCGACCCCACGGGGACCCCACCGACCCCCGCGGAGAATTACCATGACCCGCGCAAGCCAGCAAATTCTTGCCAGACAACAGGTGAGTTTCCAACAGGTTATGACCTACAAATCTAGATACCTATCCAAATACCATCCTATCCCATCCTTACCCAAAACCAAAATCTTCCTTATCCCATCCTAGATTACGAATAGCATGTCAGCTAGACCAGAGATGGATACTTAGGTGAATTGATGAATAATACCTCCCAGCCTAGTCACGTAGGGCGCCAGCAAAGTAGTATTTAACTGCTTGCGACATATATGACGCGATCGCGTCATATGAATAAGTCCACCAAAAACTCATATGACGCGATCGCGTCATATAGACTTATCTCTATACCTTTATAATAAGTTATATGACGCACTAGCGTCATATGGAGCTCAGTAAGTCCGATAAGTTACCTCACGATAAAACCGTTGGTGGCAACCTCATTCACCTCCGATAATTCTAACGGCCGCAGTGTTGTTTTGAGTGTAGTGCGCGGCAGTGGCAATGATCCTGGGGCTCCCGCCTCCTCGGACTTATTGGAACATAATATGTCGCAGGGAGTTAAAAACCTTCACCAAATCCGCCTAAACAACTCTACTAGTACCTCATACTAGGGTTAAGATATCCACGATAATAAATCAGATAACAAGTTACTTACCGCCACATTAAAGACCCCCTCCCTAACCCCCTAAGTTCACCAGAATAAATTAACTACTTCATAGCACCGACATCCAATACTTCTAGAATATTACTGAAGCTTCCTTGATCTGCCTATAAATAGGACACAGAGACAACAGTCGAGCAGTTGAATATTAGAGCCCAAAGCAACGGCTGGCCATACTGCGTTGGCGTCTAGTACCCCTCCCCCCTTCAAGATTCACGATAATTCGGCGTTCCGTAATCTGTGCAACTCGGTGAGGAAGTGAATTAACCCTTTACGAATGTTTTATTGCGATCGGGACTACCGGCAGTAATATTATATTGGTAGACAACAAATTCACAAATGATTGATCGTTTCATTTAACTTCTGATAGTGCACTATCCGCTACTTGAGTTACGAACGATCATAACTCATAACTGATCTAAGGCAGAAAGATCTTGTTATGTTAGAAGGGATTATGTGAGAAACTCTTGAGTGAGGACTCTGCAAGAATAACTCCTTGGCAACAATTGACTGTAGACCCCATCAGCATTTGTTGACAAAAAGGTGCAAAAACCGCCCACGCTCCTTGAACCTCCAGACCTCCAGGACCTCCAGGACCAGAGATATCCACCCCCGGCAGGGTTGGGTTATTGACACAGGGCCCTCCCGGTCGTCATCATGCGACTGTGTCAAGAGCATTGCAACGTCCCAAAGCTGCTTGTCAGTACAGCTATTTCTTTAGTAATATAAGGGGACTTCACTCTAACATCAATTCTGTACACCAATTTCTTCAAGCAGAATCCCCTACTCTCCTTTTTTTGACAGAGACTCAAGTAACATCCACATCTGACACATCTAGATTTAATTTTCCAGGTTATCAACTGCTCCAAAATTTCAGACCTAAAGGTGTGTATGTTGCTTCGCAAAATCTGAAATTGCCCTGGAGGAGGTTACTAGTTTCAATTGTCCCTATTTTGATTATTCTATATACAAATTAATTTCTGCTGGTAAATTTAAATACATATGTTGCATCTACCGTTCCCCAAATACTCCTCCAGAGCAAAGTCTTTTTGATTCTCTGTCCTCACAACTCAGTGTCCTCAACTTAAATGCTTCTTCTGAAATCACTGTGTTGGGTGATTTTAATGTCCATAATGTTGAATGGCTCACTCATTCAGCCAGGACTGATGATGCTGGTCTTGAATGTGAGCTATTTGCAGACTCATTTAATCTCATTCAACTAGTCAACCAACCCACCCGTGTACCAGATAATCCTAATCATAATTCCCACCTACTGGACTTATTTTTAACAACCAATTCAGAAAATTATGATGTTACAGTGAGGTCCCCACTTGGATCTTCTGATCACTGTCTGATACAGGCCACCTGTCTATCACCTACCACACCTTCCCACTCTGAACCTGTTTTGGTGACTAAATGGCATTACGATAGGGCAGACTGGGAGGGTCTTCAAGGTTTCTTTATTGATATTCCCTGGACCTCTTTCTTTTCTAATGATGCACACTCCACCTTGAGCCACATACAAGATTTTGTAAAAATTGGAATGGAAACTTTTATTCCTCATCAAAAGTACAGTAAAAGATCTAATTCACCTAAATGGTTTGACCATAATTGTGCTAGAGTAACTGAACAAAAAGCAATAGCCTACAATGCATACACAAGATCAAAAACACATGAAGCCTTTAATTACTTTAGAAACATCAGAAATCATGCCAAAACTGTATTAAACCTAACTAAATCAAACTTTCTCCATAAGCAGGCAAATAAACTTCTAAATAATCCAAATGATAACAAAATATTTTGGTCTACTCTTAACTCATTCAAATCCAACTTCACTACTGCTTCATCCATTCCACCATTAAAATCTCCGACTGGCAATCTTGTAAGTGACCCACGAGGTAAAGCTAACCTTCTTGCAGATATTTTCTCCACCAACTCAACCTTAGATGACATAAATCAAGATGTCCCTGTACTTAATTTTAATTCACCTGAAATTCCCTCACTTAAGATCCACACCAGACATGTCAAAACTATTTTGCAGAATCTCTCAGTAGATAAGGCTCCTGGTCCAGATGAAATTCCTCCAATAGTACTTAAGAATTGCTCCTTGGTGCTCGCTCCTGTATTGGCAAAATTTTTCCGTCTGTGTACTCATACCTCATGCTTCCCAGTACCCTGGAAAGAAGCAAACATCCATCCAGTTCCTAAAAAAGGTGCCTCTTCAGATCCATCAAACTACAGACCAATAGCTATAACTTCCACTCTTGGCAAAGTTTTTGAAATTATATTAAATAATCACATAATTAAGCATCTGGAGAATAATAAATTAATCAGTGATAGGCAATATGGTTTTAGACGATGTCGATCAACTGCAGACATTCTTTGCCTTCTTACGCATCAAATCAACCAAGCTACAGACCAACATGGTGAAACACATACAATAGCACTGGATATATCAAAGGCATTTGATAGAGTCTGGCATCAATCCTTATTGTCGAAGATGTCACACTACGGCCTTGCATCATTAGTTCCACTAATTTCTTCTTATCTTCATAACAGAAAAATACGTGTAATGGTAGATGGCCTTTATTCTCAATTTCACTCAATAAATGCTGGTGTTCCCCAGGGATCAGTTTTGGCCCCAACTCTGTTCCTCATTCATATCAATGATTTCATATCTACCACTCATAATCCAATACATTCCTACGCAGATGACTCAACACTCCACAGTTCCTTCACATTTACCAATTCTTTCACCCAACCCGATCTTATAAATTCAAAAATAAACACTGCAATTTCTCTGAACCAGGACCTTTCTAGAATTAATGAATGGGGACAAGATAATCTAGTTTCCTTTAATGCACAGAAAACCAAGTACATTCAATTTTCTAACAGACAGAATCTCACTGACTCCCATATATTTTTTAATGATGTAAATATTCCCACTTCCCCTAGTATTGACATTCTCGGTGTAACATTAACTACTAACTTGAGCTGGACACATTATGTTAGAAGCATTGCTAAGAATGCCTCTAAAAAACTGGGACTCCTGTACAGAGTTCGAGAATTCTTCACTGACGAGCAGTTGGCCGTAATATATAAAAGTCATGTGCGCTCTCAGATGGATTACTGTTCACCTCTGTGGGGTGGAAGTGGAGTGGTTGCATTGAGGCAGTTGGACAAAATTCAAAATAAAGCTATTAGATTAATCAATAACCCTGCAATCACACAGGACCTTCCTACATTAGCCATACGAAGAAACGTTGCATCCCTTGCATTATTCTACAGATATTTTCACAGCAATTGTTCCGAGGAACTTGCTTCAATTGTGCCGCCTCTCCACATCTTTCCCCGTAGAACTAGGGCAGCTGAGAGCGCCCATGAATTTACACTTTCTCCTCCACAATGCAGAACTTCTGCTTATCAGAATTCATTTATCCCCAGAGCTACTACTCTTTGGAATTCACTTCCCTCGAATTGCTTTCCACAAACTTACAATCAACAAATGTTTAAATCCAGTTGTTACAAACATTTTATGAATGGAGGATGCCTTTAGGCACATGGACCTTTTTGTTTTATCTGTGTTTTTCCTTCCTCCGTTCATTGTCTCTTTAAAAAAAAAAAAAAAAAAAAAAAAAAAGTTAAACAGTCGCTTTTCTCGACTGTCTTACGTTAATCCGATACGTCGTTAGTCCGGTTGAGCTTGAGACAGCGTTATTTAAGGTCCCCATCAAGGGTAACATATCTGAGTGTCATCACCGGTTACGCAAGAAGCCCATCTGTAAAACCTTCTCTACACTACTGGACAGCTTGGATGGCCCCAGAGCTACTGTTAACCCCCAATATCACTAACGCAAGATAACCAGGAAAACTCTATCACAGTGTTACTTCGCAAAGTACCAGTGTTACGGTGCTATTAACTCTAAACCATCCAGTGTATTCGATTATGTCTCAACTTTCTCTGATGTTAGGAAACAAGTGATTATTATGCTAGTATGTATTAATATATATCAGTGAAATTTAGCTTAGGCGACCTGACTCCCGTAATTATTCTTGCCATCAGGTTTAACCTGATTCGCCCTCACTGATATTTTCGGTCCGAAGTATCACCTAGACAAGTGAACATCCTAGACCAGTGCAACTAGTTACAGTTATCCCTTTACGTTAATTCTTGGGCAATAACCACATTACTTATACTTTCATCCTTGATTAAGAGTCATATTACCAGAGAGTTAACAAAGCGAAATACCTAACCTGTGTGATTCATGTACCCTACGTATCATAAAGCAATGTGATCAGAAGAATAATGCCTGAACATTGGAAGTGGGAAGTATGTCTCTATTCAAATCCGCGATAAGTGCTGGGAGATTGTAATAAGTCCAATAACCTACCTGAGTGCTCCAACATCTATTGTTCGTGTGAATTCTATTACGTACCTTATACCCGAGTGTTATTTATAATAAAGCTGTATTACAAATCATTTATCAGAGATTATCTATGTCCTCTGTTGATTCTCTTTATGTATTTTGCAAGAAATCCAATAACCCAGTCTTGCAGAACTCACCTATACCAAGTTAATCCTGTATAAAGTCAGGGCATAACATATATATTGAACAACCATGGGGACATCATACACCCTTGCTTTATCCCAACATGCAGATAAAAAAACTCGCTCTGTTAATTCTCCACACGCACCGACGCCTTTGCACCCTCATACATGCTCTTCACTGATTTCAGCAGCTTGCCATTTACTCCGTATAATCTCAGTACTTTCCACATACCTTCTCTATCAACTCGGTCATAGGCCTTCTCCAAGTCTATAAAGGCAGCATACAACTTTTGTTGCTTTTCCAAATATTTCTCCACAACACATTTCAGGGCAAAAATCTGATCTACACATCCTAATTCCTTCTTAAACCCGCCCTGCTCCTCACCTACCCATTTCTCCGTTCTTGCTCCTGGTGGTATCACACTATCTTGTCTCACATTGTTATTACAATTAATCAATTCATGGTTCATTAGCGATGGCATATGAAGCATTAAAAAGAATCATAGTCTGTCTTAGATATTAGTGGCTTGCTACCCAATGATACATGAATGACAGTGAACATACTAGCGTTAACTAACCCAAAGAGTGCAATAATAAGTTTGAATGGACCTATCACTGGTGCGAATATCGCGCTAATAGGCCTACTCCGACTATTGCAAAACGTAATGAAAAGTACATCAATGTGTTACAAATAGATTTATGCATCCCAACATGAAAATTTTATAAAAAAATAAAAAAATTGTCAGAACTTGAAGTAATTGGCTCGTGTAGGCAATTAATCAAAGTAGTGCAGGGAGCAGTGTTGCCAGACTCTAAATGCAGAATTATCGTATTGTGACCACAAAATTATGGAATTTGCACCAAAATTATCGTACACACTAATATACTATACATATATATATATATATATATATATATATATATATATAAAGGGAATGTTAAGCAATTATTAATTTAATTCGTAATGCCCAAAATATATTCAACATAAAGATAAGAGAAAACAATGTAATAATGGTGTACAGGTCTTCTATTATTACTTTGATAAACATGAATAAGTTCTTCCTAAGAAACAATTACAAAATGTTATCTAGTAGGCCTATTGTTCTAAATCATTATGAACTATTCTTCCTAATCCTCAGTTGTCTCAAATGTGTTATATATTTCCCTTTCCAATTGTGATTAATTCCTTACTCCCTGTATTAATTAATATATGTATGAAACAATGTGATTATCTAAGATTTATTTGGATGTTCAATAATTCCCTGAACTCTCTCCCAATTACTGTTGCATCTCGGTTTAATTCATATAATATAGTATTTTTGTTGAAATCGTAAAATTCTCGTACAAAATGTACGATAATGAGAAACACTATCGTACATCGTACCAAGGGTAAAAATTTTGTACATGTACGATAATTATCGTACGTATGGCAACACTGGCAGGGAGTGAAGGAAGTTTGATGAATTTTGTAATATCCTTTGTATCTCCCATATGAAGCAATATTATTCTGCCACATGTGCATAGGTTTGAAGTACAAGGCACTTTTGAAGAATTAGGACCCAGATAGTAGGGGTAGAGAACTCTTATAAAAACACAGTCAGATAAACAACATCGGGGCTGAGAGCGGGAGGGAGGAGGGAGTAAAAATGCGCACCTCCTCCCCTTTTCCCTCTACTGCTTGTAAAGTGCTTTGCAATGGTGTAGCTCTATCCATCGTGTACCTCCTCCTCCTCTCGCATATTTACTTAGATATAGGATATATTTGGGGTTAAGTTATGTTGCCTGAATGCTGCCCCTGCCTCCATGATGATGAGGATTCAGGGAAGAGTAATTCTGTGGTGTGTGAGTGTGTTATGGTGTTTGAAGTTGAGGGTTGCCACTTTATTCCTAGTTGTCACCCAATTTACATACATATCCCACCTTTGCCACAGGTTTTGAACTACTCTGAAAATCATGCTTGCATGAGGCCTATCACACCCCACCAGGAGAGCCTTCTGTGAGGCCTATCGCATTTCCCTCTGAGGCACATCGACTTCATGCGGCTCCCAGCTAAGAATTTAACAATATTACATTTGTGTCTGAATTATTTCTGAAGTCATTAATATTACCACAGACTATTGGCTACAACTTTGCATGCAACTCAAACTAGTGACTGACACAATTCAAGAAACTTTATGCCAAGGAAAGACTAGTATAATATAACAGTAAACATTGTCTTCTTTGCTATTCATTGTTTGTATCATATGAGCTTGACCATTGCGTTGCTATTTTGTTTCCATTTAGAATAAAAAAAAATCTAAAACACCTTATAAAGTAAAATGGTAAAATGTTATTGAATCATTGTGGGTATTTTTAACCTGAGCAGATTGCCATTGATATTTTTAAAAGTGCCCCGTATGCGAATTAATTAGCTTCAATTCTGACCGAATTAGTTATATTTACCATATAAAGCAATATTACTACTCCATATGCATGCATTTTACTTGTATAATGAACATGTAAATATTGAACAACCAGAAAATAGGTATAAAGATGAAGTATCCAGTGTGAAACCATATATTTGTGACTGGTGTGGTGGGAGGGAGCGTGACATAAGTGTCGTCTCTCAGGAATCTTGAGAGATACTGGTAGGTTCAGGTTGGTCTCGTATGAGGAAGGAGGGGGATAGGGAGAGTGAATAGGAGTGTGACTAAATGTATTTGAGGCGGGAGACATGATTTATAGAAGTGGGGTAGGGAAAATTTTGGATAAATGAGGGGTAAAGTGGAGGGAGGGAGGGGGGTGGGGGGGGGGGGGGGAAGCGCCCATCACACTATGCCGACGCTCCAGGACTTAAGGGTCGTAATGAGGACTTTGCCTACATCGGCACGCGTCGTGGGTGGGCGCCAACTCAAGAGAGACGTCGGAAGAGGTCGTCAGGGGCTTCAGGAAAAGTTTGACATGCACAACTTTCATAAGCTGAGTCGGCAGCTAGTGAGGTCAATGAAATGGAAGGGGCGGGGACGGTAGGCGGGCGGCGTCCAGTCGGCGTTAGACAGTACAAGGGCGCCGACCTGTCTGCATCAGACGCCGCTATAAGGTAGGTCGCCATCAGGCGGCGACCCGGTAATGACCTGCGGGGACCTGCGGCGAGCCTACGCCGTCCCAAGGGCTCGGCAATATTTTTTGAGGCAACCCAACTGGAGTGGGATGCCGTCAGATGGCGTCCAGCAAAATGTAGACGGCATCCAGCAAAATGTAGTCGGCGACAAATGTCGAAAGTTTCTCGAGTCGCCGCCCAGGCGGCGTCATAGGGCCTCCCCCTATGTCGTGAGTCCGCGACCTGGCAACGTCGCACGTGGCACCGTCGCCGCTCGTGTGACATCATGCGTGTCCCTTCCCCGACCCCTCGGTCGGGGTCAAGCGTGACGGAGTAGGCGTCCAGTGTGACAGGGTGGTCGGCCATCGCCGCAGTAGTACCTATAGGTGCCGCCCTACCTCCAATAGGCGCCACTCGTCTTGAGCATTGTCGCCGACCAGTGTGCGCGCTACTGCGCATGTCGCTGCCCCGGCGGCAACATTTATCTCCCTTAGGTCTTGCATGGTAGTCACTCGACCCCGTCCAGTCGCCGTCAGGCAGCATGCCCGTCCATACTGCCCGCCGTCGGCGTCCCGTCCCATGATCACCCACGTTACTCGCCAATGGTCTCCCTCTTCCATCGCCACTCCTCGAGTCGTGGAGCATCGGCACTTAATTCGGCATAGTGTGACGGGTGCTTAAGACATGTTTGGGGATTGCAAGAGGAGATAGTAAGTAGACATACCCCCTAATCACATATTGCTTCCATTTCCATTTTTTGTTTGTTGTTGTTTTTTTTGTATTTTTACACACTAAAGCTGCATCTTTACACGGGTAAAATACCTTTGAAACTAATTTATTATACATAACATATAGCACTAGGTAATTGTTTCTTAGTTGGATACTTACCAATAGCCATAAGTTGCCAGCAGTATATGGCCACCTCAGCAGTCCAGGAGAGCACCCCTTTGGTCTCCCAGCTCTCCTGTCTCCTCGTGATCTCATTGATGGGGCCAAGATTTGTCACTGTGCCCGATACTCCACGCCTCATTGTCCCTGGTATGGTCGACACCCCATGCCTCGTTCCTGGTTTAGTCGACACTCCAAGACTCGTTGTCCCCGGTTGTGTCCCTTCGTTCGCTGCTTCTGGTGTTGTGGTTTCATTTGAAGTTCCCACTGCTTTGCCCTTCGTGTTGGCCAGGTGCCAGGCCATCTTGTTGCAGGAAACATAATGCACCACTCCCAGGGTCATCGTGCACGTCAGCTTAGCTAATATGGAACCCAAGACAACCAGACGGTTAATGGTCTCTGGGTCGTCCTCATGGTACGCTTGACTTGGGTCTGTGAAAATGAAAACAAAGTTTGTGACATTAGCTATATTGTAATTATGTATAGGTTGAGATATGTGTTGATGAATTTACCAGAAGAACATTACGGTTTGTTTCTGTATCGCTTTCATTCTTTGTGTGAGTTGGGGCTATGATAATGAGGGCTGTGTTGAGTGACGTAAGCTAAATAATGGTTATATATTATGATAAGTGTTACCATAGCCAATTTAAATTAACTGGCAACTCATACTATACTTTGTATATTTTATCCAGATTGCTGAAGTATTTGTTCAACTTTTGGAAACATAAACATTATTCATTATTCAGTCTATATGACAATTTCAAGCTCCACCTTCAACTGCTATAATTATTTCCATTTATCATACTTAAGGGACGAAGATTTACTGCCAAGTTTAGAAAAAAGGACTTGAATTATCTGGTTGTCAACATCATCATCACCTCCGACACTTTGCTCCCTCCTGAGAAACTCCTGCTAAAGGATGACCATGGCAGAAATGCCTCCAGGCTATTTTGTTCAGACATGCTTCCTTTGTTCCTGCTACAATGCTCCTTCCACTACTTGAAAGTTTGTTCTCAAACATCTTTCCACTTTCTTCTACTATACCATCAATCAATTAATGGAGGCATACACCATGACAGCGCGTAGCTGCACTCACCCTTCGACTCTACTACAGGGGATCCTCCCGGGCGAGA
Organism: Paralithodes platypus; assembly: GCA_032716605.1. NCBI lineage: Eukaryota > Metazoa > Arthropoda > Malacostraca > Decapoda > Lithodidae > Paralithodes > Paralithodes platypus. The sequence continues at coordinate 39,390,198 of CM064568.1, read as the reverse complement.
TTCCATTCATCTACCCGGCCCATATCAAGTACCGTATCGCATAACTGGTCGACTTGAGTTGTGGGCTTCCCCTGGGCCTCCTCCACTCATGGTTGTCCTCTGTAAAGACCACCTGGTGAGCAGAGTCTGCTTCAGGGAGGCAAACCACATGCCCATATAGCCAAAGGTGGCATTCATGGACCATGCATATCTTGAATCAGTTTCACAGAGTAGTCACTGGTTTGAGACGTAATAATTCCAGCAATAGCCCACGAATCTGGTAAGACATTTAGTAACAAAGTAGTTGATCCGTCTCTTTAACTCACTGTTAAGTGTCCATGTCTCATATCCATATAATTATTATGTTCTCTCCACTAACCAACTTTACTCCTAAACTCGATTAATGAAATTAACAAACACATGTGGCAGTCCGGGGATTCGAACCTAGGATGCTCGCACCGAAAATCAACACACTTATGCATTGCACCACGAAGACCGTAAGACAGGGAGCACCAGCGACTTCAAGATCCACAGCTTTGTCCTTCTGCACAGGTATCGACAATGCCAATCCATAACTCAATATGCTAAACCAAGGTAACGAATGACACCGTTGCCTGACTCACCACTATCATGGATCCTGCTACCAAGATAAGTAAATTTATCCAAGATCTCTAAGTCTTCACCACATGCATGAACAGATTGCACTGCATCATCCAATTAGTCACCAAATGCTTGGACTCTTGTCTTAGTCCAAAAGACCTTTTAACCCAACGGTTCCGACTCTTCATGTTTTGCTTCAAGGACCAATCTGAAAACATCTAACGTCTCTGCTAGGAGCACTGCATCATTTGCAAAATCAAGATCTGTTATCTTGAACTTGCCGATGTCTGCTCCACAGTGACTCGGCCTGATTATCCGGCCCGGTAACCAGTCCATAAATGTGTAGGTGCTAGAACCCCCCCCCCTCCCCCCTGTCTCACACCTGAATTCACAGGGAAGAAAGAGGATTCTCCCCCACCACAGTTGACAATACTCTCTCTTTCTGTATAGAGTCCAGACACCAAGTCAATAATCGCCACAGGAATTCTGCGTAGGTGTAGCAGTTTCCAGAACGTCTCTCGGTGCACTGAGCCAAATGACTTCTTGAGATCAACATAAACTGCAAGCAGCCCTTTTTTAAATTCATAACTTAACATATAACGTGTGCATAGAAACATCCATATACTAGATAGGTGATCAGGCAAGTATGCCTAGATGTAACATTCACAATAGGTTGGCCATTAGACCAGGTCACTTTTTCTGGATAGCCTCGTTAGGACAGCATTTTGTCATCTGTAATATTATATTATGTTATGTTATGGTCTGATATAAGTATTATCAATGTGTTACCCATGGCAGTGGTGGGGAGGGTGGTACCATTGACCACTTGTCCAAGGGGAGGAGACTGGAGGAGGTTGGCCAAGTTGAGCACCACGATGGGCGCGTCCTCCAGGAAAATTATCACCAGCCGGAGTAGAGCTACCTCCGCTATCTCCATCATGTATTTCTCGAAGTTCCGTGATTCCAGCGCAAAGTTTTTGTTGCTCCAGTGCATCTGTGCCCGACGACCATACACCCATGCATCGATGTATCTGGGGAAAGAAAAACAAAAAGAAACTAATAATAATAATAAGAAAATATTGATAATGGAAAAAATCTAGATAAGTAAAATTAAATATAGGAGGACTAAGCATCAAAGCAATGTTATAGTCTATTAATTATTATTAGGTCAGAAGTCCTAGCCACTAACATCTTCAACTAAAAAATGACTAAAGCAAAGAGGCTGCATATTTCTACAACTATTTCCTGGCACTTACTTCCCAAATGGAAGATATGTTTTCTCAATTATTCTAGTCCTTTTTTAGTTACAAGACATTAGCGGTTATCTGGCCTATTTATAGTGCATAGATGATAGAGATCAGCAATCTTATAATATGTTCTTAAAGTTCAAGAAGTGCAGGACATAGTGTTGTTGCTCCAGTGCATCATCGCTTATCAATTCATTGCAATGTTGTCTCTCACTCTCTCTCTACTATTTCTATTACTATACAACCGATCTTATTCTTCAGAGCTGTTTCCCTCCTTTCGGAAAGTAGGTGGCACCCACCTTTCAATTAATTCTCACCTTTATTGCATTCAACTCTCTTACCCAAGAGCAAACTTGTTTTCAGTCTTTCATTTCCTCAACCAGTAAACTCTTGATCGAAACGAATGTGCAATCTCCTCACACCCAATACCCATGTTCAGCTAGAAGCAAATAGGAACCTGGTGCAAGCAAACAATTGTACAGTAAGTACCACCTGGGATGATTTTGACAGTCTAGCTGCTTCTCTTTCATGTATAATGTAGGCATATAAGAATCATCAATCTGAGCCAAGCTTACATACACATACATACAAGTTTAAAAACCGTTTTGTCCACAGAGAATGATGTTAGTCTCACGTCCTAAACGGCAGGGTTCCAGGCGGCCCTGTCAAGGGCTGCCTCTGTTGTCAAGTTCTTTATTTTGAGATCGGACAGGAGTACTCTAGCCCACGTCATTCTAGGTCCACCCCTACGCGCAGCTCCCTCCACGTTCACAGTCCGGCATTTCTTCACCCAGTTCTGATCATCCATTCTCTCCACACGTCCAAACCAACCAAGTCGGCTCGTGCTCATCACTTCACTGACACTCCTAATGCCCAGACGCCTTCTCAATTCCTCGCTCGATACCCTGTCCCTATGATTAACCCCACACATCCGTCTCACCATATTCTTCTCATTCCGTTCCATTCTATTGATATCTTCCGCTTTAACCGGCCACATATCCGAGGCATAGGTATTCGCGCTCCTAACACACGAGGTATACACCTTCCCTTTAAGGTGGGGTGGGAGTCCTCTCATGGTCAGGAGTGGCAACAGCTCTCTAAACTTTCCCCAGCCACTCCTGACTCTAGCAATGGAGCTAGCTTCAGCGCCACCTCCGGAGGAAACCGTATCGCCCAGGTAGCAGAACTTATTCACACACTCCAGCGTTACACTGTCAAAAACAACACTGATTAGCGCGTCATTTAATACAAGATCTCCCTTGCACACTGCACATTCAAAGTCTATGATTCTTGTCAAAGGTCCTCTATTTCCACTACATCTCTTGTGTACCCAGTCACTACAGACGTAACATTGAATTGAGTTACTTCCCACCCCTTTCCCGCTCTTCTACTCCGAGTTTTCTCATAGCCCACTGCACTACCTCCCTTGGCATCCAGTCAAAGGCCTTCTCCAGATCTACAAAAACTAGGTATAACTCCCTATTTTTCTCTAAGTAGCCTACCTCTCTTGCATTTGCCTAAGAATGAAGATAGCATCAGTTGTCCACGTCCCGGCATAAATCCAAACTGCATGTCGCTGATACCAACACTTTCTATCGTAAATACGATAGCCTATGACTCTTTTGTGATCCCGTATGTCTCTGTGATTTCACGGTCGCTCCTGCAGCACGACGTAGGACGAGTAGATCGTATATTATAAGATTGTAAATAAGTTAAGTTATAAAAGGCCTAATATGCTATTAAGCAATATTGCCATGGTCTTATGTAGTATATATGAATTTATCGTATATATTAATATAATTTATCGTATGGAGCAACCTAGATGCGGTACGATAATTTGGGCTCCTGGCGTTTGCCAAGGCAGCAAGGTGTGCCTTTGAGGAACACCAGAGCCTTCACGAACACCAACCAGTTAACATCTATTTTCCGCCCTCAGTTGATCGTGCTTTTGAGCCTCTAATCACAATACACTGACAGCAATACAAACAGCTACACCATCACGACGCTCTCATCGACGCCATGACTGACAGACAGATAAGCATAATATTCATGTCCATTCCCATGTAATCATTTAATCTTTCTTTTACTTGACTCGAGTCTCGGGACCGAAGTCTCGTTCCCCATTGTCCACCACCATATTGGGTAAACGTTCTCCCTTGCCTCATTGCCATGTGGAACTATTGGTGAGTTAATTCCTGGCTAGTATTAACCCTTATAACTTTACCCTATATATATAATTTATTATGTGAGACCTTTGGATATAAATGAGCTTGTTTCAGATCCAATTCAATTTAGATATGGAGTAATTCGATTTAGATTGATTTTATTTGGATTATAGCTTATAGATATTTAACTTCCATTTACCACACTTTCTCTGATTATGCATTCCAAGACCCTTTCGCTGACTTTCAGGACTTGATCGAGCATTTTCAAACCCTGATAATTTCCTCTGTCTAAGGAGTCACTCTTGCCTTTGTATATATTTACTATAACACTTTTCTACCATGCATCGGGAATTTTTTCCTGCTTTATGATAGCATTAATCAGCTCTATGACCAATTTTACCCCAATATCTCCAGCTGCTTTTAGCATCTCAGCGACAATGCGGAGCTCCCAGCGGCTTTCCCGGACTTCATTTTTTCTATCGCACTTTTAACAGCGTCATACCCCATCAAAGTCATGCCACTGTCATTATTTATGCATCTTACACCCACAACGTCCTGACTACAGTCCCTCACATTCTTAGCTAATTTATAAACCCCATTATATCATTAGTGCTGCAAACTTGTTCTATTATGCTATCCTGTATAGTTTTCTTTACCCTGTAGACCTCTCTTCTAGCATTACGTTTGGCGTACAGGTATTCTTCCTTGCTGCCACCTTCCTTCCATACTTTGAAACATCTCTTCTTCTCTCTGACTGCAGCTTCAACATCGTTGTTCCACCACCAGGAGAACTTATGTCTGGGTGGCCCCTTTGTTTTGCCACAGACTTTGTCTGTGGTATCGAGGAGGCTGCACTCTATAAAGTTCCATTTGCTATTAATATCATCTGGCCTAACACCCATTCTCCTTTCGATTTCCATAATTTCGTTGCGGAATCTGTCTCTGTACTCCTCTTTCTCCAACAAGTATACTTTCCTTTTTGGCAAATGAACTTTCTTTCTAACAGGAACTCTACTTAGGCACATGTCACACACTATCGTGTTGGGGGATGCATTCTTCACCTTGTATGATCTTAGTGTCTCTAACCCATTTTCTGTTAGATTTGCTGATAAGGAAGTAGTCTATCTGGCTACTGGAGCCACCTGATTCATATGTTATCAGATGGCTCATCCTCTTCCTAAACATAGTATTACACACCACCATCCCCTTGGCAGCAGTACTCCAGTATGTATTCGCCTCCCAGGTTCCTTCGGCCATAACCCTGTCCTCCGTGCACACCCTTATATCCGTCGGCACCTGTCCCGAAATGCCCATTCAAGTTTCCTCCCACAATTACTACCTCCCCTTCCTTGCATCCGACAACAACCCCTAGTGATTCATTCCAGAACTGTTCTTTGACATCTCTACCTAAGCCTGCTTCGGGGGCATATGCTGATATAACATCTATGACTCTTGCTCCGACTTTCATTCTTAGTAAAATCAGTCTTTCATTAAACCTTTTAACGTCTATAACACAATCTGCCCACATTTCTGCCACCAGGAAACCCACCCCTCCTGTACCATGTTCACTTCCCTTCCATTTAACTTAAAGCGTTCATTTTTACCTGTAATCCATCTCGCACTCCCCCCTTTCCACTGTGTTTCCTGGGCACAACATACACCCACTCGTCGTCTCTCTAGCATCTCCGCAATCTCACCTGTCCTTCCTTTCATAGTACCCACATTCACATTTCCGAACCTAAACTTGGGGAAAGAATCTGGGGTAGTGTCCTTTTGCGATTTTGTATCAACAGATTTAAGTTTTCTCCGATTGTTATTTTTTGTCATGATTGGTATTTTGCCAACATTGGAGGTCACTATCCCCAGGTATCCAGCTCCTGGCAACCCCGGAAATGTGATGGATGGAATGCAGTGAAGCGATGGCAGGATGAACCGGCGAGGTGAAGAATTGGAAGCAAGATTGAGGGAACATATAATTACACCCTCAGAGTCAGACTTAGACTGATGACACTAATAGGAAGATGGGACCCTGATAGGAAACCCGAACTAAGTAATTTATTTGTCAGGACCAAGAGCCAACCACCAAAGAAGCTAGCTCCCAAACGGGAAAGCATGGGTTACTGTCCTGGCAAGTAGTGGAATCCTCAACTCCCCAAGACCAAAATGACATTGTTATTGAAAAGCCGGCTCAGAGGGATGATCATAGGACGAGGTAGATGAAAGCGGACAATATGGAGGAAAAGGATGAAGCGATGGGACAGGCTGCAGGACTGTAGGCACAGTGGGCCATAATTGGAGACAACTTAAAAATTAAGGCCCATATAAATTTGGGGATTTGCCAGCCCCATATACAACCGCTCACAAATGCATTTCAAAAGCAACTCTATAAGAAAGGTTTCCTACACCTACACACTCCTAACTAACTGCCAAATAATGTAAGAGGACAAGAAGGAGAAATATTAATTAAGAGAGCAATTAGGAGAGAGTCCATTCTTATAAGGACTTCATTTAACTGTCGGTTGTACAGGGGCATCGTTGAGTATTATTCTGGAGCAACCAACCATCAATCAAGCTCCATGGATACGGATTAAAACCAGATTGATCACCAGTTATAATCCAAGGGAAGACTTTAACCAAGCGGAGGGATTCCTGCATGGGAGACAACAGGGAGCCTGTAGGCACCAGCCGAATAGGGCAGTACTCCCGGGAAAAAGCCCCGAATGGTCGGACCCCTGGTAATGACTCCCTAAAATACCCTGGACCACTATCTAGTACTCTATCTATCGATTTCTGCAACATCCGCGGCCTTTTCTCTAACTTCCTTTCAGTGGAACACCATCTCTCTTCTACCAACCCTGACTTATTTTATGTCACCGAAACACAGTTATCCAAGTAACAGACAGCAAACCCTTCTCTGTATCCTCCTACTATCTCTATCCTCAATTCAAAGCCAAAGGTGGATGTTGTTTGTATGTATGCAACAATCTTTCTTGCTCTCATGTTCCCAACTTTGACTCTTCTAAATTCTCAACTCTCTGGCTATCTTTTTTCTTTTTCTATGTGAGTGAGGGAGGCTAAAAGGGCAAACAGGCAAAACTGCCTGTGACAAGTGCCTCCCCCAGAGTTGAAAGAGTGACAGGGCACAAACCAAAGGACGTTCGAGCCAAAATGCCTGGACACACAGAGTTTGAATCAATTTAAGTCATAGGATGAGGGAAAGACATTCTGGGAGAGTTCCAGAGCTCAGCTGTTGAATAGAAGACAGATTGAGAATAATGTTTCACTCTTGGGTTGGAGAGTTGCTCAGAGCAGGGGTGGGATTGTGTTGCAAGATGGGTGCTACGTGCTCTACGAAGAGGGGGTGGTAGCCTATACACCGAGAGAGCTCTGAGGAACACTGATCATTGTAATAGCGGTAGAATAGCGAGAGAGATGCAACATTGCGGTGAAGAGAGAGAGAGTGCAGAGAATTGGTGAGTGGACGTGAATTAATGAGACGGAAGGCTTTCTTTTCTACTATGTCTAAAAGTGCTGTGTGAGAGGATCCTCCCCACATGTGTGAACAATACTCAATACATGGACACAGGGGAGGTGTGGCAGAGTGGTCTTGCCACTGGACTGGTAATCCAATGGACCCGGGTTCGAATCCCAATATGTCAATGGGAAGATATTATTGGGATGGAATTTGTGCTGTACCTAGTTTCAGTGCATTACCACAGCACACCGAAATACCAAAACAAAAATACCCTCATTGTTCCCTGATTAACCCGTACAGCCCCAGCGACGCGTCTGACGCGTCGGCAATGTATGTAACGCACAGCCCCAGAGACGCGCCTGACGCGTCACCCTAATTGCGCCGACCGTAGCCTTAGGTGTAGCCACTCAAGAGGGCTCAGATTTGTATGGGAACTGTGTACGTATCCCACGCAACCGTGCCGATGGTTGAAAACTCTCAAAGTCCACGTGCGTGCGCACGAGCGCGCAATAACCTGTTTTTTTGGGATAATTGCCTTAAATTTTTTACTCTTGTAAAATCCGTTTTCGGGGCCTCTGTAGGACCATTTTTAAAGCTTTTTGAGAGGTTTTTCGTGGTTTTTCCTGCATTCCTAACCCATTCGCTATTGTTTCTGGAATAAAACAATTTTTTGAAAACCGGCCGGGTTCTGGTGCGCAAACATTACAAAACTAGCCGGGGCTCCACGGGTTAAATAGCACTGTATGAATATTCCCATATTCAAAATATGCTACAGGGGGGCAATGCCTAGTGAGTTAATTGCTCAATAGGTGGCGTTCTGAGAGTGAGGGTCCGAGTCTGGGGAATGAGAGTGTGAAGCGCGGAGGCGGAGCAGCTTCAGAGATGGGATTGCTTCGAGCCGGGGTGCTTTAATTGCATGCCTCACTCCCTAGACCTTTTCATTAAAAAAATAAAATAAAATAAATAGAAGGTCTCACCCCTTTCCCATTCTTAAGTAAGTCATTTTAGATTTACAGAAGAGTGACCATTACTTGCATTACTGCATGTCCACAAACATTTCAGTAATGTAAGCATGTTTCCTTCTATTTTTTTCCTTTCCCCTTTTTTTTTTTTTTTTTTTTTTTATTATGGTGACAGTTACAAAGTGGTGTACAATCTAGCTTATTCTAGTTACATTGTAGTTTATCTTATTTTACCAGTACCTCCCTACAATCAACCTAGTTGTTCCCCAATTCGGCCCTCCGCCACGACCATTTCAAAGTCCAAGTCTCTCACTCTTGTCCTCTGTAGTGGGGAGGACCTTGTACCCCTGAGACATAGGAGTGCAGACCTGAGAAGAGAGAAAGAGAGCCGGCATCTCATCCAAGCTATGATTTGGCTTCTATGCTGGCGCTTTTTTCCGATATTTGTTCAGCTAATCTGGCATAGAAGACACTTGCAGAAGGTCCCATTCCTCCCGACGATGAGAAGACCAGAGGAGTAAAGCTTCCTTGATCCCGGTTCAAAATTCTTTCTTCATAAGCGCGTTTCTTCTCACTTTCGTTTGTCAAGTATGCCGCCTTAAGTCCTCGCTCACGATATGTTTGTGTTCTTGGGTTGAAGATTCCGATGTCGAAAAAAACCCGTTGTCCCCTCGTCCAGAAACCTCAAGCACTTATATCCACTCTTGCTTCATTTGAAGTATTTGCAGTATTGTGGGCCAAGCGCTGTCCGTCCATAGGCAGAAGTTCCGGTTCGATTCTGACATCATGGCACACCTCGTCCAGCATTTGTGCAGTGATGTCTCGTACTTCATCATGCCGGATACAAATGAATCCTCCTTTCTTACAGGTCATACAGTGGTCTGAGTTGTTTATTTCACCACATGCACATTTCAGCGGCAGGTTCGAAACTGGCCACCCATACCTCAAGGCTACAGCATCATTGAATTCTTGTTTATTTAAGCTGAAGCCTTTTTCCTTTATTGGTAATGAAGTGAGCCAATTTGAAGCCCCCGTGTCTTGTGCCATCTCAACTCTCATTTTCAGTTCTTCACTACATTCGGTCTTAATTTGTTCTAGGCTATGTTTCTGTCTCTCTTCTCTGGTCTTTGTAATTTCCTGTCTTGCATTTCGTTGTTCCTCTTCGTCCACCTCATCATTTTCATTTTGCTCCCGTATTTTTTCTGTCAGAGACGTAGTAAGTTTAAGGGAATTTTGGTACTCATGAGGTGCCGCCTCCACTGGGTTTATGATCTCCATACCTCCGAACCTTGACGGAAGAGCTAATAGATCTCTTAGCTCTTGTGTGACGCCTTCCATCTCTGTTAAAGCAGGTATGAATGCTCCTCTGATTGCTTCTTCCAGTGGTTAGAGCATCGGTCCAATGTCAGGCACTGTTCTCATAAGAAAGGTCCATCTGTGCTTAACACCATATGTGAAGGCAGTATATGCAGCATGTGGTTCAGATTTCGCAATAGCTGCCAGGATTTTCACTTCCTTTACCCACTCCGCTACCTTTTTTCGCACATAGACTCTCCTGCATTCCTCTGTACCTATAACTGCTCCCAAATGGCGTTGACCCTCCTTTGTAATCTTCACTCCTGTCCCATCAAAAATCTGCACCACTTCTTCATACTGGTCTTCTTTCACTATTAGTACAGATTTACTAGCATTAGGATGGTACCCAATGACTGAGCCAACCGATTGTACTCTCTGCCACCATTCTTTGAGATCCCTAATTCTTCCTGCATCTGTGAGGTCATCAGCATACGCCACTTGTTTCACTCGGGTTTCCTCATGTTTTATTTTCTGCTGCAGAATACATAGTGCCAGAGCATACATTGCCATTGCCACAGGATCTCCTTGTGTTGTTCCTTCATTTGATTTGAGAATTTTCATTTCTTCCTTCTTTGTGCTTCCCACTATATACAGGTTGGCTGGCTCCTTATAAGTGTTTTCTATGTATTTTGCGATGCTCGGGCATTTGATCTTGATGTTGTTGAATAGCTGCCTCCCTATTAATGGTGTTAAAGGCATTTGTTGCATCCACTAGAAGAACCACTTCACAATCTTCCTCTTCATACACCTTCCCCATTGCATGCATTGCTGCTTCTCCTCCGGCTTGCTGTCCTGCGCATACTTGTAAGTTGCCCACTGCTCTTTGTACATCTTTTCCAAATACAGACATGATTGCTTTTCCTATAATCCTTCTAAGAACTTCCCCAACGCCTACTGGTCTAACTCCTGGATTCTTATTTAATTTCTATCTATCTATCTATCTATATGCTCAGGCCCAATCCCCATTTTGGGGGTAGCCGACTCAAGACAGAGCAAGAACAGGGAAAACACAAAAACAACATAAAACAAAAAATAAACACAGATAAAAAACACAAACTCTCACACATCCAGGTCACCCAGGAGAAGACCCAGAGACCAGGGTTACCAAGGTCGCTCCAGCACTCCCCCGGCCCCTGACCACCCGGAGAGGTTCCGATCTCGGCAGGCAGACATGCAGCGGAGCCAAAGCCACAAGCCCTCCCACCACACTTCCAGGCACACCCTTCATATTAATCGTCTCCCCGGGCCAGGCGCCTGATGGACTATTATCTAGTCCAACTTGCGCCCGACCCCTTACTCCAAATGACCAGTGTTCACTCAACTATTCACAAGCATTCTCCATTCACTCCTGTCCACCACCACTTATTTAATTTAGGAGTAATTTATCGAGAGGACTTCCCTAGTGGTTAAGGCCCCATTAATTGCTCTTTCCATTCACATATGCATGGCCTATGTGAGTTGCAGTTGGGATGTGTGTGCATGCTTAGATTGGTATGCAGGATTCGAAGTTGCATAATAAATCGTAGGCAGTGTCCACCATCCTTTAACTGTCTTCGTGGTGCGATGCATAAGGTGTTGATTTTCGGTGTGAGCGTCCTGGGTTCGAGTCCACGGACTGCCACATGTGTTTGTAAATTTCATTAATCGATTTTGGGAGTAGAGTTGGTTGTTGGAAGGAACATAATAATTAAAGGTATCAGGCGACATGCTGTCAGAGCTTCTATGGTCACGCATGGTGTTGATGCAAGTTTCTTTGCGAGCATTTCTTTTGCTTCACAAAGGTCACTCGCAGCTGAACCAAACTTGTTTTGACTTAGGAAGATCCTCCAAGTCTTAGCATCTACACCTGATGGACCTACCCCTTCCTGTGTTTTCAGTGCCTTTCTCCATATGAGGTCTCCAGTTATATTCTCGTATATCACCGGGTCTGGAGGAACATATTCCCCTTCTAGTTTGGCCTCATCCCTTGCTGGTTTTGCTTCTGGGTGTTTCTCCTTTAGCTGGTCCAAGATGGAACAAGACCTCATGGGCCTCACCGTGTTCAGCGGTTGAGTGTAAAGGCTCTCAGCCTATGTCCGAGAGGGAGTAGTTGGAATATAGAAAAAAACATGGACGCACATTGCCCCTGTACAGAGCAAGAAGCTGTGCAGGCTTAAACCATCTTGTCACTCTCTCACTAAATATATCTGTGCTTTTTATCTCTCCACTAATTCTACTGACCATCCAAAATTCTTTGTCTATCTTGCTTCTAAAATGGAACTCATTCTATCGATCTCTCCCTTTTCTGATATCTCTATCTTAGGAGATTTCAATGTTCACCACCACCAATGGCTCTCCTCTTATTTCACTGACCAACCTGGTGAACAAGCCTACATATTTTCTATCCTAAATGACCTAGAGCAGTAAATTCAGCACCCCACCCGTATCCCAGACCGTCCGGGATATCGGCCCAACATTCTCGACTTATTTCTAACCACAGATCCTTCTCTATACACTGTAACTCTTCTCCCTCCATTAGGCTCCTTTGATCATAACCTTATCTCTATCACCTGTCCTGTCTTTCCAGTATGGCCTTCTGAACCCCCCCCCCCCCCAGCTGGCGGCGCTTGTGGCATTTTGGCGCTTCTGACTGGGAGGCTTTCCGGCAGTACATCTTTGATTTCCCATGGAATGATTTTTGCTTCCGTGGCTGGGGACCCTCAGAGAGTGCTGAGCATATTACTGAGGTAATCCTTTCGAGCATGGAAGATTACGAGTCAAATGACTCGTAAGTTCGAGTTTCATGCTATAAGGAAGTTGGAACTGTAGACATCGATATTAAGCTAATATACGGTCGAAGTACATTTTTAAATACATGAAGTCAACTTCATCATACTTGCTAACCTTCAGCAACTTATATTATTGCACTTCTGTTAAATATTAATGTTTACAGCTCCCACTTCCTTATAGCCTGAAACTCGCAAGTATTCAGTTAACCCTCTGTCTCGATAAATGCCTTCTTAAACTGATTAACATAATTATTATAAATTTATAAGTATCTATCACCATCATCCCGCAGACTGCTAAACAATGAATGAAGTCAGACAAGGTGGAATACTTTCAACTAGTATATTTAATGCATACATTACATACATGTATATAGCAAAGAATATACTTAGATGCCGGCTTGGTATTAAAATGTGTAATATAATATACTGTAGTTGCTTATGCTGATGATCTTCTGACTCCCTCGTCATCAGGGTTGCGATAATTGTTGGCCTTAGTAGAAGCTAATGATATTGATCTTTAAATTATTAGTAGTAAGTCAGTGTGCATGTTTTTAGAGCTGATAACTAGATTATTGGGCCCCACTATGTTATTAAATGGTGAGAAGCTTAGCAAAGATGCAGAAATAGATTTTACAACGTGTAATAATTGTAATAAGACACATCTGATGACTAATAGGTGTTCTGTAACACTTGCCTAGTTGTAAAGGAAATAAACCTATAGGCTATGTTGATAGTGTGACAAAGTCGTCAAAATAGTAAGATATTCCTTGTGAAATTATGGCAAACTAAAGTCCCAGAACATGCTATACATTTATATAAATACTGCATCTTATTGCATTTTGCGAATAATTTCAAGTCAAGTGAGTTTTGATGTGTTTATCAAACGGCAGAAGCCTGTATGGAAGTGAACTATGGTATTGTAATACCATTTGCTATTGGCTGTCTTAAGATAATTAAGAAAATATTAAGACTACAATACTAGGAAAGTAATCATAAAGTAATCATGAGAATACTGATAGAGTAGAATTTCCGTCTAGAGCTAGTAGTTCAACAGGAAATAATAAGTTAGCTAAACACAATAGAAACTTAGTTGCAAATAAAAGTAATAGGTTGAGGGTATATTATACAAATTGTAGGAGTTTATGTAACAAAATGAACGAACTTAGAGCACTCGTTAGCACAGAAAATATAGACATAATAGCGCTAACTGAAACGTGGATTAATACAGAATCTAGGCATTTTTTAGCAGAATTTGATATTCCAGGATATAGTTTGTTTAAATATGACCGAACAAGTAGGAGGGGCGGGGGTATAGCAGTGTTTGTCAGGAGTACATTAAAAAGCTGTATTAAATCAGGTATTAGACTAAATAATGATAATGAAAGTGTTTGGGTAGAGGTTAACGAAGGTAGTGAGACCATAGTTATTGGAGTTATATATAGACCGCCTAATATGAGTAGAAATGGCGGAAAATCGTTATGGGAGGAAATTAAAATAGCATCAAGGTTTAGCAATGTGTGCATTATGGGGGATTTTAATTTTCCGAGCATTGATTGGCAGCACCAAATAGGCGACTCCGATTCAGTAGAGTTTATTGAGGTAGTACAAGATAGTTTTTTATTTCAATTCATAGATACGCCGACTAGAGGTATTAATATTCTTGATTTAGTTTTCAGTAACAATGAACATATGATAAATAATGTAGAGATTGGTGACCACCTAGGAAATAGCGATCATAAATCTATTTATTTTAATATACAATGGACAGGGAATGCTAAAGAGAATATGACACTTATCCCAGATTTCAGAAAAGCCGATTATGGTGGGCTAAGAAGAGACTTAAGGGTGGACCCTATTGTTAAGCGATTAAGTCAGGATATGCCAGAGTTAAACTTGCCACTTACATATAACCAGTTTATTGCTTCACTCCACAATGCTCAAAATAAATATATCCCTAAAAGAAGATTTAGATCGACGCAGAACCAACCAAAATGGATGACTAATAAGCTAATAGATCTTATAGGAAAAAAGAAAGGAATATATCGAAAAATAAAGAAAGGTGAAAATCATTTACATCTATACTATCAGACTCTATCAAGACAGGTCAAAAAGGAAATCAGGAAAGCAAAAAGAAATTATGAAATAAGGATAGCCAGCGACTCAAAAAATAACCCTAAAGCTTTTTACCAACTATATAAATCTAAAGTTAGAGATGTAATAGGCCCCCTAAAAACTTCAATAGGAGAAATAACAGAAAATGATTTAGAAATGTGCAGTACATTAAATAGTCAGTTTCTTTCCGTTTTCACTAATGAAAATTTGGCACAGATTCCAGAAGTCAATATGGTATATAGTGATAGTATAGAAAATATGTTAAGTACAGTTAGTATAAGTAGAAATGATGTGCTTAAGGAAATTGACAGACTGAAACCTCAAAAATCGCCTGGTCCTGACGAGGTATATGCTAGAGTATTAAAAGAATGCAGAGATGAGTTAAGTAGTCCATTAGCATTTATATTTAACAAGTCATTAGAAACAGGTTTAGTTCCAGAAGCTTGGAAGCTTGCAAATGTAGTTCCGATCTTCAAAAAAGGTGATAAATCGATAGCATCCAATTACCGTCCCATTAGTCTCACATCAATCATAGGAAAGTTGCTAGAGTCCATTATTGCTAGGAAAATTAGAAGCCACTTAGTAAAATTTAACTTAATAAATTCTTCTCAGCATGGATTCACTCAGGGACGTTCTTGCCTTACTAATTTGCTTAGCTTTTTCTCAGAGGTATATGAAGCAGTAGATAGTGACAAGTCATATGATATTATATATTTAGATTTCAGTAAAGCTTTCGACAGAGTCCCTCATGAGAGATTGATGAGAAAGGTTGAGGCACATGGAATAGGAGGGTCGTTGTTGGGATGGATTAGGTCATGGCTAATTGGTAGGAAACAGAGAGTAAGCATAAATGGTACCAAGTCAGAGTGGGGAGCAGTCAAAAGTGGTGTCCCCCAGGGATCGGTATTAGGTCCCCTGTTGTTTCTTATATACATAAATGACCTAGATTTAGGTATAACTAGTAGGATAAGTAAATTCGCAGACGATACTAAAATGGGGAGATCAATTGATTCAGATAGCGATATAGAGTGCCTCCAAAGGGATCTAGATACCTTACATGAATGGTCAGTAAATTGGCAGATGAAGTTTAACATTGACAAATGCAAGGTATTAAAGATAGGGAAGATGCAAACAAATGTTAAATATAAACTAGCTAATTTAGAATTAGAAAATTCAGACTGCGAGAAAGATCTAGGTGTGTTTGTTAGCAATGATTTGAAGCCTAGAAAACAGTGTATAAGCGTTCGTAATAAGGCAAACAGGATTCTCGGGTTCATCTCTAGGAGTGTGAGTAACAGAACTGCTGATGTTATCTTAAAACTTTACTTGTCATTAGTGAGACCCCATATGGATTATGCTGTCCAATTTTGGTGTCCTTATTACAGAATGGACATAGATTCATTGGAGAGAATTCAACGTAGAATGACAAAAATGATCCATAATATTAGAAATTTTCCGTATGAAGAAAGGTTGAAGAAATTAGGTTTACATTCGTTAGAGAGACGCAGAGTTAGAGGGGATATGATAGAGGTGTTCAAGTGGGTTAGTGGGATTAACAAAGGGGACATGACAAATGTACTAAAGCTCAGTGATAGCGAAATAACTCGTACCAATGGTTTCAAATTAGATAAATTTCGTTTCAGAAAAGATATAGGCAAATATTGGTTTGGTAACAGAGTTGTAGATGGGTGGAATAGGCTACCAAGTGATATAGTGGGATCAAGAACGATAGGGAGCTTTAAGAAAAAATTGGATAAGCATATGGACGAGAAGGGTTGGGTGTGAAGGGGGATCAGCCGGGTTGGGCCAATCAGCGCTCTGCAGACCGCCGTAATCCTGCGTTAATCTCTAACCGGTTTGGTAAGATGATCCTCAGGGTATTAGAGTGTTGAGCCTATAATTGGGCTTTGTAATTGGGGTTGTGTGGGACAGGGATCTGCCTTGCTTAGGCCAATCGGCTTTCTGCAGACTCCCATTTTCTTATGTTCTTATGTTCTTATAAAACTTGTCAATTTCCTGGCCTCATGACCTTTAATCATATGAGTAATTGGCATTAAATAAGATTTGCATTCAGAATAATTGCTCATCTCTGTAAATGTATTGATTTTTTGGAAGAACAAGCTGAGAAGTGAGAAGTACAGTAGAAGACATAAAGTTCTCGGGCTCAACCAAGTTTAACCACAACATATAGCATTTACTGCTATATACTGAAGCAGTGAAGTCAAGAATAATATACGTTCAAAATCATGAACCAACAACGCGATAATGATTACATTTAATATAAATTATATCTGTATTTGTAAAAAGTTAATATGTACATCTTTTTATGAAGTAAATAATTGACTGACTGACTGACTACCTGTTGTTGTTGTTCCCCAAGCTGCCTGGCCGAACAGCCCCAAGGCCCCGAGCAAGGCCATAACCGAGCGCCCTCACAGAACCCTCCCCGCCTACCACAATAAAGCCTGGGTGACCGAAGCCACTCCATGGCGGGGAGCTGAGGAGGGTGTGGAAACGCCCGGGAAACCAAAGCCCCACCCAGGGCCCTGTGCCCCTCAGCAATTATGAAGAGAAAGTTGAGGGGCAAAGGAAAAATGTGACGCTTTGGCTTCCAATCTTGGTAGATTGGGAGGTCAATCCACGGAAAAGACGCCGTCACTTGAGATCTAGGAAATACATAAGTAAAAGGAACAGTCGGAGTAAGCTATGGGTATGGCAGAGATCGCTCAGTTCTCACTCTGATAGACCAGCCCATCACCAACTACTGACTACCTGTATAAAAGGGTAGTGTCAACTTGACTTATGGACGCCATTTTGTTTCTACCTAACGCATACCATTAGTTTTACACTTTTTTAGCATATATGCTGCAGCTGTTCCATATATCATTCTATTTATATATATTTATATTTCGTTTGCAATTCATCAATCTACAGTATATCTATTACGGCACTTAAATCCCCGGATGTAGGCTATTATTGTTTCTGACTCCCTGGACCCCCTTTTTCGCCACTCTATATATAAAAGCCCCCAAAACTACACCTACCTGAGGATGGGACTGATGGGGAAAAAGAGGACTCTGATAATCCACTTGGCTGGTCTTCTGATGGGCGTCTGCTCATGTGCTCTCAGGTACCTGTATAGTAACATGAGTTAGTCAAGCAACCTCAGTAATTTGTCTGACTAACTAATTTGCAACCTTAACTATGGTTAACCATTTCAATATACCATGACGCATTCATTTAAATTATTTTGGATATTATTAGACGATTTGTTTAAGCTTAGAAGATAATGTATGTTACATTAAAAAGATTAATAGAGATATATTTTGCCGCTTGGATTACTAGAGGTTCTTCCTATGCTGCATATAATCGTCTAATGTTGTTAGCCAGAATAAACTGAAAATTACATTTTTACTGAAGGGGTTAACTTCCATCCAGCTGGTCTAGTCTGTGGGCCTTAACAACACTGATTTTGGTTATGGCTTTCAAATTAAGTTCTCTGGTAAGAATAGTTTTCTACAGGCTAGATTAAATTTTCTGATTGTGTATAATTGGTGGCTATAGACATAACTAATTAAATATCTAACTATAGAAATACCACAGTTACAACTCTGACTATTCAAGATTAGTGACTGATCTCAAACTATTTAAAAATAATCAGGTCGAAACCCACACATCTCGATGAAGGATGTCATTTGCTTTAAGCCACCAAGTCAACCGAGCACACCATTTTTTCCATCACCTTAGCCACTGATGACAGCATCTGGAGGAAAGCAGAGAAGGGTCTTTACCTGGTTTGGGGAAGGGCAGTAATAAAGCAGTTTTCTAAGGAGTCGGATAGTCTCCAGTCTTCCAGCTTTCATTAATTTAAAAAACGTGAGAAGTGCATTCTGCGAGCTGCAAGGGAGATGGGTCATAATTTCATATGCCACCTCATCAGGTCCCAGTGCCTTGCCCGTGAGGAGAGACTAGAGAACCAAACAAAGTTCTCTGAGGGTGAATGGGCAGCCAAGGTCACATGGAGCTGAAGATTCCAGGTGATGAGACGCATACGATTCCATGTGGCCCGTATTGACTAAAGGCCTGGACTCAAATTTAGCATTGAAATACGTCACCAAATGTTCAGCTTGTTCCTGTGGGTCACTGACGATAGCTCCGTTGACCAATAGAGGAGCAGACATATGTACCGAAGAGACATTCATCCGTCTTACAAAGGTCCATGCCGTCTTAGACGATGTCGAGAAGCTCAGAGAGGAGCAGAACACCGCCCAGGCCAGTCTCTTAGCCGCTATCACAACCCTCTGACAGAGGGAATCCGCCGTTCTATAGGCCTTTTAATTATCAGTACACAGCTCCTTCCTCCATCTCCTCCACGCAAGTCGCCTGTCGCGAACTGCCGCTGCACAACTCTGATTCCACCAAGGTACCATAGGGCGTTTCGGGGGAATGGAACCCGTCTTCTTGATGCATTGAGCAGCTGCAGTAACAAGGGCTTCCATGAGCTGAGAAGCCTTGTCACCCAGAGAAGCAGTGGACAGGGTAGGGAAAGTGGCAGCCTTAGTGGCATATATACCCCAACTACCCTTATGAAAAGTCCATCGAGGCCTCGCCTTGAGAAATTCGTTAACTGGGAACCCATACGCCGATGTTATGACTGGGAGATGGTCACTGTCCATATACAGATTCACATCAATAATAGCACCAGCGAAAGGTCCATCGCCGATACACAAATCCAAAGTTGAACGTGAAGCAGTATGGGGATCAACTCTGGTAGATAATCCTGGCGGTGTTAGAAGACAATAGGTAGGATTGCTCAGTAATACCTCAAAGAGCGAGCAGCCAGACAAACTCCGCGAGGCTCGTCGGACAAGAGGGTCCCAATGGCTATGCCTTGCATTAAAGTCACCCATTATTAGGCAAGGGGAGGTGAGTTGACCTAAGTAATTTTTGAGTTCCATTGACAATACATTTTTACAAGAATTATAGCAAATGAGGATGGAGGCCCAACCCATGGCAAGGGCGATGCGCACTGCAAGCACCTCCAGGACACCACCATCATATCTATGAAGAATGACCTACATAGTCGGTACTGAAGAGTGGACAAACAGAGCTAAACACCCACCACGACCATTTCTATCGGCCTTGTGAATCACATAACCTGGATTGACTAAGTTCAGTATAGGTGATAGCCAAGTCTCACAATTGCCCATCAATAATCGTAAATCCTCCGTCTTTTTTATAAAGATCGGGCATTCCAAAATAGAAACTTAACTAGGGGAGGAAGCGCTATTACACAGATGGTATTAGAGAAAAGAGCCTGGGCAGCAAACGAACACAGAAATCCCTATACGACAGCTCTTTTTCTATATAACTCCACAAGTTACTCAGCAGTTGCACAAATGAATCTGCAGTAGGTTGTCTAGTCGGTATGCTGTGTCTTGGTACTCTTGGGTGAGCGTCTTCAGAGGAATTACCTCCATCCATAGAGCCGTCCGATACATCAGGGGGGGGGGGGGAGGGGGGGGGGGGGGACGAGAATGAGGTGTGGCATGGGGTCAGGTGCCCACGGCAGTGGCACGAGGCAATAGGCGCACGAGGCATAGGTTTGCGTTGACAGGGCGTGGTCCTCTGACGGCGTCGCTGCGATGGTGAAGGCTCATGGATCTCAACTGCGGTATGTTGCCGGAGGCGACGGTAAACATACTGATGGTGCCTTCCACCCCCCCCCCCCCCCCTATTAAAACAAATCAAAATAACCTAACCTAGTCTAATGAACTTAACCTAGCCTATAGGAAGTTGATATGTAGTGTCCAAACCAGCAAACCTAGTCTAACTAACAGAACCTAGTCACCTAGATAATCTAGATTCGGTTAGGACCGTAGGCTTATGTTAGGTTATGTTCAGTTAAAAATAGGAAAACCATACTGAATTTTATTATGCAACTCTTATTATATTCTCTTTTAACTTATTACCCCATATTTTTGGGGAATTTCATAACTCTACAGGAATCTAGAGGGACTATGGTTTGTTTTTAATACCATACCTAGTTAACATATTTTACTTCCATTCATCCTCTTTATCCCGCTATAACTATGCCTGTAAATGTAGTTTTTGAGATTCTAACTTTCAAAAGGATTGAGCCTACGGCGGCGTTACAAATAAAATATTGCGTTTGGCTTTAATTAACAATGATCTTGTTGCGTTCTTTCTGTTTATTACAATAAAATATACACAATAACATGAATGCTCACATATCTAGCCAATGTAGCCAACAAATATTTTACTCTGAAATGCATCTAAGACTCTTAAATAAATGTTGTCCTATTATTTTCTAGGAATGAACTTTTCAGCTTTTATAATTACTTTGCTGTATTTTCTTCTTTTCAATACACTAAGTATTTGTTTAAAGCCTTGTATGTCTCTCCAAACTCCTAAATTTTCCAAGTTCTAAATACCTATAGGGCGAACTAAAACCCCTCACAAATTGCCTTAAAAACTACTATTTAATAGCTAAATTTAAAAAAAAATCTTGGGGGGGCTCAAAACGCCCCCCCCAAACCCCCCAGCTGATTAGGCTCGCTATGCTCGCCACCCACCCCCACACTTGAGGGGAGGGGTGGGGGGGGGGGGGGTGCAATTCTAGTGCTTGCCCCTAGGCGCTATTTACCCTAGCTATGCCTCTGTGTCCACTGCACTACAGTAAACCCTGCAGGAACGAGAACTAACCCGGTGTTCCCCATCACAGAAAAAGCAGCTGGGCGTGTTTGACACTCCTGACAATCATCTTTCGTCATCTTATGGAACCCACTACAGTTTGCGCATCTCATCTTCCGTTTGCAGGTGGCCGGACTGTGGCCGAAAAAAAGGCAGTTGTAACACCTATGAAACTTAAAGATAAACCTGGAGACTGGGAAGGAAACATTGCCCAATGCAACTGACTTTGGCAGGGATCCCTTGAAGAACAAGTAGATGACCCAGGCATCACTGGGGCCCGTACCGTCATCACTAGTTCTCTTCAGGCGAGTGGCTTCCTTCAGAACTACTAGTGCCACCTCTCAAGATCACGAGCTCCTTCATCATCCGTTCCTCCGTGATGTTTGTCTCACTGGCCCAATTTTACCCCAAGAGTAGGCAGGATCCTCAGAGGAGATGGTCTCTGTGTGTGCATTTAACATCCCAAGCACCAAATTCTTTTCATCCATGGCTACCCTCGGAACAGTAATTGTATCATCATCCTATTATTGGCCATGATGATAATTTGTTCATGAGTTAACTATATCAACTGTACATATATTTGATGGGCTCATTGGTGTATAAGGTTTCGTATTGAGATTTTTGGGTATATTCATTCCTGTAAACAGATGTATGAGTACTTTGATTTAGGACATATTGCTTCATATGTAAATGTTAGACTTATTAGCCAAAATAATATTGATGTATTTGTTGTAATTATTTTACGAATATATTATGTATGTGTTAGAATTATTCACGGGCATTCACCATTATTGGCTAATGTATTATAAAATGTGTTGCTGTTGCTGTTGTGGTTCAGGGGCCACTCAAGCACATCGCCGTGCCTGTACCAGCCCCTCCTTCGTGGTGGCAGAAGCATCTAGCAGGGACGCACCAAGCGCCCTGTCTTCAGGAGGAAGTCACAGAAGAGGAGAACCACCGCTCGTCGCTGATCATCAGGGACCCCTCGGCCACCAAGGACTGTAGCAAGGGTGAGATTGGAGATGCCAAGGAGTTGTAGGCGACCAGCGAGGATCATCCCGCTGCATGTAGAATCGAGGGCACCTCATCACATAGTGCTCAATGGTTTCCGAAGCACCACACAAATGACATGCAGGGCTTCCCAGAATCCCTATACGTTGGAGATGGCTGGAAAGTGTCGTGTGGCCAATACGTAACCTGGCCAGGGTCACTTCAAGGCTTCGTAGCAGATGTCTAGCCTAGGGGTGGGGGGATGAGTCCTCTCCATACGAACCTAGAGTGGTGGCGGGCAAGGCACGTCGGAGGGCAGAGTTCCAGAGCTTAAAACATGCACGACGAACCAGAGTCTGATGAGACCGTAGATCAGGGTCCAGGATCACATGAGGTGCTGATGTATGAGCTAAGACTGCACCCCTGTCGGCTATGTGCTTACCCATAATTCCACAGTGTGACGGGATCCATTGCAGCAACACTGGGCAAGATGGGACTGAGAGGCGTAATAGCAGACTGGATCTTATAGACGAGGGAGGCGTTTGACGCTGGGCGGTGAGAATGGAGGAGGCGAAGAGACGACTGGGAGTCCGTGTAGATAACAACTCTCTGTTGGGATAAGTAGTCACCAATAAAAACCAGGGCCCTGTAGATAGCAAATAATTCTGCAGTGAGGATACGATGCGGGCCAGACAGTTTCCAAGTTTGGCACAGGGAGAGCACCTCGTAGAGGACGGAGGGACGAAAGATCCATCAGAGTAGACACGAGTGTATCCGCTGTATCGAGTAGCATCTAGTTCACCGAAGTACTCCTGTACTAAGTGCGCATCCACTGATTTCTTGAAGCCGGAGTGGAATGTATGGCGAGTCATCTCCGACAGCGTCTTCCAAGGCGGTACAGGGGATACAGCAGACTCGGGTGCAGGGCGAGGGGAAACAATACCCAATTGGCCGTAGTTCCGAAGGCTACGCACTAAGAATGGGCAGCGGTGCCTCACAGGCCATTCAGGAGCCACAGGCTCTACCCCTGAACACCCTAGTAGTCGAACCAGAGGGTGAGACGCTGGCATGTGAGCTATCCGCGCCATCCAATGGCTATCTGCTACCACCCGATCCCACATCAGCGGTAATACCCCCGTTTCGGCTTCCAGGAAATCGATGGGCGATGAACTTAAGGCTCCCAGTGCGATGCGAAGTACTGCATTATGAATCGTATGCAATCGTGCCAACACAGTCTCAGAAGCAGACCCGTAAACCATGCCCCCATACTTCATCTTGATGAGAATGAAGATCTCATAGAATTGCAGCAGTGCATCTCTTGAAGGGGGGCCCCCCACTTGGTGTTTGCTATGCATTTCATGAGGTTCAGTCTTTTCATACAGGATGTGCGCAGATATTCTATATGGGTCTTCCAAGTGAGAATCGGCCCATTTAGGTGGAGCCCGAGAAAAAATGGCTAGTACGGTACAGTACCAGGTCACCCCCCATGTAAATGCTTGGCAGTCCAGGAAGACAAGTTTTCTGGGTGAAACACATGAGTGCATTTTTCTGTGAATTCAGCCGTAGTCCCAATTCTGAAGCCCATTGCATCACGCTGTCAACGGCCGCCTGGAGACGTGCTTGCGCTTCCAGAGAGTGTCTGCTGTGCAAACCAGAGTAAAGTCATCCGCATAATTCAGAAGAGATGCCAGGTATGCTGAGAAAGTCCGACAGCAACGCGTTGAACAGGGGAGGACTAAGGCCTGACCCCTGAGGAACGCCACGGTGGATGGGGACCTGCCGAGATTTAGAGGCCCCGACTGACACTGAGAAGGAGCGTCCTATTAGGAATCTGCAGAACCACTGGAGAACCGTCCCACGAATCCCCATGTTGCAGAGTTTGTAGAGAATGCCTGTGTGAGAAGCAGCATCAAAAGCCCCCTTTATGTCGATGAACACCGCCAGTAGTACCTGCTTGTTCCGGTATGCATTATGGACGAGATATTCCAGCTGTAGCAAAACATCGATGGTCTCTCGACCTGGTCGAGATCCACAGAGGTTAGTAGTCAGGAGGTCATTAGTCTCAAACCACCACGAGAGCCGAGCACATACCATCTTTTCCATGACCTTGCCAACTGCTGACAACAGGCAGATACCCCTCCTTGATGAAGGCAGGGCCGGGTCCTTGCCTGGCTCAGGGAAAGGGAGGAGGAGAGCATGTTTCCATTGGTGCAGAACAACCCCTGTAAGCCTACTCCGGTTGTAGACATCCAGCAGCACTGCCCTGGCCTCAGACAGGAAGCGACACAATCTCGTAGGCCACCTCGTCCGGTCCCATTGCTTTCCCACAGGGTAAAGAGCACAGAGCACTATCCAGTTCATGGAGGGCAAAAGGTCAGGCCAAGTCCTGAGGCGCTGTCGGGGAGTCAATGTGATGGGCGATGCATGATTCCAGGTGAGAAGATGTAGGGAGGGGGTCAGGCTCAGCAAACTTGTCCTTAAAGAGCTCCGCCAGATAGTCTACTTGTTCCTGACTGTCACTGATAAGCCAACCATTGATCCGGAGGGGGCTGGAGAGGTTCACTGTCTTCCCCTTCACCACTTGTACAAAATTCCATGCGCTTGTGCAGGAGCCTGAGAACCTCAAGGAGGAGCAAAACATTCCCCAAGCATGCCTCCGAGCTGCCAACAAAATCTTAACACATCTGGCATCAGCTCGGCGATAGGTCCTCTTTGTCTCGGCGCAGGGATGGCGTCTCCAATTCCGCCACGCACGATGCCTAGCCTGTATTGCTTCAGCGCACTCTGGGGACCACCATGGCACCACTGGCAGAGATGATGTGCCAGGTCGAGCTCTCTTGAAAGCCTGGTGGCCCGCCTGCACTACAGCCATCGAAACTGCCACTGCCGCCTCCTCCATTGAAGTAGTACCCTTCGATGTCACCAGCCGATTCGAGACTGCAGTACAGTATTCAGGCCATGCATCATCAACAAATATCCAGCGAGGGCGTGTTCATGGTGATTCTAGAACCTGAAAGCCGTTGACTTGTACTAGGACAGGCAGATGATCGCTGCCCATATATGGCCCAGTAGTAACAGACGATCCATGGAATTTGGCAGACCCAAGGCAGAGGTCCAGGGTGGAAGGAGCAGCCGTATGAGGGTCCATCCGAGTGTGGAGACCAGGAGGTGTCAACATGGCGATGTCCGGCGACTGTAACAATGTATCAAATAAGGCGGCGCCAGAGGTGTTATGGGAAGCACGTGGGAGGCCAGGATCCCAGTAGTCGTGATGAGCGTTAAAGTCGCCATAGATGATGCATGGACATGGCAGCTGACTGAAATAATGTTGAATCTCCTCCAACGTCACACGCTTGCAGGGGTTATAACAAATAAGGATAGTCACCCTACCCGTCGTCAGAACCGTCGTGGACGCCAGGACCTCCATCACACCACCGGGGAGATGTTGGAGAGGGAGTAACGTGCTTTGAACTGTGTCGCTTATGAGGAGCGCCAAACTACCACCCCTCCCATTTCGATCCTCACGGAACAAATGGAAACCTGGAATATAAAAGGCAAGTGAAGGAGTAAGCCAGGTTTCACAAATTCCCACCACTGTGGGCGACAGATGAGCTATAGTCATTCGTAAATCCTGTGTCTTCCGAACCAATGAGCGTGCGTTCCAGAAAAAAACTGCAGTGACTGTGGGGGCACCATCAATGGGACATTAATGAGAGTAACCTAGGCAGCAATCGGAGGCAAGCGTCTTTAAATGACAGACCGTGCAGGAGGATTTCAATGAAGTCCGTGAAGATCCGTAGGAGGGAGTCATCCATGGAGTTCGCAGCAGGGGGCAGGGCTCCGTTAAGTCCACCTTCGATCTCATCCTCTGATGGCCTGTGATTGAACCGCCAAGGCAAAGCAAAGGGGCTTCGGGAGCGAACTTGGGAGGGAGACGTTGGGGAAGAGTCTGGAGGGTCAAACAGATCAATCCCAGCACCAATGGTCGGCTCCTGACTAGCTGGAAGATATTCTGGCAGCACATGTTTACGGCGAGGGGACTTGAGCTGGGGTGGTGGACGGGACAATCGTGGCTTAGTGCTGAGGGAGGTCCGTGCGGTACCGGTATTCCTCGAAGGATCCAGCTCCTACTCTTCATTGCATCCCAAGGTCTCGCGGCCATCCAATTCGTCTTCCAAAAAAGCATATCTGTTAGGGGAAGCCACAGCCGCATTCGAGACCCCGTCCCTCACTTGCACGGACGTCGGTCTGGAGGCTGGAGGTGAAGAGTGTGTCGCCGTCTTGGTAGAAGCAGTGGTATTGGTACGCGTCTGGCGTCGACTATGAGGGTTGAGACCCATCAGCTGTTCATTCATATCTGCAATGTTGATATCCCCGTCCTTGTAACAACCATGAATCTTGAAGGCCTCACAATACATAGGACAAGACCTTGCCGTTACACGATGTGAGCCCCCACAAAAAACCCAGCTAGGGTCGTTCGAGCACACATTCCCTTCAGTCTTCATCGAGTGAAAGCCACTACAGTTGGCACACCTCACCTTCTCTTGCACGACAGAGCACCATGGCAAAATGAGTGGCAGTTATAACAGCGCAGCATAGGGAAGACATAGCGACTGGCGGGATAGGAAACATGACCCAGCAACATCTTACGAGGCTTCGGACCTAAAAATCTCAAGCGCACTGTGTATGAAGCCTCACGTTCCTGACCATTCTCCGAATCCCGATCGGCTATGCAGCCGTCCTCAGTCCTTGGGCGTTGAGACAGACGAGTAACAACCACCAGGGTAGTCTGTCCCCCATGCAAGACAGTCAGCTGAGCTAAGAGATCCTGATCACTGATGTTAGGGCTCACTGGGCCAATTTTACCCCACTTATATTTTTCATCCCCTGGAGAGAGCGATTGCCGACACTTCACTGTCCACTTGCCCAGCTCTGTACATTCGGTGAGAGGCCTAGCCAATTTCCCCACCCACTGCCGATCCAATGAAACACATAAGGCAGACCCCCGCCTCACCATATGTACTGTATATCACCTTCCTTCACATATTTTCCAAAATAAGAATCATTGACAGCATTAGTTACAGCGCTAGGTTTGTTAAAAACAGCAGACTGAGGAACTGTGGTAAAAATGTACATCACCAAATCCGTCATCGCAGCATGGGCTGGGTTGATGAGTAGTGGCCCAACATCTGGAGTGTCACCAGACCCAACACGCATCTGCTTCCCTGAAGAATGGTGTGAGGGCTCCTCCGAAACAGCCTGCTGGTCATCACGGTCGGGCGATCCCATGTCAGCTTTCCTTTTCAGGCCCGACGACGGCTGGAGGTCCATTATTTCACTCCCCCCACTGTTGGCCATCACTAACACACAACAAACACAGGCACCCCTTGACAGCGCTCACACCTACAGTATGGCCAAGCCTCCCAGAGCTTGCCACAGGGACGCACAGGACAGCGGGAACCAAGACAGCCTCTCTCTGTGAAGACACAATTGAGAGTCTTATAAAATGTGATTCGTGTGTATTATGTAATTTGGATCAGATATGACTCGAGGAGTCGCTTGTTTCGAACTTATAATTTAGCACTTGTCACAAGTCACTTGTTTATATTGCTGCGCATGTAGATGAATTGTTTCTTTTCTCCATTTTTCTATTTATAAGTTCGCTGCTTGTCGTGGGTGTTGGCGGGGCCACGGAGCTACCTTTGTGTTGTGTCGGTAATTTCGCAATTTGTTTGTTATTGGATAATGGTATCATGTCTTATCAAATTACCTTATTGTTGTGATGGAAACCTACAAAATTATTGATAACATCACTGGAGTATAAGTTTCAGTTTTGCTGTGATGTAGACTTGTCATAATGTAATTTAGTTTATATTTAATTATCAATGCTAGTATACTAAAAAACTTGAGCGTAAAACTTGATCATTTAGTTTATTAAAGTTTCCTTGCCATATCCATATTCCAGTATTTGCTGTGCCAACTGTACCATTTCGTCTGCCAAGGTTCCCGAGGTGTTTGATTGTTAACCCAAAAAACGGCAACCATCCTCAATAGAGGTTTCTCTGGTGCACTGCGACCGTCTTCAATAGATTGAGAACATAAAATACCCCTTAGAAAACACCACAGTGGCACTCAAAACAATGCAATTCATGATTAGGGGAGAAAATTCCCCTCCATTACTTTTTTTTTTAAAAAGACCTCCGTCTACGTATTGTGAAAAACCTGTTATCCTCCGGTAAATTGCGGAGGTGAGTGAGTGAAGTGAGAGACAGTGAATGTATGATGGATACATGTTTTTCATAATACGTGTTGCTAGCCCCAAACGCGCGAGCAACTGTGGCTTTCAACCATCCGACACATCTCCTTTTATTTATGTACATCAAACATGTTAAATACAAATAATGTTTATTTTTACACCCTACTGTGGAAAGACTACGGATACACCACTCCTGCCCGGGCCTCACACAGTGGCATGGCCCAGTCATACTGAGCTCATGATGCTGGTGGCATTGCCCCGGAGGATAGCCATCCCTAGTCTTTGCTTGAGCCAGAGGGTTTCCCAGGGTTCTCCTGAAACTTCTCTGATTTTACGGCCTATTTCATTCACCATATTGAGGGTGGTAGGGCCGAAGACTCCTGAAGTTTCGAATGCCAGAGGCTCGAACTGATGACTTCTGGTGATGACTTGATATATTTCTTGCTTTCTACCTTCTGCTATCCGGGCGGCTTCACCTACTTCGTTGGCGCTTCTGGTGATGTTGGTTATGGAGAGAGTGTCAACACATGTGGCATCCCACAAGAGGCACCGGCCATTCTTGTAAGGGGAAGTGGTCATCCCATCTGGCCATTTGCCGTCTTCTCTGAAAAGTCCATGTGGTTCAAGGATTGATGCACGGTTAGCACTCTGCAGGGCCCGTTTTATGACATCATTTAGTGCTGAGTGTCTTGGCAGGCGGCCTGTGCTGTGACTACATGACAAGGCATGGTGACCTTGAGCATCCATCAACGCACCACACTTGCAAGTGTGTGGGTGGCAAACTGCCGCACCCACTCTGAGCGCGATGGCAACCCGGAGTGCTTCAGCATCCAAGTGACTTCCAAGAGGTGGGATGAGGATGGCATGTAACCACAAGCCACTCTCCAAACGGGTGGCTGCCTGGAGGCGTGCTTTATCAACCTGGTCCACACTGGTTAGGAGATTTTCTTGTGTTTTCTTCGCCGAGATGGTATCCCACGCTTTCTGATTGCTCCTGGAGGTACCCTGAGGCTTCTCCTCTGCTCCTGTACTTTCCTTTCTGATGTAAATCGCTTCTGCTACGTCCCTATCAAGTGTCATTCCGGGTTGAGAAGAAAGGATGGACACTACAAGGTCGTTGGTCACGATAAGGGAAGAGATAAAGGCAGGTGAGGCAATATCCGTGGCTCTCCGTATGCCCAGGCCCCCGAGGCGGACAGGAAGAGTGGCTTGTGCCCAGGTCCGATCTTGAAATTCCACGTTGGTGATGCTGGTCACTGCTTCTCGGATTATTTTTTTTCTATGTGATTGAGGGAGGCAAAAGGCATAACTGCCTATAGCGAGTGCCTCCCCCATAGTTGAAAGTGTGACAGGGCCAAAATCAAGGGACGTTCGAGCCAAAATGCCTGGACACACGGAGTTTGAAGCAATTTAAGTCATAGGAAGAGGGAAAGACTGATTCTGGGAGAGAGTTCCAGAGCTCAGCTGTTGAGTAGAAGAAAGTTTGAGAGTAACGTTTCACTCTTGGGTTGGAGAGTTGCACAGAGTAGGGGTGGGATTGAGTTGCAAGACGGGTACCACGTGCCCTACGTAAAGGAGGTGGTATGCACTGGGATAGCTCTGAGGAACACTGATTATTATAGTAATAATCCAGCTTCTGGGAGGCTGCCTTAGCAAGACTGGTAATATGGTCCTTCCAAATGAGAGCAGAAGAAAAAGAGACACCAAGAATATTGAGAGAAGATGAAGGGTTGATTTTTGTATTGTTGAAGAATAAGGGATAGTCCGCTGGGAGATCCTGACGGGTAGATAGATGGAGAAATTGGGTTTGGGAAGCATTAAAGTTAACAAGGTTTTCTCTGCCCCAATTGGAAATAGTATTTAGATCAGAATTTAAGAGTTCTATGGCTTCATTACGTTTGTCGTTGAGGGATTGCTGGCTGGGGCGTTCTGAAAAACTAATGGAGTAGTGCAAGGTTGAGTCGTCTGCGTATGAATGGATGGGAATTAAGGTACAGTTAAGGAGATCATTTATAAAAATTAGAAAGAGAATAGGAGATAGGACAGAGCCCTGAGGAACACCGGAGTTTATAGGGTGAGGAAGTGAACAATGGCCGTCCACAACCGCGGCTATGGAACGGCCGGAAAGGAAATTAGAGACAAAGGCACAGATGGAAGGATAGAAACCGAAGGAAGGTAGTTTAGAAATTAAAGATTTATGCCAGACTCTATCGAAGGCTTTCGATATGTCTAGTGCAATAGAAAAAGTCTCACCGAAGTCCCGAAAGGAGGATGACCAAGAGTTAGTAAGATATGAAAGAAGATCACCAGTAGAGCGACCCTTAAGGAAGCCATACTGGCGATCTGAGAGCAGATTATGAGAAGAGAAATGCTTAAGAAATTTGGAAGCAAGAATAGTTTCAAAAACTTTAGAAAGACAAGAGATAAGAGCAATTGGACGATAGTTGGAGGGTTGAGAGCGGTCACCCTTCTTTGGGACAGGTTGAATGTGAGCAAACTTCCACCATGAAGGGAAGACGTTAGAGGATAGACAGAGACGAAAGAGTTTGCCTAGGCAGGGAGTCAGCACGGAAGCACAGTTTTTGAGAACAACAGGAGGAACACCGTCCGGACCGTACGCCTTATTAGTGTTAAGCCCAGAGAGGGTAGAAAGTACATCTTTAGAAGAGATTAGGATATTAGGCATAAGTAAGAGAGAGGAGGGCGGAGAGGGAGGAATAGCACCGGAATCATCCCAGGTGGAGTTTCTAGCAAAAGTTTGAGACAAGAGTTTAGCTTTGTCAGAGGAAGAAGTGATGGTTGTGCCATCAGAGTGGGAAAGGGGAGGGAAAGACGAGGAAGAGAAATTGTTGGAGAGGTTTTTGGCTAGATGCCAGAAAGCTTGGGAAGAGCTAGAGTTGGATAGTTCAGTGCATTTATTATTGATGAAAGAGTGTTTGGCAAGTCGAAGAACAGATTTGGCTTGATTCCGGGCAGAAACATATGAAGAATGAGTCTTGAGTTTTAAGGCGTCGGTACCGTTTGAATGCTTCCTCCTTATTGCGGACAGCAGTAGAACAGGCGTGAGTAAACCAAGATTTTTTAGCATTAGTCTGAGAGAAAGAGAATGGAATGTATGCTTCCATGCCCGATAGGATTACCTCGGTAATGCGTTCAGCACTCTCCGAAGGTCCTCGGCCATGGAAGCAGAAATCATTCCATGGGAAATCAAAGAAGTACTGCCGAAGAGCCTCCCAGTCGGCAGCGCCAAAGTGCCACAAGCGCCGCCGGCTAGGAGGATCGGGTGGCTGTACTGGAGAGATAGGACAGGTGACAGAGATAAGTTTATGGTCGGAGGAGCCCAAAGGAGAGAAAAGATCGACAGTATAAGAAGAAGGGTTAGAAGTTAGAAACAGGTCAAGAATGTTGGGCCGATCTCCGATGCGATCCGGGATACGGGTGGGTTGCTGAACTAACTGCTCTAGGTCATTTAGGATAGAAAAGACGTAGGCTTGTTCACCAGGTGGATCAGTAGTGTGAGAGGAGAGCCAATGGCGGTGGTGAACGTTGAAATCTCCTAAGATGGAGATTTCTGAGAAAGGAGAAATGGATAGAATGTGTTCCACTGTAGAGTTTAGATAGTCAAAGAATTTGGGAAAGTTGGTAGAGTTAGGGGAAAGCTAGACAGCACAGAAATATTTAGTAAGAGAATGACAGGAAAGTTTGAGCCATAAAGTTGAGAATTCAGAGGAGTCGAAATCGGGAACACGAGAGCAAGTGAGTTTGTTGTGCACATATGCACAACATCCGCCTTTGGCTTTGAAACTAGGATAGAGAAAGTAGGAGGATACAGAGAAGGGGTTGCTGGATGTTGCTACAGACACCTGAGTTTCGGTGAGGAAGAGAAGATCAGGTTTGTAGGAGGAGAGATGGTGCTCAACAGAGTGAAAGTTAGAGGAAAGTCCGCGAATGTTGCAGAAATTAATAGAAAGAGTAACAGGCCGAGGTCCAGGTAATTGTGTGGGGTCGTCAGGGGATGGTCGGTCGGGTGAGGGGGCATTTATGGTCCCCCCCCCTGGGGACTCCGAGGCTGGGCTACAATTCATCATTTTTTTTTTTAAATTTTGGTGTGGAGGAATGAAGTGTGGTGTGCATGTTTAGTGTAGTGAAGTGGATAGGAGGAGGAGGTGTTTGAGAGAGCTAGCTGGATTGATCTCAGTGTAAATGTTGTCTAATTCTTGGACGCCGCCATTGTTCGTGTAAGTCATCGATGTGCGCAAAAGGTATTGGAGCTTTGGGATGGAGAAGCAATTCTTGAGAAGGGCCAGAGCTGAGTGGACATCGATGTGTATCAAGCGACTCACAAGACGTTGAAGCTCCTCCTTTTTACCTTGAAGTTCTGGTGGGATTGCTGCCAGAGTAAGTGGGGAACCTAAGAGGGTTTGCTGGTGCTCCTGAAGGATCTTTACACCTGGCAATGTGCCTTGAAATTGGGCCAGAGTGTGTTCTCTTTCTTCAGATGTTTGGTTAAGGAGGACAAGTTCACATTTGGTGTCATTTATCTCTACCCCAGCCTGGCCGAGGTCAGTTATGATGTTGTTTAGATCGGTTAGAACATTCTCTACAGACCCACCCAAGGTTGCATCGTCCAGGTACCAAACATTCAATTCTGACCTAACATTGTTAGCTGCTGCGTCCACCCCTATTGAGAAGAGAGCAGGACTACCTGGATCTCCCTGCTGTAGCCCGGTCGCTGATGAGATTACCGTCTCGCCGAAAATCAGATTTGAATGTTTGGAATAAACCTGCCAAAGTAGGGGGTACAGAGGGGGGATGTGCTCTCGAGCTGCACGGAGGAAGACATCCCTGGGAATGCTGTTGAATGCGTTCCGCATGTTAATCTTTAGAAGCACTCGTTTTTCTCGGGCTTGGCTGAGGTAAGGGAGGGTTGCGTGTACAGAAGCTTCACATCCCCCTGGGGTTCAAAAACCTAGTTGAACTGGTCTTAAGTGTTGACCTAGGCCATTACTTGCTATCACTCCTACATATGTGGCCCCCCCCCCCCCCTACCACCCCTTTTCCACCCTCCTCAATTATCAGCTATATTTCCTCTTATTCCCC
The DNA here is from genome assembly GCA_032716605.1 of Paralithodes platypus. Lineage (NCBI taxonomy): Eukaryota > Metazoa > Arthropoda > Malacostraca > Decapoda > Lithodidae > Paralithodes > Paralithodes platypus. The sequence goes on along the minus strand of CM064568.1, from coordinate 39,356,474 downwards.
CTGTTATCGGGTAATTTTCGGCGCAAATTTCCCCCTCCCGGTCTCTTTAACACGGGTGAGGCATCTAGAGATCCTTGCAACACAGACTTCTACTCAGACTTGCCAGTGTCGCTCTTTTGGTCAGAGAGGGAGGATATACTGTACGTCCCCCCAGCTCTCGCCTCATGATACGACCTTGTGGCAATAATACGTCTTTTTCACCCCCCAAATGCTATTCCCATTTCTTTTATTGTTCTTAAATGTTCATATGTTCATATTAAAAGCAAAATAGGCATATATGGATAAGTAATAATGATACATATATTACATATGACTATTTTCGTCAGAGAAAGAACCAAATACCTTCGCTTGGCGGGAGGGTTTGAACTACGATAGCTTCGCAGTTTATGAGTTAATACTAATGTAATAATCCCATCAACCAATCAACGCACTAAGATTTTCCGGACGTCAAGACCAGCTGAGATTGACAGATTGCTCACGTGTGCACACACTGACACACCCAGCGAACCGACCAATCACAAAGCCGGGTTTTCGGAGCACGTCACGGCTTCTCCAGCGGCTAGAAGAGAGAGATTTAATTCTCTCCCTTCACCTTTAAACTTGATCCCTTCGAGTTCCCAACGGTCTGTTGCTTCAGTGCCAACCTCATACTCCCGTAAGCCACTGGAAGACCGTACAAATCAACTCCGAGGGACCTATTATCAAGATGTGAAAACCGGAGAAGGCAGCGCGAGAAAGTCGAGCAATGTGGCAAACGTGAGTGCCACCCAGGCAGCCGGCTCAGCCAATCAGCACGGGGGGCGACCCTATATAGGAGGGGGGGGAGGGGCCGGAGGGCCAGTACAGCAGGGGCAGCCACAGGGTCAATGTCCTCTCTCACCTCGCTCCCACCATCCCTTATATACAAATGGGAATTTAAAGGCACCAGACCTAGCCTTCCCGCCGGACTACCAGCCACCACCACACACCTTATCCAGCTTTACCATACCAGTTCCAGTGCCCCGGATATACCACAAGTATCCTGGGGCTTCCCGACACATTGCGGGCTTACATACCATTAGCCAAGCATTGCAAGAAGAACGGCAGGTGGTAGACGGGGAAGAAGACTACGGCGAGTGCTATTGGCCAGCCTTGATGTGGTGAACAGAGAAGACACCCATCCAGTTTTAACAGGACCCTTGTGGGCCCGCAAATGGTAGAAGAGAGAGAGAAAGAAATGTGGACACCACCTGTGGTTGCAGAATAAATACATAAATGTGTTCTTATAGAACAAACCAGATCAAAGAAATAGACTATTGACATAAATAAAAATGATGCTTTGTTGTTGAGTCCCGAGAATATTATTTATAGGAAAGGGCTCAAGCCCATTAGAAAGAAATAGTCTAGGTTCTTATAGAATAGTTAATAACTAAAGAGGGAGAGATTCAGGGAACTTCAGAGGGTTCAAAATAAGATTGTTTGATTTGAAGTAGGAACTTTGTTAATGACAGTTTAGCTTTATATCAATAACTAGATAGGAAAGACACCAGTCTAAAATGATTTATCTTTTTGTTATAAAGGAAACTGTGAGAGTATAACTTTGACCGTAGAGGAATAAATGTCCGTTCAAATTGTCATATTAGAGGCTACCGAGTTGACAGAGATATTGTATGTAATTATAAGAAACTTATTTCGTGATCATGAGATATCAATTGTAGAATGAAATGCGAATAGATGATCATATGTTGTATGTACCACAAGGGTCTTATACTGTAATCTTGAAATATTAAATGTAACGTGAAATACGAATAGAGAGTCATTTGCTAAGTGTACCACGAGACTGTTATTCTCTGATGTTGATATAGTAACCAGTCGAGACGACTGAGGGTGATATATATTGTAACCCAACGTGGGAAGTAACGACGTCACAGAGTAGGGCCTAGGGTATAAGCTGTAGATGTAACGAAGACCTGGTCTTCCTGAAGGAAATTATTATTCAAGTATTCACTATGTGTGTCATGAAATATTAGATAGGGACTGTAGCCTAATGCATTATTAGTTTAAGTTGTATTTCCAAGGAAAGAGCGGAGTAAAGAAACTTCGGGTTCAACTAAGTTAGGACAGTTATATCAGTAAGTATTTGTATTAGAGATAGGGAGAGAGAGAGAGAGCAAAGTCATTACAGCCGAGGTCTTTAGATAGGACAGTGGGGCGGTTTACCTAGGATATTCAAACCTATTGTGCATTTTTTGATAAAATCACCAATTTTGGCACAGAGATAGACCAATATATTATGAACAAATTTGGATGTGGAGCCATCGCCCAACTGCCCCCTGGCGGCCGTGGCGGCCATTTTCCAAAATGGCCGCCATGTGGCTGCCGAGGAAGACTTATCCCTAGGTGAATGAGATGTACTGAGTAAATGTGCAGGAAAAAATTATTGTTTTGAATCTGCAATGTTGTGCAAACATTATGTTGTGTGTTGTTGCTAATGTAGGGTAGCACTTAACAACAAAGAAAGGTGCCCATGTGTTTTTAGAATCTTATTTTATTATCGATTTATTGAATTATTCATAGACTAGCATAACAACCATGACAAACATCTCTCAATTGAACATGTCCTAATTCACTTGGATTCTGAGTGCTCCTTTCATACAACTTTGTCATTTTCCATTTCCAGAACAATGTCGAAGAGCTTCAAACTCGTTGAGCCTCGTGGTGCAGAAGCAGCTCAGTCTACCTTCGCCCAGCCAGCAACAGAGACAGACTGGTCATTATGCTTCATATGACAAGAAACGACGCCAGAGTCGCTGACAAGTCCATCCCAGAATACACGCCCAGACAAGGGGAGCAGCTACAGCATTCTCGCTGGACATCTAAGAAGGTTCAATGATCTTGGATTGCTCCCCAACTCTTTTCTGTTGAGTCGATTAGATGAAGGCAGTGGCGTTGAAGCAGCATTGAGCGCCAACAATGCACGATACCACAAGACCTGCAGGCTGAGGTATAACAAGACCAAGTTAGACAGCTGAGAAGAGGCACCTGAAAATAGGTGCCGACGAAGAAGAGGAAGTTGTTGCCCGCAAGCGAACTCGATATCTGTCACGACCATCAAGTACTGAGACGAAACACCAAGAAGTGAAATGCTTCTTCTGCGGAGAAGCTCCTGGTAGTGCTGCGACATTCCAACTGGACTCGCGTGTCAGGTCGTGCGCACTGATTCTGGACGACATGGACCTCCTGACGCAACTGAACGCTGGGGACATGGTTGCACAGGAGACCAAGTACCACCGAAATTGTCTCCTGAACTTGTACAATCGCGCACGGAAGATTAAGGAAATGGCGGGCAAAGGTACAGACGATGAACACGCAATAGCAGGACTTGCTTTTGCAGAGTTGGTGGTGTTTATTGAAGAAGCTCACATGGATGACGAGACGTCTCCGGTCTTCAAACTTGCTGACCTGGCACAGTTATACATGCCAAGGATGGAACAGCTGGGAGTCAAGCATGAGGACAGGGTGCACACGACCCGTTTAAGCAGAGACTGCTTGCTCACTTTCCTTACACGTGTGCACAGCACACATGCACAACGCACATGCACCGCACATGCACACTGCACTGCTCCCACTCTTCCTGGAGAGCGCCCACACCGTGGCTATGATCAAGCACTCCATGGATGTGGTCAGGATTGCAGTGGAACATCTCAACCCTGGCCAGACTCCAGTGGTCACATTCGACCAGCCGCTGTTTGCTTTGGCAAAGCAAATCCAGTGGAAGTGGCCACAGGAGTATGGTGAAGAGAAGTTTGTCGTCCTCTTCGGCGGTCTTCATATCGAGATGGCAGCACTGAAGACCCTTTGGTGACTGGCTGCAAGGGAGCATATGGGTGCAAGCACTGGTTCAGGCATTGATCACCAGTGCCGGGACAGCGGACTCCTTCCTGCGGGCATCCCATGTCAGTCGAACCAGGAGGGCTCATCAAGTGACAGCAGCAGCCCTCTTCACCCTGCAGCAGCACGCCTACAACCACTACATTGACCAGCTGGGTGACGCACGCAACGAGCAGCTGGAGTTCGACGATTGGTGCCAGCAAAAAGCGGAGACCTGCCCCCAGTTCGACTACTGGGCAACTGTCCTGCAACTGGAGACCACTGCCACCACTACCACCGACGTAGGAGGCTGCCCTTGGGCTGCAGGACCTGCGGGGGCCACTGGGAAGACAGAGAAGGGCATGGGTAAATTTTTGTTTACCTCTGCCACTACCACCGTGCCACCACCACCAGCCGCCCCTGCCGGCCCTTCTGCCCCTGCCACTGGCCATGCCCCTGCCTCTGCCAAAGGGAAGAAAGGGACGAAGGGCAAGGCGACAGGGACCACAATAATATTGCCATCCAGGACCTCTGCTGGCCCTGCCGACACTGCCCCTGCCACTGCCCCTGCCCCTGCCAAAGGGAAGAAAGGGACGAAGGGCAAGACAACAACGGCGACAGGGACAACAATAATTGGACATACAGCTGGCTGACCTTGGCTTGCCAGCGACTCACAGACACAACTTCGTGTATAGTTCAATTTAATACACAAATAAATAGAAAAGTCAGGCAAAATAACATGACTTGTAGCGGATTCAAGGTTCCGATAAATGTAGCTGATAGACTTACTAGTGTGATGCCGGCTTAATCATTTCATTCTGGTTAACATTAGACTATTATAAATTATAAATTATGTAAAATAATTTTCCTGAAAGAAGAAAATACGATCTCAATGAACCCTCTGGATATCCCATGCACTTCGTAAACTGCATACAATCGTGTCATTTTAGCCAGAATAAAAGGTAAAACACGGAGTCATTGTGTTGAAAGGGTTAATACTCACCACTGTAGACTCTTGTATCCAGCATAGAGGTTGGGCAAGAGGATACAGAAGAAGATGAACCATGCTGACCTAGCCTGACCTGCCTGGAAGTGAGCCCCACACACCCACAGGTCAAGGCACAGGTCAGCCACGTAGAAGGTCACTGAGAACCAGATCACTACCTGTTAGTGAGAAAAAAAACAATAAACAATAATAGCGAATATTCATGTTGTTTTGGTAAATATAGGCCTATAGGTGTGCGTGAGAAAAGAAAGATACTGCAGTATATATAATATACCGGTATACTGTATATACATATATATATATACATATATATATTATACAGTATATATCAGCTGTTGATCTTGTCTGTGGAAAGCGGAGGCGAATAATGAAGAGAAACACCAGGGCATGATAGAAGAGCACGTTCATCTTGCCTATATTTATTGCAACGATTCAGACACACTTACTCCATTATCAGGCAAATCTAAAAGTAACAGCTAAACACACTTTTAAGAAAACACTAGTATTATAGTGAATTACAATCATTTCATTAAGCCTAAGAATAGTTATCTGCTCCTTTATGCTATCATCCCCGATTACTCTCACTTAAAGTCTTTGAGTCTCTATCTTACTTAAGCTCCTATAAGATCCTATACTACTGCTAGCTAATAGGCTGGTCGCCTTTACTAACATTAACCCTTTCGCTGCGGGTGATGTTCTGGAATGTTTTGGCAAGTTACAGCAATTTCCTGGCTTTAAAAGCCTGTAAAAAACGTAAAAATAGAGTGTCAGGGGGTGGGAGTGTGAGGGGCCCACCTCCGACCCTCAGAGCACCGAGCGGCTCACTGAGCTAGGCTGTGTCTCGGGCGAGTCTCTCTCTGTCTCTCTCATCAGTGTAGCCAAGCGAGCGAGTGTTACATAATAGCGGGGTTCCCGCGTTTCACTGGGACCACTGCGGATGAACCAGACCACGTACACGGTCCGTTCTGGTGTCATTTTGAAGCTATTTTCGCCTAGTTTTCGGCAGAATACACTTCATTTAATGCAGATGCTTGATTTATCATTTAGGAGTGCCTGAATATGCCCTAAATAGCCCAAACATAGCCGCAGCCAAAGGGTTAAACATTATATCTCACAAAGAAAATATGAATTAAAACTATGGTCAACCTAAATACGTATCATAAATTGATGATATAGAAACACAAAGATACATAGATGACATAATAAATACCACAAACAATATAAGTTAACCTCTCCGCTGCACAGCCCCTATAGTATACAGGCATCCCTGTGCGGAGGTATGACGATTTGGGCGCCCCTTGCAAATATCGATGAAAAGTACATCAACGTGTAGGGAATGTTCGCGCGCATCGAGCCATATATATTTGACCCCACAAAAAATGTCTGGGGAGGGGGGTCCGTAGTTGAGAAAAGTGGAGCGAATGGCATCGCGCGGCAAGATTTCCCGGGTGAATATTCACGCGCCCAGGGGGTAGGAGGGGAGGGTGGGTTATGGCGTACTTCCGCGTATTTATTCTATTTTGAGCACTGTTATGCTATGTAGAGTATGTGTACATATGTGTACATATGTGTACATATGTGTACGTATGTAGGCCACCCATATACCAAGGAATATGCCGCATATAGACCAAATAATTATGCGACATAGAAGCGAATTCTGAATGAGTTTAGAGGCGGGAACACAGGTAGAGAGTTTAGGCAGGAAGGTATGAAGAGAACAGGGTGTGCTGGCTGAAATATCACGTATATATATCGTATTTTCAGCACTCTCATGCTATATAAAGTACGTGTACTTATGTAGGCCACCTATATACCAAGGAATATGCCGCATATAGACCAAATATGCGACATATAAGCGAATTATGAGAGAGTTTACAGGCGGGAACGGAGGTTATGGGAGAGGTGTGGTTGGTGGGTGGGTGGACCGTGGGAGGGAAGGAGGGAGGGAAGTTGTGTCTGTGAGTCGCTGGCAAGCCAAGGTCAGGCAGCTGTATGTCCAATTATTGTTGTCCCTGTCGCCGTTGTTGCCTTGCCCTTCGTCCCTTTCTTCCCTTTGGCAGGGGCAGGGGCAGTGGCAGGGGCAGTGTCGGCAGGGCCAGCAGAGGTCCTGGATGGCAATATTATGGTGGTCCCTGTCGCCTTTGTCGCCTTGCCCTTCGTTCCTTTCTTCCCTTTGGCAGGGGCATGGCCAGTGGCAGGGGCAGAAGGGCCGGCAGGGGCAGCTGGTGGTGGTGGTGGCACGGTGGTAGTGGCAGAGGTAAAAGTTTTTTTACCCATGCCCTTCTCTGTCTTCCCAGTGGCCCCCGCAGGTCGTGCAGCCCAAGGGCAGCCTCCTGCGTCGGTGGTAGTGGTGGCAGTGGGAGTGGTAGTGGTGGTAGCAGTTGCCTGGGTGGTGTTGGCAGTGTCCCAGAAAGACAATGACTCTGTGCACTGCCCTTGCTTGCACGTGTTTTACGTGCTTTACGTTCAGGTTCCTCGTCCTCGGACCTACTCGTGCCGTAGTAATGGTAGCTAGAGTCTTTGGCAGCCACTCTCTGCTTTCCACGGCCGCTGACACTACCAGAAGGAGGGCTGGTTGTGTCATCAGGGCGAGAGCGTGAGGGTGGTGTAGGCTCCAATGCGTGTGTACGTGCGTGCGTGTGTACCGCTTGCCTGTGTGCGGGCCGAGCGTGTGGCGTGGTGGTATCGAGAGGTGCCAAGTCGTACTACACTCGCACCAATTTGTAGCCGCATAGCTGTAAGACGCCAGTTTTGGTACGCGTTCAAAAACCGGGATTATATAAGGGGTTCCGCAGCACAGCGGTAAAACTCTTATTACTGTTTCAGCACTTGCCGGGTTAATCGCAACACTTCTAAACACTGTACAAACGAAAACATGAAAAATATCTTACATTAAGAAGATGTTAACCTTTAAACAGCGAAGCTATGGTAGTTCAAAGGGTACCGCCATGCGAATGTATTTGGTTCAATTCTGATGACAAATGTCATATTTACCATATATATACGTAATTATTACTGATCCATATGCGCCTATTTTACTTTTAATATGAATATATGAACATTTTACTACAAACGCCTTATATACTACACTACCTTCTCAAAAAACCATAAAAAAGGGTAAGGTAGCAATTGGTAGGGGTCATGTGTTCATGCTATGCTCACAGGTATGATGCGTTCGTTGCGTACGTGATTCGTTAATTTCGTACGCAGCATGTGCGTCGGCGCATGTGGCTTTCTGGACGAACACAACCGCACTCGCTGTATCTCATGCATACGCCAATAGGGTCTTGTACATACTTGTATGTATTTACAGAACCTCGTGTGCAGATTTATGTATGCTACACGCACAAATAATTCGTAGGTGGTTCGGCCAAAAAATAAGAGCCTCGCTATTTTTTAGACAAATTTCCCGTACGCTGCTGTACTCCCTGGGCAACTTCCGAAAAAATTGCTGATCTATTCCCATATAGCACATACAGGCAATACGGGACAATATACGGCTAATTGTGACGCGGCCTTGGAAACTAGGAACAGTAAAAAGTAGGATACAAGTATAATATATATAAATGTAATATAAATACATATAATGATAATATTCATTAAAGGCAACCAATATATACAGTATGTTATCTGATAATATTCAAGAAGTAAAAGTAAGAATTGAAATGCAATACAGTATATACTTTTCAAATGAATAATTAATACTATACAAGTATAAGCTTAAGGGGGGGGGGGGTTAGTTTCCTCCCTAAACTTCCATCAAGCTTAAAATTACACTCCCTAGACCTCCTTTCAAGATAAATTTGTACATTTTTCGGTAGAAAAATGTCCCGTCTGAAAGCCGGTTCCTCTTAAATTACAGGCTCGCTATCGCTCACCAGGATAAAATCGACACCTAAATGGCACGAAAGGTCTAAAAATTGACAGAAATGGGTCGAAGGTTCTTAAAATCGTCAAAATAATGGGGCGAAAGTCTTATAAATTAGAAAAGCAATGGGGCTAAACATGAGGGAGAAAGGAGTCAAGAAAAAATCCCTCAAGTGGAGACCTCCCCTTAATGATACTCACTTTAATCCCCTGAACAATATTAGGACCGAGGGTTTTATATACAAATTCTCCTCTCACTGAAACAACATGTACTAAACCTTATTTCCTTTATAAGTTCAAATTACCTATTTATCATATTAGACACAAATAGTAAATCATCTACATTTACATCACCATGACCGTACTACTAAACAATTAGTAGGTCCGCGTTCTTAAATCTCCTCTGCAATAATACTCACGATGATTAAACCAATAGGTATCCTCGTTACCTTTACAAGATCAAAATACAATTACTAAATCAACAGAAATTCTCGATACCTTTACTAGATCAGAATACAATTACTGCTTCCACAGGTGTTCTCATCACCGTTACTATATCAAAATACAATTACTAAATCAACAGGTATTCTCGTCACCTTTGCAAGATTAGAACGCGTTGTCCTTAAGGTCAATTCGCAAGATTTCACATTATTATTATATTATTGACCTCCTTAAAACTAGATGGCTAGATATTTACGCGCAATCGAAAGCATGCTGTCGACGAGGTGAATATCTAATTAATACCGATTGTTTCCTTATAACAAAAAGAGTATTTCATGGGTATGGGCTAATGCCCTTTCCTAACTATTTCTTTAGCTAGTTCTAACCTATTCGTCAATTACTAAACCCCTCTGAGCTACTTAGTTACTCTCTCTTAGGGAAATTCCGTTAACCCTGGTTATCTGCATATAATCAGTTATCTGCTCCTTTATGCTATCATTCCCGATTACTCTCACTTAAAGTCTTTGAGTCTCTATCTTACTTAAGCTCCTATAAGATCCTATACTACTGCTAGCTAATAGGCTGGTCGCCTTTACTAACATTAAACATTATATCTCACAACACTTCATCTCTTTATTGCATCAATTGTCAAAATCTCTTTAGTTGTTCTATAAGAACACATCATATTTTATAGCTGGAACACCCCTGGTAGTCTAAGCATTTATCTTTCTTTAATAAATCTGTTCGGGCCCATAAGGGTCCTTTAATAAAATGTTTGGTTGTATCTTCTGGTTGACTTCACCACTTCAAAGCGGCCCAGTAGATCATCTCCATTCTCTCCGTTCCATCTACCACTCGGTGAACATCTCGAACCGCTTGGCTTAAGGTATGAAGGCCAGCGATGTGTCTGCAGGCCTCAGGATACTGGAGGTGTATCTGAGCCGTGGTGGGTGGAGGTATAATATTCTGGGTTGTCTTGGATGTGGTGGTGCAAGGTTGCTGGAGCCCTGGAACAGACTTAGTTGTTGTCCCCAGAGTGCCCAGGTGAGGCTCGGGGTTGCTTTTGCTAAGCGCGGCTTGTTGTGTTCCCCTCACGCGCCCAGGGGTCAGTGACTCCTGGTGTCCCGCCCACCTCCTAATATATCCCTCCCTCACGGCTGGGCACTCTGTGATTGGTCAAGCCGCGCAGCGGGGAGGAGTCTGGCTATGCCGCTCGCTTCGAAACTGTCTCCCCTTCCTCTCCTGCTCCATTCTATCCTCTAAATATTCTCCTGGCAGCTTGTTTGAGATGTCCTTTAGTGGCTGACGAGAGTAAGAAGGTTGCACCATGGTAATAGGACATCTGAGACCAGGATAGAATATGAGTGAAAGAACTGGGAGCGAAGTTACTGGTGAGGATGAGGAAGTACGCACACCTTGCTTAAATCGCTGCGCCACGGGAGGCTTCTGATTGGCGGAGAGCGAGGGTGTGGCAGTGTTGGTTTCTGGATATGTTGCAAAGGGTAAATCTTGCCTTTTTACCTGAGCGAATCCCGTCTCCTGATTGGCGGATGGAATTACTCCTTCAATACAAATCAAGAAATACACAGAGGAAAACAAATTAAAACAATTAATTAAAAAATTAATGGAATAAATTATAAATAAATAGATAGCTATTAATATTATTTGTTTCTGTCTGGGCCACATACCCTCATTTATGTGGCAGGGTTCTCATGCTTGGTGCGTCTGTAGTGCTTGTGTTGTGCGTGTGGTATGTGTCATTCAAGTGTGTCGTGCATGTTTCGTGCTTCGTGTAAGTACTTTATTCGCCCCCAATTTGTTTACATTATCGTTGTATGTGTTGCACATTTGTCGACCTGCATGTTGCATATTGGCGACGTACGTACGGGTGCGTACGCCGTGTGTCACACGTGCATATGTTGTTCGCAAGGTCAGATATTTGTGCATTGTTCAGCCTACTTGCATTTTCGGGCACTTCGGGCAGTACGGTGAAAGATATGGCTAAGTGTGACGCAGCCTTTAGATTGATTTAAAGTTTGTGTGTCCAAGCATTATGACCCCCAATGACCCTCGAATTTGGCTCTCTGTCACTCTTTTGGCTTTTAGGGGGAGACACTCATTACAGGCAGCCTGCCTTTTGTCTCCTTCACACACAATAATGAACATTATCAACAATATTATTTATTTGATAATTATGGCACCAAAATGGCGTCTAAAGAAGAAGATGATTGCTCTCTCTTACTACAGGATCCATATAGTTCGAACATTTGGGTGTTAGTGGAGCAGATAACTGCAAATTTCAGGAGAATCGTGTGTGTAATTTCGTTAAGGTGGTAAAAGGATAAACCCTCGGCCTTAATCAGAAAGCAAAATGGCAGATTCAAAATCCATTTTTCCCATAAGACAAACTGACTGGTCAAAATGTTGTCTTTGCCAGAATGACAAAATAGGTGAAGATTTAAAATCACCTAGAACCCATTATTCCCTTGAACATGACGGTTATGCCATGCTGGCTACCAACATACCGATGTTTCATGAAATCCAGGAAATGCCATTGATCGTGGATCCAACAAGGCTTGATGAAGGTGACGGCATAGATGCCACTTTGAGAAGAAATCAGGCAAAATACCATGTCAACTGCCGGTTGTTGTTTAATAACAGCAAGTTGAATCGCGCAAGGAAACGCCGATCTAATCGTCAAAGTAGTGAGTCTGAAGACAATCATGCAAAGCAACGTCGAACTAGCTATGATGGTCAAACTTGTATTATTTGTGAGAAAGTGGCACCTGCATCTGATCTCAGGCAGGTAATGACCATGAACCTTAACAAGAGGCTACAAGAGTGTGCAGAGGCACTTAACGATGGCAAGCTTCTTGCTAAATTGAGTGGTGGAGATGCTATTGCACAGGAACTAATGTACCACAGAGTGTGTCTCAGTGCCCTCTACAACAGGGAAAGGTCCCACCTGAGAAACCTTGAGAAAAGCTCAAGTGCCACTGATCTGGAGCCAGATGTTTAGCCATTAATTTTATCAGAGCTGGTGAAATACATTGTTGAAAGCAATCTATGCTCAGAAGAGCCAGTCACATTTCGCCTGGCAGAGATTATAGGTTTGACTCCTGTCCTATGTCACCTGACTGCACCCCCCCCCCCCCCACCAACAGCGTCTGGCACAACTTGGTGTGGATTTACCACGTGTAAATTCCACCAGACTGAAGGATAAACTTCTGGAAGAAATTCCAGAACTTGAAGCTCATAGAAGTGGAAGAGATGTACTTCTTGCATTTCAGAAAGATGTGGGCAAAGCAATTACCCAAATTTCTGATTTTTCAGATGCACTCATCACTGCTAAAGTAGCAAAGATTCTAAGAAAATGCATGCTTGAACATCAATCAAAATTTGATGGCACATTTCCAGCTGGTTGTGTGCAAAATGCCATACCTCCCCTTCTGCTTCAGTTTGTGGGGATGGTTGAACATGGAGCTGACATAAAGTCTCAACTGAGATTTGGAGTTTCAAAGTCTGATCAGGCCATTGCCCAATTGATGAAGTTTAACTGCTACTCCCGATACAAAGAGGGAGCTGCTACACATAGGCACTCAAAAGACAGAGAAACACCATTCCCAGTCTACATGGGACTCTCAGTCTATGCCAAAACCCGGAAAAGAAACCTGGTCGAAATGCTGCATGAGCATGGCCTCAGCATCTCATATGACAGGGTGTTGGAGGTCACAGCTGAATTAGGAGATGCCACAGTCAACAAGTATGTCGAGGAGTGTGTGGTCTGTCCACCAGTACTGCGTAAAGAGTTGTTCACCACTGCCGTGATGGACAACATCGACCACAACCCTTCCGCAATAACTGCCACAACCTCCTTCCATGGGACTAGCATTTCTGTATTTCAACATCCCACCAAGGTAAATGGTGGCCAGGAGCGTCAAAAACTCAGGCTTGGACCTGAGAAAGTCAAGGCCGTTCCAGAACTTCCTGACACATTCACAAACATTACTCCTGCATCCTTCAAAGCAAAGAACCCCCTACCACCAAAACTTCCACTGCGGTAATTTTGCGGTAATTTTCACCGAGTTCCAATATCACCGAAACTACCGTGATGTCAACACAATGGGTTTAAGGAAATTTCACTATGGCAAAGGTGCGTAAACACGTAAACACGGAAAATCACGGAAAAGTTACCTCACGAAAACAACCAGTAACTACTGGGCCTATGGAGCTGAATTTTTTTACGAGACAAAAGCTGAAAGTGACCTCTCTCACGTGGTTTAGGACTCATTTCTCTATCTTTATTCTTTGATTAGCTATTAAGCCATAAACACTACCGAAAATCGACAAAAAAATCCGGCCTCCTCGGGTTAATGGCGGCCATCTTGGACGCCATCTTAGTTAAAGTCTAATATGCAACTGCTTTGGACAAAATTACCTTCACTTACCACGTTAGAGCCAAAAAAAAAAATGGATTGGACAGTATTCATGTCTTTTTTCTTTCAATTAACTGACCCATAACAGTAGGGCTCAGTCAGATGTGTCGGCCATCTTGAAAAATGGTCGCCATATTGAATTTTTGCGTGGCCAGCGGTATGTGCTTTGAAAGTGAGCTTTGAAGAATACCTGTACCAAATTTCATGCTTGCATCACCATTTGAACGATTGTTTCACTTATCTGCTTCACTATGTGGGCAAATGAGAAGTTTCCAAACTGTATCTCCCATGACAGCCATATTCCCCCTTCAGTTTATTGTCCCCCAGTCTAGATGAACATACATAGAGAGCATCCTTAGACCTCTATCGTTTCAGTCTAGATGAACATACATAGAGAGCATCCTTAGACCTCTATCGTTTATTGTCCCCCAGTCTAGATGAACATACATAGAGAGCATCCTTAGACCTCTATCGTTTCAGTCTAGATGAACATACATAGAGCATCCTTAGACCTCTATCGTTTATTGTCCCCCAGTCTAGATGAACATACATAGAGAGCATCCTTAGACCTCTATCGTTTATTGTCCCCCAGTCTAGATGAACATACATAGAGAGCATCCTTAGACCTCTATCGTTTCAGTCTAGATGAACATACATAGAGCATCCTTAGACCTCTATCGTTTCAGTCTAGATGAACATACATAGAGAGCATCCTTAGACCTCTATCGTTTCAGTCTAGATGAACATACATAGAGAGCATCCTTAGACCTCTATCGTTTATTGTCCCCCAGTCTAGATGAACATACATAGAGAGCATCCTTAGACCTCTATCGTTTCAGCAGAATAGGTAAACAATGGGGGGGTTTGTATTCACAGTGTGGCATATATCCCTTAGTATTTGTTTAAGAGAGAGAGAGAGAGAGAGAGAGAGAGAGAGAGAGAGAGAGAGAGAGAGAGAGAGAGAGAGAGAGAGAGAGAGAGAGAGAGAGAGAGAGAGAGAGGGGGGGGGGGGGTCAACAAGAACCAGACAGGTCGTTGATACGGACCGCTACCTGCCATAGGAGAAAGGCTTTGTTTTATCAATTTCAGAATATGTTGTAGAAGATGTACAGTTGCCTACATGAAATCCTACCTACTCTGTGATTATATGTATGGAAATAAGAATATGACTGAAAATAATAATATGCTCTAAATTTCTAATAGATCACATTAATTACATACTACAAAGGAAAATACACTTCCAAATAATTCATAAGTCAGCTATATACTACAAGAGAAAACACACATGCACTTAATTTATGCATACATACTTTTAAAAAAATTCACTCCCAAATAATTCATACGCCAATGATATACTACAGAAGAAAATACACATCTAAATCATGTATATATTATTTAATTTATTTACATACTTTAACAGACAAAACACTTGGGATTGACTTAAACTAATGTTTCTGGCATACCAGTACAGTCATGCTCTTTCACACCTGAACAACTCTTCATCATAACAACAAGACAGCCGGCAGTAAGGGGAGATGGGTAGTTTTTCTAAATCCCCTTCTCCCTCATGTTTAGCCACATTAGTTTTCAGATTTAAGGTGTTTGCCCCATTAGTTTGTCGATTTTATGACTTGTAATTTTGGAAGAACCGGCCTTTGGCTGGTTAATTTTTCAACCAAAAAATGTACAAATTAATCTAGAAGGGGTATCTAATGGATGTTTTTTAAAGTTTGATGGAGGTCTAGGGAGGAAACTAGAAAAGTAATTAATAAATGTAAAAATCGATCAAAAAGTGATCCATCCCCCCTTAACTAGTAAATTTCAGTAATGTGATATTTGTGGCCGAAACAGTTTTCCAATATATTTCGCCAGTGTATCATAATTGTGCATTCAAAAATTGTCCAGGAATTGTTGACCAAAGTCATGCAGACAACTAAGCATTCTTGACTTACATTGTGCTGGATTAATAATCCAATAGAGTTGATAGCCTCTGAAGTCCTATCAGTGACGTGCACAGACATTGAAAAGGGCAGGGGTTCAGTTGAAAAATAAGGGCACTCCCCTAAATTTGTTAAATGAAATCTTTATTTTTCTATCAATCATCAATATTTACATTAATACAAGAAGTGTGTGGCCTACCAAAATCGGTTAACTTCTTTTCGGTCTTTTCCGCTTATTCTGAGCTTTATCTATGAATTACAGCTGTACATATAACGTATTGCATTAGCCATTAGGAATATAATAAAACAACAACGAACTAGCAGCGCTAGGCAAATAGTTAGTCAATAGGCATTTTACCTATTAGCCTCTCATGAATGCGTTACATTTTTAAAAATACGATCAGTAAAAATTAGGCCTAGGCCTATATTCTTTATTTTTGTCTGCATTGAATGATTAAAGCAACTAATTATTTGTATAACACATCAAATGCTCATAAAGTGATATACAATCATAATATACTCACTGTGGGATTAACAACAGGATAAAGGGCAGAAGTATCTATCGTATTTATTCCGAGGAACAGAGGAGAACTGAAACCAGTTAGAATGTGCAGGCAGCTGGCTGGTGTGGCGGACAGTACAAACCAAGCAACCCCCGAGAAGAAAAATTAAACCCCATTTGTTCATAGAGTTGCAAAGCGAATCTATGCAAAATATGCTCAATTTTATCTTCACAAGCATCAACTCATCAACTTTGCATTTAAACAAAATGAAAAACTAAAAAAGATAAGCATAGTGATATAATATAATTTATACAAGTGATATATCCCCTCTTGTGCCAGGGGGCCTCTACCCTCCCTTCAGCCCGTGAATTACAAAATACACGTACCTAGAAGGCACATTAACCCTTTCTGTACGGGGCCCGTCATATGACTGGTACTATTTTGAGGCTATTATGAGACCTGAGAGCGAGGCCAGCTGCTGCATGCAGTGCGGGGAGGGGGGGGGGGGGGCGTAAACAGCATCCTACAGTCTGCAGGGAGCTGGGGACACACTGAGGTCTGAGAGAGAGAGAGCTCACTCATGTGCAGCGTCACACATAGCGAAAACAGCAAACAATTGCTCACTTTTTACCGATTTTGGCCTTCGTTTGCAAGATCGTTGTAAGATAACCAAGTGTTGTACAGGGATGGTTCAGGTGTCATTGGAAAGCTCTATCATTGTACTTTCAAGGATATTTAATTGTATTACTCTGTCTCTTGCTTATGCATGAAAATGAGCAGGGAATAAAGGTAATTTTGGGGCAATATGCCCGCTCCACAGGGGTTAATGTAACAATATAATATGTATTGATTTATTTTGACTAAAAGGTCACTTTATACAGGGTGTCCCAGGAGGAAAGGCCATAGCTTTGGGAAATGATAAAACAAGGTATTCTAAGCATAAAATGTTCTATGCTTGAAAGCGTCCTTAACCTATAAACGGCGAGCAGGGTGTATTGAACACCACTGTTTTGGGCGAGCATATTAGGCTCCATTCATGCCTATAATCGTAATTTTATGATAAATATCGTTATTACTTATTCATATGCGCCTATTTTACCTTCACTATGAAGATAGTAACCTGTAACAACAATAAAACAAGTGGAAATATAATTTTTCAGGTCAAAATCGCGAATATACATGGAGCAGCCCATTCATGAATTATGGAGCAAATTGAGGCAACCCCTCCCTTCACGAGGCCTCAAGCCTGACTGAGCTTACTCATTCACACTCTCGCTTGTGTAACACACTCGCTAGGCACATAAGCACATCCTCTACACATTTTCCTAATGTAAGCACAAAAATATACCAACGAATTAGGGAATAACAGGGAAAATAGGTGATCATTGAAGGGGGAGGGGGAAGAAGGGGATGTAGAGGAGTGATATGAGGTATAGGGAATTTTTTTTTAGTGCTACTGGGGCCTTTTAAAATGTTTTTTTTAGGCCTTCCCTCTTAAGAGCTTTGCCGCCATTGCCCAGTAAAACTTCTTAACCCTCTCACGTTATTGACGCACTTTTGAGCCTATTAGGGATACTTTAAAGCCTTTGTTACCATTAGGGGTATTTAGAACCCTTTTGTTTAGTTACTTTAACCTCTGCAGTTGTCTTTGAGTTAGCTGTGGGCAGAAAACTAATTTTGGAGAGGTAATTATAAGAGTGAGAGAACTCTATTTATTATTGCTAATCTGGCAACCTCTGCGTCATATGGTCGTGAGAGGGTTAAGAGCTTTCTCGCCGTTGCCGGGTTAAGCGTGCTTTGAAAGCCGCGCGGCGAAACGTTCGTAAACAAGGTCGATCGGAGCGCCACCAAGTCTCAACAAGAAGAAGTCCGACCTTGTCTGCCATTGCCAGTTATAGCGAAAATTAGTTTTCCAAAGTGTACGATATAGCTAAATACGCGGCAAAACTCTCTCCACGGAATTCATCATCACACCTGAACCAGTTGACCCAGAGAGCTCTACTTAACACCAATCTACAGATACAAGTAAGGGCTACATTTTGAGATTTGTCGGAATTCTCTACCTATTAAATTAACAACAATAGGCCTATGTTTACATACAACGTTTTTTGGCCAGATCGCCCGGGTAAGACTATCAACATTTAGAAATGCTGTTCGGGCAAGAAGGGTTAAGGGAAAGTATTTGTAGTTTGTTCTGAACTCCTTCCTCCTTCATGTTTAGCTCCATTAGTTTTTATATTTTAATACTTTACCCCATTTCTTTGTTAATATCAAGACCTTTCGTGCCATTTAGGTGTCGATTATTTCCTGGTGAGCGATAGCGAGCTTGTTATTTGATTTCTACCGAAAAATTTACAAATTTAATTTTAAGGGAGGTCTTTGAGAAGTTTCTTTTTAAGCTTGATAGAGGTCTAGGGAGCAAACTAAAAAAAAAAATATATATATATATATATATATATATATATATAAATCGGTAATAATAAATTATAAATATATAAATCAAATAACGTCCCCTTAAGCCCCCCTCCAAAATCACCCGGGTGGAAATGGTGATATACTGTATGTAAAGTATGATTCATTTATATAAACTGTAATAATAGTGGATGCACAGTTCCTAGATTGGCGGACTATCTTATTAAGGAGAGATGGGCTGTTTTTCTAGTCCCCTTTCTTCCTCATGTTTAGCCCCATTAGTTTTCAGATTATTAGACGTTTGGCCCATTTGTTTGGCGATGTTAAGAGCTTTTGCCCCATTTCTGTTTCAATATTAAGACTTTTCGTGTCATTTAGGTGTCGATTTTTTCCTGGCGAGCGAGAGCAAGCATGTAATTTTACAGTAAGAGGAACCGGCCTTTGGTCGGAACATTTTCTACCGAAAAATGTACAAATTTGTCTTGAAGGGGTTTCTATTTTTTTTTTTTTATAAAGATTGATGGAGGTCTAGCGAAGAAACTAAAGAAAATTATATAAATATATAAATTAATAGACCAAATAAATAGCCACCATCCCCTTACTACACTCTGTAACACTCATCACTCCGTTGTACTACAAGGGCAACTTCTCCAACCATATCCACACCCATCAACCCAGTCACTCATCCATCCAACCACTCACATATCACATATCACATATCACATATCACACACACACACACACACACACACACACACACACACACACACACACACACACACACACACACACAACTACACACACACATACACACAACTACACACACACACACACACAACTACACACACTTACACAACACACACACACACACACACACACCCACACACACACACACACACACACACACACACACACACACACACACACACACACACACACACACACACACACACACACACACACACACACACACACACACACACACACACACACACACACACACACACACACACACACACACACCTGTTGCCACATTCATTCTTATATTTCCTCAACATGGGCACCTGTGTAATCCACATATGAATATGAATATAAAATAGTTATATTTGAGCAGTCACACGAACAAATCTTGCACATTGTAGGCTACATCCACAACATGCACCAACTTTATCCTACATATATTGAATACAGACGCCAAGGCAATACGGTTTCCCCTTCTCAAACCACACAGATACACACACATCTCTGCTCCTACATACATTATCTATATTACATACCTGTAGCCTACATGATATAGTCACCTTTCATACACACGGACATAATGTATACACATCACGTATAGACCTACAGGAAATAAGGTAACACACGCACACATGTCTGCGTGCACACACACACACACACACACACACACACACACACACCACATGCATATTAACACATCCACTGTGGCCCCCCATTCTTAACAATACACACATATAGCATACATACATACTCTCTCAAGCGCACACACACACACACACACACACACAGCCAGAATTAGGTGAAACAATAGCCTGGAGAAGTACAAAATAGAATGTCGCAGTTCGAATCCAAAGACTCACAGCACCGACCATATTTGAGGATACTGTAATGACGGCATGGTAATTAACACTCACCTGGCAATATAGGGTGTGTCTAAATAGTGTTGTCAGCTAGTATGGCAACATTAAGTTACCAAGACCTCTAAGCTAATTTTTGGGCCTCGCGAGAGTAATAAGTAAACATGTTAGGGGTTTATGCTAAATTATACTTGACTGCCGTGCTCATCTCCATATCATTGCTCTGTAGATTTATGGTGGGTAACTCCTGAGAGTTATCCAGCCTGGTACACAGACGCTACTGTTTTGTTATCCAGGTTACCACAGTTTACTTCCCTAAACTAAATCCGGCATCGGGTGTTAGGAGACTTGCCCAAAATATAGTCTCGTCCTGCCAGGGAATCAAACCCTGGTTCTCCAGTTTTTGAACCGTATACGCTAACCACTACGCCACAGGCATTGCAGGCCACTATAAGGCTTACAGGTTGACACAAACACACATACACACACATAAAGAAAACACCTCTTATTAAAATACACAGACAAACACAAACATCTTTATGTACACATCTCTTAACCCCCCCCCCCCTCCCACCCACACACACACACACAAACATAAATAGACAAACATTATATACATACATAGAACCACATCTCTTAACCCCCCCCCCCCTCCCACCCACACACACACACACACACAGACACACACACACAAACATAAATAGACAAACATTATATACATACATAGAACCACATCTCTTAACCCCCCCACCACACACACAAACAGAAAAATACACATACATAGTGACATATCTTTCAAAATACACAGGCATTCAGAGATAGTTAGGAGATAGAAAAACATACATAAAGAACACGTCTATTAAAACACACATACGCATACTTAGTCATACATAGGTACGCACCCTTTTAGCCACTCACACAATTCCGGCTACTCATCACAATACCGGCAACGCCCTCCCCCCCTCCCCCTTTCACCCACACTTAATACATAAATAGTGAGCCAGCAAAATTCAAATCCCTCTTGTACAGTCTGGGTCAAAAGTAATTGTTATGCAATTATTTTAAGGCCGGGGTACTCCGCTGGATAAAATAAACAAAAGGAAACATATACATACGACTATTATAGTTTATTGACATAAGAATATGGGCATACAAAATACAATAACAAACTAAACAATAAGTGTTGTATAAACTCTGGCAATTTTATTAGAATAGGATTGAAATAATTCGACAGTTGATCATACAGTATACTTGACTTCAATTTATTTAATAAACCTTCTCTATCAGGTATATAGGAAAGAATGGTAGAGATTGGGAGTTGAATCAGTTGCTGTTCGCTGATGACACAGCGTTGGTGGCAGATTCTGAGGAGAAATTGCAGCGGGTAGTCAAAGAGTTTGGAGTGGTTTGTGGGAGGAGGAAACTGAAGGTGAACGTCAATAAAAGTAAAGTAATGGTGTGTAATAAGGGTGATCATAGGGTGAATCTAAATGTGAGGCTGGATGGGGAAATGTTGGAACAAGTAGAGTGTTTTAAATATCTTGGAGGAAGACACGCAGGAGTGGAGGTATGGAAGTGGAGGTAAAACAGAGTGTGTGTGAAGGAAGGAAAGTTTTCGGAGCAATGGGAAGTATGTGGAAGACGAGAAACCTCGGAATGAAAGTAAAAAGTGCAATGCATCAAGAATTGTTGTGCCAACAGTGATGTTTGGGGCTGAGACATGGGCTCTGAAGAAAAAGGAGAGAAGAAAGCTGGATGTGATGGAGATGAGCTGTTTGAGGAGTATGTGTGGAGTTACTCGTAGAGACGGATTGAGGAATGAAGAGATACGTAGGAGAGTGGGGCAGCAGGAACATTTGGCAGCCAGAGTGGACAGAAGGGTGCTGAGCTGGTATGGTCATGTTGAACGAATGGAGATGAAAGGCTTACAAAGAGAATATACGAGTCAGATACAAGGGGAGATAGAAGGGCAGGAAGACCCCCATTGAGATGGAGAGACTGTGTAAGACAAGCTTTGGATGATAGAGGAATGACTATAGATCAGGCAAAGGAAGTGGTAATACACAGGAATGAATGGAGAATGCTTGTGTATAGATGAGTGAACACTAGTCATTTGGGGAATAGGGTCGGGCGCAAGTTGGACTAGATAATAGTCCATCAGGCGCCTGGCCCGGGGAGACGATTGATATGAAGGGTGCGCCTGGAAGTGTGGTGGGCGGGCTTGTGGCTTTGGCTCCGCTACATGTCTGCCTGTCGAGATCGGAGCCTCTCCGGGTGGTCGGGGGCCGGGGGAGTGCTGGAGCGGCCTTGGTGACCCTGGTCTCTGGGTATTCTCCTGGGTGACCTAGATGTGTGTGAATTTTGAGTTTTGTCTGTGTTTGTTCGCTGTTTTGTCTTGTGTTTTGTGTTTTCCTGTTCTTGCTCTGTCTTGAGTCGGCCACCCCCAAGAAAATACAAAACAAAAAATAATAATAATAAAATAGAGGAACAAAAATATAAATAAAAAAATAGGAAAAGTGGGGATTGGGCCTGAGCAAATATAATATAATATAAAATAGAATAGATCAGGTATATATTTATGTTATATTAGTCCTTCTCGTTCCGGCCCAAGATAAGTTTGAACATAAGCAGGGGCTTGAAAATGAGTGCTATGATATCTTAGGATATATACACGATTTGAAATAAAAATCTGTTAAAACCTCCCGCAGGAGTGCCAGTGCCCAGCGAAGGTAGGGTTAAGGCCTACCCATTGTGTAGACAAACCCGAGTGTCAGTCCAGTGTGTAAAGTGTAAGAAGGATATTTGTGATCTATCTATCTATCTATTGCCTGACGACATGATCTCCGAAGGGATGACCACGAACGAAACGCCCCCATGCATCTCTGTCCCCAGTCAGTCGACGCCCCTCCTCCCAACCAGCACCGCCTTCATTCATATACTTTTTCACTCCATCCTTCCACTTATCGCTCGGTTTACCTCTCCCTCTCTGTCCTTCCACCTTGCTCTTGTACACCCTCTTAGTCATTCTCTCGCTTACCATACGTTCCATATGGCTGAACCATCAAGGTATTCCTTTTCACACTTTCCAGCACATCTACCTCCACACCACACCTCCCTCTTACTTTATCATTTGTCTGTCTATCTCTCCATGTAACTCCGCACACACTTCTCAAGTAACTAATTTCCACCCCTCTCACTCTTGGTCGGAGTCTCTCCACCAACGTCCATGCTTCGCTTCCGTAAGTCAATATCGGGATTACCACACTGTCATGCAAGGACTTCTTCACTTCCATGCTGACCAGTGACCACCCTATTTCTTGTTACTGCTTTCAGCATTACTACAACCTTCTTCCCCTGTTGCACCCTCTCCCGCACTTCTTCATCCATACTCCCATATTTACTAAGAACACTGCCCAGATACTTAAATGAGCTGACTATTTCCATAGCCTGACCGTTCAAATTCACCTCACACTCTGTGGCTTCACCCCTTTCGAAGGCCATAACCTTGCTCTTCCCCGCATTTACCTTCAGATTCCGTTTTTCGCACACTGTTCCATATATACTTACCAGACCCTGCAGCTCCCATTCATTATCGCTCATCAGAACTGTATCATCAGCAAACAGCAGTACAGGTAGCTTCCACTCGTTTCCCTCCCTTATCAGCGATACACCAACATCCACTGCTCTTCCTTGTATTTCTTTCATGACTCCATCCATATATACATTAAACAACCACGGGGACATCACTCACCCATGTTTCAACCCAACATTCAGATCAAAGAACTCGCTCTGCTCATTCTCCACACGTAGCCTACTGCCGCCTTTGAATCCTCATACATGCTCTTCACTGCTTTCAGCAACTTGCAATCTACTCCATATATTCTTCAAAATCGAAACTTCATTGGCTCCCTTCACCTTACTCCAATATCTCACACCATTTCCTACTTCACTACTTTTTCATGCCCCTCCCCCCACCACGACCCCTACCCCTCCCCCTACTCATTCCCCTACCCCTACCCCTACACGCCAGCCAGAGGGACGCATTGTCCAAGCAGAGAGAGAGATGGCTGTATGCAGATGTTATCTCATGAAAAATTGCCCATTTGGCCAAATAGAGATTAGAAATGGGAAGAAATTCAAATGCATTCACACCAAGATATGCTATAATGGAATTAAGCGTGGAAAATGCCATTTAGGTGAATCATGCACTAACTATCACCCACCCCTGTGTAAATCCTCACTAGCCAACCGGACCTGCCATGATTGGTACTGTACAGACTATCACGTTAAAGGTACACTAAGGGCTTAAACACAGATTGATTTTTGTTGTTGCTGTTCCCCAAGCTGCCTGGCCGAACAGCCCCAAGGCCCCGAGCAAGGGCAAGGCCATAACTGAGCGCCCCCACAGAACCCTCCCTGCCGACCACAATAAACCCTGGGTGACCGAAGCCAATCCATGGCGGGGAGCTGAGGAGGGCGCGGAAACGCCCGGGAAACCAAAGCCCCACCCTGGGCCCTGTGCCCCTCAGCATTTATGAAGAGAAAGTTGAGGGGCAAAGGAAAAATGTGACGCTTTGGTTTCCAATCTTGGTAGATTGGGAGGCCAATCCACGGAAGAGACGCCATCACTTGAGATCTAGAAAATACATAAGTAAAAGGAACAGTCAGAGTAAGCTATGGGTATGGCAGAGATCACTCAGTTCTCACTCTGATAGACCAGCCCATCACCATAACAAAACAACACAAAACAAAACAACACAGATTGAAGATGGGGCCTCACACCATTTTTTAGCCACACAAGAACGAGGGAAAGGAAAGAGGTTAGAGCAAAACAAAATGAGGAAGAACAGGGTAGAACAACTAGAAGCACATATACATCACCTGGAATACCTGATGTACCACCAACGAGGAGTAATGGGACACCAACACCACCACCACAGGAGCCGCCCATACCACCAGAGATGGTAAACTCACAAGCCACCATACCCAGCTTCGCCCTCCTCATATATGCAAACATACAAGGTCTTGACACCAGTAGAACAAATAAGATCTCATTCATCCAAGGACTACTAGAAGAGGGGAATGCACTGGAAACTCATATTAAAGATCACGAATATAGTGAAGTAAGGAACCCAGGTTACAACCTATACAGGTCAGACGGAAAACACAGAACATGTGGAGGAGTATCTTTGTACATAAAAGACTCTCTAGTAAGTACAGAGTTTTTTAATCACTCCAATGAGGTAGTAACGATACTGGGGGTAAAAATAGAGAGTCTAAACCTGGCAATTATCCTCACATACAGACCTCCAGATGCCTCACTTCATGAGTTCAAAAACCCAGCTGAATAAGATCAAAACTGCTGTAGAAGGGTTGGGGCTCCAGCCCCTAACTTCGTGTGGTTGGGAGACTTAAATTTACCTAATATCAAATGGAGGCAAGTAGCAAACCAAATAATGCCTAACACCTCAAATGCATATAGTGATGCACACTCAAGAGCACTTATTAATTTATGTTCTCTGTTCAACTTAAACCAACACATCACAGAACCAACTAGTATAGGTCAAAATATCCTAGACCTGATCTCTTCAAATAATGAGAACATTGTGCACTATACCAGCATATCAGACACTACGTATTCTTACCATAGGCTAATTGAGGTACTAACCAACATTAAGTACCTACACAAAGCCACAACAAAGACATCAAAAACAGGCCAGTTCAGTAAGTACAACTTTAATAATAAGCATATTAATTAGCCAAGATAAACCAGAAAATAGGAAATAGACTGGGAAGTTCAAATGGCAGATAAATCAACCCATGAATGCCTTAGCATAGTGACTGAGGTAGTTAAGCACGTATGAGCGGCTCATATTCCAGAGATAATAATACAGTGCAGAAGTAAGCAAGAAAGAGAAAGGAGAAGGCTCTACAAACGAAGAAAACTACTGTCACATCGGCTCTCCCAAGCCGGATTACGAGAAAGGCAATTTAGCATAAGGAAACGTGAGATAGAGATTAAACACAAGCTGCGAATATCATAGCAAATATAAGAAGAAAACAAGGATTCTCAAGAAATAGGTGGAAATTCAAAGTACTTCTCATATGCAAAGCGAAAATCCCAAACATCGCTGAGCATTGGCACACTCATTTAAATTGACGGGTCTTATACCACAGATGACAAAGAAATTAGTAAAATTCTGCGAAAACAGTATGAAACAGTGTTCAGCCACCCCGAACAATAAAAACAGTTACTTTATGGATGAGAACAGAACCGCACTCCATAGATCAGATATAGAATTTGGTCCCATTGACATAGTAAGGGCAATAAATAATATGCCTCTCCACTCAGCCCCAGCACCAGATTCATGGAGCGCAGTCCTGCTCAAGAACTGTAAAACATCACTAGCAAGACCTCTAGCTATAATGTGGAGAAATAGCCTATGATACTGGAGAAATCCCAGAGAGCCAGAAAAACACAACAATTGCACCACTCCACAAAGGAGGAAGTAAGGTCCTACCAAAAAACCATTGCCGGTAGTCTTAACATCTCACATCACCAAAATCTTTGAAAAAGTGTTACGATGAAAAATCTCTGAAAATATACAGCCAATTTGCTCAAGCCCTTTTTGAGTTACAGAGGATAGAGGTAATGATTTCTCGCCTACTTATAGCGAATGTGCTTTGTTATAGAGAGCTTTACTATGTTGTCTTTGTTATAGAGATCTTTACTATGTTGTCTTCTTACACTTGGAAACTACTAACAGCAGCTGACTGTAACCACTGGACCAGCCAGCACCCTCAGCAAACATCAAATATACCTTAATCATCCTCGCACTCTCTCTCTTGTACACAATGACCAGGGAAGTATGTCATCCCCTTTATTTGTAATAGAAGGTATCTCATGGCTCATTATTTTACAAGTGCAATTTAAGGGGGGTCACCGGCTTTTTATATCTTTCTCTCCTTTTCTCTCTTTCCCTGGCTTGTATCCATTCGGCCCCATTCAGCAAACTGTTTTACGACGTTTATCCCCATCCAGGTGTCGATTTCTTGCTGCCGAGCGATAGCGAGCCAGCACTTTATGGAGAAATGCGGCTTCGCGGGAGACATTTTTTATAAAAAAAAAAATGTACAAATTTAGCTTGCTGTCAAAACAAAAATATATATACATGCTGGCTCGCTACCGCTCGCCAGGAAAATATTGACACCTGGATGGGGGTAAATGTCTTAAAACAGTAAGCTGAATGGGGCCGAATCGATACAAGCCAGAGAGAGAGGGAGAGAAAGAGAAAAAAAGCGAGGTGGGCTCCCTTAAAGAAATTTGGCATGTAATAGAGTGTTATTGACTTTCTTACACGTAAAAACACTTTACCATTCTTAATCTCACACACAATTACATACACTCAAACAACACACATAATATGCTCTCCTACCCCTCCACCTCACACACACTGTAATATCAAATATTTCCTTTTCATCCTCAATCCCTCTCTATCTCAAATGTGTACATAGTGAGCAAGAAAGCAAGTATTTCCTTTGGCATACACTAGGAATAAATTATTAGAGTTTGGTAATTACTAAACATTACATATTTTATAATTATGGTGATCTGTGCCCCATGAAATATTTTTTCTTCTCGCTTAATCATATAGGCTATTCATAGTGCAGTTAGGAGCAGTACATAATTAGATTGTTATCCAATATTCGATAAATGAATATTAATTGTAGTCATGTGCTGTACTTATAACTGTCGTGATGGTGTAATGGTTAGAACTTGTAAGTTCTGTATGAGATATCCTAGGTTCGAATCCTGGGAGAATCACATGCTTTCATTAATTTAATTTGGGGATTATTGGTGTTAAGAACGATGTTGAAATTAATGCACATATTATCACACTCGTTGTCTCCTCTACTT
Source organism: Paralithodes platypus (assembly GCA_032716605.1). Taxonomy (NCBI): domain Eukaryota; kingdom Metazoa; phylum Arthropoda; class Malacostraca; order Decapoda; family Lithodidae; genus Paralithodes; species Paralithodes platypus. The sequence goes on along the minus strand of CM064568.1, from coordinate 39,328,504 downwards.
TAATAATATACAGTAGATATTGAACTTCTTACACATGAAGAGAAACACACACACACTTTACCGCCTTCCCCACACACACTAACATCAAATATTTCCTAATCATTTAAACACCCACCCTCCCACTCTCTTACACTGTTGGCAAGAGAGCATGTCACTCCTTCAGCGCGCGCGCGCGCGCGCACACACACACACACACACACACGCACGCACGCACGCACGCGCGCACACACACACACACACACACCAAATATATTTGTATCGTCTCCACACACTCACTCTCATTCCTTTATCATATACATTAGGTATCTAACGAATGATTATATTACAGCCAGATTTAAATAAGAATTAACGCATTTCCTACACACACATTATCTCTCTCTCTCTCTCTTTCATACACATTCACGTATCTTAATCATACATTCTCCCCTACATTAAAAAAACATTGAGTAGGGTGTTACCAACCCTAATTCGAACGAAGATAAAACAAATGAGTGCTAATTTGAGACAAAAAGGTTAAATCCCATCCATTTTCAGAAAGACATCGCTTGCTTGGGGCTAGCAACACGTATTATGAAAATCCTGTATCCATCACAAAACATACCTTTTCTGACTTTATTTACTTATCTCTACAATTTGCCAAAATAAAACAAGTTTCTCGTAATACGTAGACGGAGGTCTTACATTTGATAAACACACGCATGCATGCACACAGACTCACGCACACATAATACACAAACACAGACACACACACATACACACTGGAGCGGTCAGTGTAACTTGAGCTAATATATGCCAATCTGAACAATACTCTCTCTCTCTCTCTCTCTGTCTCTCCCTCTCTGTCTCTGTCTCTCCCTCTCTGTCTCTCTCTCTCTCTCTCTCCTCTATCAGTCATAATATTATGTAGACTGTTAACCCGTAAATGGCGGCAAAGCTCATAAGAGGTTTTACTGGGCGACGGCGGCAAAGCTCTTAACCCTCTCACATCCTTTTGACGCAGAGGTTGCCAGATTAGCAATTAGAAATGGACTACTCTCACTCTTATAATTACCTCTCCAAAATTAGTTTTCTGCCCACAGCTAACTCAAAGACAACTGCAGAGGTTGAAGTAAATAAACTAAAGGTTTATAAATACCCCTGACGGTAACAAAGGCTTTAAAGTATCCCTAATAGGCTCAAAAATTGCGTCAGGACGTGAGAGGGTTAAGAGGGAGGCCTAAAAAAAACATTGAAACGGCCCCAGTAGCATTACAAATTTTTTTGTTTTCCCTGTACCTCAAATCACTCCTCCATATCCCCTCCTTCCCCCTTTTCCCCTCCCCCTTCAATTATCACCTATTTTCCCTGTTATTCCCTAATTCGTTGGTATATTTTTGTGCTAACATTAGCAAAATGTGTGGAGGATGTGCTTACGTGCCTAGCGGGTGGGTTACATAACCGAATGTGTGTATTTAATAGGCTCAGTGTGGCTTGAGGCCTCGTGGAGGGAGGGGTTGCCTCAATTTTCTCCATAATTCATGAATGGGCGCAAATTTGACCAGAAAATTATATTTTCACTTGTTTTATTGTTGTTACAGGTTACTATCTTCATAGTGAAGGTAAAATAGGCTCATATTAATAAGTAACAACGATATTTATCGTAAAATGACGATTATAGGCCTGAATGGAGCCAATATGCTCGCCCATGGGCAGCTAGTTCAATACCCCCCCCCCCTCGCCATTGCCGGGTTAAGCAGGTACCGGTAATCATGAATCTTCTTTACACCCTTTTTGGTCCCAGGGTTTTTCTTTTACTTCCCCCGTGTTGTTACTTTAGTTTGTAGATTTCAAAACATTTCACCTCATTAGTATGGTGATAATTAGACGCTTCACCCCATTTACGTGTCGATTTTTCTCAGGCTGAGCGATAGATTCTGTAACTTAGAAGAAATAGGCAATTGGTGGGACATTTTTCCATCGAAATGTTGTAAATATTTAGCTTGAGTTTCTGGGTGGGCATAATATTTTAGCTTGAAGGAACTCTGGGAAGGCATTTCCTTTGTGTGCCCTTCATGATAATCTAAATATATTGCTCGATAATGGCAAAAAGAAAGAAAGATCCTCAATAATATTTAAAGAAAACATCATAACCCACAAGAGGTTGCACCAGATTTTGTTAAGAAATATAACTTGTGAGTTAATATGTTTGTCTTCTGAAGAATTTTCCAATGTATTTGATGATAAACCCTGTTGTACATCTTGAAGCATTTAAAGGAACCTTCTGAATACAAATTTAATTTAAAGAATAAACAAGGAGTTTCAAATCAGCCCGAGACAACTTGGACAATGTATTTATGATCAATGCTAACAGTGACTATATGTAAATCATGTAATCAAAACCCTAGTTATGGACGTCTAAATACATCATCCAACCGAGGCTCAAACATAAAGCAATTGTTCAGTTGTAAATAATTCTACTTTATCTTTTGCGAATTTTTGGCATTATTCTAACTCCATGTACACTCGGCCACAATTCCGCGTGGGCCACATAGTCGTAGGGTTTGGGTAAATTCGTTGTGTATATGAATATGCAGTGTTTGGTTGTTTACAATCAACGCGGTATATATGCTGTTAGTGAACATTCCCTGACAGTCATTGCGGTGTTGATGACGTTTTATAACATGCAGTGAAGAATGCTAAGCTTATTTACATTTACGTGTTCATACAATAATGTTCCCGAACCTGAAACAAATTTAGTAATGAGCAGTAGATTCACTCTTTCAGTAGCTGAAACCTCTCTCTCTCTCTCTCTCAGTAGGTTATCAGAGGTATACAGTATTTTGAAAGTAACACTATTACATAAAATATTATGTCCACTTATAATTTACATTAATGAATCACATTATGAAATATATTCAACAATATGATGAAAACTTGAAAACAATATATTTTGAAGCAGCATCACGAAGTAACATTATACTGTCGCGGCCATATATAATTATCCACCTTCCTCTCCCTCTCCGAGCTCGGACTTTATGTTTCTATCCTAGTGGCGGGAGGTAAGGGTGTGGAGGTAACGAACAATGGGTGAAGAGGTGGGTGGAGGTGGAGGAGTTGTGGTGGGATTGTTTAGACTGGTGGATGAATGTATAATAACTGTAAATTTAGGATATTTCGGTATGTGTGTGTGTGTGTGTGTGTGTGTGTGTGTGTGTGTGTGTGTGTGTGTGTGTGTGTGTCTGTGTGTGTGTGTGTGTGTGTGTGTGTGTGTGTGTGTGTGTGTGTGTGTGTGTGCTTAAAGGGCGATCGAGACACGAATGCATTTAGGTTTCGTGGTCGTGGACGGGTGGAAAATTATAAAGCTACATTGATTTATGTCCTATATATATATTCCATGAAAAAAATAAAATCATTGTTCTTATTGTATCTCTTTTCATATTGACATGTCCAGACTTACTTTGTATTAGTTTTGCACAAATATTCAGCTTATTTCATTAAATGGTGCTAAATATAGTAGTTTATAATTATGAATGATGCATTAGGATCCCTTTGGACGCTCTTCTGTTCGCTTGTTTATATTATATTTCAACAATCTATCTATCTATCTATCTATTGCCAGACGCCTTACTCTCCTTAATGGGGGTGGCCATACACAAAATGCCCCCAAGCAAATCTATCCCCTGTAAGAGGGACAACCCATGCCAGTTTACTGAAGGACTTACAGGATTGACCACTCAATTTAGGGTCCGTCTGACTCAGAGGCCTTTTATGTATTTTTTAGCACTATTTTTCTACAGTGGTGTGCGGCTAATCCATCCACTAACCTGCTTCACCCTAAGATAGCAGTACTGATTTGTATAAGGTTTACTCCCCTAGACAGGTTGCCGACCAAGGCTGACGAGTCCCATCCACCCGGATTTTTATAAGGTTATCTCCCCTAGATTGGTTGCCGACCAAGGGTAACGAGTCCCATCCACCCGAAAGTGGATCACCCTGTTTATCTATTTGATCATACTGCTTATCATGTTACCAATACACTTAATGCTTCCTCATACAACTTCGGTTAATCATTGCACACAAATCTTTATGTCATAACATCATATTTCGTGAACTCGATAATCTGATCTATCTATCTATTGCGGGACGGACGCACCCTAACCCCAGAGAGGAGGTGGATGCGAAAGTATCACTTTCATATGCTTCTCTGCGCCGCCGAGGCAACTCATTCCATTATCTAGCTTTTTTCCCAATTAATTTCACAATAAATGTGTAGCTTGATAATACAAGTTTACTGCACAATGCAATATAACAATGACAAATATTAATTGTCCTCTTAATAAACATAATGTTTGCGATAATGTGAGCAATTGATAAAGATGTACCATACTCAATTAACCATTATAACCATTCAATTGATATTAATTAGACAGTCCAAGTAAAGTAAATAGACCAAGGGCAAAATGTGTTGGGGAAATCATGCATTGCAATTCTCAGGGGTAATTTACTCTAGGTAAAAAGAGGTTGCTTTCACAACAAACCTTGAATACTTCCCCTTGTATCACATTATTTTATATTATCAGACTTGGCAATATGTAACAAACCACATAATAAGAGTATAACATATCAGTATAAAACAATTATATATGTGGAATAATACTATCTGTGTATACCCTGGTCTATCTGTGATATCTAATAACCTCTGTTTACATGCAGTTACTCATAGTTTCACTGTTACCAAGACAATGCAGACATTATTTATCAATACAATAATTACTACATCAATCGATTAACACAGTGCAACTTTTTTCTCTCTCTCTCTCTCTCTTGGCTCTTCCGTGATACCAACAGATTTTTCATATACTTTAGTAATTATTGTATTTATTGTTTCTAGGTTAGCAGACATCAATTATTACCATTCGTCTATAGTGCAAGTTAATCAGAAACAATTAGATTAGTAGCCCATTCTAGCTGAATAGTTAAGGTCATATAATTTACCCTGATAAATGTTGGTAAGCCTGACGAGTAGGAAGTGTGTATTTTCAGCAGTAGAAGTTTTGGTAAGGAGCTCTTTATGAAGATCCATACTAACTTCAACCTAATGTCAGAGAGCAATAAAGGTGACACAAGACTCAATCTATGCAGTTTGGGGGAGGAAAGGGGTAGTTTAGCTTGATGCACAGGAAAATCGACTTTAAAACCGCCATCAACAGAGAGGAATTTTGAAGTTAAGTTTAAAGACTGTAGCCAGCTATTCTAAATATACTGATATTCCTGAGGGAAATGCTTTATCAACAAATTTGCCTCTATGTAAATAAATTGTTAAATATATAATATTATTTTTATTAATCTCACCACCACACCCCCAATGAAATTAATTAAAGTATATATGATCCACCGGGATTCGAAACCGGGTTATCACACACATATTTTTGCCACCTTAACCATTACACCACCAGGACGGTTAAATCAGACATGCCATTCCTCTACCATTTGGCTTAATGTATCAATGTGATCATATGCAATTTTTTCTTTCTAGGTACAGGTAATTTAGAATCTTGACAATTATATTACCAATCTTAATGAATCATGATCAATTTAATCAATATCCCACCGACTCAATACCTGCTGGGGGGGTACTTCTTGTGGTGGGGGAAACAAAGAATATGCCCCATGCGTCCTACTGTGTGTCGTACAAGGCGACTAATAGGGGGAATAGGGGTAGATTGTAGGGTCCAATTGAACAGGGCTATACCCAGGAGAGGCTGCAGGCATTTGATAAGGAGTTGCTGAAACTCCTGTTTCATTTGCTTGGCCTCTCTTACGGTTCCCCTTTGTGCCTCACTTACACTGAGAGTAGTCCAGCATGCTCTCACAAACACCTCCTCCTCCTATCTACTTCACTACACTTAACATGCACACCACACTTCCTCCTTCAAATTTATTTTAAAATGATGAACACAGGCCCAGCCTAGGAGTCCGCAGGGGGAAGGGGACCATAAATGCCCCCAAACCTGCCCGACTTTCCCCTGACGACCCCTTTAAATGCTCTGGACCACGTCCTGTCACTCTTACTATCAACTTTTGCAATATTTGCGGCCTTTCCTCTAATTTTCACTCTGTCGAACACCATCTCTCCTCCTACAAACCTGATCTTTTCCTCACCGAAACCCAGGTATCTGAGACAACTTCCAGCAGCCCCTGCTCTGTATCCTCCTACTTTCTCTATCCTAGTTTCAAAACCAGAGGCGGATGTTGTACATACGTGCACAACAAACTCACTTGCTCTCGTGTTCCCGATTTCGACTCCTCTGAATTCTCAACTTTATGGCTCAAACTATCCTGTCATTCTCATACTAAATATTTCTGTGCTGTCTATCTTTCCCCTAACTCTACCGACTTTCCCAAATTCTTCGACTATCTAAACTCTAAAGTGGAACACATTCTATCTATCTCTCCCTACTCTGAAATCTCCATCTTAGGAGATTTCAACGTCCACCACCGCCAATGGCTCTCCTCTCACTCTGCTGACCAACCTGGTGAACAAACCTACGTCTTTTCTATCATAAATGACCTAGAGCAGCTGGTCCAGCAACCCACCCGTATCCCGGATCGCTTCGGAGATCGGCCCAACATTCTTTACTTATTTCTGACTTCTAACCCTTCTTCTTATACTGTCAATCTTTTCTCTCCTTTGGGCTCCTCCGACCATAAACTTATCTCAGTCACCTGTCCTATCTCTTCAGTACGGTCATCCGATCCTCCCAGTCGGCGGCACTTGTGGCACTTTGGTGCTGCCGACAGGGAAGCTCTCTGGCAGTACTTCTTTGATTTCCCATGGAATGACTTCTGCTTCCGTGGCCGAGGACCCTCGGAGAGTGCTGAACGCATTACCGAGGTAATCCTTTCGGGCATGGAAGAGTACATTCAATTTTCTTTCTCTCAGTCTAATGCAAAAAAATCTTGGTTTACTCACGCTTGTTCTACTGCTGTCCACAAGGAGGAAGCATTCAAACGGTACCGACGCCTTAAAACTCAAGAATCTTATTCTTCCTATGTTTCTGCCCGGAATCAATCCAAATCTGTTCTTCGATTTGCCAAGCACTCTTTCATCAATAATAAATGCACTGAACTATCCAACTCTAGCTCTTCCCAAGCTTTCTGGCATCTAGCCAAAAACCTCACCAACAACTTTTTTTCCTCGTCTTTCCCTCCCATTTTCCACTCTGATGGCACAACCATCACTTCTTCCTCTGACAAAGCTGAACTCTTTGCTCAAACTTTTGCCAGAAACTCTACCTTGGATGATTCCAGTGCTATTCCTCCCTCTCCACCTAGTTATGCCTAATATCCTAATCTCTTCTAAAGATGTACGTTCTACCCTCTCTGGGCTTAATACTAATATGGCGTACGGTCCGGACGGTGTTCCTCCTGTTGTACTTGAAAACTGTGCTTCCGTGCTGACCCCGTGCCTAGGCAAACTCTTTCGTCTCTGTCTCTCCTCTAACGTATTTCCTTCTTGCTGGAAGTTTGCTCTCATTCAACCTGTCCCAAAGAAGGGTGACCGCTCTCAACCCTCCAACTATCGTCCAATTGCTCTCATCTCTTGTATCTCTAAAGATTTTGAAACTATTCTTGCTTCCAAATTTCTTAAGCATTTCTATTTTCATAATCTGCTCTCAGATCGCCAGTATGGTTTCCTTAAGGGTCGCTCTACTGGTGATCTTCTTTCATATCTTACTAACTTCATCCAACTTTCGGGACTTCGGTGAGACTTTTTCTGTTGCACTAGACATATCGAAGGCCTTCGATAGAGTCTGGCACAAATCTTTAATTTCCAAACTGCCCTCCTTCAGTTTCTGTCCCTCCATCTGTGCCTTTGTCTCTTAATTTCCTTTCAGGCCGTTCCATAGCTGCGGTTGTGGACGGCCATCGCTCATTTCCTCATCCTATCAACTCCGGTGTTCCTCAGGGTTCTGTCCTATCTCCTATTCCCTTTCTAATTTTCATAAATGATCTTCTCAACTGTACATCCAGTCCCATCCATGCATATGCAGACGACTGTACTTTACACCACTCAATTAGTTTTCCTGAACGCCCCAGCCAGCAGTACCTCAAAAGTAAACGTAATCAAGCCATAAAATACTTATCTTCTGACATAGCTACTATTTCCAATTGGGGTAGAGAAATCCTTGTTGCATTTAATGCTTCCAAAACTCAATTTATCCATCTTACTACCCATCAGGAACCTCCAGAGGACTATCCCTTATTCTTCAACAATACAAAAATCAACCCTTTATCTTTATGTTCTCGTTGTCTCTTTTTCTTCTGCTCTCACTTGGAAAGACCATATTACCAGTCTCGCTAAGGCAGCCTCCCAGAAGCTTGATGTGCTCAACCGCCTCAAGGGATTCTTTACCCCTGCGCAGCTTCTTGCTCTGTACAGGGGCACAGTGCGTCCTTGTATTGAGTATTGTTCACATGTGTGGGGAGGATCCTCTCACACCGCATTCCTAGATAAAGTAGAAAGGAAAGCCTTTTGTATCATTAACTCCCGTCCACTCACCAACTCTCTGCAATCTCTCTCTCTTCGCCGCAATGTTGCATCTCTCTCGCTATTCTATCGCTACTACAATAATCAGTGTTCCTCGGAGCTTTCCCAGTGCATACCACCTCCTCTACGTAGGGTACCAGTACGTAATACCCGCCTTGCAACACAATCCCACCCCTACTCTGTGCAACTCTCCAACCCAAGAGTGAAACGCTATTCTCAGACTTTCTTCTATTCAACTGCTGAACTCTGGAACTCTCTCCCAGAATCAGTCTTTCCCTCTTTCTATGACTTAAATTGCTTCAAACTCTGTGTGTCCAGGCATTTTAGCTCGAACGTCCCTTGATTTCAGCCCTGTCACTCTTTGAAATCTGGGGGAGTCACTCGCTGCATGCCTTTTGTCTCCCTCATTCACATTGAAAAAAAAAAAAAAAAAAACTCACCAACTCTCTGCAATCTCTCTCTCTTCGCCGCAATGTTGCATCTCTCTCGCTATTCTATCGCTACTACAATAATCAGTGTTCCTCGGAGCTTTCCCAGTGAATACCACCTCCTCTACGTAGGATACGTAGTACCCGCCTTGCAACACAATCCCACCCCTACTCTGTACAACTCTCCAACCCAAGAGTGAAACACTATTCTCAGACTTTCTTCTATTCAACTGCTGAGCCTTGGAACTCTCTCCCAGAATCAGTCTGTCCCTCTTCCTATGACTTAAATTGCTTCAAACTCTGTGTCCAGGCATTTTAGCTCGAACGTCCCTTGATTTTGGCCCTGTCACTCTTTCAAATATGGGAGAAGCAATCGTTGCAGGCAGTTATGCCTTTTGTCTCCCTCATTCACATAGAAAAAAACAAAATATGACTTTCATGCTTGAGGGAAGTCATCCACAGATCGACATGCTGTATTTTGACACTTCAAAGGTAACTTATCTAAATAATAATATTTTACTACTTCTGTAAAGAAAATTAAATCATGCCTGGAAAAATCAAGAACAAAAATATAACCACAAAGCAAAGATAAACACCACTCGCCACCACCGCCACACCAGTATACAAGAAGTTGACTCGAATATTAATGACGAAGAACTGGTGCCACAGGCCTGAGAGGCCTCTACCAGAAGACATCTGTAAGTAGCTGTAAGTTAATCTAATTTGTCGCTAGTTTGTGGTTTGCTAACAAAAGATGTAAGTTATATATTATATATAATGACCTGTATAGTATAATTTTATTCATACCAATAGAGAAGTGGGTGGAGAGAGAGAGAGAGAGAGAGAGAGAGAGACGTTTCAGTTACCGCACTGAAAGAGGGAATCTACAAATGAGTTTCGGGAACATTATTTGTTATACCGAGGGAAAATGAAGCCGCCCACGGTAACCAGCCACCCGCAGACCTCGGGAAATACCAGGGCGCCCCCAGCCAACCTCCACACCAGAACTTAATTTCTCCAATAAATATTGCATAAATATAATGCTTCCTGCGCAGGAATCTCACTATGTGAAATGCAAACATCAAAATTCTAACATTTAAAACACTTTTTCGGCCACACTTAGAATACTGCAACACCGTCTGGGATTTACACACTCAAAATAACATAAATAAACGAGAAGCCATACAAAATAAAGCTGCAAGATTGGTCAGATGTGATTACAGACACACTACATTTGTCACTTTGCTCAAACAAGACATTAGACTAGACCTACTTGCAACAAGAAGACAAATACACAGACAAAAGATGTTATATACAATCAATAACAACTTAGTAGACATAGACAAAGATATATATTTACACCCTACAATTATACGATTTACTTGACGCAGCCACAACCTAAAACACCACACCTATCAGGGAAACTCGGACATATTTAAACAATCATATTTTCCCCGCAGCATCCAAGAGTGGAATCACCTCCCATTTCATGTAGTTAACCCTTTGAGTACCGGTACCAGTGATGCGTTATATTTTATTCTAGCTATATTTAGACAATATTATGCAGCTTAGGAAGGATCTGTGGTAGGTAAAAAGGTTGGTTGAGATAGCTTGAAGCCCTATTACTGCTAGAGGTCCTTCCTAAGCTGAATAAAATAGTCTACTAGTTGCCAGAATATGCTGAAAATAACGTCCCTGGTACTGCATGGGTTAATAGCCCCACTCTTGATTCCTTTAGAACTAGGATCACCAATCATTACATTCCTAATCCTGATCCTTCTAATCCTATCCCAAACCACTAGTGCCCATGCACATCCTCCGCATATCATGCCACCCGAGAGTGGCACTGTGGGTCCCACTACGTAAACTTAAACGATAAAATTAGTCTCCCTATAAACAGCCCCCCTACCATCTCTGTTACAGTCGTATGTCTAGACACTGTCTACCGACTTTAACCCAGGGACTGCAGCCAGACTCTTAAGATCCAAGGCCTAAAAAAAATCTTTTAAAACACCCCAGTGGCACTCAAAACAAAGCAATTTGTGATTAGGTGAGACAATTCCCCTCCATTATTTTCTACCACTCTTACTACGCATGTGTCCCAACCCCCCCCATCCCTTCCTCCCCCTCTCCCCCATTTTTCCTCCTTCTTCCCCCATCCTCACTTATCCGGTATTTTCCCTATTATTCCCGATATTTATAGAGTATTTTCGTGCGAGGACGGGTGGGAGAGAGGCGGGAGGATGGAGGAGTGTATCTCCGACCCTCTAAGCCAGTCTGAGAGCTCTCCTTATCTTGCAGTACCACACCAGACACGCTGGTCAAGGTCAGATTACGATCGTGGGGATAAAATATACGATTTTCACCACCCAATTGCTGTTACCACTTGTTTTATTGCTTTTCAATGTTCATATGTTCTTATTAAAAGTAAAATAGGCACATATGGATAAGTATTAATTGAATATATATATGGTAAATTGACAATTTTTGTAAGGAATGTACCAGATACCTTCGCATGGCGGGCACTTTCAAATACCATGGCCGCGCAGCTTATGAGTTAATATTATATTTTATTAATTTCATCACAACACTAAACATCTCCAATGAAATTAATGAAAGCATATATATTATGTGATCCACCGGGATTCGAACCTGGGTTATCACACACAGATTTTTAGACACCTTAACCATTACACCACCAAGACGGTTAAAGGTTTATGCACATGCCTACGACTTATTATCCATTCTCGAATACTGGATATTAATCTAATCATGTTCATATTCCCAACCGTAACGTCAAATAATCAACCAATGGTATTGGAATTCCCTGGATGACGTCACACCCATTTAACCAATCACCTGCCTCGCGCAGCTGCGCATTCTCCCATAATGCCTTTTTCTGGAGAGGGAGGCCTTAGTCAGCCATGACGTGTGGTGTCAGATGGTCTCATAAGTTCTTAAATTTGTTGTGTGTGTACATGATTTCCGTTCATATCCAGTGGATTTATTTATCGAGGACTATCGGAAGCGAGTATTTACCCATCATCCAATGATCCAACAATGGGGTCGATTAGGGAAAGTTATGTTTTTGCCCCCTGCTGGCCACACAGATGACGATTTCAATAAGTCCTGGGGAGTGGGGGGTGAGGGATGTTTACCCCTCCTCAACCTATTCTGTATCCCACGGCAAACGGTTATGGCCAAATAGAGCGGTTAAGTCTAGGACGTGACGGATACGTGCCCCATCAATTTTTATGGGTGTTATAAGATGCTAAAATAGCATACTTCTTTTCTATATATGTCAGTACAGTCGCAGTCCATTAAAAGTGTAAAATCCATTGCAACTGTAAAAAGAAAAGGGTATTCTATAGAATAACAACTCCTTGATTACGGGATTCCTGTCTTATGGATTTTTTATTTTCTTTTGTTCTTACCTTACTCAAGGGACCTTACAGATGCGGGGATAAGTGCTACTGGTACATTTCTAATTTTGTTCATTTAATTTCACTCCCCTATAAAATTCTCAGAGTAATTTCCAAGACTTCTTCTGACACTTTGTTTACATTTTAACCTCCTTCCCGCAACACTCTCTTCCTTTCTTTCTGTCTCGGATGTTCATTAGCTTGGTTGGTTTGCTAAAATCATATATGCATTATTTACTCGCTTCTTATTTTACAATTTGTCGTTGGTTATGACTTCCAATAATTTACATATACTTTCCATGTCTTATTTATTCATCTTTCTATATTTTTATTTTCAATTTTGTGGATTTCTTAATCTCTGTTTTGTCACTCTGCCGACTCTGAACCCCCAACTGCCACCTCCCAAGAAATTGTGAGTTTACCCCATACATTAGGGATATTTGCTGTAGTATGGGGATTTTTCTTCAATATTCTATGTAAATATATGTAATTATCACAAATATATGAGGTAAATGGGATTTTTGGTGTCAAACAGGAAGTTTATCTGACTTTCCATTATTTAAATCAGCTTGACTCACGTAACTGATGAGAGAACATCAGCTGATCACCATGCTGTGCAATGAGTGTTTCGGGAACTTTTGTCTGCTAACATAGATTCATTTTTCTATTTTAACCCGGGCCCCGGGAAAGGCGAACTACCAAATAAGAGGTTTGGTGGGCAAAGGCGAAGGTCCTCATAAGAACCAAAGTCTGAAAAAGCCTTTCAAAACACCCCACTGGCATTCAAAACAAAGCAATATGTGATGATGTGAGATAATTCCCCTCCATTACTTGCTACCACTCCTACATCTGTGTCCCAACCCCCCTCCTCAATTATCAGCTAGTTTTCCTCTTATTTCCCCTTTTATTGTGGATCCCATGGCCGAGCTGTTTGGCCATGAAGGTTATTACCTAAACAAAAATCTAAATAGATTATGATTTCAATAGGTCACGGCCAAGCTGTTAAGCCATAAAGATAATTAACCCGTAACTGTTCTAGATATATGATTATTTCAATAGGTCACAGGGAGGTGAACCCCCCTTCAACCCATTGTAGGTCCCATGGCCAAAGTGTTGGGCCATAACAAATATTAACACATCGCCCTTATCCGAAGTAAAAAAATTCAAATTTAGGGTTTCTTGACTCTGAACATCGGCCAAATCCGAGCCACTTTTTTTTTTAATTTTGCACTTTTTTTACTCTGAAATTTGATCAAATCCGAGATAATTTTTTCTTTACAATTGTAGTGTTTTTTTTACTCTGAAATTTGGTTAAATCCGAGCCAACTTTTGTTCCTAATTTTGGGTTCTGTGGACTGAAAAATGCCCAAATCCGAGCCAACTTTTACGGAAACTTGGCTCGGATTTTCACATTTTGATTTTTTGTTTTTTTTTACTTTTCAGTATTATAATTTCAGAGTTATTATGATATTACCCTATTTTCCTCCCACCCTCCCCACTATCGAGGGGCGTGTCTTAAAATCGATAAATAATGGAAAAAATACTAAAATGCGATGGTAGCCTATTCGGTATTAAACAACACTGTAGCCTATATCAAAGAAAACAAATAGGCTAACTTACAAAACTTGTATCTGTCCTGTCCTAGATTTTGTATTCCAATAGGCCTTATTTTCGCTTTTTATCCTCTGTAACCCCTCATTTTCCCTGGTCTGCATAACCCTCCCCAATAGTAGGGGACGTGTCTTTAGATTGTTGGATAATGGGTGAATACTTATTTCCTGCAATCCTTGCTATCAAAAAACACTGTATATCCAAGAAAAAATCAAAACACAAAAAACAAATTATTGCTAAAACTCTCCCTGTAACTCTCCCTATTGATGGCAGTAAAACTCTTATTAAATCCCTTACTGGTAATATAGATGCTGATTTCAATAAGTCATAGGGGGGGGTTGAGGGGCCCTTAACCCATCCAGTAAACCAAGGCAAAACAATTTTGTTTTGTTTTTTTTTTTACTCTGAAAACTCCATCTACGTGTTTTAACCCTTAATTAGCGGCGAGCAACATAAGTCGAGTTAAATAAAGCTGGACTATGTGGCGGCGCTCGACATAGGTCGAGTGGCAATTTCAGCACGTAATGTGGCTGAGAGAGAGAGACAAGTGGTGGCAGGAGACTAGCGAGCGTATGACTGCTCCAGACCACCGCGGCGAACCTACTGACACAAATCTCAGCTCCCTCCTCCCTCTCTCACTCGCTACATACTCAATTATGTACCGAAACTACCGAATTACCTGCTTTTTGCACTCGCGTTGCACGGTTATTGCAAGAAAACTATCCATCATACAAGGATCGTTATGGTGTCATTCGAAAGCTCTGTTTATGCCCTTTCAGGGATAGGTACTTGTTTTACGTTCTGGGTCTTATTTAGGCATGAAAATGATCATGTAAACAGCCCTATTTTGGCTAAAAACACCCCGCTGTGCGGTACATATAAATAAACCGCATAGGCCGCTCGTAAGGTGTTAAGATCATTAGATAATGGGGAAAAAACATTTTCCGGAGATTGTAACTAATTTCAACTACTGTATAATGATGAAAACTACCTAAAACCAAAAGGAAAAATCATGGGGAAATTAGTGGTAGTTTTGGTAATATTTTCCTGATTATTTTCTGGGCGAGCGATAGCGAGCCTGTAACTTAGAAGGCTTGCCATTTTTCTATTGATAAATGTACAAATTTAGCCTGAAGGGGATCTGTGTAGCATATTTTTTTCTTTTTAGCTTGAAGGAAGTCTTACAATAAGGTGGCGAGCCTTTTCCAAATAATTATCGGCGTTTTTATTAGCCTAGCGGACAAACTAAAAATATATTGCTCAAAGTGGCCAAAAGCAACCCAAAGTGTCAATAATAATAATACAGCAACATATGGTAAGAACTGACCTGATGTCTGGCAGTAAAGCGACTGCCAGGTTCCACCTCGCTCAACAAACTTTCTGCCGAGTCACGCATCTTGCACCAGATCCTGGTTCACTCTACCGACCCCTTCACAATAAACACACACACCTTTTACATTTTGTCCACAGCTTACGCCATACGATTTTCTGGAGTAAATTAGTAAAGTTATTTTACATTCAGTCCAATGATTTATGTCATTTTTATCCCACTATTATAACAAAATTCTCCATTTTTTGCACGTACCGTAACAAAGCTTTACTTGAGCCAGTGTGTCAATATTACAGTTTCTGTCAAATATCGGTTTATACATTTGCCGTTGTTATTATCACACTGTTTTTTCTTCTGAATATTGAAGACATTTTGAAGCATAATTCATCTACTACAATACGGTACCACTTCCATCTCATGCCAGTTTCTTGCGTGTCTTCTTGTCACCACTAAACGAATTTATTGATATTAGAGAGGATCACATAATCTTAATATTGCCGTTTAAAAACTCGCAAGAACATCATTATTCATCGTTAGGCACCACAGTAACATCACTAGTTGCAATAAACATAACTTTCGTTATTCACTGAGCTATTAATGTTCATTAACTACAGATACTTTAAATTGTTCAACCCACTGTATCTTTCACTTTCGTATTACTTAATAAAGGCAAAAACAAATACATATACTTAGTAAGTATTTTGTTCGGTGAGAGCTATTGTTAAAAACACTTTTTATTATTCACTGAGCTCTGCTATCAGTATGCACTAATACGAATCTTGTATCCATCGTATCTCTTCTCTGAAAACAAAACCACTGAATGCATTACAGTATAATTCCTCATTTGGCACCACATTATTAATAAACACATTAGTAGTTGTGATGATTTTTAATATGTGTAGTTACAATCAAAAGTTAATCGATAATCCTGCTTATTATCTGAGTATTTTTTCTATTTAGTACTGGTATAACGTTCTCCCTGATCGGCCTCACGCGTTTCTAATAGCAAGCGATTAATATATTGTAAAACATAATATTATATCCTGGCAGTAAGGTTGCAAAGATATCCAGAACTGAATTGAATCTTTTTATCGATTATTAAATATAGTATTTACATTTCAGAGGTTCGTTTGTACTGTTCAAGGATTCTTATTAGGCCAGGGTTGGGTCTTACCACTGAAATTCAATTATTAGGTGACTACATAATGAGAAGATTAGTTTCAGTTCGGTTAGTTTCGAAAACTTAAGGTACCGGTAACGATTTATGCTCAAGAGTGTGCTCAAGAGTGTGCTCAAGAGCTCAACTCAGCAATGAGCTGGTCATTAATTCGGATGCACACATTCTAAGCTGTCTCGGGCTAAATTAAATCTTCTCATAAATTTGATACCAGATATTTCCATTTCGGAGGTTCGCTATAGCAGTTAACTTTTTGGGCGATTTTTGCATGTATTCATTATTTTTCTAGTTTCCTCCCTAGGCCTCCATCAAATTAAAAAAAAAAAAACATCCCTTAGATCCCGTTTCTAGATTAATTTGTAAATTTTCCGGTAGAAAAATATCCCGGCCGAAGGCCGCTTCTTCCAACATTACAGGCTCACTATCGTTCGCCAGGGAAAAAATCGACACCTAAATAGCACGAAAGGTATAAATATTGACGACGAAATGGGGCGAAAGGTCTTAAAATTGACTAACTAATGGGGCAAATATCTTAACATCTGAAAACTAATGGGGCTAAGTATGAGGAAGAAGGGGGACCATAAAAACGGCCCATGTCCCCTTAATCAGTTCCAGGCTTCAAAATGTCACGGTATTATTGACCGTGACTGTACAGTCGCGGTCAATAATACCAATACATTTTGAAGCCTGGAAAATGTTAAAGGAACCTCCGAAATACAAATATTAGGTAAATAATATATAAGATGTTTCAATTCAACCCAAGACAGCTAAGAATATGTATGTATTAGTATTACTGACCTCAACTGTACATTTTGTTTCCCGTTATAGGAATATCCATCTAACGTCTCTCTAGATTCCGCACAAGTTACTATCACCATTTTCTGCGAACTATTGGTTTAGACTTTAGACAGTATCGGCAATCTCTTCTCTCATCTTAGTTCTTGTGCCAATATTCTTAAATCTTACCACATTAAAACCCATCGCCTTGATAAGCTAAATATATTAATACATTGTTTCTGCATTGTGAAAACACTAGGTGATATTGTTCTTTTAAAAATCAACATTTAATTCTAGTTTCCGTTCAATATTAATAATGCGTCCTCAAATACTGAAAGGGTTAATCAGCAGAATTCAATCCAGACTATTGTACAGTTAACTTCTTGACGATTGTTTACGCATTTTAGCGGTTAATTCTGACTATTACTGTACGATTTTGTTCATATTAGGAAGGATCCATATGCGAGTTACGGGGTTAATTAACATAGTTTTTAATTCTATGGGGCCTAAATATCCTTCCTAAGCTGAGTAATTAGTTGGTTGATAACTTCAAAACTGGAAGTAATGCGTTCTATAATAGTACTGAAGGGGTTAAGCATCACTCTCGTACCTCAGTGATATGTTGGAATCAATCATTATATACCGGTACACCTACAGTATAAGCAGTACACCTATAAGCAGTACAGTCTTGGATAAAAACATTTGGAAAAGTTTTGAAGTACACTATAATATACGTACATACCCATACAATACATACATACATTTAAAGACCGAATGCTCCACAAAAAGTGCAGCTCTGGTCTCCTATCCTAACGGTGGCGCTCCAGGAAGACAAGAGAGCTGCCTCATTTGTCACGTGTTTTAATTCAAGATCAGACTGTATGGTCTGATTCCACGCCTTTCTTGGTCCACCCACAGTTTACAGATAACACAGTCTACAGATAACACAGTCTACAGATAATAATAAAATGTATCTGTAGACTGTGGGTCTACCCTTTGGTGCAGCTTCCTCCACGTTCATGGACTTTTCATCGTTTCACCCAACTTAATTTATCCATCCTCTCCACATGCTCAAACCTTACAAGCCTGCTTGTGTGCATACTGATACTCTATTAATATACCGGTACTTAACAGTATACTCAGCTCTTCACTAGATATCCTATCTTGCAGTTTAGCCCCACACATCCATCTCACCGCGTCCCTAGTTCGAATCCCAATGTATCAATGGGAAAATATTATTGGGATGGAATTTGTGCTGTACCTAGTATCAGTGCATCACCACAAAGTCCACCGAAACGCCTGACGAAATTACTGACGGCATAAAGCCGTCAGTAATATACTTTCCTTGTAACTGCCAGTACCAGGCAGTGCCTGGTACCACGACCGTTTGAGCACTGCTCTAGAGTTGGCAACACTTCTCAGCTTATATCCAAGCCTCTGCAGGCTAGGAGAGCCAGTATTCCTCCATCTTTTGAGGTGGGAGGTTGTTATATCTTGCCATTTTGGCCACATTGCTTGGGACTGGGAGGGGACTTTTATTACTGTACCCTATGGTACAGTAGGGGTTAAGCATCTATTACATGAAGCGTACACCTTTTCCTTCAAGGGGAGAAATATTTTGATAAGCTGCTTGAGGCACACAGATCAACTGACTGAACTCACAAGTTAATGTTCACCATCTTGTTATCTTCATCAGGGGAGGTTAAGTATTTCTGACCACAACTGTACATGTGTCTCCATTATCTTTATAGCATTTCTATTTAACACGTTTCGGGCATTTAACTTATAATCATGCACTAATTTTATCTTCGTTCATGCAGTTTGTTTAATTTTATTTATTAAACAGTTTCTTATAGTGTAAGATTCGATCATTATAATAATACTGTACAATGATTCCATTATGTATAATAATAGGGGTGTTTTGCCACTGCACAATATAAAATTTTCTACGCACTGAATTAATTCCTATTGCGAGGGATAATTGACCTGTAATGCCCAAATCTTCAACACTGCACTTCCAAGATGCATTCATTAGTGATAATAGCTTCAGAGAAAACTAAGCAAGCCACCCATCAATCACCACGTTCTTCATGGCCGTCCAATCCTTTGAACATGCTGTGGGTACCGTCTATGTCACAAGTCCCACCCTCAGCAGCCATGTTACAAACCCCACACCCAGTCTTCCAAAGGGACCATCAACCAACCTCACCTGTCACCTAGCATTCCACTCACCTGTAATTGCCACCCCAGATCGACAAAGGCATAAAAGACACCACACCAATAGTGACCAAGATTACCTTTTTGACCCAGACCATCAGACAAGCGAGGAGAAAAACAGGATACATACCCTGAGCAAACCTCCAGTCACCAGCTCACCACTCTTAATTCATATTCCAGTCATATTCCTTCAGTACCACTTCTTCAGCAACATGCCAACCAAACCAGATGAAAGAAAAAGAAGACGCAGCTCAAATACAATACCTGGCCCTCCTCACATCCCTGCGAGAGTTCAGCCGCCCTTGGTACCACTGTTTGTCATCCCAGGCAAACATTATAGGTTTGACTCCTGTAAGGAGATAAAGAAAACCTAATATTTAGTAGTGGCCCCGTAATCATTGACGAACATGCCTATTACATAAGGCATCCTCTTCAAACACTAATCCGCCGTAGTTTGAATCTACCGCGCAGAGCATTTAAAATCTGAGGAGCCTTCATCATGAGCGCACGCGACCTCACTCATGGCTTCAGTCATTATAAATAGAGTTCTCACTACGAAAAAACTTCGTAAAAAAATAAAAAAAAATAAAAAATAAGAATAACTATCCAATAAGCTTCCCATCATATCGTGGATGTACTTGTGTGGATCTTTGACCAGACGCTGATTCAGGCGTCATTCTTCCTTCACTGACATACTGTATCTAGTAAACCAAAATCCTTAATACATCAACGAATGGGAAGGGGATGGTCGGGAGGGCCCCAGTCGTCAATGATTACGGGGCCACTACTAAATATTAGGTTTTCTTTATCTCCTTACAGGAGTCAAACCTATAATTTATTAGTGGCCCCTCCATCATTGACGAACATGCCTGACTTCTAAGACTGGAGGGGGACATTCGTAATCATATCATAACTCTAGAAAAGCAGATAATCAAACAACCACATAGTATTCTTACTTTTGTAAAAAAGATATATTCGGGTGCATAAACCTTATACAGCCTAAATCTTCAAAAAGGGGTACAAGCAGGAGCGTGCTTCAAAGAAGCCTGCTTGAAAAAGGGTTAACTCTGAGACTCTGTACACAGATCTGCTAGTTAAGAAGGCACCCCACTTAAAGTAAGTGGTGAAAACTAAAACTTATAAGTTTACATGTGCACATATAAACCCCATTAACTAGTGGATATATTCCTAAAAATATAACCAAACATAAATTAATTCTTGTACTTTCGTAGAAGTACTGAACTCGTGTACTTATGCAGAAGTAAATACTTCAAAAGTAAAAGTCGTAGTTGCAACTACCGAGATTTCTTAAAAATCTATTGCTTCACAGCTAAAACTACTTACAACAAGAATTGTTGTAACACTACTATTGGCCTTTAGCACAATTTCCTGCAATGAATACTACAAAGAAATTTTATAATACAATGCCTACAAACAGTATCACAGCTCGTATGTTCCGAACACATACTCCGGAGGGGTCTAGGGTGTCCTATGTCTCACTGACTGCACTCTCCCCCCCTTTTTTCTTGAAATTAAACAAAACTTGACTAAAAGGGCCACCTAGACCCTCTGCCGTAAAGCTATACATGGCAAGGAAGGTTTGTCCAGAGCTACTGAAAGGTATCGAGTTAAAAACTCCTGATTAGAGGCCCACAACTGTGTGGACTTAATAACTTTCACCGAAAGATTATTAAGGAAATGTAAAGAGGCTGCCCCCTTGCGTAAATCGTGGGTCTTACCCACAACGCCGGGATTCTTCTCTTTAAAGTCCTCGACCAAGAGAGAAGCCAGTGTACGCTCCATCAAGCGTTCACCCGGACTTGCGACCCATAAAGCACCCTGGTGATTTTAGAGGTGCCACTCTTAAATATTTGGTTAGAGCTTGCACTGGGCAAAAAAGATGGTGCACCTTACCCCTTTTTAACGCCGGCACCGTGAACTCTGAAAACACGTGTTCACTGTGCTCATTCTTGGCTATGAGTCCTGGGGAAGGAGCAATGTGAATACACTCATGAAGCCTATCAAACCTGAGGCAATTAGGTGTGTTGCTCATCGCCGCCAGCTCAGATACTCTGTTCCCGGTAGCCAAAGCCATAAGGAATACTGCCCTTTTTGTAAAATCTGCAGTCTTTGGTACATACGGGAACGAAAATAACGACAATGCTTTGTCCAGAGACCAGGTAGGCATGAGCTGACGGGGAGGTGGGCGGAGTTTAAAACCTGCCCACATAAAACACTTTCAGATAAATGTTTCTGCATGAACAGATAAATTCTAAATGGAACAACCCGACCGGGAGTGACACTGGGTACGGGCACCACGTGTTCCAATGCTGGTACCACACTGTGCCGGCCACAGGGGCGCGATTAGCGAGACTACGCCTCGCTAATCCTGTAGTTTGTTGACTACGTGGCACATTAGAGACGCGTCTGGCGGCGGAAAATATATAAATGGAACTCAACCTGTTCCCGTCCGTCATCAGAGCGTCTGGTCCGCCTGCCGGCGTTATCGTCCGGCGGGTGAGGTACAGTGGGAGTTTGCGAGTCTTCTCAGACGCAAACAAATCCACTTGTGGATGGTAATGCTCCGCAATCGCAAGAGCGCCCATTCTACTGTTGTGCTTTGTCTCTGAGACAGAGCGTCTGCCCAGACGTTTGCTACGCCTGGGAGATAAGATGCGTGAAGATGAATGTCCAGCCTGTTGGCTAGTATAAAAGTATTTTCTGACACGTTTAGCCACTTCCGAGATCTCATTGACCCTTGTGTCTGAATACAGTGAACCGCATTCAGATTGTCCATTCTGAAGGCCACCGACTTGCCCCGTAAAGCAGAGCCGTGAGCCTGAAGGACAGATAAGGGGACTAGAAAGTCTTTGACATTGATGTGGAAGATGTCTAAATGGGATCAAAACCTTTGACCCTGATGCCCGAGGTTTGACTAAAAGCCCCAACCTATCGTTCCTGACGCATCCATGTCCACCCATACCGACGGCGGAGGAGAGGTTCATAACATGACTGCGTGCAACATTTCTCTCGTCGCCCAAACCGCTAGCAAGTTGTGTAATAACGTTGGGATAGGCCAAACTATCCCCGCCGGTAATAGTGGGAAAAATTGTTGCCCTCCAAGATTAAACATTAGACTTTCAACCGGCCCAACTTCACAGTTAGCTGAACCCAGTTGAGAGAACCGACTAGAGATTCCCAAAGTCTCCGTGTCGTAGTCAGACTGTGGAAAAACATAAACAGTTTTTGCGAAATCTGTTGTGAGTGTCCACACTCTGACTCAGAGTGAGAGAAGCTGTGTCCTCGACCAGCCCTATCCCCTGAAATACTCGTGAGGGAACAAGGGTTAGACTTTTACTAAGTTGACCTTGAATCCTAGAGATTTGAGATGGTTTAACGTAACGTAGACATGCATGATGCGTAACTTTTCTGTTTCTGCCACCACCAGTTAGTCGGCCAGATACCACAAGACCCCGATCCCTTGTTCTAACAAGGGCATCAGGGCTTGCCAGGACCTTGCTTGAATGCTTGTGCCAAATTGAAAACAGTCTTCCAAACTGCTGGTGAAATCAAAGAAGGAGTTAGAACTGGAGACAGAACTACGTGGCTTGCAATACGGTCAAGAAGGTTCTTCACTAAGAACATCCTCAGATCCTGCCTTGCTCAAACTGCCTCTAATAAGGCCGTCCGAATATCTCCTAAAGACTTGGATGGAAGTCTGGAGAAGCAAGCGCCGGGAAAGTTCAATGGCTTTACTGACTTCCGCGGCTTCTATTGCCTGAGAAGAGCGTAACAGAGACTTTGTTACTTTCTGGGAACCATATATTGCGAAAACAGTTTAAACGCTTTTCCTCTTAACCTAAACTCGCAGTCTAGGTAAGCTGGGGAAGGCGTGCTAAAGGGATCTTTTAATTCGCACAAATTGATTATTTGGGGGGTGGCGGCCAAGAAGTCAAACAAAGCAGAGGGGACTCCGCCGGCACCAAAAACCGGAAGAGAGAACCAAGAATGTTGTTCTGGAGGGATTTGGTGGGAAGATAAAGTCATGCTTATAATAACTTGGAATGGCCTTAATATGAACATCGAAAACATTTCCGTAACATTGCTACCCCTGACTCATCAGGCCCGTATAAAAGAGGCATAGCTCCTGTTTTTGACTGGCGCCTTGTCTAAAGGTGGGGGAGATATGTCTGATATGACTCGCACATTGGAAGTAGTGAGAGCTGCTGTGCCTGGCACATTGGAAATTGGATCTGACACAAGATGTGGGTAGGTATTTTAGCTAAAGCAAAGGATGTAGCCAGAGGTCGCACATTCGTCGACATCGCGGGATCTCCCGTATCAACTGTAGGAGTTTCCGGCGTAGGGCCAAAGAACCTATTAAGTGCATTCAATAGTAGTCCATCAATCTCTTCCGCCGGTACATACCTAGCCGATGACGAACTCCGTGGAGATTCGACAGTACCCTGAGAGTCGCCTAGAAGGTGACTGGACTCTTCAACCTCCATCTCTGAGACCAGAGATCGTTGTTCTTCATCCGTTAAGTCTGGCTTATCATGGGAAGATCCCGCCGAAGCCGGGACCTCCACATGTTGCCATGTTAAAACTGGGATAGAAGATGGTACATCGGCATCCCGGTGGACGTCAGCACTAGTTGAGCCACAAAGGGATGTGTTCTGTCCTGCCAGGACTGTGAGTATCGCCATACACCTTGGCTGTGGCTATCCCTCGCTTGCGAGCTTGGTATACTCTCGGAATGGGAGCCCTCGTCCGAGTCCCGTAAAGGTTTATGATAATTAAAAGCTCCCATAGCTCATTAACACATTTAAAGCAGAGCTGGTGAGCAACATCATAAAGTATACTAATTAATTTAATTTATATTTAAATGTATTAAAATAAATTACTATAAAGAAACACAATATTATCATAATATAATCATAGAAAATATATATGTTTTTTATTATTCAGTGATTAAATTATTTCATTAACAAATAAAAATAATATAGGGATACCTGAGCTTAACGGTGTTGAACATACAGCAATGAGAGGTTCAAGTGCCGACATGACAGAGACTGGGGGAAAACTACCCCGCCCCCGGGAACTACCGGTGCAACACCGGTACTCCGCCCTGGAAAGAAAAATTTCCGGGGATTATAGCTCATAGGATTACACCCAAAAAATGGTACAAAATATGTGCCACAAAACCGCCGGGCAACGAACCGTAGCACTCCACCACTACTTTTCGTTTTCCTTTAGTTTCATATTAAAGATTGCAGCATATCTTTACCTGTCCAGAAGATTTAAGCATATCTTCTGAATCCTCATAAAGATGAAGCATATCTTTATTAAAGATGAAGTTTTTCAAGTGTCCCATTACACTTGAAACACTAGTAAGATTCCGGGATCTTTTTATCCCATAAAAAGTCTAAGCCTATCTTAATCTCTAATCCGGCTTCTCCCAGAAGCCCTCATAGATCGCCGTCTTGAAGGCCGTGATACCCTATTGTATCAATCAATTGTTTGGCAAATTATCGCGAATTGCAAATCAGTTAATATAACCACCCGAAGGTACAACCGCCGGGTTTTATATGCAATGTCAAACCAATTGTACCTGCCCCAGACCTCTTTGTAAAAAGGTCGCCGGGAGGGAAAGACCAAACAAACAAATAGCATTGTGTCAATGGCTTATTAAAGATTTCAGCATATCTTTACCTGTCCAAAAGAATTAAGCATATCTTCTGAATCCTCATAAAGATGAAGCATATCTTTATTAAAGATGAAGTCTTTCAAGTATTCCTTTACACTTGAAACACTAGTAAGATTCAGGCATCTTTTTATCCCATAAAAAGTCTAAGCCTATCTTAATCTCTAATCCGGCTTCTCCCAGAAGCCCTCATAGATCGCCGTCTTGAAGGCCGTGATACCCTATTGTATCAATCAATTGTTTGGCAAATTATCGCGAATCGCAAATCCGTTAATATAACCACCCGAAGGTATAACCGCCGGGTTTTATATGCAATGTCAAGCCAATTATACCTGCCCTAGACCTCTTTGTAAAAAGGTCGCCGGGAGGGAAAGACCAAACAAACAGACAGCATTGTTTCAATGGTTTTGAAAAGCCGAGAAAGCCATATCCAACAGGTGTCAGCATGATCACCTAGATAACTGTGTGGAGCCCCCCTCGCCGGGAATAACACAGGAAGCCTGATCCCAGGCTCGACCACAGAAAACGCAGTTTCTGAAGAGCCCTCAAGCTACCAAACTCGTCGGGGTAACTTACCTATTTTTAGCCATCCTGACTAAAACTCGGTAAACAAAAACGGTGTTCTCGGAGCAACGAGAAAAACGCCGGAAAGGTAACCCACACCAAACGAGACATTTTAACACATTTTATACAAAGGGTGTGCGCAAAAATAGGGATACCTGAACAGGAGGGCGTAATGCATAAAGCCAAAACCGGGGCAAAGGTAGCCATGACAAGAGACTGGTGGGATACTTACTCCAGGTTCTGTATAGACCCGCCGGGACC
The DNA here is from genome assembly GCA_032716605.1 of Paralithodes platypus. Taxonomy (NCBI): domain Eukaryota; kingdom Metazoa; phylum Arthropoda; class Malacostraca; order Decapoda; family Lithodidae; genus Paralithodes; species Paralithodes platypus. Next base: position 39,302,483 of record CM064568.1, on the reverse strand, counting down.
CAGCTCTGGAAAAAAAGAAAATTTCCAGGAATTAATGCTCATAAGGTTAACTCAATCATGTTCGCACACAAGTGTTAAATAACCGCCGGGTAACGAGACTTAATCCTCAACGACTACAGCACGCTACGCGGTGGGGTTTCCTAAGTAAAAGATTTCAGAATATCTTAATTTGTCCAAAAGATTTATGAATACCCTCTGACATAATATATAAAGACCAGCATGGCGTTTATAACTGATTAAGTCTTTCCGGTGGTGTTTGTTTCAAGATTCAATTTTGGAATAAAAACCCTAAAAAAGACGCCGGCCCACGAATTATCTCGTAGATCAAAACTGAGAAGCCTGACAAATATACGAGATCTAACTTCTCCCGAAGTATCTTTTTAGATCGTCGTATGTTGAAGGCGGCGATACAAACTGAAATATCTTAATTTGTCCAAAAGATTTATGAATACCCTCTGACATAATATATAAAGACCAGCATGGCATTTATAACTGATTAAGTCTTTCCGGTGGTGTTTGTTTCAAGATGCAATTTTGGAAAAAAAACACTAAAAAAGATGCCGGCCCACGAATTATCTCGTAGATCAAAAACTGGGAAGCCTGACAAATATACGAGATCTAACTTCTCCCGAAGTATCTCTTGAGATCGCCGTATGTTGAAGGCGGCGATACAAAATGTATCCCTCAATTGTCTGGTTAACTAACTGAATTGTAAATTAGTTATTCCCACCTTTCCAAGGAGCACCCGCCGGGTGTGAATATTAGTTTAAAAAACGTTAACCCCAATTGTGCCCTAAAGCACCGTATGTTGAAGGAGGCGATACACAATGCATCCCTCAATTGTCTGGTCAACTTAAACTGAATTTTCGCAAATTCGGACATCCCACCCTTCCAGGTTGCACCCGCCGGGTGATTTAAAGTTTAAAAGTTAACCCCAATTGTTCCTATTCCCACTTCTTTGTAAAAGATCGCCGGGGAGGAAATACAACAACAGCTTAGTTTTATATTGGCTCTGCAAAACCGAAAAAACTGCAAACAACACGTGTCCGTATGAACACTGTTAGATGGGTACAGCCATCCCGCCGGGATTCATAAGGAGCCTGAAACAGGCACCACAGAGACGCAGTCCCGGGGAGCCACAGACACCACTCGCCGGGGAAACAAGCCTGTTTTTAAACCACGCGTGGCCAAAACTCGGCAACCAGCCGGGTTGATCATGGTGAAACCGAGAAAAACCCGCCGGAAAAAACCCACCCCGTCCAGATACCATCTGAACGCAACACCGGACCGAGGCGTAGCCAAAACACAACTAACGCCGGGCCCAACAAAGTCCGTGGAATTAGCCATTACACAACTAACCCAGGACACATAAATAGTCCGTGGAATTAGCCAATACACAACTAAACCAGGACACACATGACACAGTAGTACATATTTAGAAAATAAATCAATAACACTTGTATATGTGGTAAAGCTACGAGAGGCTGGCTAGGCCTAGGCAGACGGATGACAGTAACAAGTCGGAATATAAACAAAAAGCACTGAATTATATCACAACAGGAACCACCGCCAACACACCACTGTAGCAAACACTTCCGGCAAAGGGAAGAACTGACTCGGGACCCAGAAAAAACTTCACTAAGTGAAGAAAAATACGCTGGGAACGTCAGCAAAAATAAGCTACCTCATCAGAAAGATAAAAGGAAGCAAAAATGCGTAATGAAAGCCGCCTGCATCACAAAGCTAGCTAACTGTGAAAAAGTTCACATGTCCACAACAGGACCACGAGGGTACATCCGAAATAGATGCCCCAAACACACGACCCAAAATACACTGCACTGCGGGCAACTAGCCCAGGACACTCCTGCTACGCATATCCTAACCTTACTCGATACATCCCGGAGTAAACAAATGAGAAAAAACTCACTAGAGACGCAACAAATGCGGAACCCGCGGAGCATGGGGAGACACGTCCGGGCAGGCTGAGCGCAGAGCAGAGAAGGAAGAATGATGCCTGAATCAGCTTCTGGTCAAAGATCCACACAAGTACATCCACGATATGATGGGAAGCTTATTGGATAGTTATTCTTATTATCTTTTTGTTTTTATTTTTTTACGAAGTTTTTTCGTAGTGAGAACCCAATTCATAATGACTGAAGCCATGAGTGAGGTCGCGTACGCTCATGATGAAGGCTCCTCAGATTTTAAATGCTCTGCGCGGTAGATTCAAACTACGGCGGATTAGTGTTTGAAGAGGATGCCTTATGTAATAGGCATGTTCGTCAATGATGGAGGGGCCACTAATAAATATAAAGTTTTGAAGAATTATGCAGATTATTTATGATTCCACCAATGCGACTAGGGGCAAATCTACAGTTATACTAACCCTCCCCCACTACCCCCCACCACCTACCCCCTTCAAAACACGTCTTTTAGCGTGTTTTTGGATGGTTCAGCAGACGCGGAAACTGAAAAAAAATTATATTGATAAAAATGTATCACCAACCAGATACGAGTTTTTCAGGTAATTTTTTGTTGTTTTTTCTTTTTTCTTTGATATACAGTGTTGTTTAATACCGAGGACCGTCGCATTTTAGTATTTTTAACATTATCCTAACCTAACCTAACCCGTCTCTGCGACGGTCTAAACCCAGCTCACATTCCCTGTTTATGGGTGCGCGACGGTCTAAACCCAGCTCACGTTCCCTGTTTATGGGTTCGCAAAGGTTTGTAATACTTCAATGTATCTATTTCAAGTCAAATATACATTTCCGCGCATCATCAAACCATACTAAGTCTACTACTAATAATATTAACCCATTAGTACCAACAGAATAACGACAAAATAGGGGTAGTATAACTGTAGATTTATCGAGTTTCTTTTTATATATGCTATTTGACACCATTTTTTTTTTTTCTCTATGTGGATGAGGGAGACAGAAGGCAAAACTGATAGTGACGAGTGCCTCCCTCAGAGTTGAAAGAGTGACAGGGCCAAGATCAAGGAATGTTTGAGCCAAAATGTCTGGACACATGGAGTTTGAAACAATTTGAGTTATAGGATGAGGGAAAGATGGATTCCGGGAGAGAGTTCCAGAGCTCAGCTGTTGAATAGAAGAAAGATTGAGAGCATCATTTCTCTCTCGAGTTGGAGAGTTGAGAGTTGAGAGAGCTCTGTGGAACACTGATTATTGTAGTACCGGTAGCAATAGAATAGTGAGAGATGCGACATTGCGGCGAAGAGAGAGAGATTGTAGAGAGTCGGTGAGTGAACAGGAGTTAACCCGGGAACTGCGGGGAGACTCTTAAGAGTTCCCCGGCGGACTGCGGGGAGACTTAAGAGTGAGAGAAAAAAAAAATCAACTTTTGACATCAATTTTTTTTTTTTTTTTTGGCCCCTGGGCCATGCAAAATCTTAGTCCTCTACCTCCCCTCCTTCCCCACTTTCCTCCTCTCCTTCAGTTATCACCTATTTTCCCTGTTATTCCCTTATTCTGAGGTATATTTTTGTGCTAACATTAGAAATCCGGTTGCAGGGTGTGGTCATCACTGATAGCAAGCGAATGAAAGAGAGAGAGAGAGAGAGTATCGATCGACTGTGTCTCAGTGGCCTTGGGGGAAATTGGCGGGAAAGCAGCTTGCCTCACCCATACATTATACAACTCGCGGGCTATATCTCCGATTTTGACCATCCAAACGCTGTTTTCACTTGTTTTATTGTTGTTTCAGGTTAATACCTTTATAATCAACCCATAATAGGCGCATATGGATAAGTATTAATGCTATTAATGGTACAATGAATATTTTAGTGACGGAAACACCTCAAATACATGATGCACAGGGAGAGGTGTCTAATTACCCCCATGCGCACTTCAAAGGTTAATGATATGAAAGGCTTTCCTTTCTACTTTGTCTAGAAGTGCTGTGTGAGAGGATCTTCTCCACACATGTGAACAATACTCAATACAAGGACGTCAAAGGGGCCGTCAGACTGTTGTCCTCTTCAGAAGGTTTTGCTGGTCAAGGCACCGAAGTTGTTGAAGCCCTACAAGAAAAGCACCCACCTACACCTAGGGACCTAAACCTCCCCCCTGCCCCAAATGACCAGATGCGCCAACCTTTAGTTGTCACGAAGGAGCAGGTGGTTGCCGCAGTGACTTCATTCCCAGCAGGCTCAGCCACGGGCCCAGATGGTATCCGACCCGCCCACCTCAAAGGCCTCTTGGGTCAGGGATCAGGAGCTGCTGGGGAGGCACTCTTGGAAACCCTCACCAAATTCATCAACATGGTTTTAAGAGGGGAAGTACCCGACTGTGCCACACCCCTATTTTTTGGGGCATCACTCTGTGCACTGGCAAAAAAAGATGGCGGTGTGCGCCCAATAGCAGTAGGGAACACCTTCCGCCGCCTTGCCACAAAGGTGGGTATGAAACCACTCTCGAATGGCCTAGGTCAACACTTTTTACAAAGGAAATCAAGCAACAACAGATCTAGTGACCCTTCTAGGTTGCTTGTCTTCCAAAACACTGAGGATCAAGTGTCCAAACAGTGGTTTAGAGTGGGTAAGGGAACATTGGAAAGGGAATTACTGCCCTGGAACTAATGTCCGTGGCAGGATTAGGAAGTTAGTAGAGGACAGATGGGTTAGTAACTGAGGAGGGGATAAAATAAAGTTATTCATTTACAAACGCAGTCAGTCGCGGGTTTGATGAGAGATATTTGTCTAGGCGGAGTTTAAATGAATCAACGGTGATGCAGTCTATAACGTTTCGGGGAAGCCCATTCCACAAGTTGACAACTCGATTGAAGAAGAAATTCTTAGATTCGTGCGAGTTAAAAGATTTACCAATAATTTTGCAACCGTTTCCCCGCGTGTAATTAGATTGGTCGATAGTGAAGTACTTACTACAGTTCATATTGTCGATGCCTTTGATGATTTTGAACACTTGAATTAAGTCGCCTCTTAATCTGCGCTGGGTTAAAGGAAATAGATTTAATTCTCTAAGACGCTCTTCGTATGGTTTGTTCTTTAGGCTAGGTATCATTTTGGTAACTCTACGTTGAACTCGTTCTAGCTTGTTTATATCTTTTTGGTAATAAGGGCACCAGGATTGAACGCAGTATTCCAGAAGAGGGCGGACTAAGGAATTGTAAAGGGTTAGGATAACTTCTTTGGATTTATGCTCAAATGACCTGCCTATAAAGCCAATTATTTTGTTTGCCTTCTTAACAACTTCTGAACATTGTTGACTCGGTTTTAGGTTACTCTATATTGTTACTCCCAGATCGGTTTCTCGGTTTACATTCTTAAGCTGCGTGCCATTCATCGAATAGTTTGCTTTCTCATTTAGGTATCCGACATGTAGTACTTTACATTTATCCGCATTGAAACTAATTTGCCAAATTTGGGCCCAACATGACAATTTATCTAGATTGTGTTGCATATCGTCAACTTGTTCTTTTGAGAGTACGCTATTTGCAATTTTTGTATCGTCAGCAAATTTTGAGATTGTGCAGGTGAGACCCTCATCTATGTCGTTGATGTAAATTAGAAAGAGAATTGGTCCTGAACTTAAGACCAGTTCAACTAGGTTTCGGAACTCCAGAGGGGTGTGAAGCTGCTGTACACGCAACCCGCACCTACCTCAGCCAAACCCAAGAAAAACGAGTGCTTCTAAAGATTGACATGCGGAACGCATTCAACAGCATTCGCAGGGATGTCTTCCTCCATGCAGCTCAAGAACACATCCCCACTCTGTACCCCCTACTTTGGCAGGCTTACTCCAAACCTTCAATCCTGATTTTTGGCGAGACGGTAATCCCATCAGCGACCGGGTTACAGCAGGGAGATCCAGGTGGTCCTGCTCTTTTCTCAATAGGGGTGGATGCAGCAGCTAACAAAGTAAGGTCAGAACTGAATGTATGGTACCTGGATGATGCAACCTTGGGTGGGTCAGTAGAGAACGCTCTAACCGACCTAAATAACATCGTAACTGACCTCGGCCAGGCTGGGCTAGTGATAAATGACACCAAATGTGAACTTGTCCTCCTCAACCACACACGTGAACAAGGAGAAGAGACTCAGGCCCTGTTTCGAGGCATATTGCCAGATGTAAAGATCCTTCAGGAGCACCAGCAAACCCTATTAGGTTCCCCACTGACTCTGGCAGCAATCCCACCAGCACTTCAAGTTAAAAAGGAGGAGCTTCAACGTCTCGTGAGTCGCCTGATACACATCGATGCCCACTCAGCTCTGGCCCTGCTCAAGAGCTGTTTCTCCATCCCAAAACTCCAATACCTCCTGCGCACATCGATGACTTACACGAACAATGGTGGCCTCCAAGAATTAGACAGCATAATCCGAGAAGCAGTGACCAGCATCACCAATGTGGAATTTCAAGAACGGACCTGGACACAAGCCACCCTTCCTGTCCGCCTCGGGGGCTTGGGCATACGGAGAGCCTCGGATATTGCCTCCCCAGCCTTTATCTCTTCCCTCATCGCGACCAACGACCTTGTAGTGTCCATCCTTTCTTCTCCACCCGGAATGACACTTAATGGGGACATAACAGCAGCGATTAACACCTGGAAGGGAAGTACAGGAGTAGAGGAGGAGCCTCAGGGTACCTCCAGGAGCAAGCAGAAAGCGTGGGATACCATCTCGGCGAAGAAAACTCAAGAAAATCTCCTAACCAATGCAGACCAGGTTGCAAAAGCACGCCTCCAGGCAGCCGCCCGTTCGGAGAGTGGCTTGTGGTTACACGCCATCCCCATCCCACCTCTTGGAACTCACTTGGATGCTGAAGCGCTCCGGGTTGCCATCGCGCTCAGAGTGGGTGCGGCAGTTTGTCACCCTCACACTTGCAAGTGTGGTGGGGGGATGGCAAACGGCCAGATGGGATGACCGCTTTCCCTTACAAGAATGGCCGGTGCCACATGTGTTGACACTTTCTCCACAACCAACATCGCCAGAAACACCGACGAAGCAGGTGAAGCCGCCCGGATAGCAGAAAATAAAAAGCGAGAAAAATATCAAGCCATCGCCAGAAATCATCAGTTCGAGCCCCTGGCATTCGAAACTTCAGGAGTCTTCGGCCCTACCACCCTTAAGATGGTGAATGAAATAGGCCGTAAAATCAGAGAAGTTTCAAGAGAACCCCGGGAAACCCTCTGGCTCAAGCAAAGACTAGGGATGGCTTTCCTCCGGGGCAATGCCACCAGCGTCATGAGCTCAGTTCGACAGGACTGGGTCATGCCACTGTGTGAGGCCCGGGCAGGAGTGGTGTATCCGTAGTCTTTCCACAGTAGGGTAAAACAAAACATAAACTTTATTTGTATGTAACATGTGTGATGCACATAAATAAAAGGGGATGTGTCGGATGGTTGAAAGCCACAGTTGCTCGCGCGTTTGGGGCTAGCAACACGTATTATGAAAAAACATGTATCCTCCTTCATTCACTGTCCCCCCCTTCACTCACTCAACCCCACAATTTGCCGGAGGATAACAGGTTTTTCACAATACGTAGACGGAGGTCTTAAAAAAAAAAAAAAAAAAAAGGACGCACTGTGCCCCTGTGCAGAGCAAGAAGCTGTGCAGGGGTAAAGAACCCTTTGAGGCAGTTGAGCACACCCAGCTTCTGGGAGGCCGCCTTAGCAAGAGTGGTGATATGGTCCTTCCACGAGAGACCAGAAGAAAGAGACACCGAAAATGTTGAGAAGATGAAGGGTTGATTTTTGTATTGTTGAAGTAGGCCCGGCCTATAAAGGATAGTCCTCTGGAAGTTCACGGCGGGTAGATATATGGAGAAATTGGGTTTTGGAAGCATTAAAGGTAACAAGGTTTCTGCTGAATGTGTTTGTTATTTATTACTGAAGTTGATTTCTTTAAACTTAATTAAACTTAATTAAACTTAAATACCCATTTTTATGTGAATTAAAGAGACACAAAGGCAAAGCTAGCTGAAACATTGTTTTTATATCTAGTGTAGGCTATTCATGTTTTTAGAACTGATTTCGATATCAATTTTTTATTAATTTAGCCTTGAATTCCTTATATGTTTTATTTCTATTGTATTAACGTTGTTTTCTTTAGTAACAAATTACCACTTCCGATTTTAGGATATAAGGAAGTTGGCGCCATAAACATTAATAGTTAGCAGCAATATAAACGTTTTGTAAGTTTGTGATGGATAGAAAGCTTGATATATATATTTGTATATTTATATATGCAATACAACCAAATTTTAGCTCTTCTGTTGAATATCGATATAAAAAACTCCAACTTCCTTATAGCCTGAAACTCGCAAGTGATCAATTGCAGATGTATGATTGATACAGGGCAACAATATTCACGTTGATCTTTTTAACTCATAATTTAAATTCGTAATACCGGTATGGTTGCATCTTTATCATATTTATGTGGTTTTATTGAGCCCTCCAGGTTTAATTCTAGCGTTGGATTCACAGCGCAATCATAAATTTCTATGGCTTCTATAAATTTGTCATATGCCATACGGTACATACTTCATTCCTATATACTGTATGTCAGTAGCGGCACAAATGCATTATAAGGAATTATAACTTCTGGAAATAAGTTAATATTTACATCTGCATAAACGGGACCATCGCCATTGTCGTACCTACAGTACACGGTTTGGGAGCTCCTTCTCCCTGCCTTTCAGTCTAAATTAACACCCTGGTTAGTGTTGGATCCAATGTACTAGCTGGAGCTGGTAGGTAAGGGTTAGTGTTGAATCCAATGTACTAGCTGGTGCTGGTAGGTAATGGTTAGTGTTGGATCCAATGTACACTCGACCAAAAACAATCCTTACACTGGTGAGCTGTAAATAATCGGTTCAATGTTATTTTAATACCACGAAGTTAGTTGATATATTTGAAGATAAATATTGAATCTATGATTCTATAATTATGCTCTAAAGATCATAAGAAAATTTGTTGATAATATTCAAGGACACTAGTGCGACGTTATGAGAAACAATTTATTAGGGAAAATAGGCACCAATAGATTCGCCATATAGTCCGCATGGAGGATTTTCGTTATCAACAAATTGAAAAATACCCACTTCACAGACAAATACACCAAAAATCTAAGTCAAAGCGGGGATGTGGGGGCAGCAGCCACCACCTATAATACTAGGATAGGTTAGGTAAGGTTGTTAGGTTAGGCTAATGTCCTTTCAAAGGGGTATAGGCTAGTAAACACTAGGATAGCCTATACCCGGTCAGAGGTAAGAAGAAGAAGAGTCCTGCAGTAGTCTCCTTGAATGCTAGCAATACATGTACTTTATTAAGTATATATATATATATATAATGTGTGTGTGTGTATTCCACGTGAGTTGTGCACAAAAACTAGGAAAAATTCAATATTTGTGCATAATATAAGCTATTCAGAATCTCCAGAGAGAAAATGTTAAAGAATTAAGACGCTCGCGGCGTTAGTTTTGATTATTTTCGTCAAAAACATTCAGAATACACTTGTATATCAATATAGCCTAGTGCACACAACAGCTGTGGGAGAACATTTGTATAAATTGTATTTTAAAGATTTTATCTTTTATTTTTTATCTGTAGAATTACTTTTAAGACCTAACCTAATAGGCCTATTTCCTAAGTATAGTGGGTGATTAGAAGATTCTATGAAAATGTTAGATTATGTCTTTAGGTTATTCTAAAGATAAACAAATTTAAATTAATCTTAAAAAGCAGAATGTTTAACATGTTCTCCTTCAACATTTGTATGTAGCATACCGTAGTAATATAAAGGTGTATTGTGAAAGGTTTGGCTGGAAATAGTAATTTAGAACTCTAAGAGTGTATTATTGAAAATTACCGTAATTCAAACACTATTAAACGAAAATTGGTGAAATGGCGCTCTTGTGACTCTCTTACGGCCGCGTCACACAGAACACAGTTTTCGATGTTTTTATTTTCCTAACCTGCAACAGATTCTGGCTATAGCGTTTCTTCAAATTGTTTTTAATTTTGTATTCATAATAGACATAAAGGTAAACCTGACTTTTTGGACCGACAGCGATTTCAGTAAGTTTTATTTTGTTTTTTGTAATTTTTCCTTCAGATATAGTGTTGTTTTATACTGAAGAGGAGCGGAAATGATTATTTACCCATTATCCAACAATCTAAAAACACGCCCCCCAATAGTGGGGAGGGCTATGAAGTTCAGGGAAAATGAGGGGTTAAAAGCGTAAAAATACAATATAGCGTTTTGTATCAAAACTTGGCTCGGGTTTTCCCAAATTGCAAACCCATACAACCCAATTTTGTGAATACCCGAGCCAACTTTTGACGAAAGCTGGCTCGGATTTCACGGGGTGGAGTGGGTAGCCTAATATTTCATGTTATAAAAATAGTCAACTTTGGGAAGACATTAGCCTAACCTAACAACCTTACCTAACCTAACCTAGTATATGGGTGGGGGCTGCTGCCTCCACACCCCCGCTGGTTGGGTTACTCTTTTTTTTTTTTTTTTTTTTTTTTTTTTTATGTTCTAGGCTATTAGCCTAACTTAACCTAACCTAGTATATGGGTGGGGGCTGCCGCCCCCACACCCCCGCTGGTTGGGTACTGGCTGAAAAATTTATTGTTTTACAGTAGCCTAGGCCTATACATGTATTTTAGCGTTTTTGTTTTTTTCTCCCTTATAATACATTTCAGCTCTTAATGCCATATATAGCAATGATGTATATGCTCTACCGGACCTATTAGGCCTAAACAGATCGATGGGCTAACTGTCGGTCCAAAACATCAGTATAACCGACATAAATCCTGGCCCATTATGAACCCTTGAACAGCAAAGCCAAACTTTTATCGTACATTTTAGTTAAATATTTAATAAGGTGGTTTGATTCAGTTGGAGATAACTTTGGGAACTAAAGACCACGATTTATATTCTTGAGACCTAGCGTGTACCTTTTTAACAGTTGCTCCTCACATAGATTTATACCCACTCCGTGATGTATGTACAAACGGAAAAATACGCCGAAAAACTGCCCTTGTGAATCGTCCGTAACGGTACAGGGAACAGGTAACGAGAATGCACCTTCAAGGTATTCAACTGAGAGCAAAAGTTAAATCCTGCCTAACAGAAAGTAGTAAAAACGCGCTACGAAGTACAGTGAATACCATAGGTATTCAGCAACATTTCTAGGTATTCAAGTATAAGAAAATATATTAATGGCATGTTAATGCTAAAGAACACATCGTGAATACAATAGTAATTTAATATAATACGGTATAAGTACAACACAAATATGGAGGGCGGTAACATTCTAACAGTAATTTAATATAATACGGTATAAGTACAACACAAATATGGAGGGCGGTAACATTCTAACAGTAATTTAATATAATACGGTATAAGTACAACACAAATATGGAGGGCGGTAACATTCTAACAGTAATTTTAGTTTTTAGTTTTCCTTTGATGCACAGTGTTGCTTTATACCAAGGACTGGCGGAAATGAGTATTTACCCATTATCCAACAATCTAAAAACACGGCCCCTACTAGTGGGGACGGCTACGAAGATCAGGGAAATTGTGGGATAAAACATGAAAATATGGGGTAGTACGTGTCGTTAGTGTATCCCATACTTACCTTGTTATTAACTAATCAAGAAACCTAACTTAACCTAACTTAGATGTAGTACACTCAACCAAAAAACAATCTTTACACTAACGCTCTAAACATTCTGGAAGTGGGTCGACATCTTATGATAATAACTCAGACGTATTTTTCACATGATTCATTCCGTTCACACTAGATTACTTGGAGACAACAAATATTTTAATATCACGTATTTTCCGAGTGTTTTGGTAGCATTCAAGGAGACTACTGCAGGACTCTTCTTCTTCTTACCTCTGACCGGGTATAGGCTATCCTAGTGTTTACTAGCCTATCCCCTTTGAAAGAACATTAGCCTAACCTAAAAACCTTACCTAACCTATCCTAGTATTATAGGTGGGGGGCAGCCCCCACCTATAATACTAGGATAGGTTAGAGAGAGTGTGTGTGAGAGGGTTTGGGGGACCATAGTCAGGTCGAAAATTACCCTATAAGGATTCATATACTGTAATTCACAATTAGTTATCTGATCATTTTCACTAATTGTAGGCCTATATAAATTATATACCATTATATGCTTGACTAAGCAAGACTTATCAAGCGAGTGTTCTTTAAAACGTGCACAAATAGAACTTTATCTAATGTTTCAAATTCACTCAGTTTAGGAATCACAAGCCTCACAAGTAGGAACATTATCACTATCAATGACTGCACTGTAAGTTATCCATTGAATTCTGACTGCGCATGCTCCTTATGTGTAGTACCGTTGTCTGGCGCGGTGCAGAGAACACTGACTGCGGTATGTATGTGCGCGCGTGTGTGTGTGTGCGATGTGTGTACGTGTGTGGCGCAACAGGTGTTAGGACTCCCCCACTTCCTGTGTTACTGGAGAGAGAGTGTGTGTGTGTGTGAGAGGGTTTGGGGACCATAGTCAGGTGGATGTTTGGATGTTTTGTAGATGATTCATTAATTTGTATGAATGTTTGTAGATAAATTATTATTGTTAGATGTTCTTGCGCACAGTGCAATTTTGAATACTTAATCTGTACACAAATTGTACACATACACTGTGTTCTTCGATTTATTTATTCATATTAAAACACTGAACGACTATAGAACAATGTCTATGTATATCGTTTTTGTCAAAATTGAGCGTTCCTTGTTATAGTGTGGACGGTTGAATGAACAGGTGGATAATTAAATAATCTTGTGAGTGTCTGAATTATTAGATAAACATTTGGATGTTCTTGTGAGTAGTTGGATTATTACAATTACATATTATATATAATTGGATGGCCTTATGAATTATTTAATTAACTTTTGAATGACAATATGATGGTTGGAGGAATTTATAGGCGGCAGGGTGCTTTTGTTAATTATAGGCGGCAGGGTGCTTTTGTTAATTATAGGCGGCAGGGTGCTTTTGTTAATTATAGGCGGCAGGGTGCTTTTGTTAATTATAGGCGGCAGGGTGCTTTTGTTAATTATAGGCGGCAGGGTGCTTTTGTTAATGATTAAACTTTGACATACAGTAGTTGGTAGAATGATTTTATAGATGATATAATGATAATATAGATACTGATAGTTGGATGATCTCGGGAATAGCTTAATGATCTTCTAAATGGCTTCATAGATGGATGAATGGATGATTGTGGGGATGGTTACCGGTATATGTAGATAGTTGGGTGGTCTTGTGAATAGTTGATTGGTTATTTATATAGATGGTTGGATGACTTTATAGACATATGGATGCTTCGGTGCATGGTTAAATGATCATGTGGATAGTTTAATGACTAAATGGATAGGTGCATGTTCTTGTGAATAGTTTAAATGATCACATAGAGGTGTACATCATTGTATAGATAGCTGAATATTACTGTGAGTGGTCGAACATCATGATAGAGATAGTGGCATGAATGTGGCCTACTAATACTTGACCGATCTTGTGAATAGTTGGATGTTTGTGGGGATAGTTTTATGATCTTGTGAATAAATGAATCATTATATGGATAGTTCAGGGGAGGAAGAATTTTTTTCTGGATTCCCTTCTCCTTAATGTTTAGCCCCACTAGTTTTGAGATTATAAGACGTTCGGCCCATTAGTTTGGCGATTGTAACACCTTTCGTCCCATTTCATTGTCAATTTTAAGACCTTTCGTGCCATTTAGGTGTCGATTATTTCCTGGCGAGCGATAGCGAGCCTGCAATTTTAAGAGGAACCGGCCTTTGGCCGGGACATTTTTCTACCGAAAAATGTACACATTTATCTTGAAGGGGGGTCTAGGGGGTGTTATTCTAAGCTTGATGGAGGTCTAGGGAGGAAACTAAAAAAATATATGAATAAATGAATTAATAGACCAAACAAACGGCCAGTCTCCCCTTAAATGATCCTGTACAGTAAATGATTGAATGGGTAGTTGAAAGCTCTTGTAAATAATTGAATGGATAGTTAAATGTTGTTGTGGATGGTTGAATGATCTTGTGAATAATTGAATATAATATACAGTAGATAGTTGGGTTATAGTGTAGGTGTTTCAATTACTTATGAATGGCTGAATAATGATATACGTGATTGAATGATTAGCTGGATAATAAAATAGATAGGCGGACGGATAATACGATAGATAGTTGGATGATGTTGTGAATGGTTGAATGACTATATAAATGACTAGAATATAATTATTATGTATGGCTGTATGGTTAAATGGATGGTCTAATGATCTTGTGGATACTTGCATCATATTTTGATTATTTGAGATATATTGTGGATAGTTAAATCATATACATATATTGTTATGCCCTGTTTTTCTACAGGTTTAACTTGGGTAATGTGAGTTCTAACTGACTGGGTATATAAGGCTGCATGCACAATACAAGGTATGAGGAATAGAGAACACAAAAGAAACACACGGTAACAAGACACACGATCACGTTTATTAATATACCACTGCTGAATACTCGTGCAAGACAATATGATAGAAATGAACAACACTAGCATAAGTGGATCTGGATGGAGCCTAGTCTCCCACTTCCAACGTTCAGGTATTAATCTTCTGATCACTGGCTTATTTAACAGGTTTATATACTGGAGACCATCAATGTTACTTATAGATTCATATTCACTGTTAGATTTATTACTGGTAGCTCTGGTGCACAAGTAATAGTTCACAGACTAGATTAGACACGCGTATTTTAGAGTACGGGAATTCTAGTAACCTCAGGGGGGTACTGATCTAAGTTTTATATTCTTATGGCAGAAATACGTAGAACACAAATCAGTGGGCGAACGTTAGATATCACTAGGGTTTTACTCCTATGTAAGAATATCTGGATAAAGGTAATTACGAGAGTTAATGTCGCCTGTTAATTAATAAACAGTGATACGCTTAGCACTTCCCAACTGGAATGGTTATATGAATTACACTGGGCAAAGATATAGCCACTTCGTAGAAATATTAATAAGTGAATCTCTAAACAGCACGGTAACAATGTAGTACTGATAGAGTGAATCTTGGGTAGTATCTGATTGGTCTGGTCCTGGTTATCTTGCGTCCATGATGTTGGGGGCTAGCGACTGGTTCCGCGGCCGTCCAGGGTGTCCATATGTATGAAGTTCTCAAATACGTGGACAGGTCCTTCTATCCAAATCTGCCACGGAGTCTGCCAGCTCTGGAACTCACTTCTCAGCAACTAGCAAGGATAGAGCTCAAGGCTAACTCTGGTGACCAACCTGGGTTGGTGTCTATCTTTCAACTGATTTTACTGGGGGCTAGAGCTGGGTTTATAGGCTCGGTTTTGGGCCTTGTAGGCCATAGGGATCTCGAGTCTTATGGACTTATTTGAGCTCTCAATAGATACGGGGACTAGGTAAGGTGGTGATTACTGTTGTGGCACATGGCTATAGGAAGCCTTCATATTTTAATATAACTGAGCCTTAGTAAGAGGTACTATTTTGGCTATACTGGAAGTATTGAGGGGAGAGAGACTGGATCTACTTTGCGAGGAGGATGGGGACAGCTGTGATAGGAGCGTCTCTCTTAGATTGTTCAATCTTCATTCTATGGTATAGCTGAGGTGCTAATTTAGTGATCAGAGTATGCAAGAAAGGTAAATGGTTTATTGTGAGTTAATAGAGGTTAGTAAAGGTGTTAGTCATGCATGGTTAGTTCATTGATAGGAAGAATTCCTGGGCTACCTGGCAATGACTCGGAAGTCAAACAGGGGTCAGGTATACCTCCGCGGGGGTGGGGGTCTCCCTCCTCGGGTGGGTAAAAAGGGGTAGCCGGGCGCTCTCTCTCTGGGATGGTCGTCCGGCGGCTGTGGCTAGGGGCTTGCCATATCACCAGTGTTTGTAATAACCCTCTGTTTATGAGACAGATGTGGGTCTTCTTAATATCCAAACCGAAGGTGCCTTGGCTAGCTGGTTATAATTGGTTGGTTGTTAATCGTATGGTTTGCTGGATGTGGTGGAGACTGGTTGCTAACTCTGCCACATTTATCTGGAAGTATGGCAATAGAAGTTAGTTACTGGTGAGGCGGCTAGCCTCGCACCGACGACCATTGGGTGCAGGTTTGTGAATAGGTTGTAAGAGGATAGATGGCATGCAAGGGGTTAGTAAAGTTCTAATGTTGTTCTGGCCTACTAAGGGAAGGCAGGCTGGATAGGAGTATATATATAAAAGGTTGGAGAGCGTTAGCAACGGAAAAATCAAGGATCTTCAAGAGGTATGAGAGAGAGGCTAGGTCGGACAAGAGTCGAGAAGCGCGGGGTATTTTAATGAGAGGGGAGGAGTTCAGGGGGCTATAGGGAAATTTGACCCTAAGGTCTCTGGGCGTGGGGGTGGCATTAGGCTGCAGTTGATATTGGAGTTTGAAAAGGCAGTGAAAGTACGTTAGCCAAATGTTACCTGGGAATGCAACTATGGGGTGGTATATGAGTCTGGAAAAGATAGAATTATGTGGACTGTGGGGCTGGGGGGGGGAGAAGGAGGTGAACTGTAGGTGTGTGCTTGACTGTGGGTAAAGTGGGGAAAAACATGGTGTATTATTCTTCGTCAGTACGAGGGGTTATGGATACTATTAGTTGGCACAAGCTTTTGCACGTCTAGTTGTCCCTGGGAACTGCGTTTTCTATGAAATATATACCAAGAAAAGCGGCAGTTCGTAGGGGTACTTCGTTATTGTTTCGAGGTACTTATGACAGATACTGGTAACAAGGTTATCTATACAATCTCTGGATGGGGTAAGAGGTGTAGGACATGAAGCAAATTGGCGTAGTGTGGACTGTGGATACGGAGGAGGTAAGTGGAAGACGTATGACAATTGTGGAAAAGTAAATGGAAAAAGGTGAACACAATGGCGGATAAAGATACTTAACCTAAGGATTGAATACATAGATTTTATGGGGCGATGGGTCTTCAGAAACTTAGTCTGGCAAGACAAGATGTTAGCGAATGTTAATATTAATACTTAACCTAAGGATTGAATACATAGATTTATGGGGGCGATTGGTCTTCAGAAACTTAGTCTGGCAAGACAAGGTATTTTAGGGTACGTTGATATTAATAACTAACCTAAGGATTGAATACATAGATTTATGGGGGCGATTGGTCTTTAGAAACTTAGTCTGGCAAGACAAGGTATTTTAGGGTATGTTGATATTAATAACTAACCTAAGGATTGAATACATAGATTTATGGGGGCGATTGGTCTTCAGAAACTTAGTCTGGCAAGACAAGGTATTTTAGAGTATGTTGATATTAATATCCTAACTTAGGGACAGGGCATGGGTGTATTAACTTAAGGTGTATTTATGTTCATCATCAGGTAGGTAGAGGTGTAGGACACGAGGGGTAGTGTATACGCGAGGTGGGGGAAAGGGTTGTGAATTGTAAAGGGGTTGGTTTGAGGCTAGGCGCCGCGCCGCTCGTGACCTAGGATAGTGACCCTGAATGCGCTGGACATAGGGGTGGCATCTCCCTACGATCGAACAGGTAGAGTGGTGTGTGCAGCGGGGCGTGAAGGATAAGTGGACAGGATGACCCAAACAGGGTACCCTGAGCAGAGGGTTATGAAGCAAAATAGAGTAGTGTGGATTGTGTATACGAAGGAGGTGATTGGAAGACGTATAACAATTGTGGAAAAGTAAATGGAAGAGATGAACACAATGGCGGATAAAAGATAATTAACCTAAGGATTGAATGCATGCATAAATGACGACATTATAGCCGTCGTCCTAATAAGATGATGAAACCTGGTTGGTCTGCACATGGCACAATACGACACAAGGACAGTGCCGCTATGTCGTATCAATACTGGTGGCATACTCCGGTTAATATTATATATACACTTAGTTACTAGAAGAACAAGGCAAGGGGGCGACTGAGCACGGGGGTACATATATATATATATATATATATACTCGTCATGGAAAGGGAGATACGAGGTAGCTTTCCTGCATCTCTCCTGATAATCGTCTGCAGATTGGTCATAGCGAGTTTATCCGAATTAACAGGCCTAAATCAATACAATAACTGGCATAGGGTTATCGGGTGTATAGAGTCGTGGTTAAAAGTTGGGATCTATAGTTGGTGGATAAAAATCACGGGAGGTTAGAGACTTAGAATTGGGGGGCTATGATTGTTATATAACTAAATACAGGGCTGACGTAATCACGATCTGATTTGGTGTGAAATGGAAGTTAAGGTGTCTTAGATCGCCTCGAACCTACACAATGAAAGTATTATAGTCTGTATGGTGGTTACATAATTAAATACATACTTAGGTGGTACATCAAGACTATCAGTGAGTAAAGTATTGTGGTTTGTATATTAGAAGACTGTGATTGAGAGACGTATAATATGTGGAATGAATTGAGAGAGAGGGGAGAGACCAAATCGGGAAAGGAAAAAGGGGCCTGGGATCTCGTTGGGGATGGTAGTTTCGCTCTCAGGATTTTCGTTCCTGTGGCTCGTTAGGGTTGGAGGTTTCGCTCTCAGGATTTTCGTACCACAGCGTTCCTGTGGCATTTTACTTCCGTCGCCTTTATATTAGGTACGACCTCGTACCTCAAGGTTGGAGTACGTAGGTTTGTTTAGGGGGGCCAGGTCAGGTCGGTGAGGGGGTTAGGTTGGAGGGAAATGGCAGCCTGTCGGTGAGGACGAAGATTACTGTCATCCCGACTAGCAACAGACTGTTCAGAAAAGAGAGACAAAAATTTAAAACATTTTATCCTGGAATGGGAATAATATAATGAAATTAGGAAAAAAAAATACTCAGGCCATATATCTAAGACACTGGAAACTAGTAGGAGAGTTACTATTCAAGAAAAAAAGGATCGAGGGAAGAAAATACATAGATGTTGGAAAAGGTGATAAAAGAACTTAACGAAAGGACAGATAATTAAGAACACAGGAAAATTAAGAAGAGGTAAGGTGTTTAACAATGTATAAAACAAATTTAAAAGATAGTCAGAAAAGTGTAGGTTAACAAGAAAAGTAGTATGACTAAGGGAAAAAAAATATAATATAATTATACAGTATATGGAAAACATGTAAATTTATAGAATCATGCTCAATCGCTTAGGAATTGAGAACAATGCCATGGAAAATTTAGTACAATAACATCCTCCTCATCATCAGGGGGGGGGGGGGGTTATTTAGGGTCGCCGTTAGTCTTGGTGAAGGTCTGGGTGTATTGGTGGTGGTTGTGGCTTTGACCTTGGAGGTTCACTTTCACTTTTGGAAGGGAGGGGTGGATATACGGTTAGGTCTGTCATTAGGAATGTGGGTCTGGGTGAGAGCTGACCCGGGGCCAGTTTTGGAGGGTGGTTTAAATGGTTTCGGTCGGGGGGTAGTCATAGGGGGTGTTTAAAGGTGAAACGGGCAGGTCGAGTCGGGGTTGTTGTTGCGGAAGAGGTTAGTGCTGGGGAGGGGTTGAATTGTGTAGAGAGTTGTGGTCGTGAGTGGTTAGGCTGGCAGGGTGGGAATTGGTGGAGGTTGAAAGTTTAGCTGGGCTAATGATGGTGAGCAGGTGTTCGGTATGCATGAGGGGGGGAAATCACTTTGGTGGGGGTCACGCGTGAGGGGGGGATTAATGGCGCGTGTGGAAGGATCAGAGTGGTGAGGTGTGAGTGATCTAGGAAACAGAATTTGTTGGTGGGACTGGGGAGGATTGGTGGGGGAAGAGTTAGGCATAGGACATGGGTTATTGGGGGAGGACTGATGTACTGATTTGTGGTTGTTAAAAGTACGAATTTGGGGAATTTTCTTGGTGGCAGTCACGGTCTGTTTAGATGTTATCTGGGATTGGTGAGTTTGTCTGTCATGAGAGGGCGAGTCAAGTGTGGGGTTTTTAAGTTTTCTAGGGGTGTGAATTGTGTGGGGGTGGAAGGGAGCTACTGATGGAAAACTGTCACAAGGGGAATTTTGATGTTTGCGGAATAGCTGAACATTTCTGGGGGCATGGGGAAAACATTGTTGGGTACATAGGTCGGCATTTTCCCTGGAAACACGTGCACATAAATATTTGTTAGCATGGTTTTTACATATATAAGAGTCTGTCCTGGAAACATGGGAGGATTGAACCTGGACAGATGGGGGTCTGGGTGATTGACAGGTAAATTGTGGGGATGGGGTGAGTAGGTCAGTTTGGAGAGATTGTTGCGGAAGAGATTTGTCTCGGAAAACAATGGAATTTGGTAGGATGGATGAAGGAGACATTGATGGAGATTTTGGTTCTGGTGCTGGATTATGGGGCAGAGGTAGGTTGGTGAGCGGGGGTGTTACTGGAGGTGGATTCAAGAGCGGTTCGGGTAATGTTGGAGAGGGTGACAAGGGAGGGGGGGAATAGGAGGTAGGCGGAGCTGTAGCATTCTTGGTTGATGCGGGTGTTTGAAGGGGTTCACCGAGGTTGACCATGTGGGGAGATGATGGTGGGGGAGGTGAGATTGACAGTTTTGAGGGGGGGACAAGTGATGAATATGAGGAAGTGAGAGGCGTGACAGGTTGTTGAGGGATTGACGGGGGTGAAGGTTGGTCTAGGGTGACAGGGGCATGTGAGAGAGTGGAGGGGGGGCTCATTTTCTGACCAGCATTTTTCAGGGGTGAAATTGAAAAAGAATTGGTTACTGTGGGGGTGACAATTTCTGCGTGCTGTGGTTTGTTGGCAGCCATAGAAAAATGATGGGGTTTATGGGGTAACACAATTGATGGAAGATGATCGTTGGTGGATGGCTGGGCAGGGGAAAATTTAGGGATGGTCAGAGAGGATAGAGGCAAGGAAGAGTGCACTGGGGTTGGACTTTCACCGGAAGTCATTTTGGAAGGGTGCACAGAGTTTTCTTTAGGGGGATGGAGGGACTTATCAATGATAGTGTTCAGTGGAGGAATACATTTACTTTCTTGGATAGGGGCTGAAGGGTTGGATAGGGGATGCATCGAACTGAGTTGGCATTTTTCTCTGATGGAGAGCATATGTTCTTCGAATGAGCCGTACGGGTCGAGATGGGCGGTGATGTGGGGTGGGAGGATGTCTAATAATGCGGTGAATAAGAGTTCATTTTGTTGCTCGTCATCTTCAGAGCTATATGTGGTCCTCACGTATCTGTAGAGTTGTATGAGGGTCACATTTATATCCCCTTCATACTTGATCTCGTCGACTTTTTTTATTATTTCGGGGGCGACGAGGGAACCCAAAAGTGGCCCTAAGGTCCGGATCACGAGGGATCGAAACTGGTCCCAGGTAAACTCTGGCGTTACCTGTTTAACAATTTGGGAAACGGCTTTTCCCAACTGCATAATGTGCAATAATGCAACGGCGATTTTGTCGCGGTCATTTTGAAGTGCCACATCTAACACTGGCTTTACTATGTCTAAGTAAGTGGCGATATCATACGTGTTTACATCATACTTGGGAATGTGTGTGAGTGTCATAGCGACCTGCCATTTTTGCGATGTTCCCATGTTTCTACTGTTCCAAACTTGCAGTGTAATGCAACCTTTTATCCGAATCAAGAACCACCGCTGCCGCCAATGTTATGCCCTGTTTTTCTACAGGTTTAACTTGGGTAATGTGAGTTCTAACTGACTGGGTATATAAGGCTGCATGCACAATACAAGGTATGAGGAATAGAGAACACAAAAGAAACACACGGTAACAAGACACACAAGCACGTTTATTAATATACCACTGCTGAATACTCGTTCAAGACAATATGATAGAAATGAACAACACTAGCATAAGTGGATCTGGATGGAGCCTAGTCTCCCACTTCCAACGTTCAGGTATTAATCTTCTGATCACTGGCTTATTTAACAGGTTTATATACTGGAGACCATCAATGTTACTTATAGATTCATATTCACTGTTAGATTTATTACTGGTAGCTCTGGTGCACAAGTAATAGTTCACAGACTAGATTAGACACGCGTATTTTAGAGCACGGGAATTCTAGTAACCTCAGGGGGGTACTGATCTAAGTTTTATATTCTTATGGCAGAAATACGTAGAACACAAATCAGTGGGCGAACGTTAGATATCACTAGGGTTTTACTCCTATGTAAGAATATCTGGATAAAGGTAATTACGAGAGTTAATGTCGCCTGTTAATAAATAAACAGTGATACGCTTAGCACTTCCCAACTGGAATGGTTATATATGAATTACACTGGGCAAAGATATAGCCACTTCGTAGAAATATTAATAAGTGAATCTCTAAACAGCACGGTAACAATGTAGTACTGATAGAGTGAATCTTGGGTAGTATCTGATTGGTCTGGTCCTGGTTATCTTGCGTCCATGATGTTGGGGGCTAGCGACTGGTTCCGCGGCCGTCCAGGGTGTCCATATGTATGAAGTTCTCAAATACGTGGACAGGTCCTTCTATCCAAATCTGCCACGGAGTCTGCCAGCTCTGGAACTCACTTCTCAGCAACTAGCAAGGATAGAGCTCAAGGCTAACTCTGGTGACCAACCTGGGTTGGTGTCTATCTTTCAACTGATTTTACTGGGGGCTGGAGCTGGGTTTATAGGCTCGGTTTTGGGCCCTGTAGGCCATAGGGATCTCGAGTCTTATGGAATTATTTGAGCTCTCAATAGATACGGGGACTAGGTAAGGTGGTGATTACTGTTGTGGCACATGGCTATAGGAAGCCTTCATATTTTAATATAACTGAGCCTTAGTAAGAGGTACTATTTTGGCTATACTGGAAGTATTGAGGGGAGAGAGACTGGAGCTACTTTGCGAGGAGGATGGGGACAGCTGTGATAGGAGCGTCTCTCTTAGATTGTTCAATCTTCATTCTATGGTATAGCTGAGGTGCTAATTTAGTGATCAGAGTATGCAAGAAAGGTAAATGGTTTATTGTGATTTAATAGAGGTTAGTAAAGGTGTTAGTCATGCATGGTTAGTTCATTGATAGGAAGAATTCCTGGGCTACCTGGCAATGACTCGGAAGTCAAACAGGGGTCAGGTATACCTCCGCGGGGGTGGGGGTCTCCCTCCTCGGGTGGGTAAAAAAGGGGTAGCCGAGCGCTCTCTCTCTGGGATGGTCGTCCGGCGGCTGTGGCTAGGGGCTTGCCATATCACCAGTGTTTGTAATAACCCTCTGTTTATGAGACAGATGTGGGTCTTCTTAATATCCAAACCGAAGGTGCCTTGGCTAGCTGGTTTTAATCGGTTGGTTGTTAATCGTATGGTTTGCTGGATGTAGTGGAGACTGGTTGCTAACTCTGCCACATTTATCTGGAAGTATGGCAATAGAAGTTAGTTACTGGTGAGGCGGCTAGCCTCGCACCGACGACCATTGGTTGCAGGGTTGTGAATAGGTTGTAAGAGGATAGATGGCATGCAAGGGGTTAGTAAAGTTCTAATGTTGTTCTGGCCTACTAAGGGAAGGCAGGCTGGATAGGAGTATATATATAAAAGGTTGGAGAGCGTTAGCAACGGAAAAATCAAGGATCTTCAAGAGGTATGAGAGAGAGGCTAGGTCGAACAAGAGTCGAGAAGCGCGGGGTATTTTAATGAGAGGGGAGGAGTTCAGAGGGGCTATAGGGAAATTTGACCCTAAGGTCTCTGGGCGTGGGGGTGGCATTAGGCTGCAGTTGATATTGGAGTTTGAAAAGGCAGTGAAAGTACGTTAGCCAAATGCTACCGGGGAATGCAACTATGGGGTGGTATATGAGTCTGGAAAAGATAGAATTATGTGGACTGTGGGGCTGGGGGGGGGGAGAAGGAGGTGAACTGTAGGTGTGTGCTTGACTGTGCGTAAAGTGGGGAAAAACATGGTGTATTATTCTTCGTCAGTACGAGGGGTTATGGATACTATTAGTTGGCACAAGCTTTTGCACGTCTAGTTGTCCCTGGGAACTGCGTTTTCTATGAAATATATAACAAGAAAAGCGGCAGTTCGTAGGGGTACTTCGTTATTGTTTCGAGGTACTTATGACAGATACTGGTAACAAGGTTATCTATACAATCTCTGGTTGGGGTAAGAGGTGTAGGACACGAAGCAAATTGGCGTAGTGTGGACTGTGGATACGAAGGAGGTAAGTGGAAGACGTATGACAATTGTGGAAAAGTAAATGGAAAAAGGTGAACACAATGGCGGATGAAGATACTTAACCTAAGGATTGAATACATAGATTTTATGGGGCGATGGGTCTTCAGAAACTTAGTCTGGCAAGACAAGATGTTAGGGAATGTTAATATTAATACTTAACCTAAGGATTGAATACATAGATTTATGGGGGCGATTGGTCTTCAGAAACTTAGTCTGGCAAGACAAGGTATTTTAGGGTACGTTGATATTAATAACTAACCTAAGGATTGAATACATAGATTTATGGGGGCGATTGGTCTTCAGAAACTTAGTCTGGCAAGACAAGGTATTTTAGGGTATGTTGATATTAATAACTAACCTAAGGATTGAATACATAGATTTATGGGGGCGATTGGTCTTCAGAAACTTAGTCTGGCAAGACAAGGTATTTTAGGGTATGTTGATATTAATAACTAACCTAAAGATTGAATACATAGATTTATGGGGGCGATTGGTCTTCAGAAACTTAGTCTGGCAAGACAAGGTATTTTAGAGTATGTTGATATTAATATCCTAACTTAGGGACAGGGCATGGGTGTATTAACTTAAGGTGTATTTATGTTCATCATCAGGTAGGTAGAGGTGTAGGACACGAGGGGTAGTGTATACGCGAGGTGGGGGAAAGGGTTGTGAATTGTAAAGGGGTTGGTTTGAGGCTAGGCGCCGCGCCGCTCGTGACCTAGGATAGTGACCCTGAATGCGCTGGACATAGGGGTGGCATCTCCCGACGATCGAACAGGTAGAGTGGTGTGTGCAGCGGGGCGTGAAGGATAAGTGGACAGGATGACCCAAACAGGGTACCCTGAGCAGAGGGTTATGAAGCAAAATAGAGTAGTGTGGATTGTGTATACGAAGGAGGTGATTGGAAGATGTATAACAATTGTGGAAAAGTAAATGGAAGAGATGAACACAATGGCGGATAAAAGATAATTAACCTAAGGATTGAATGCATGCATAAATGACGACATTATAGCCGTCGTCCTAATAAGATGATGAAACCTGGTTGGTCTGCACATGGCACAATACGACACAAGGACAGTGCCGCTATGTCGTATCAATACTGGTGGCATACTCCGGTTAATATTATATATACACTTAGTTACTAGAAGAACAAGGCAAGGGGGCGACTGAGCACGGGGGTACATATATCTATACTCGTCATGGAAAGGGAGATACGAGGTAGCTTTCCTGCATCTCTCCTGATAATCGTCTGCAGATTGGTCATAGTGAGTTTATCCGAATTAACAGGCCTAAATCAATACAATAACTGGCATAGGGTTATCGGGTGTATAGAGTCGTGGTTAAAGGGTGTATAGAGTCGTGGTTAAAGGTTGGGAATCTATAGTTATTGGATAAAACCACGGGAGGTTAGAGACTTAGAATTGGGGGGCTATGATTGTTATATAACTAAATACAGGGCTGACGTAATCACGATCTGATTTGGTGTGAAATGGAAGTTAAGGTGTCTTAGATCGCCTCGAACCTACACAATGAAAGTATTATAGTCTGTATGGTGGTTACCTAATTAAATACATACTTAGGTGGTACATCAAGACTATCAGTGAGTAAAGTATTGTGGTTTGTATATTAGAAGACTGTGATTGAGAGACGTATAATATGTGGAATGAATTGAGAGAGAGAGAGAGACCAAATCGGGAAAGGAAAAAGGGGCCTGGGATCTCGTTGGGGATGGTAGTTTCGCTCTCAGGATTTTCGTTCCTGTGGCTCGTTAGGGTTGGAGGTTTCGCTCTCAGGATTTTCGTACCACAGCGTTCCTGTGGCATTTTATATATATTAAGTATATCTCACAAATACACGTGAGCTTCTAAATGTTCTTATACTCTCAGCTGGGCTCGAACCACCGACACTCAGGACGAGTGTCCATGCTTTAATCAACTCTACCATGGCGTCGTAAACAAACAATACTTAACCTTTTTCTATTTACATTAAGGAGAAATAAAATCCTACTTTGAGAAAATAGTCCATTTCATACGCAAGTCGTATCCTGGAATATGAGTCCTACGACTTGAACATTAAATTAAATACTTTCTCGAAGTAGGATTTCCCATCTCCTTAATGTAAATAGGAAAGATTAAGTACTGTTTATCACGCCGTGGTAGAGTTGATTAAAGCATGGACACTCGTCCTGACTGTCGGTGGTTCGAGCCAGGCCGAGAGCATACACATATTTAGTAGCTCTCGTGTATTTGAGAAAAATACTAAATATTAATGATTCTCGTGCTTGGTTTGGTGAGAAATAATTGAAATCAGTTCAGTCCGAGTTGCGTGGCAATACTTGCTATCATTAGACGATTTAATTCGACTTAACAAGGCTCTCTAGGAATTAAAGGTTTATAGATACTACTGTTGTATGGATGAAATACACCATCTGAGGAAGAGCACTTTATAGACAACGTTTCGCAGATAGCTTCATCAGCTCACCTGATGAAGCCACTGCGAAACGTTGTCAATAAAGTTCTCTTCCTCAGATGGTGTTTTTTATCCATTCTGCCTACTTTTCAAGTACCGCTCAACACTACTGTTGTATCAATGAACCTTGTAGGAATCAAGGACGTCAAAATCTCTTTCGAATAACCTCCTTACAACCACAGGTCCTTCAATACCAAATGCATTAACATAATGTTAATCAGAATATATTAAATTGACTGTGTTGATGGTGTAATGGATTAGTTGCTTATGTTCTGGGTGTGGTGTCCCGAGTTCGAATCCCGGGAGGATCATATGATTTAATTAGTTTATTCTAGTGCATTGGGGTTTGTAATGGAGGATTAATGTTAAGAACAGGGTGTTCCTTACTTTCAGGGTGATTATGGATGTGTAGCAATAGCGGAACTGTAAAAGTCGTGTTTGCATTATAGGCTAGACCATACATATTGTAACAACAATAATAGTTTTGTTGTACATTTCGATTACCGATTCATGTTTTTTAAACAAATTTGTGATGCTTATTACAGATGTGTTATATTATTACATAGACTGAATGCAGTAGATCTGGACTTGACACGAAAATTAAACTTAGCAGTAAGGGACCCAAAATCAAAGAACGAACCCTCAGGTTAAAACCTCGAAACCACAAAAATATCACATTTTGCGGTTTCGAGGTTCGAGCTTGGGGGTTCGTTCTCCGATTTTGGGTCCCTTACTGTAAAGTTCCATTTCCGTGTCAAGTCCAGATCTACTGTAGTCTATAATTATTATTATATTATTATTAGTGGATATTTCTAAAATACGTATCAATTAAAACCTATAAAGTGTATCAGTTTTTCTTACAGCTTTGTGTTTTATATTGCACACTATTTTCCATATTAATTGTGGTAGACAATTTCATCGTATTCTAACTATACGGTAGACGACATCATTCAGAGTATAATACAAGTTTATGAAACCCAAGGGACTTGAGAGATTTTTTTTTTTTACCACAGTGATACTTGCTTTCCTGTATTCTTTCTAAAATAAATGATTCACTAAATTTAGATAAAACCTCTCGTACTCATAGGGTTTAACTACCTCTGCCTCTCGTAGCTGAAATCCTTTATATATCTTAAAATGTCATTTTGGTTTCCAGAAGTCAGGAAAGACATTAAATTAAACGATTAGAATTACTCCAAGACAAGGCAACAACACTGTTTACAACAATCAGGAGATTGTTCTATGGGGAATGACTGAGTGCTCTTAGACGGTTGCGTTGGACCACGTAAACAACGAGCTCAACTTTACCAAGTCTTTTAAATACTAAACGAGTTTGACTGACACGGTGGGTTATAATAAGGTCTTTAGCCTCTACATGATTACAAAACGCAAACCTGAACTGTTATACTACCGTAGCTAGATCTACTAGAGTTTACACTAGTGAAGTTATTCATCAATATAAATTATTAAGAATAGTATATAGTATTTTGAACACTTTGCAACAGTAGTACAGCACTATACAGTTTATCTCTTATTTTTCATCTACTTTGTTTCCCTGGCATGAGCCACAAAGTGTTCCAAGATAGTAACTACCATTGTAATTCATTGTATAACTCTTGCTCTCTCTCTCTCTCTCTAACTCTATTCCCCCCCCCCCCCTATCTCTCTCTTCAAGAGGGATTGGGAAGGGGGAGAGAGCCTTCTGTTAGGACGGCATGTCTGTGTAGTTTGTGTATATATGTAACTGTATGTAACTATCCCAATGGTAGTGTTGGTGGAGTGAGGACAAGGGCAAAACAACACTATCAACTCCAATAATATCACAGCTACTGTACTTGCTGCACTTGGCACACCACCTATGCTCCCCTCCCCCCACCCCTCTCTCTCTCATGTGCTATGCTTTCCTTTCATTGTAATGCAATTTTGGGTTAACCTATCTCTTTTAGAATTAGTCCTGGCCACCTCGCTTGGATCGTAAGTTTTGTGTGGTCAGTGTGTCTATGTAAATTTATTTTAATCTCTCTCTCTCTCTCTCCCTAAGCCTATTTACTATTATGCTAGACATAAACAAGCATTTGTGGATTCTTCTAACGGGGAGAAACTATAGGAGACAAATACGTATACACAATGAAATTCAAGGTGAGTTATTCAATAAGTACAAAGCAACTCTTTATTTATACATAAAATGGGTCTCCCACACTGACATGTTACACATTAATCACATAAATCAATAAACACTGAATACAATAACACTGATGTACTTCAAGTTTACTTGAGTTAGGGCAGTGATTAAGTACGTACTTGAATGAGACTAAAAGGTGAACTGACGGAATACCCGCCAAGGAGGTAAGGGGGCCTTGATCTATGGTGGAGGAAACAAAAAAATGCCCCACTCATCCTACTGCGTGACTACAAGGCGACTAATAGCGGGTATGGCGCCAGACTTGTGAACCAACAGCAATTGCTACATAATGAAGCTTTGCTATTGGCATTGGCTTGGTGTGACACTGCTGAGGCTGGTGGGGAGCGGATGGGTGCCACAAGAGACTACTAGTACTACCTGGGTGCTGTTTTGGCGCCAAATAGTGTTCACATGGTGGGCAGCTCTGTGACAGGACTTCATTTTTCTAGTCCAAGTTGCCTAATGGCAGCACACTAGCAATGGTTGTCGCCCCCCCGCCCCCCCCCCCCCCCCCCCCAGGCAGTGGCGTATCTAGGGTGGGGCAGGTAGGGCACGTGCCATGGGCGCCACTTGAAGGGGGGCGCCAAATCGTGTTTTTTTTTTTTTTTTTTTTTTTTTTTTTTTTAGTAATAACCTAAAATATCCTAACTTAACCTAACCAGGGTATTTAACTATAGTGCAAATCTAATATCAAGTATTATGCCTAAATACCTATCCTATCCATTCGTCATTAATATAATTATATAATAGGCTATGATGAATAATAACGCTATAACGTGTTTTTATAATTATGTACAGTTAACTACAGTAATCACAGTAGGCTATATATATTTTAAATACAATTACATTTTAGCCTTTTAGGCAACGAATTCCTGCAAGCCATTGCCTAAACATATCAATAGACAATAGTTAAGTTATCCCTCTAAATATTTTCGGGGTGGTTTTCTTTAGTTACCGGTATTATATTGCATGCAACGTTGAATGGTGTATATAATATTCTTTAACTGTCTACGTGGTGCGATGCATAAGGTGTTGATTTTCGGTGTGAGCATCCTGGATTCGAATCCACGGACTGCCACATGTGTTTGTAAATTTCATTAATCGATTTTAGGAGTATAGTTGGTTGTTGGAAGGAACATAATAATTGATATTGGTTCAGGGGTAATTTATCGAGAGGACTTCCCTAGTGGTTAAGGCCCCATTAATTGCTCTTTCCATTCACATATGCATAGCCTACGTGAGTTGCAGTTGGGATGTGTGTACATGCTTAGATTGATATGCAGGATTCGAAGTTGCATAATAAATCGTAGGCAGTGTCCACCATTCTTTAACTGTCTACGTGGTGCGATGCATAAGGTGTTAATTTTCGTGAGCATCCTGGATTCGAATCCACGGACTGCCACATGTGTTTGTAAATTTCATTAATCGATTTTAGGAGTATAGTTGGTTGTTGGAAGGAACATAATAAATGTATTGATATTCTGGATTATTTCTCATTTGACTGATTAGTTAATAGTAAAATATTGTTAGTACTTCGAAATTTACTTTATAAGAGACCCACAAGAAAATCAGGATATAGGCTATTAATAACTTTAAGCATTCTCGAATGCTAGCGCCAAGCGAACGTTTATTGTTGATAAACAAAACGGGCAGGGACAGGCAAAGGTACGAAATATATGCATTTATTACTCTATACTCTGTTTAATTTTATCTGACGGTAAATTGAATATAATATTCCTTATTTCAGACTCTCAGAGCAGTATGTAAGATCATGAAACCGTTCCTAGCGAAGAAGGAAAGTGGTTTTACCTTTATTATTTTAGGAACATGCTTTATTGCTTAGGCTAAATACTTTTAGAATTTAGCTTCTAGGTTTATACGTGGTTTAGAGTAATTTTAGAGTATCATTTTCATTATTTCAGAGCATTGTATAATTTGTGTAAGAAGAATCTTAGAAGATCACGAAACTTCCTCATGAAGAAGGAAAGTGGTTTTAACTTTATTTCTATATTAAATTACTTTATTGCTGTGCCTCTGGTTGTTAAGTCAGAGTCCGAAACCAGGTGGAGTGCAAGGACGGAAGCAGTGAAACCCATCAACAAGTACCTTGAGGAGATACTTCAAGTTCTTCTGGACATGACAGACAATGGAAACGAGACCAGTGAAACAAGAAGTGACGCAAAGCAGCTATACAACCGCATGTTGAGTTTCGATTTTCTGACTTTGCTAGGATTTTGGAACAAAGTACTCATTCGCATTGACCGTATTCAAAAGAGACTGCAGGATCCTAACATGAACTTCCATGATGCTGCCCTAGATTTGAAAGCCCTCCGAGATAATTTTGATAATGAAAGGGAAGTGTTAGTCTGTGATTCACTCGAAGAAGGACTTGGTCTTTGTCAAGAATGGAATGTTGAACCTGAAAGACGTCGGAGACGAAAGAAACAAATGGCTGGTGAGAATGCAAGAGATGCTGGATTAACAGCCAAGGAGGAAATGGAAAGAGTCATGAAGGGAACACTCAAACGTCTTCACAGAGAAATGGATGAAAGGTTCGCTCGTTTGCACGACACTGACGCCAAGTTTGGGTTCCTTCTCGATGTCAAGAAACTGTGTTATGGCAGCGACAGTGACAGTAACGACCTAAAGAAGAAGTGTGAAAATTTGGGTGAATTGTACAGCTCTGATGTTGATGGACAGCAGCTATATGAAGACATTTTTGACTGCAGAATGTTGCTATCAAGTCGGGCCAACATGAAAATATCAAGACCTGAAGAGCTTCTTGAATTTATTGTTCAGTATGGAGATGAGAGTGTCTTCCCCAATCTTCGCATTGCTATGCAGATAATGCTAACCATCGCCATTTCCATCGCCAGTTGTGAGAGATCATTCAGCAAATTAAAGTTAATACTTTCTTACTTGAGAGCCTCCATTGGTCAAGGCAGACTTTGTGATCTTGCTCTGCTCAGTGTAGAAAGAGCAGAAACTGAAACAACTGACTTTGAGGACATCATAGACCAATTTGCATCAGTAAAAGCAAGGAAAGTGCAGTTGTGATTTTCATATACAGTATCAGTAGATGTCAGTCTGTCAGATGTCAGATGTAGTGCAATAATTTGTTAATTAAACTGTTAACGAGATTGACTTATTCGATTTTTTATCCTGATTCAGTGATTATATGGATTTATGAAATCTAAAAGATAGGTGTCAGATGATTGAACAGGGTCTTAAAAAAGTATAATACAATCCAAACTCAAAATAGGTATCATTAACCTAAACCAAACAATGAACCTAACACACACACACACACACACACATTATATATATAGCTATATATATATATATATATATATATATATATATATACATATATATATATATATATATATATATATATATATATAAATCTCGGGGGGGGCTTACCCCGAACCCCCCAGCTGGAGAGGCACGCTGCGCTCGCCCCACACCACCGGGTGGCGCAATTCCAGTCCTTTCCCTAGGCGCTATCTACCCTAGATACGCCCCTGCCCCCAGGATCCAGATCTGGTGCCTTGGGGCCAACCGGGCCGAAAAGGATCCAGAGGGTACAGTGCATAGTGTTTCTCTGGACTGGCACTCTCTGCCTAATAGTATAGGGGCCTGAACCTGGTGGTAGCACTCCAGGAGGCTGCCCTGTCATTGTATAACACCAGGCCAGTCGTAGTGCCATGTACGTGCAAAGAGTGCGTCCCTGTGGCTGGTTCTGATGGGGTACACTGGGGCCACGAGATCCTACCCTCATGTAATTCTTGGGAGAAGGTGCTTAGAATGGTCCCCGGGGAAGTCTGGAGCTTGAGTTCTGGGAGGGGGGGGGGGGGATGATGCCCGTTGTATGCTTACTTTTTTTTCTTCTATATTCCGACTACTCCCTCTCGGGTATAGGCTGAGAGCCTGCACATTCAACTATTCTACATTGAACGGTGAAGCCCGTGAGGTCTCGTTCCAGTCTAGGGGTGAAGCACTTTTAGTTGCAACCAGCTCCTGCCATATTGCCTTCACAGGATGCATGGGGCTTAGTTGCTCACTCACGGCTTGAAGCAGCCCCATCTCTGAAGCTGCCTCACTCCAGTGCTTCACTGTCTAACTTCCTAGATACAGACCCTCACTCTCAGAACGCCACCTATGAGCAATGAACTCACTAGGCAATGCCCCCCTATGGCATATTTTGAATATGGGAATATTCATACAGTGCTATTTAATCAGGGAACAATGAGGGTATTTATTTGGCGTTTCGGTGGGCTTTGTGGTAATGCTCTGAAACTAGGTACAGCACAAATTCCATCCCAATAATATCATCCCATTGACATATCGGGATTCGAGCTCGGGTCCATTGGATTGCCAGTCCAGTGGCAAGACCACTCCACCTCACCTCCCCAATCATGACCTCTATAATTAGCATACAACGCAAGTTTGATGAATCAAACTGCACTGGAGATGGGCTGCAGCCTCCTGCACATTCAGGCATGCCACTGTGAATGTTGGAATTATGAGTGGCAGAGCGAATGAAATTGTGGAAGTGCTTGAACGTTGAAGAATGGATGTGTGCTGTGCCCAGGAAACCCTTTGGAAGGGGTGTGGTGCACAGTAGATAGTTGGAAATAACAAGAGATACTGGCTAAATTGAAAGGGGGATGAATCTGAAAAACAGAAAATAGGAGTGGGTGTACTGGTATCTGAAGAGTGGGAGAAGAGCGTGACTGAGATAAAGAGAGTAAATGGAAGATTGATTGTCTGAAATTGAAAGTTAGTGAAAGAATTATGAATGTGATATCGGCATATGTCCCACAGGTTGGATTATAGAGAGAGCAGAAAGAGGCTTTTGGAACGATATTCTTAGTGTCGTTTCGGGCCTCTCAGTGATACTACAGTAGTTGGTGGTGACTTAAATGAGCATGTGGGAGCATGTGCTAATGGGTGTGCATGATGCGATAGGGTATGGAAGAAGAAATCTAGAAGGCAAATTTATAAAGGAGTCCTGTGTTGCAGTCAACGTGGTTGTGTGTAATACTAAGTTCAAGAAAAGGTTGAGTCATCTGATCACATATAGTTCTGAGGGCAACAGTAGTCAGATAGAATACTTCTTAGTGAACAGGAAAGACTGGAAGTTTGTTCGGAATGTAAAGGTCATCCCGAGCGAATAATGTATCTCCCAACATAAGCTCCTAGTCTGTGACTTGAGCTTAAGGCGAGATTGTGTGCAAAAGAAAGTATACATGCTCAAAAGGAAAGTATGGCTGTTGAATACATCTGAATACAAGGATAGGTTTTGCAACAAACTGGAGGAAATGGAAAGGAGTAGAGGCGCTAAGCCAAATGATGTAAATAGCCAAAGAAATTTTCTTGAACGTATCCTTCTTGCAACCACTTACAAAGTCTGTGGCAAAACTATGGGCCCCCACAAGCACAAGACTTCCTGGTGGTGGAATGCCGAGGTGGAAAATGCAATAAAGGAGAAACGAAGATGTTTCAAAGCATGAAAGAAAGGAGGCTAAGCGAACTGCCAAAAATGAGATAAACAAGGCAAAGAAAATCATACAGGACCTGGTCACAGACTAAGTGAGTAACACAGAAAATCCCAATGGGATCTTCAATTTAGCTAGGTGAGTTAAGGATGACAGTAGAGATGTAGGAGAACAGTGTGTCAGGAATGATAATGGGATAATTGTTTACGTTGACAAAGATTAGAGATTGTTGAAAGGTACAATACGAAAGATTACTCAACGTGGAATTTGAGTGGTATAGAGAGCAGTTTAGTAACGAAAAGCTAATAATCGGTCCCCCCCCCCCTCGTTTTTTCTGGCATTGTATCTGAGATGATTAAAGCCTTAGGTGATAATATCACCTATATTATAGGAGTGAGTTTGGTCACAGAGCTAATTAACTCCATTATTGGAGAGGAAATAACCCCTAATGAATGGCGCAAAAGTGTAATAGTAAACATATATAAGGGCGAGGGGGACTCGTTGGATGGGGGAAATTATAGGGGTCTGAAAAAACTTGGCCAAGTCATGAAAGTCTATGAGAGAGTCTTTGAAGGTATGATAAGGGAAAGCATTTCTATCGACAAAATGCAGTTCGGTTTCATGCCAGGACGTGGCACAATTGACGCTATCTTCTTAGTCAGGCAGCTGCAGGAAAGATATCTACTTAAAGATAGGGATCTGTATCTTGTGTTTGTAGACCTGGAGAAGGTCTTTGATAGGGTGCCCAGAGAAGTTGTGCAGTAGGCTATGAGAAAACTTGGTGTAGAGGAGTGGCTGTTGCATGTGATAATGAAGATGTACGAGGACTCACGAACGGCAGTGAGGGTGAAAGGTGTACTGAGTGAGGAGTTTACAGTTCGCATCGGGGTCCACCAGGGCTCTATATTAAGCCCTCTCCTCTTTGTTATGGTTCTGGAGGCACTATCTGGTGATTTCAGAGCTGGGCTCCCCTGTGAACTGCTGTACACAGATGATCTAGTACTTATCGCAGATACTGTGTGGGATGCCAAGGCCAATTTCAGAAGATGGAGAGAGAGCATGGCAATTAAAGGGTTAAGAGTTAATATAAATAAAACCAAGGTTTTACACAGTAGATTAGGACTAGGAAAGGTAAAAAAGAAATGGTGCATAAGTATGCAGAAAGGGGTGGGCGCGAATTCAATACAGCGTAGCATCTGCCACAGCTGGGTACCTAACAGGAAGAAGCGCTGCACTAGAATAAAGGGACCTCTACCAAGGAAGAAGTCCAAAATTGAGAAATTTGTATGCCTAGTATGCAAACGTGAGCTTGTATACAATGACCAGCTCGAAAGCATTACCTTTGGCAATGAGGCACTGGAGATGGTGGACCAGTTTTGCTACTTGGGTGATACCATCTCTGCCGGTGGTGGGGCTGAGGCTGCCACTATCGCTAGAATAAGATGCAACTGGGGAAAGTTTAGAGAACTTTTGCCACTACTCACCATGAAAAGACTCCCTCTCTCCTTGAAGGGAAAGATGTACGCTTCATGCGTTAGAAGCGCAGTGACATGCATAAAATACGTGGCCTGTCAAAGCGGATGATAACAACAGAATGGAACGCAATGAGATGAGAATGATGAGATGGATGTGTGGGGCCAAACTGCAAGATAGGATACATTCATAACATTTTAAGACTGAGTGCTCCACACATACGTGCATTTCAGTCTCTTGTCCTAATGGCGGCGTTCCAGGCATCCCTGTTAAGGGCTGCTTCACTTGTCAAGTTTTTGGATTTGAGGTCGGCTGCTGATCAAAGGGTCGGCGGACCGAATCCTCACTGTCAAAATGTTATTGGTAGATGTCAAGCCCGGGCAACTTGACCTAGCAATTCGTGACAAACGCCTAATCTTCATGGCCACCCCTGTTCGAGAATTACTGCGTCTGGCAAAAAAAAAAAAAAAAATATATATATATATATATATATATATATATATGTGTTAATGCCAGGTTTCTACTGGGGTTGATTGGTTTAAATAAGTGGGTTCTTCCTGACTGGAGAAGCCGAAATCGCTTTAACACAAACACGGAAAGTAATAGAGGATAATTATAACAAGACGTACATTCATATAATATTTATTGGCATAGGAATATCGCATACGTAATACTAGAATAATGTTAAAGAACAAAACATAAGGCGTACGAACGAGGCTCCACTACTTCTTACTCGTAAGACAGTTAATTCTATTATAGAATCTACAGTAGGTGATTATTATGGACTGTTTTCTAATCGAAGTATTACACTTGTGCGGATTACGTTTATGTATCCAGATAAGGTACGCGAACAGTTTGGTTTAATATGCGTAGAGTTAATCATGTGGTAACGATAAATGAAGTTTTAGTTCTAATTTATTCCTCTATGCAATTATGCGTATGGTAGGCCTACTTAGTATTTACTTATTTACAATATTATCAGAATTAATATTAGTACTTCCCTGATTTATTTGGGCGTCACTAGTACTTTCTTTAGTTATTAATTTGCATAGAATCTTTCACGAGAATACTTCTTTATATACAGTCGTATCAATATTATTTTGCACTGTTGATCATTTACACTTCTTTTTCCTGAATACACTGAGTATAGATCCTTCTCACAGTTATTTCCCCTGTGTATTGATAACAGTATAATAATTTCACTTTATATTCGTAGAATAGGTAATCCAGTCTTCGGTAGATGCGTTGGCCATGGGGTTTATCCTGACGTGGCTGATTGATGAACAGTGGTACTCGAACTCTTGAAGTTGGACCTTGAATACTATCTACCAAATGCCAGTACATAGGTAGGAATAGTATCGAGTTAACGCAGGAGAGAGCTCACTGACTACTCTGGTCTTTATAAGAGTTTTGATGCAGATCGTCCAGAATCTTGGTGTGGGGTCTTAAATACTGTGTGTAAATATGCCAGTGCATCAACACACGTTATCGAGTGAACGCAAGATAGTTGGTAGTAACGCAACAGATCTTAGCTACTCTGACCGTTATAAGAGACTTTCAGAACTGGGGGTGATGGGTAGATTTGTGGCCTTTCCAAACATATTGTTTCACGAGGATGAACAATTAAGTATCACAACCTCGATGGGTGGCCCAATCCTCCAACTGTCTTACGTGCAGTCACTAATAAGAACAGTCTTCCAACTGAGTTTTAACTGCCTTACGTGCAGTCACTAATAAGAACAGTTTTCCCGACTTGACGAAACGATGGGTGGCCCAATCTTCCAACTGTCTTACGTGCAGTCACTAATAAGAACAGTCTTCCCATTGAGTTTTAACTGTATTACGTGCAGGCACTAATAAGAACAATATTCCCACTTGACGAAACGATGGGTGGCCCAATCTTCCGACTGTCTTACGTGTAGTCACTAAGAAGAACACTCTTCCGACTGGGTTTTAACCATCTTACGTACAGTCATTAATAAGAACAGTTTTCCCACCGAATTGTAATGATCTTAAAATTTCCTGCAGTAGTCATACCTTTTCTCAACGTCCTGGCGGTGGTTGTGCGGTAGAAGGGCGCCTGGACGTAGGATGTTCATGGTGGTTGTTTCCTTGTGGTTTGGAGGTGTGGGGAGGCATTGGGGGTAGTCCTTCTTGGTTGTCTTCTTCATAGTGGTGGTGAGGTTGAGAGGTAGCCGGGCGCTTAGACTTCTGTTGTGTATGGTGCCTTTTCTTGTGTCGTCTTTTCTTTCTACTTTTCTTATTCTGTATTCCAGGATTTTTCATGTTGATGAATAAGTTCTTCCCTGGTGTTGGAGAATGCGTTATTTCGATGGTAGTTACTCTTGTACCTCTTGATGGATTGGTGGTTTTTTCCCTTTTGGCTTGGAGGTGTGGTGGGCAGAGAAGGAAAACATTCTTGCTGGCAGGGGATTTTTGGGGGAATTGCTTTTCTCGTTTTCCTGCTGTCTTGGCCTTGCGTGGTGTGCAAGGGCTTGGTGAAGGGAGGTGTGCATGGTTTGCAAGACGTGCAATTGTTGTTGAAATGCTGGGTGCTGGTGAACCTCACATGCTCAGGGCTTTTGTCCTTTATATTTGGCCTTCGGGTTTGTTCTTGGGCTGCTTGTGTGGTTTGTAGGCTGGAGGTAGATGGAGCGGACAGTGGTTGCAAGTTTGTAGGTTTGGAATGTTGCAGGAGATGTGTAATCGGCGAGGAAGTGGTCACACGTGTTGGGATTTGCTTAGGTTTATAATAGCTAAATAATTTTGTAATTTTGTAATTTTGTATTTTAACTTTTAATATTTGTTCGATAAATAATGAACATATATTTACACCAATCAAATTATAGTGGTCTTTAACTCTATCTAATCCGACCTCTTGTAGGTTTATAAGACATTTTGCCATTTGTCAGCATTGTATTTTAGTTTGTCCCTTAGGCTAACAAAAACTATAAGAAATCCCCACCCAGACCCTCTTCAAGCTTAATTTGTATATTTTTGATAGAATAATGTCCCAGCCGAAGACCGATTTCTTCCAAGCTACAGACTCGCTATCGCTTACCCAGAAACAAAATCCACACCTGAATTGAAATTGAAATTAAAATTGATATTTAAATTGATATTGATTTGAAATTGACACCATTTATTTAGCCAAAAATAATATATACAATAAGTTGACGTTGCATAAACATGAGATATGGCTGAACCATATGAGATAAACTCTTTTTAAGGGGAGATTTTCACTGAGGAGGTTTACATCTGAACTCTCTTCTCCCACATGTTTAGCCCCATTAGTTTGGCGATTTTAGGACCGTTTGCTCCATTTTTGTCAATTTTAAGACCTTTTGTGCCATTTACTGTAGGTGTCGATTTTTTCCTGGTGAGCGATAGCGAGCTTTTAATTTAGGAGGAACTGCCCTTCAGCCTTGAAATAACAAAGAAAGAGGGTGGAAACACAACACCATGCCCCTCCTCTATGGCCCGGATTGTTCTTGGGTCCCTGTGACACCAGTGAACCCTCAATTAGCTCAACCCCTCTGTGTCAGGGGAACTACCAGTCCCCGGTGGGTGGTATATTGAAATCAATAAGAGTAGAACATTTAGGGCAAAAGATGAGGCAGGGAGAGTGATGGATGTGTCAATTAAGGCTGTACCAAGTTCGTACAACCCGGATTATTTTGTATATACAGCTGCCCCAGCAATCCCTCCCGCCGCATCTGCACGACTGTTCGCGGATTGGTGAAAAGCTGATGGCATCAACGATGTCAAAGCTTTAAACGCTCTCATGCCGGAATTGGCTACAACTCCGGTCCTAGACCAGACGCATACACCAGTCCTGCAGATGGAGCAGGTGGGGATAGGCCCCTGGGTAGATTGGGAGATAGAGGCTCAGGTTTTTGCTGCTACAATTACTTCTAAGTCTTCACATCAGGTTCCCCAAGAAAATCATGCTTACTCTTCTTTGCCAGTAGCCAAAGCAGAGGGAGTGTCCTCAGATTAACTTACCTTTCTTGCGGCGTCCAAAGTTTCCTTGCACTGCCTTGATGAACCTTTCTCTACTCCCCCGGCTGCTCACCTTGACAGGGACTTCAAGTTAAGAATATAGGTTTGATTCCCGAAGGGAAGTAGAGAAAACCTAATATTTAGTAGGGCCCCGTAATCATTGACGACTTCGCCTATTAGTATAATAGTCTCCATTCAACATCCCGCGCCAGCATTTTGAATAGCCTGCGCGGAAGTTAACCTGGAGTACTCGTCATAAGTGCACGCTTAATTCCCTTATGGGATCGTCATTTTGATCGGGTACCCTACAGAAAAAAACTCCGTAAAATATAAAAAAGAAAAAAGAACTTAATATCTGTTATCATGACTTGCCATATGCGTGGATTTCTCATGTTTCGCTTC
Organism: Paralithodes platypus; assembly: GCA_032716605.1. NCBI lineage: Eukaryota > Metazoa > Arthropoda > Malacostraca > Decapoda > Lithodidae > Paralithodes > Paralithodes platypus. The sequence goes on along the minus strand of CM064568.1, from coordinate 39,262,294 downwards.
CTCAACACCAGGCCCTCTAGCGGCCATCGTCTTCCTTCACTGATATACCAAGAATCTATCTATCTATCTATTGCCCGACGCCGTGATCCCCGAAGGGGTGGCCACGAACGAACCGCCCGCATGCACCTCTGTCCTCAGTCAGTCGACGCCCCTCCCCCCAACCAGCATCGCCTTCGTTCATATACTTCCTCACTCCATCCTTCCACCTCTCTTTCGGTCTACCTCTCCCTCTCTGTCCCTCTACCTCGCTCTCGTACACCCTCTTAGTCATTCTCTCGCTTTCCATACGTTCCATATGGCCGAATCATCTCAAGTTGTTCCTTTTCACACTTTCCAGCACATCTACCTCCACACCACACCTCCTTCTTACTTCCTCATTAGTCTGTCTATCCCTCCATGTAACTCTGCACGCACTTCTTAAGTAATTAATTTCCACTGCTCTCACTCTTGGTCTGAGTCTCTCAACCAACGTCCATGCTTCGCTTCCGTAAGTCAGTGTCGGGATTACCACACTGTCATGCAAGGACTTCTTCACTTCCATACTGACCACCCTATTTCTTGTTACTGCTTTCAGCGTTCCTACAACCCTCTTCCCCTGTTGTACCCTCTCCCGCACTTCTTCATCCATAGTCCCATCTTTACTCAACACACTGCCCAGATACTTAAAAGAGTTAACGATCTCCATAGCCTGACCGTTCAGCTTCACCTCACAGTCTGTGACTTCACCCCTTTCGAAGACCATAACCTTGCTCTTCCCTGCATTTACCTTCAAATTCCGTTTTTCGCACTGTGACGCCTGCAGCTTAGCAGAACGCCACGTGGGCTCAGCCGCTCGCTTGGCCACTCGCTAACACCCGCCAGGGCAATGTATTTGGCTACAGTCTATCTACAATGTTGTACTTTCTTTCTTGTGAATCTTCATGTCACAGGCAGTATAGAAGTGGTCTTAATTTTCGCCTGTGACAATGCATTATATTTTATATCATCAGTTATAAGTTTAAAGGTAGTGGGGCGTCCAAAATTAAAATTAATTTATAATATATTTAAAGAGATGTTTAGATCTCCAGTAATCAACCTGACTACTCCTTTGTCAAAACTAATCTTCAATATTAGAGAACAAATCAAAAATAGGTATTGAATTGCGACCCCTTGCAAATAGTACTCACGTGAGGATGTGACGTACGCCCAGGCAAACATTTGGGAAGTAAACATCAGCAAGTATAGCAAAAATGGTGAATAGGTGTGCTGTTTTCGGGTGTAGCAACATCCCTGGACCATATATAGCACTACACAAGTTTCCAAGTGATCCATACCATTGTAACAAATGGGTGAAGTTTATACAAAGAACCAGAGTGTGGGAGGCAAAGCCCAAAACAAGCTTCATATCCAATGGACATTTTCGTGATGAATGCTTTGACAATAAAGTGCAGTGGAGTATGTGTATGGCTAGATGCACCCGCTGATTGCCTATACGGACTGGGGTCTTGTCACGCCCAGTGCCAGGTCCGTATATATACGGACTCGCCGAAAAAAAATCGTAGCAGCGAAACGACTGCACCTATAGCATTCACATTTCTACCACATGTACCTTACCCTTCTGGCGTCTTGCTACCACCACCCCAACCTCCTCCCCCAATCCACTCGCCGACCATGGATCGCAGCATCAGGCCATCACAAAGGAAAAAAAGGAAAATATGTGGCGGCGAAACGACTGCACCAATTGGTTCCATATTTGTGTGACAAGTCCCCTACCCTTCTGTCTTCCCCCCACCACAACGCCAACTTCCTCCCACCACCCACTTCCAGCCTATCCGTAGATCATCACATAAAAAATGAAAATCCGTGGTGGCGAAACTACCTCACCAATCAGCTCCATATTTGTAACATGAGTCAATTACCCTTCTACCTTCCCCCCACCCTCCCCCAAACCACCCTCCCACCCATACGTGCTTGCCAATTTCAGGAGTCAGGAGAGTGGATAATATGGGCTAACTTAAGCCTAGCCCAAATTATACAGTCAGTGTTGATGGATATAGGCCTAACCTAGGCTAAATAAATTTATTGGCTGAAATTCAACTACTAGCAACTAGGCTAAACAAAATAAAAAATAAAAAATAAGTCGATCGCCGCGGTTTAACCCTCCTGGCCCGGGCAGGCTCTCCTAATGACGGAGCTCGTATCCGGGCGATCTGGTCGAATATCAACAAAAGTAAACTAAGGCTAATCTCGCTTAATATATTACCTACATTAATCAAACATATATAGAAATGAGCGCCTTACCTTCCTGCGTAGAATGGCGTTGATTACAGCTCTCTAGCTCAACTGGTTCCGGAGTGATGGTAATGGAAGTGGAGGTAACTTTTGCCGCGTATTTACCTCGGCGCGTCCGAACACTCAACCGCGGCCCCGGCTACGACGCCCAGTTGCACTCGTCGCTCCACCCGCAATTATGCCGGGAAGCGATTTGATAGTGTTTTATTGGTTATTCTGTCATTTATTATAGTTATTATGTTATTTTCACTCAATAAAGTTATTTATATGAACTTATTTGTGTCTCTGTCACTTATTACTTCGTTTTATTATTATTATTATGATTATTAGTGTCACTTTCACTGGACTTTGATAATTGGTAGTGTCATTTCCCCTTTTATGTATTGTTAGGTAAGCTAATAATATATATAGTGTCACTGTCACTTATTCATATTGTTATGAAGGCACTTATTATTACTTGTGTGTGTCTCTTTCACTTATACTTAGTTTTATTATTATTATACTGTCACTTTGACTGGCCTAGGCTTATTGAGTGTCATTTTCACTTATTTATTGTTAGAAATATATATTTTAGTGTCACTTTCACTTGTTCATATTGTTATTGAAGGCACTTATTATTACTTATGTGTCCTTTTCACTTATACTTAGTTATATTATTATTCTTAGCCTACATTTGAGTGTCACTTTCACTGTTGTCACTTCCACTTCAAAAGTTTGTTAGAGTGTGGAAGTCGTTGAAGCAGGTGCCAGCACACAGTCCAACTTGACACTCGAGGCATTCCCAAGTGGTTTTTGTGGGTTTGCGGGGTCTGCGAGTTGTGTGGCTGCACACATGGCACCTCTTCTGACTCCTAGCGTTACTACCTGGTGCTTTGAAAGGAAGGGCGCTGAGCTGGTGCTTCCTGAAGAATTCAGCACACCCCGTTCTGTCAAGCTGGCCTGGTCCTTGTATTGGCCTGCCTGGTGTACCCGCATGTTTAGCCAGGAGCTCAAGTAGCACCTGCTTGTGGAACTTCTGCAGGGACTTGTACTTCTTGGCTCCTGGAGTCCTCAGATGGTAGATGTTGTAGGCATTGAGGACCGACATATCTACCGTATGCAGGATAAACTTCTTGTACCACCTGCAAGATGTTCGCAGGCAGTCGATGAAGCCCATCTGCATGTCGGACTTGTCAACGAGGCGCATGTTGAGGTTATAATCCAGGACAGCAGCTGGTTTTTGGACGGGGTTCTTGGTTGTTCGGTCCACCTTCCCTGTGGCGACCATCTGGGCCTTGTGGCATGTGGTGAGGAGGTTGACCTTGCACTGGTCATGCCAGTGGTTGGAGAGGATGGGGCCACTCTTCTTGTGGAAGATGTCCGCTTTCTTCGTCTTGGTTGGGTAGCCTGGCATGCCCTTCCTTTTGCCCTTGACTGTGCCGACAGTTCCGGTCTTGCGGTCATGGAGGTACTTGGTCAGGAGAGGCGACGTGTAATAATTATCTGTGTAGAGGATGTGGTTATTATTGAAGTGCCTCTCCATCATCTTCTTCACTACAGCGCCACCAAAACCAGTGAGAGGGTCAGTCACAACTTCTCCAGCCTTGCCGCTGTAGACTATAAAGTCCAGCACATACCCCGTCAAGCAGTCGCAGAGGACGAAGAGCTTGATGCCGAAGCGGTGTCTCTTGGACGGGATATACTGTCGGAAGTGCAGCCTACCACGGAACAGGACCAGAGACTCGTTGAGGCACATCTTCTGGAAAGGAATCAGGTATGTGGTGAACCGATGACGTATCATGTCATACAGCTTCCTGATCTTCCATAATGAGTCGGGAAGGTGGACTGCCATGTTGTTTGTCAGGTGGAGATAGGAGAGGATGTCGAAGTACCTGTCCCTGGACATGTATTTGCCAAATGATGGAGTCGTTATGATGTCGCCAGTGATCCAGTAGTCAGCCAGAACGTGCTTCCTTATATGAGTCATCAGCATTGTGAGTGCCAAGAACACATATAGTTCTGCCACAGTGAGAGCTCTCCATGCCACCATCTTGGCACTGGTCTTCCTCCCAAGAAAGTTGGCACAGATAGCATGGTGGTGATTTGTCTCTTTGACGAGGTATTCCATGACTTCATTGTCATAGAAGCCACAGAAAAGATCACTGGGGGTAGCATCTGGGCCACAGGGATATGCTGGTGACACCCCAGAACCCATCTGTACCTCGTCAAAGGCAGGATAATCTGGCTCAAAATCAGCTCCATCTGTCCACACAAACAGGTCGGATGCTGATGCTCGAGGTCGTGCTGCAGCAGGCACACGCCCTGGACGCCCTGGCACACGCCCTTGGCCACGCGGACGCCCAGGCGGACGCCCTGCACGCCCACGCCCAGGCCCAGGCCCAGGGGCAGCGGCGTCGGCAGGCTGACCACGTCCACGACCTCGCCCTCTCGCTCGTTTTGTCGGCACATCCTCTTCCTCTTCCTGTTCCTGTAACTCTTCCTCTTCCTCCTCAGGCGACGTCAGGTCATCTGGGGCAATGTTGGGGTCGTCAGCATCCTCTTCAGGAGACAATTCTGGTGAAGAAGTGACCGGGCGTCGGCGGTGTGGGGCGCGGGAGGCTGCGGGAGCTTCAAGAATGGGAGCCGAGGCCTCGGGAGTTGGGCTCCTTTTGTGGCGAGCCGAGGGCTTTTCAGCAGCAAATAATGCTCTGCGGTGTGTTGAAGCCTGTGGCACATCACCAATACCACTTGAAGAGGCCCTTTGGTCATCCTGAACGAGAGATGAAGGCGAGGGCTGTGGGTGACCCACGCGGCGTCCCGTGTCAAGGCGTCGGGACAATGGAATGCGGGTGGTTGCTAGGCCAGGGTCGGCGTCATTATCGCTATCTTCAGCTTCCCTATGCTTTTTTGCGGCTGCCCTGCGTGCTTTTTTAGCTGCACTTTTGATCAATGATTGTTTGTAGAAATATTTGCCCACTTTCAAGGGCGTACGGGCAGGCAAAGGGGAAGGTCCTGAGCTAGGGCTAGGGCTAGGCCTAGGCTGACCTAGCAAAGATGGCGAGGGGGTAGGCCTAGGTTCTAGCACACTGGGAAGCTCAATGGCACCTTCCTGAAACACTTCCACATCAGGATCATCACTACTGTCTCCCCCCTCAAATAAATCGACATTATCGTCGTCTCCAAAGCCCACGAAATCGTCTTCACTTTCACTTATAAATTGTACCTTGTCCACCAAGCTTTCGCCACTGCTCTCTTCATCACTATCAAAATGTTATCGCTGTATAGCGCTATCACTCAACAAACGCTTAACTTTCTTTTGTTGAGCTCTCTTGTCGGTTGCAACAGGCGTTGAAGTTGCGAGTGGGGTAGCACTGGGCCCGCGGGAGGTTGCAACGAATCGGACACGTCGGAATTTTTTTCTTTCAGTATTACTCGCTATGGCGGCCACGTACGAACTGATAACACTAGTAGTTGAGGCTTGGTGGCGCTGCGGTCGCTCCTACCATGCCAAAATTGGCCGCGCAAATTTTGAAGCACGCTTTCAAGCACAAGGATTTTAAAATGACACCCGGGTTCCGGCCCTCTTTTTTTGGTGTCATTTTAAAAGGACACCCGGGCTGGAAGGGTTAAGTTCCCGTCTATTTTTACGGCGATTTTTTCTGTTATTTGCACCCTGTTGGCAATGTATATGATGATGACAATAAGTCATGGAGGCTTGAGGGGTGGGCTTTCATTATTGTATCCAAATGCAATCAAAATAGACGGGGACATGATCGCTAGCGTCCGCCGCGGCTCCGAGTAGTGTAAACAAGGCGGGCGGTAATCACAGCTGTTTCTCCCTCCTCTCCTGCTGCTGGATCTCGTCCTACAGGTTCATACATATAAGCCTGGACACCACCAATATTCATCACTTGAGGTTCTTTGCCATAATCACGGTTATCACCCTCAGTATTGGCAAATGAATCGGAACTACTGTCACTATCCTCCATTTCCACCTGTCAGAAGAGCTTGTTGTGTTCCTGGGCATACGTCATCAGAGCGCTTAAACTCCGAATCCAGAAAAGTGTCACCCATATCCTATTTTGGCCATTATATAAATAATTAAGCTATTGTAGCAGAAAATATTGCACCAAAAGCTATAGTGCACACTGCCGGTAATGATTGTGGAGGAAAATAATAGCATGCACACCCACCTTTAATGTATAAGACTGAATGATACAGCTAGAGAGTGTGAGTGAGTAAGTACAGGAGACAGAGGGTAGTCGCGTAGGGTTACACGTTGCCTCGGTAATGTCATGCCTCGGCCGGGCCCTCTGAGTGACTGGCTTCCGTACCACCCTCCTGCCGCGTCAGGAAGTAGTCCCCCCCCGCACTCCTGCTGCCTCTGTGTCTTCCTTGCTCAGAGCTTGCCTGACCAGCATACCCTTAACATCTCCCTTGCCACCTATCCCCCGACTTCTACCTATAGAGCACTTTCTCTCTCTCTCAACTTCTTACCTCTCATTCTTCCACTCTATTTAATATCATAACTCCCCTTTGGTTCTGCACGATTTCATATATCGGCCATCGTATTATATGCTGAAGCTCTCAGATATTACATGTTTAGTTAGGCATTTTGGAGGGGTTACCATTTTGTCTGTAGAGGTTCGACACACTCACGGAGTCTCCCTACCTATTCCTTGGCTGTCTGCTGGGCTATTTAATACTAGACTGGGGTAAGGCTACTCGTGTTGTGATTTCCGATGTGTACCAGGTTTTGTTGAACTTGTACAATCGCAACGGATACGTGGGAAGCCTAGGTGGTCTTTCTGACTGTGTACCTTGTGAGTTTAGCACTGTGTTGCGAGTGAGGGCTTTTGCCTCTGCCACCCAACACTGTGCTAACTCGTTTTGCTTTGACTTTGAGAGGGTCGCCAGGAGAGAACCAGATACTAGCGATCTGGATCTCTCAAGAGAGCACCCCGTCATTTAACGTAATTAGGCCGTACAGTCTTAAGGACCTCGCTAGGCTACGAGCCGCTTGCTCAGCCATTGTTTCCTAGCCTACAACATCCCAGCTAGACTTTATTAGCCTAGCAGACACCCGATTAGGATTATAAGCTCTTATGTTATGTATGCAGCATTTTCATTCACGTTGACTGTAAGCCTTGGTTGTTGTTGAGTTGCACAACCCGAGCAGGCTTTTTGAGTTGCCTGACGAAGTACTTCTTTTGTTGTTGGAGATAATACTATTGCACATTTATTATTATTCCTGTGCCAGTTAACCCTGTATGTCCCTACACTTGTCATATCTTGTTCCTGCTTTATATAACAGTTCAAAATCCGATTCGATCATCTTAAGCAGCATCAGACTTTCTTCAGAAGATTCCTGCTCGATGCTTTAGGACTTTCATTCACTTTCTTTAATATAGGAGTGACAGTTTATTATTGATTAGAGTAACTTTAATTATACCTTCTTCTTGTTTGCATTAAATCATTTCAGTGATTTAATTAAGCTCTCTATCCTTTTCCTTGTATACATTATTAACTTAATTGTATGTTGTTGTGATCAGGCTGTATCAGAGATCATCAGCCTGTAGTAGTAGTACATTTATACCGAGTTATAGGATACCCCGTTATCGCAGATTTAACTCTGGAGGGTATAGGTGTTTTTGTGCGCCGGTATTATAAGTTCAAGGGTTGGATCTAGTGTTACCGTTGTGGCTGTGTGCCTTTCTAGTCCAATGATTAAGAGCCCTTGTTTTATACGAGTCCCGGTCGTAACAGTACACTGTTCCAAACTCATTTACCAGACCCTGCAACTCCGATTCATTATCACTCATCAGAACTGTATCATCCGCAAACAGCAGTATAGGTAGCTTCCACTCAATTCCCTCCCTTTTCAGCGATAAACCAACATCCACTGCTCTTGATAGTATTTCTTTCATGACTCCATCCATATATACAGTAAACAACCACAGGGACATCACACACCCCTGTTTCATATCAACATTCAGGTCAAAGAACTCGCTCTGCTCACTCTCCACACGTACTGCCGCCTTTACGCCCTCATACATGCTCTTCACTGCTTTCAGCAACTTGCCATCTACTCCGTATATTCTAAATACTTTCCACAAACCTTCTCTATCCACTCTGTCATAGGCCTTCTCCAAGTCCATAAAGGCAACATACACCTTTTGTTTCTTCTCCAGATATTTCTCCACAACACAATTCAGGGTAAAAATATGATCTACACATCCTCTTCTCTTCCTAAAACCTCCCTGCTCGTCGCCTATCCATTTCTCCGTTCTCACTCTCACTCTCTCAATCACTACCCTACTGTATACCTTCCCTACTACGCTTAGAAGACATATTCCTCAGTGGTTACCACACACTCCTCTTTCCCCTTTGCCCTTATATAGGGGGACTATTATGCCAGTCTTCCAGTCATAGGGTGCACTCCCCTTCTCCCTAGCTAGTTTGCACATTTTCGATACCCATTCGATCACTATCTCACCACCATACCTCAACATACCAAGAATAAACTATAGCAATCAACGAACGGGAAGTGGGATGGTCGGGAGGGACAGTGTCGTCAATGATTACGGGGCCCTACTAAATATTAGGTTTTCTCTACTTCCCTTCGGGAATCAAACCTATAATTTAATAGGGCCCCTTCATCATTGACGACTTCGCCAGATTAGCAAGACTGGAGGCGGGACATTCGTAAAATATCCTAACCTTAGGGACGAAGAATCCAAAAAAAAAAAATAAGTATTATTGTATGCAAACAATATATACAAAAGTATAAAAGATGTGAAAGCAGTGTGTGACATTAAGAAACTGCTTGCTCATGGTCAGATCTTTACATTAGATCGTATGCATGATAAAGTGGGACACACATGTGTTCCCGAGAACTGTAACTCTGCAGTAGTTATTCGTTCCATTCTTAAAATTATTTGTATATTAAATATATTTGTACAATTTTGTAAAAAACATACACAGTTGCAACTATGCGAGATATCTTCTTAGAATTAACATAAAATTAATATTGGACTGTAGAACCCGTCCTATCACAGCTCGTGATTCATCACAATCTTCAGGGGCACAGTGGGGATATGGACTATTCCGCAACCCCCCCCCCTCCCTTTTTAACAACAAAACTTAACCTAATAGAATATTTCCTACTGTACCTGTTGACGTAAAGCTACACAGGTACGCTTTGGTTTATCTAGAGCGACGGACAGGTAGCGTGTTAGGAACGTATGATTGGAAGCCCATAATTGAGTATTAGCAATGTCTTCTACTGAGAACTTTTGTAGAAATCTGAGAGAGACTGCCCATTTCCTGATATCGTGAGCCCTGCCTATCACGCCGGGATTACTTTCCCTAATAACGTCCACAAGCAAGGAAGCTAACTTTCGTTTTGTAACACGCTTACCTGTCCGGTTGACCCATAAAGCACCTGGTTGGCGAGGCTGCGCAGCCCTCAAATACATTGTGATATAAAAGGTGATGAGCGCAGCCCTCTGAAACAGGACATAAAAGGTGATGAGTGAGGCCCCTCATTAAAGCCGGGACGGAAAATTCAGAAAATACATGTTAAGAATGTTCGTTCTTAGCTATAAATGTGGGAGACGGCGCGATTTGCACATGATCGTGCAGTCTCCCAAACCTAAGGCAATTAGGTTCGTTACTCATCTCCGCCAGCTCAGACACCCTGTTTCCGGTGGCTAGACCCATGAGGAAAACAGTCTTTTTCAAAAGTGAATCAAAATCCGGCGCATTATTATATTTGCGCGATTGAAGTACTGATAAGGCTTTGTAGGGTGACCAAGTGGGCATGAGCTGACGGGGCGGTGGACGTAGCTTGAAACACGCCCTCATAAACCCTTTCTCCTCCGTCTGCGGCATGGAAAGGCCAGTGAGATTAAAAAACGGGGTTCTAATGGCAGACAAATGATTTTTTAAAGTGGTTTCTGTTGAGGGGTGGTCCTGGTTGCTATGCAGGTCCACAGTGTACTTATCTTAATGGTGGGATAAGTTAAACACTGGTAAAACTTGAATTAGTTCTTATTAAAGGAGAGAGTTGGATACACTGATAGGCACGCCTGTAGAAGGTGGAGACGACGCCATATCTGCTTGTAAACAATACCCCTAGCGGGGATAATGAGCAACTCACATAATTGCCATATGGGCTTATATGATACAATTCTTATGGGTGAGTGCCTGTAAATGGTATGGTACATATTAATTATAGAGAGGTGTTATATATAGATACTAATGCACATAGATATATGATAGATACATGATAGGTACTATTTATCATATACATACACCTCCCTCCCCCCTCACACTCGTAGTTCAATTTCGAGCGGACTTCTTTTCCTTGAGTCGTACTGAGCAACGTGGTGCAACTGGGGGCTATAAACTAAGGACATCTGTTTCTGGTCATTGCAAGGGGCCACAGGGGACTGGGGGAGAGGGTTAACACTTTGTGGCACAGGGCGGAGAATGCGGCGGTTACGCCACCACACACGGCCACTAGGGAGGCGTACCTTGTAGTCCCTGGACTTGCCAAGACTCATGACAACCCCCACCTTGTCCCAGCGTTGCGATGTCGGGTCTTGAATCCGAACTTGCTGACCGACACATAACCTGGTGATGGGATGCGCGTGCGCATCGTACCGGGTCTTAACCTGCTCGGCACGGTCGGCTGCACGTTTGTCACAGTCCTCGGCTTTGGTCTGCCACTCATTATTGAATGATCGGGGGTGGGCAGGTAGACATGTCCGAAGAGGATGACCATACACAAATTGAGCGGGGGAGCGGCCAGTTAAGTTGGGGGTGTTCCGGAGTTCCAAGAGACCCCGGTCGAAGTCCTCACAGTCAATGTTGCCAGAGGGCGCAGTCTTAAGGATGAGGTGCTTGATAGATTTCACTGCAGCCTCGGCATGGCCGTTCGATTGTGGGTAATGCGGTGATGTTACCACATGGCGGACTCCCCATCGCTCCATAAAGTCCCGGAAATCATGGCTGGTGAATTGTGGGCCTCCATCGGTCCTCAGACGGAGGGGAACACCAACTTCCCGGAAGTAGCGACAGAAGATCCTGATGGTCGCAGATGCAGTAGTGTCGCCTTTGCAGGGGACGACGACAGGCCACCCCGAGAGACGGTCGACCACAACCAGGAAGGACTTCCCAGCCACCATGAAGAAGTCGGCCGAAACGGACTCAAAGGGCCTCGTAGGGTTGTCGTCATTCATGAGGGGTTCCTTCTGGAGGCTAGGCTGGAGGATCTGGCACGATTCGCAAGCATGAACAGTGCTGGCGATGTCGGAATCTATCCCCGGCCAGAAGACAGCCTGCCTCGCTCTTCGCTTGGTGGCCTCCACACCTCGGTGACTGTCGTGGAGTTGCTGTAGGGTGTGGCGGCGGAGAACAGCAGGAACCACGATTGTAGGGCCATAGAGGATGAGGTCACCATCAGCATAGAGGTCGTCCCGTATCTTCCAGTATGAGAGCAAGGAGTTGTGGAGGTCATACCGGTTGGCAGGGAATCCTGAGGTGACGCAGTCGAGTAGGCGGGCATACGCAGGGTCCGATCTTGCTGCGGCTCGAAGATCCTGTAGAGTCCTGTCGGCGTCTTGAACTGAAGATTCTCCTGGGTTAATGACGTCCTTTGTGGTCACTACTGTCCTGAGGTGATAGGCGGCAGCCTCACACCTGTTGACGTGTGTGACTTCCAAAATGGGCTTAGGAAAGTCAGGAGATATGATGGCTAACTCCCTGCAATGGCCGTAAGAAAGTAGAGGAGTATGGACACTGTCGTGTACTTGAATCAGGGTGGGACACGATCTCTCGCCTAAGGTGAGGGTTGCCTGGAACGCACCTATAGCAGGTGCCATCTGGGAGCCATCTGCCGTGAGCGTCATAGTAGGTGAAGGGGCATGCAGACTGCTCCTAGGGATACCCAGACAATCGAGGTGTCGCTGGCCAATCACCGTAACGTCAGAACCTGTGTCTGGTAGCATCCGTAGGTGGGATTTGACATCACCGTACGAAAGGGTGACGAAGATGGGTTGTGGGGTCATGTCAGCAGAGGAAGAAGTTGATCCCACACGATGACAGTTGTTGTTCCTCGCCTCGTGAGACGTGTTGGAGTCAGAGGTGGCACCACTGTTGCTTGGAGAACCACCTCGGCGTTTTTCCTTCTTCTTCGTCGCCTGACAACACTTATCATAATGCCCAATACGGCTACAGAGGCCGCATTGGGCCTTACTGGCGTGGCACTTGACTGTCCGTGACCAGTGGCCTTGTTGTCCACAGCCATTGCAGGTGCTCTGGGCAGCTGGACACTTGTCCGACCCATGCTGGCGAGCACAACACTGGCAGAAATCAGCTGGCTTCGAAGAGGTCGTGGTTGGCGGAGTCCTGCTGTCTTCTTGAGCTTTCTTGTCTTTTTTGTAGGAAGAGATGGCTCTCAACTGGTCAGAAGGAGCACTAATGGCCGTTGTCGCAGATCTAGCGGCCTCATATGAACGGCATGTAGTCACAACGTCCTGTAGTGATGACTTGGAGTCCAGGGAGATGAGTTTCTGTACCAGCTCCTTGTCTCTGATGCCCATAAGGATCACCATCTTGAGCTGTGTTTCCTCGCAGACAGACGAATTTCCAGGGCACACATCAACTTCCTCTGAAATTCGTTTAAAGCGGACATAAAACTCCGCAAATGACTCTCCTTCAAGCTGTGAGCAACTTAACAGCTCTCGTCGACGAAGTGCCTCATTCCTTAGTCCCTTGATGTGAGTCTGCAGGGCGTCCAACACATCATCAACCATCTTGTCAGTGGAATGGGCGATCTGAAGGGTGTGTTCTAAGATGCGCTGCATTTCAAGGGTAAGACACATGCGAAGCTGAATCATTTGCTTTGCCGGAGGTAATTTGGAGAGGTCTACCATTACTGCGTAGTCCTTCCAGCGTCGTCTCCACTCACGGAACATCTGAAAGGTGGCGTCGGCTTTCAGTGGTGGAGGGGTCTGGGCCTTCTGTGGTGGTGGAGGTGCTGAAGGGTTTGAAGGGGGAGCTTGTTGCTGCTGGGTTGTGGAAGGGGCCAACAGTTGAATTAAAGCCTGGAATTTAGCATTCTCCTCTTCTCTTCTGATAGCATCCTCCTGTCTCCTTCGATAATCAGCCTCTCTTCTCACTAGCTCATCGTGCTTCCTAGATTCCTCCAGATACTTGATAAACTGTAGGAAATCTGCCCCTGAAGGAGCTGAGGGAGTAGATGGGGGGTGAGGAGTGAGGTGGGGTGGATGTGTGGGAGATAGAAGTGCTTGATCATTTGCCTGGTCTGACATTATCTTGGTTGGGTGACAGACAGAGAGGTAGATAACAAAAACATAAAGAAACCCCCACTGGAACAATTTTTCTGGAAAATAACAGGGTTCTTGCTCATAAAAGATGCTGGTAACTAGTGCGTGTGTGTGACTGTGTGTGCAACGGTCCCAGTGTGTGCGTGCGTATGTGTGTTCACTCCCGGGCCTCCTCAGTGATGCTCAGGCCGTGGTGAGGGGAGGGTGTGCTGCTTCACGCTCTCGCCTCCAAATATGGGCCGACGCTCATGATATGCTTAACCCAGGCTTACACACATAATTAATGCACACAAAACACTGCACTAGTAATGCACAACAATTCACTGATCACGCTGTACATCCAGGGGTACTGAACACTGCATTCCAAGGTAAAGTCCAGGGTGTTTACTTCAGACTTGCTGGCTGAGCTTGAAGGAAGATGGTGGTTTCAAAATCAACTCTTTAACTCCGTATATACACACTGCGCCATGTTGAGGGGTGGTCCTGGTTGCTATGCAGGTCCACAGTGTACTTATCTTAATGGTGGGATAAGTTAAACACTGGTAAAAGTTGAAGTAGTTCTTATTAGAGGAGAGAGTTGGATACACTGATAGGCACGCCTGTAGAAGGTGGAGACGACGCCATATCTGCTTGTAAACAATACCCCTAGCGGGGATAATGAGCAACTCACATAATTGCCATATGGGCTTATTTGATACAATTCTTATGGGTGAGTGCCTGTAAATGGTATGGTACATATTAATTATAGAGAGGTGTTATATATAGATACTAATGCACATAGATATATGATAGATACATGATAGGTACTATTTATCATATACATACAGTTACTGAAAAATGTTTTTGTTCTAATAGATAGTCTAAATATTTGAAAATTAAAGCTCCTGAGGCAGTAGTTTACCCTAACTCTACAATCCAGGTTGTGAAGGTTTTCCAATGGGATTGATATTGTCTCCTGGTAGACATAGTGTACTGGTTCATTAATTTATTAGTGACACTTTCCCCAAATTGAGCTAACCATTTGGCATGGTAAATATCCATAAGGCAAAACTGAGCGAGGTCCGAAGGTTGCCAATTGTTTCCAAGTGGAAAGCGGAGACCTGGAGGGACACCGGGGTCCTGCACCACTGTTGCAATTATTGGTGGTACCATACCTGGGCTGGCCATAGCGGCGCGATCATCGCGACTCGGCCCTGGTAACCCCTCAGCTTGTGAATTACTTTGCACATTAGCACAGAATCTGGTGGAGGAAACAGATAGATTGAGTCCACCTGTTCCAATCTACCAACAATGCATCGGGACCCCCTGCCGGGGTTACCCCTTGAAGAGGAGGAGTCTGTGGTTCTCGGTGGATGCAAACAGGTCCACTTGTGGACGGTGCGGCTTCGCAATCAGTTTGTCGAATATAGCCTGTTTGATTGTCCACTCTACTAGAGTGCTCCGCCGGCGAGAGAGAGCGTCTGCCCAGACGTTCGCCACGCCGGGGAGATATGTTGCATGCAGGAAAATGCCTAGCGATTCGGCCAGGGTAAAAATATGTTCGGAAACCTTCAGCAACTCTCGCGAGCTCACTCAGCCCTGTTTCTGAATACAATAAACTGCAGTTTGGTTGTCCATACGGAACGTTATTGATTTGTTTTGCAAAGTCATGCCGTGAGTTTGGAGAAAAAAAAGGGGGACTAAAAGCTCTTGCTTGTTGATATGTGACTGACTGTCCTCTGATCATGTGCCTTGACCTTGATGGCCCAGGTTGGACTGATAGCCCCAACCTAGTGCCCCTGAGGCGTCTGTGTCTACCCATACCGTAGGAGGGGAAGAAACCCATGTCGTGATAGAGTGGAGGACTTCTCGCTTGGTCCAGATCAAGAGTAAGCTGTGGATTAATGGAGGAATTGGCCATAATTTCTTCTCCGGCGAGAGAGGGAAAACTTTGTTGCCTTCCAGGATTAATCGTTTGACTTTCAACCGGCCCAACTTCACAGTTAATTGTATCCAGTTGAGAGAGCCGACTAGGGAATCCCACGTCTTCCTGGTCGTATCCAGACTGTGGAGAAAATGGAACAGTTTCTTGCGGAACCTGTTCCGGTTGTCCACACTCTGAGTAAGAGTCAGATTGGCGGTGTCCCAGACCAGCCCTATCCACTGAATAGTCCTTGTGGGGACAAGGCGAGACTTCGCCAAGTTCACCTTGAACCCTAGGGTTTGTACATGAGCTAACACTTGGTTTACATGATCTTGACATAATTCCATAGAGTTCGCCACTATTAGCCAGTCGTCTAGATACCAAAACACCTGTATGCCCTGGACTAACAGGGGTAAAAGAGCTTGCCGGACGATTTTGTGAAAATTCTCGGTGCCAGGTTCAAACCAAAAGGCATTCTTTGGAACACATAAGTCTCTTGCCTGACCCACAGGGCGAGGAATTTTTGGAACCGTTTGTTTATAGGGACATGCCAATAGGCATCTTTGAGATCGATCGAGCACATCCAACCCTGCGGCGGAAGCGCGAGTCTGAGTTGCTGAACTGTAAGCATCCTGAAGGGTGAATTCTCTATAAATGTGTTCAGTTGCGAGATATCTAGAACTGGTCGCATCTGCACACTGTCCCTTTTTGGCACTAAGAAGAGTCTTGAAGTGAATACTGGGTGAGTGGCATTGACCGGGATAAGAACCTGTTTGGTAATCATTTCTTGAAGTACAGTCTCCACCTCCTGAGACACATTGGTGTATTCCCGCGGCTGACACAGTCGAGGCCGCCGGAGCCACCACCAGGTGATTCCTTTGCTCACTACTTTCCTGGCCCAGGTTTTCTTGGGCCAGGCCGAGCGGAATGAACGGAACGAACCCAGGTGCAACCGGGGTCCGACCTTCAAGGCAACTCTCAAATCTTGTGTCCTTAAGCACGGTATTGGGATGCTGAGATGCTGGGTGGCTAGTTTTTTGGAGTGGGAGGTGGGTTGGCATCTGACGCTTGGCTAGATTTGGCTGATGATTGGCCCTGATTACCCTTCTGAGGGGCCTTACCTTTATACCTAGAATGTTTACCTTGTTTGGACTTGTACAGATTATCTCCCTGCTGCGGAGGGAGTCTAGGATCCCTTGGTGACTGTTTAGCTTGTGGATGGTATGGCTTGTTACCACCCTTTGATTTATGAAAGGGCTTCTTAGCAGAGTCCTTCCGAGCTTGGGAGGTAACCTGCTTCCAACCATTAACCATATTAAACACTAGACTCCATGTTTCTGAGTTAAGGAGGGTGGCAGTAAGTACCGACGAGAGAGTTACCCGGCGACCTATGTCCGCCGGCAACTTCCTAACCAGATGGACTCTCAGATCTTGGCGGGCTCGAACCGCCTTCATAATTGCAATTCTGATGTCTCCTAAGGACTGAATGGAATTTTGTAGCAAAAGTCTCCTAGACAATTCAGTAGCTTTCCTAATTTGGGGTTCAGCTATAGCTGAAATAGTACGTGAAAGGGAGGCGGCGATCCCGTGACTAATCAAGTACTGAGAGAACATCCGAAAAGCCTTATTTCTTAACTTGAAGTCCCTGTCAAGGTGAGCAGCCGGGGGAGTAGAGAAAGGTTCATCAAGGGAGTGCAAGGAAACTTTGGATGCCGCAAAAAAGGTAAGTAAATCTGAGGACACTCCTTCTGCTTTGGCTACTGGCAAAGAAAAGTAAGCATGATTTTCTTGGGGAACCTGATGTGAAGACTTAGAAGTAATTGTAGCAGCAAAAATCTGAGCTTCTATCTCCCAATCTACCCAGGGGCCTAACCCCACCGGCCCCATATGCAGGACTGGTATGCATCTGGTCTAGGACCAGAGTTGTAGCCAATTCCGGCGTGAGAGCATTCAAAGCTTTGACATCGTTGATGCCATCAGCTTTTGACCAATCCGCAAACAGTCGTGCAGATGCGGCAGGAGGGATCGCCGGGGCAGCTGTATACACAAAATAATCCGGGTTGAACGAACTTGGTACTGCCTTAATTGATACATCCATCACTCTCCCTGCCTCATCTTTTGCCCTAAATTTCCTGGTCTTATTGATTTCAATATACCACCCGCCGGGTACTGGAAGTTCCCTTGACACAGAAGGTTGAGCTAATTGAGGGTTCACTGGAGTCACAGGGACCCAGGAACAATCCGGGCCATAGAGGAGGGGCATGGGGCCCTTCTTCAGAGGTGCCCTATCTAAAGGAGGGGGAGGAATATCTGCAATCACCCTCAAAGAGGAGGTAGCCAGCGTCGCCGGCACTGTAGTGCCTGGAGCCGCGGCCACCACCGGGGTAGGACATGATGGAAGAAAACCCGGGGAAGCTAGGGGTCTGACTACAGAAGTACTAGGGGTCACAACTGGTTGAGAAACCGGGGGCTCCGAAGAGGCAGGGAGTTGATAATGTTGCATAACCTTGTGCAATAAATCACTTATCTGATCTGAAGTCACACACTTACTGTGGGAGTCCCTGGATGAGTGGGAACTTGCTTCAGAATCTTCTCCAGTGAGTGACTGGGGAGCTGGAGAGAACACAACCTCCTCCGGCTCTCCACTCAGCTCAGGAGTCTCCTGTTCTATCACTATTTCATTATCCGCCGGGGGCCATGTTAAATCTGGAACCGATGATGGCAACATGTCTATGCTACCTTCCTCAGTTCTTGCGTGATTGACGTTAAAAAGAGGTTGAGAAGGTTCAGATTGACGCCAGTAACCCCCTGCCACAAAGGGCTGGGAGTCTGGAATCATTTGAGAATGCAATTGTGACCCCGACAGATATCCCCTGTACTGATCGGCCAGAACCCTACATGGGCCTGCCGACCTAACACTACGAGGTACATAATTCAATTTAGGTATGGCAAAGGTAACATTAGGAGACACACTCAAGGATTGTTCATGACTAGGTTTGGATTCCAGTGCATCAGACCCCACTTCTGAGTCTCCAGATTCCTGTTGAGGCGTGTCAGAGGTAAGGTTAGGGGGCGGTTGCTGAGGGGCGTCCCTCCGGCTGCTGCTGCTTGCCTGACTCGTCGCTCCCCCAGAGTCCTCTCTCCTGCGTTTGGTAGACCGGGAAGACTCCGTGGAAGAGTGTCTAGACTGTTTGCGGGGGGATCTAGATCTTGACCTCGACTTCTGCCTCGGAGAATGTGATCGTCTCCTCTTGGCACGGTCGGAGGGGGGAGCCTCGGTGACCTCACTCTCACTGCTACTACTCACTACCTCTTTGCTGAGGGCTTTCGACTTGACTTTGGTTCTGACAGATTTAGAGGAACCGGGTTTCACAAGGGGTGACTTTATAATAAGTTGTTCCCATAGTACTTCATCATCACAGTGAAGTGCCTTATGGGCCGTGTCTTTGGCATAAGAATTAAATGTACTCTTAATTTCTTGTAAGGTCGCTAGGCACGATAAGTTTTTGTTAGTAACTAACGCGGTTTTCAAATCAGAGCAAATTGAACAGCGTTTAGATAATCACAAGCCTCGGGAACGATCCAAGCACTTGACGCACTTAATGCAAAATTTGTGAGCAAAAATTGGCAATAGAGAGCAGGTAGGAGTAATGCATAGTTCAACCTCGTCATGGTGCCAATAAGGCCCCCCCCCCCCCCCCGCCGGGATCAGCCGCCCATCCTCCGCGGGAGTAGCAGTCAGGAGCCTGGAAAATAACATTTCCAGGAATCAATGTTCATAAGGATAACCTGCGAGATGTTATACATCCTAACTCGTGTCCGCCGGAAAATTAGCTATAGTGCACCACTACTCTAACCCTCCGCTGGACTCGTCTAAGCTGGGTTTAACTGCTAACCTGTGACAAGTGTCCCAGGTCCCTTGACCTTTAGTGTCTGATCATTAATGAGAAAGTTTGCAAAACTAATCTTATCACTCTTGTACACTCGACTTGTGGCGCCGCAGGGCGAGAAAATCTAATCATGTAACTGGGTCAGTTAGGGCGAGTTACTCGGCGGGCCGAGTTTGCAGCCCCCTTGGGAATGCAGTTTCGCCGGGAGAATGTGGTTCAGCCAAACCACGCCGGGACCTTTTGATTGTTCCTACCCGTTTATATGACGGATAACTCGGGCCCACCCCACGGGGCCGCCGGAAAAAACAAAAACTCAGGAAAATGGAGTTGGCACAGCTCCACTTAACCTGAGTCCCACACATAACACATCATAAAGAATATATAGGGACGTCTCCCTTACCCAAAAACATGCCAACACACATGTAAATAACACTAGGGGCATACATAGGCATATAATCAAAATACAGAAAATTTAGCATCCTAAATTACCTGAAGCCTACGCCGGAGACCCCTACTAAAGGCTGACCACGAGGTACGACGAACATCACCGGCAGACGACGCTCCGAAGACCCAGCACAGCGCCCAGATGAGGGAGGCCCACCCAAGGGGCCCAAAGCAAACCACGAACCCTGGAATGCGGAGCACCACGTGCAGACACCCTTCAACCAGAGCATTTGCTGATATATAATAATCTGATATGTACTTTCCTCAATATTGACAGTCTGTATCATGCCTTGTAGAGTGGTAGCATTCTAGCTAAGTAATCACAAAAGCTAAAGGCGTATCACAACAAACAAAAACACACGCGGTACGACGATCCTGGACCCGTAAATGCCTGTTACAAAAGTACCCTATTTTAACACACACTTCCTGCGGACATACCAATCTGGCAGCCGTGCTAGCTAATCTAAACCTTGTTATTACAACACATATGTATACAAATGAGTAAGGACTCACTAGAAGGTCAGGAACGTTGAATGAAGCGGAGCATGGCGCAAGCTTTTTTAACAGTGTGGCCGTGGAAGTTGGAAGGAAGACGATGGCCGCTAGAGGGCCTGGTGTTGGGGAAGCGAAACATGAGAAATCCACGCATATGGCAAGTCATATGATAACGGATATTAAGTTCTTTTCTTTTTTTATATTTTACAGAGTTTTTTTCTGTACCCGATCAAAATGACGATCCCATGAGGGAATTAACACACAAAGAGCGGGTGGTAGGGTATTTTACACTGTGCCGCCCAGCGTTTTTTTTTTACCCTAAATAGGGTTGTTTCCGTGCTCATTTTCATGCATAAACAAGACCCAGAGCGTAAAACAAGTGTCTATCTCTGAAAGGGCGTAAACAGAGCTTTCCAATGACACCCGAACCATCCTTGTACGACCACTGGTTCTCTTGCAACGATCGTGCAACACGAGTGCAAAAAACCTAAAATAAGGTAATTTCCGTACATAATTCCCTGTGTAGCGAGTGAGAGAGGGAGGAGGAGGGTAGAATACAGTTCAGTACGTCCACGGTGGTCGTGGGGAGCGGTCATAAGGTTACTACGCTCGTCCCACCGCTCAGCTCTCTCTCTCAGCAACATTATGTGCTGAAAATGGCACTTGAAAGCTGTCGTGCACGGCCACATAGTCCAAATTTATTTAACTCGACAGATGTCGTGCGCCATTGGTTAAGGGTTAAGCGTGCACTTATGACGAGTACTCCAGGGTAACTTCAGCGCGGGCTATTCAAAATGCTGGCGCGGGATGTTGAATGGAGACTACTAATAGGCGAAGTCGTCAATGATGAAGGGGCCCTATTAAATATAAGGCCTACCGGATGTTTTCTCAGTACTTGGTTAGCAGAGGTGGGCACTTTAGCCAACACTTCCGCAAATAGCCAATTCCGCCATGGCGGAAGTGTCATTTTGTTGGCGAATTAGTGTTGGCGCCAAAATGGCTGCCTATTTGCGGGTTTGAAGCTCTGGAAAGTACCTCCATGTTGCAAACCTCGAGTCCGCAAAATAAAAATTCCAGCCGCAGCCCTGGGCCGCTCCTGCAGCTCCAGCCAAAAAAAGTCATGTGACCAAGCCAACTACCTGCGTTCTGGAATCTAGGCCTATATATCGGCTCTTCACGTTTGTTCACTTACTTAGTAGCAAGCGTCGAGCTAACACCTACAACACACAGCAGTCCAAGAGTTCCAACCTGCTAGCACTTCAACTTTGTTTATATTTTCGGCCTATTGAAGTGAACAACTGAACATCATAGAGTCTACCATCGTGCCTACCGCAGCTGCCAACAGCATGGGGAGCAGTTCACCACCATCATCCGACAGTGATGCTGCAGAGCATGCAGAAATCGAGGACCTAAGCCACCCCTGGGCCCTGGCCCCACCTAGAAACCTTCTATGGGCCTGTAATTACCAAGAAGATGTCTCTGGAGAAGGGCTTTATAACTTTATAATCTAGCCTAATTTAAGATTATAAAGTTAGCCTATCGTTAATTTGATTGATAGCCTGTTAATTTGTAACCTAAACTAATGTAATTAGGCTACCCTAATCCCATCAAAATGCCTCAAAGAATGTAGGCCTAGGCTAAGTCTAACTTCTATATAGGCTAGGCTATATTTTTTTTTTTTTTTTTTTTTTTTTTTTTTTTTTCTATATTCCAACTTACTTCCTCTCGGGCATAGGCTGAGAGCCTTAACATTCACCGCCTATATAGCCTATAATCACTAATCCCATCAAAATGCCTCAAAGCATGTAGGCTAAATATTGCATGTTCTAACTTCTAAATATAGCCTAGGCCTATAGGCTAATTACTAATATAAGTAATTTTATTAGGCTAGGCCTAGGCTACCCTAATCCTATCAAAATGCCTCAAAGCATGTAGGCTAAATAATATTGCATTTTCTAACTTTTATATATATAGGCTAGCCTAGGTCTAGGCTATAATCAGTCAATCACTAATTCCATCAAAATGCCTTAAAGCATGTAGGCTAAATATTGCATGTTCTAACTTCTATATATATAGCCTAGGTCTAGGCTATAATAACTAATTCCATCAAAATGCCTCAAAGCATGTAGGCTAAATATTGTATGTTCTAACTTTAATATATAGCCTAGGCCAAGGTCTAGGCTATAATCAGTCACTAATTCCATCAAAATGCCTCAAAACATGTAGGCCTAGGCTAAATATTGCATGTTCTAACTTCTATGTATAGGCCTAGGCCTATAATCACACTCATTGTATTAGTGTCAAGTAGAAAGTGTTAATTTTGAAAGTATCATATAGGCCTAGACTAAATTTAGCCTACAATAAAATTTTATTAAATTTTGATCTGAAGCTAGGCCTTTATTCTGAGCATTAAAATGAATAGGCCTAGGCTACTTTCTATTAAATTACTTAATCTATCTAAAGTAGACCTATCTAGGCATATATAGCCTATTGCCATTCCCAAAGGGGGGACCACGAATAAATCGCCTCCTTGCACCTCTGTGATCCGGCGTACCTCCTGAATGGTGCGGAATTGCGAATACTGATTATTACTGAAGCACTCTCCCCATAAACAAGTTGCCCCAACGTTTTACTGCCCATGTGGACAAACTAAGTGGCCTATGCTATATATATTAACCCCTTCACTGCGGGTGCCGTTCTGGAATGTTTTGGCAATTACAGCAATTTCCAAGCTTTAAAAGCCTGTATGTATATCCTTGAGGTCCATGGAAGTTGGGCAACATTATATTTAAGTAAATATATATATTTATTGACATTAGAGATTTAATTTATTGATTTACCCTTGATTCTGTAGTTTAAATTTAAAATTAATAAAAAACGGTTTTGCGTTTGCATTTGAGGACTAGAAATTTCACAAGGTTTGCACATTTGTGTTTGCTGAAGATATGTTCTGGGTTTGCTGATTTGTGTTTGCTGACTTGACTTTTTGTTTGTGGTGCCCAGCTCTGTTGGTTAGTCACCGGATCGCCGCCTCCCTTTGACGTACTATTTCAGCCATAGCTGACCCCCAAATTAGGAAAGCTACTGAATTGTCTAGGAGATTTTTGCTACAAAATTCCATTCAGTCCTTAGGAGACATCAGAATTGCAATCATGGAAGCGGTTCGAGCCCGCCAAGATCTGAGAGTCCATCTAGTTAGGAAGTTGCCGGCGGACATAGGTCGCCGGGTAACTCTCTCGCCGGTACTTACTGCCACCCTACTTAACTCAGAAACCTGGAGTCTCGTATTTAATATGGTTAATGGTTGGAAGCAGGTTACCTCCCAAGCCCGGAAGGACCCTGCTAAGAAGCCCTTTCATAAATCAAAGGGCGGTAACAAGCCATACCATCCACAAGCTAAACAGTCACCAAGGGATCCCAGACTCCCTCCGCAGCAGGGAGGTAATCTGCACAAGTCCAAACAAGGTAAACATTCTGGGTATAAAGGTAAGGCCCCTCAGAAGGGTCATCAGGGCCAATCATCAGCCAAATCTAGCCAAGCATCAGATGCCAACCCACCTCCCCCTCCAAAAAACTAGCCACCCATACTCTCAGCCTCCCAGTACTGTGCTTAAGGATACAGGATTTGAGAGTTGCCTTGAAGGTCGGGCCCCGGTTGCACCTGGGTTCGTTCCGTTCATTCCGCTCGGCCTGGCCCAAGAAAAGCTGGGCCAGGAAAGTAGTGAGCAAAGGAATCACCTGGCGGTGGCTCCGGCGGCCTCGACTGCGTCAGCCGCGGGAATACACCAATGTGTCTCAGGAGGAGGAGACTCTACTTCAGGAAATGATTACCAAACAGGTCCTTATCCCGGTCAATGCCAATCACCCAGTATTCACATCAAGACTCTTCTTAATGCCAAAGAGGGACAGTGTGCAGATGCGACCAGTTCTAGATATCTCGCAACTGAACACATTTATAGAGAATTCACCCTTCAGGATGCTTACAGTTCAGCAACTCAGACTCGCGCTTTCGCCGCAAGGTTGGATGTGCTCGATCGATCTCAAAGATGCCTATTGGCATGTCCCTATAAATAAACGGTTCCAAAAATTCCTCGCTCTGAGGGTCAGGCAAGAAACTTATGTCTTTCAAAGGTTTGTACCTGGGACCGAGAATTTTCACAAAACTCGTCCGGCAAGCTCTTTTACCCCTGTTAATCCAGGGCATACAGGTGTTTTGGTATCTAGACGACTGGCTGGTAGTGGCGAACTCTATGGAATTATGTCAAGATCATGTAAACCAAGTGTTAGCTCATGTACAAACCCTAGGGTTCAAGGTGAACTTGGCGAAGTCTCGCCTTGTCACCACAAGGACTATTCAGTGGATAGGGCTGGTCTGGGACACTGCCAATCTGACTCTTACTCAGAATGTGGACAACCGAAACAGATTCCGCAAGAAACTGTTCCGTTTTCTCCACAGTCTGGATACGACCAGGAAGACGTGGGATTCCCTGATCGGCTCTTTCAACTGGATACAATTAACTGTGAAGTTGGGCCGATTGAAAGTCAAACGATTAATCCTGGAAGGCAACAAAGTTTTCCCTCTCTCGCCGGAGAAGAAATTATGGCCAATTCCTCCATTAATCCACAGCTTACTCTCGGTCTGGACCAAGCGAGAAGTCCTCCACTCTATCACGACATGGGTTTCTCCCCCTCCTACGGTATGGGTAGACACAGACGCCTCAGGGGCACTAGGTTGGGGCTATCAGTCCAACCTGGGCCATCAAGGTCAAGGCACCTGGTCAGAAGACAGTCAGTCACATATCAACAAGCAAGAGCTTTTAGTCCCTCTCGTTTTTCTCCAAATTCACGGCATGACTTTGCAAAACAAATCAATAGCGTTCCGAATGGACAACCAAACTGCAGTTTATTGTATTCAGAGATAGGGCTGAGTGAGGTCACGAGAGTTGCTAAAGGTTTCCGAACAGATTTTTGCCCTTGCCGAATCGCTAGGCATTTTCCTGCATGCAACATATCTCCCCAGCGTGGCGAACGTCTGGGCAGATGCTCTCTCTCGCCGGCGGAGCACTCTAGTAGAATGGACAATCAAACAGGCTATCTTCGACAAGATGATTGCGAAGCCGTACCGTCCACAAGTGGACCTGTTTGCATCCACAGAGAACCACAAACTCCCCCTCTTCCTCTCTCGTCAAGGGGTAACCCTGTTGGGGGGGTCCCGATGCATTGTTGGTAGATTGGAACAGGTGGACCTCAATCTATCTGTTTCCTCCACCAGATTCTGTGCTAATGTGCAAAGTAATTCACAAGCTGAAGGGTTACCGGGGCCGAGTCGCGATGATCGCGCCGCTATGACCAGCCCAGGTATGGTACCACCAATTGCAACAGTGGTGCAGGACCCCGGTGTCCCTCCAGGTCTCCGCTTTCCACTTGGAAACAATTGGCAACCTTCGGACCTCACTCAGTTTTGCCTTATGGATATTTACTATGCCAAATGGTTAGCTCAATTTGGGGAAAGTGTCACTAATAAATTAATGAACCAGTACACTATGTCTACAGGAGACAATATCGATCCCTTTGGAAAACCTTCACAACCTGGATTGTAGAGTCAGGGCAAACTACTGCCTCAGGAGCTTTAATTTTCAAATATTTAGACTATCTATTCGAACAAAAACATTTTTCAGTAACCACTTTAAAAAATAATTTGTCTGCCATTAGAACCCCCTTTTTTTATCTCACTGACCTTTCCATACCGCAGGCGGAGGAGAAAGGGCGTGTTTCAAGCTACGTCCACCACCCCGTCAGCTCATGCCCACCTGGTCACTTAACAAAGCCTTATCGGTACTTCAATCGCGCAAATATAATAATGCGCCGGATTTTGATTCACTTTTGAAAAAGGCTGTATTCCTAATGGCTCTAGCCACCGGAAACAGGGTGTCTGAGCTGGCGGCGATGAGCAACGAACCTAATTGCCTTAGGTTTGGGAGACTGCACGATCATGTGCAAATCGCGCCGTCTCCCACATTTAATGCTAAGAACGAACATTCTGACCATGTATTTTCTGAATTTTCCATCCCGGCTTTAAAGAGGGGCCTCACTCATCACCTTTTATGTCCTGTGCAAGCACTCACAAAGTTTATGAGGGCTGCACAGCCTCGCCAACCAGGTGCTTTATGGGTCAACCAGAGAGGTAAGCGTGTTACAAAACGAAAGTTAGCTTCCTTGCTTGTGGACGTTATTAGGGAAAGTAATCCCGGCGTGATAGGCAGGGCTCACGATATCAGGAAATGGGCAGTCTCTCTCAGATTTCTACAGAATTTCCCAGTAGAAGACATTGCTAATACTCAATTATGGGCTTCCAATCATACGTTCCTAACACGCTACCTGTCTGTCACTCTAAATAAACCAAAGCGTACCTGTAGCTTTATGTCAACAGGTACAGTAGGTAATGTTCTATTATGTATAAGTTTTGTTGTTAAAAAGGGGGGGGGGGCGGACTAGTCCATATCCCCACTGTGCCCCTGAAGATTGTGATGAATCATGAGCTGTGATAGGACGGGTTCGACAGTCCAGTATTATTTTTTGGGTTAATTCTAAGAAGATATCTCGCATAGTTGCAACTATGTATGATTTTACCAAATTGTACAAATATATTTACTGTACAAATAGTTTTAAGAATGGAACGAATAACTACTGCAGAGTTACAGTTCTCGGGAACACATGCGTGTCCCACTTTATCATGCATACGATCTAATGTAAAGATCTGACCATGAGCAAGTAGTTTCTTAATGTCACACACTGCTTGCAAATTTTTTATACTTTTTTATATATTGTTTGCATACAATAAAACTTAATTTTTTTTATTTGGATTCTTCTTCCCTAAGGTTAGGATATTTTACGAATGTCCCGCCTCCAGTCTTGCTAATCAGGCGAAGTCGTCAATGATGAAGGGGCCCTATTAAATTATAGGTTTGATTCCCGAAGGGAAGTAGAGAAAACCTAATATTCAGTAGGGCCCCGTAATCATTGACGACACTGTCCCTCCCGACCATCCCACTTCCCATTCGTTGATTTCTATAGTTTATTCTTGGTATATCAGTGAAGGAAGACGATGGCCGCTAGAGGGCCTGGTGTTGGGGAAGCAAAACATGAGAAATCCACGCATATGGCAAGTCATATGATAACAGATATTAAGTTATTTTTTTCATTTTTATATTTTACGGAGTTTTTTTCTGTAGGGTAACCGATCAAAATGACGATCCCATAAGGGAATTAGGCATGCACTTATGACGAGTACTCCATGATACTTCTGCACGGGCTATTAAAAATGCTGGCGCAGGATGTTGAATGAAGACTATTATTATTAATAGTCGAAGTTGTCAATGATTACAGGGCCCTACTAAATATTATGTTTTCTCTACTTCCCTTCAGGAATCAAACCTATAATATTGTCAGTATACCAATCAATTGTAGTTATTTATCTCTATTTTACTACATGAAAAATATGTGACAAGAAGGGTTGAATTTTATTATCAGTGCCCCCCCACACATTCACTCACTCACTCTCACTCTCTCTCTCTCTCTCCACACAAATAAGTAATATAGCTCACCTTCCAAGACGTCTACAGTAACTCTTCTCTGTCGACGAGCATACTATGCAAATTTATTAGAGAAAACGTTAAGATGCAATCCGACTTTTGGGGTAACTTGACTATTAAATATTGATGGGTTGCAACTACGTGTGTGCGTGTGTGTGTGTGGGTGTGTGTGTCAACCCCCTGATTTTGACTATTTCATTAGTACTATACTACTTTTTCTTTTAGGGCAAACACTCTACACCAGGTATTATAGAGATAGCCGGTTTGCCACAGTTATAACAGAAAACCGATTACGGCGGATGGCTGTGGCCTGATGAAGTCCATCCGCCTCTCTATTTTGCCTTGGGGTGGGTGTTTGACTGTCTCTCTATATTTGTCATATATCTGTGTTAATTTCAACTCTTTTCACATGTGTGTGTGTGTGTGAGAGAGAGAGAGAAAGAGTGTTTGTAAAATAAATGTGTGTGTAAATTACTATATAATTATACGTGTCTGCTTGCAACTGAATGAGTATAAGAGTACGTTGATAAGTGTGTAATGTATGTGTGTATGTGTGTGTGCAAGTGAATGAGTGGGTATAATATGTATATGTATATGAATAATTCAATAAAAGTGTGTGTACATGATATATATACATTTATTATACATCTATATAATATGTGTAACGTACCTTGAGTTTTGCTCTCTTTTACTCTTTCAACTTTTCGTTGGGGGGACACTTGTTACAGGCACATTAGCCTTTTGTCTCCTCCATGCACATAGGAAAAAAGTGAATACGTATGTGTAAGTGATTGAGTGTGTGTAAGTTAATGAGTGTGTGTGTGTGTAATTAAATTAGTGCTAAGTGAATGAGTGTACATGAATGAGTGTGTAAATTAATGAGTGTCTTGTTTAAGTGAATGAGACTGTGTACGTAGGTGAATGACTGTGTGAGTAATTAAATTACAGTGTGTGTAAGTGAAAGGCACTGTGCGTTAGTGAATGACTGTGTAAGTGAATGCCAATGTGTGTTAGTGAATAACTGTGTGGAATTGAATGAATGCATATTAGTGATTATGTATATGTGAAGTACTGGTTGTAAGTGAATTACTGTGTTGATAGGGGAAGACAGCAGGGCCCAACAAAACACTGTATGTGGCCAAAAACCTAATTACTCATAAATGTCCACACCGTAGCAACAGAAAAATTCAAGTGGAGTTCAAACGCTCCAGGTTCATATAGACTACTAGGCTGCCAAATGAATACAACGTATACACAACATATGAGTTACGGTACTCTACAACAACAGGATAAATCAAATGGACTTTCCGACAAGCAACTGAAAACAAAACGTCCTTGTCAACTAGCTGGGTAGAAGCCAGACCACGGTACGACACACACAAATAAACACAGGGTGCAGGAAACACCCAGGGGTACACTCAGAGGATGTTCACTCAAAAGAAAATTTTAAAACTAAATTACATCCTAAACATGGTACACAACAGTGGCATAGCCCACTAATATCTACACGCTGCTCAAGGCATACAGAAGAAGGGGAAATAAGGAAAAGCCTTACCAAAAGCCCAAGCCTCCATTAGCACACAAAAGTGCAACCCCTAATCCCAAGGTCTCTGTCTACGGTGAGTATCCCAAAAGAAAATAAGCCTAAAACACATGTAATGGTATATAAATGGTAACAAAAATGCAATTCGAAAGTAAGGTTTATCCATGGATGCTAATTGCTGGATAGGTAACCTTTCTTTTTACATAAAGCATACCTTGGTACCCAAAGTGGTACCACAACTTCAATAATAATTTACTCGAAAACTATTCGATAATGTTTCTGTTTTAACCCTTACTGTACCAGCGACGGTATACAGCCGTCAGTAAAGCAGTACCTAGTACCATGACTTGTAAGCACTGCTCTGAGACTTTGGCAACACTTCTGAGCTTGGATCCAAGCCTGTGGGCTCCGGGCTGGGTCAGTAATCCTCCAACTTTCGGGGTGAGAGGGTATTCTCTCTCGACTCTGAAGCCATCTTGGCCACAATGCCTGGTACTGGAGGGTACATTTATAGTAATACCCTCTGGTACAGTAGGGGTTAAACCTGCTCAAATTGATTAAATGTTTCTTATATGTTTCTTAAAGTGTAATACAAATTTGATGAAAAATACTATTTATTTTGATTTTTTACAAAACATGCCAGTCATCACAAGTATCACCATCAGTGCTTTCATTTCTATGAGGCTGATATCACTTGTGGTGTGCTTGTCCTGGTCCTTGTAATTCCGTCTTAGTTTCTGTAATTTCATAGATGTCTTGGCTGCCTCTGTACAAAGTGTGCCCCCTCTCCTGTGTTTTTTGTATTGTGGGAAGTGCTTGGTTGGAGGTGTTGTGCCAGAGAATCCCGTCCTTCGCTCTGACTGTGTCGATCCCGTACTCCAGTAATGGTTGTCTTATTGCTGGCTGCATGGGTCCTCTCCTCTTTCTGCTTTTGAGCTCCATGGGGCTTAGCTCCTCTTCAGGTAATACCGCAGACAAAGTCCGTGGTGAGGCAACAACAGGCTGGACAGGGAGGGCAGGTCTGGTACGGAGGGGCGGCAGGAGGGAGTCGAGTGTGGATGGTGTGGGGTCATCTGTACTGTCTTCATCTGAGCTTTCCCTCCTACTATCGTCGAAATTGGGTATTCTAAATTGTTTCAGTGAGCCCCTTATCTTCTTGGTAGACCTGACATAGGCAGGGGTAACACGTGGTAAGGTGTGGGAGGTAGAAAGTGGTGTGGTGGTATGGGCTGGGAAAGGGACGGGTAGCGGGGCCGGCTGTGGAGCGAGAACCTCACTTCCCTTATCTCCTCGTCCGTGTCCTTGCCAGAGTCGTCAGGTTCATATCCTTCATCAAGATCATGGGTAGACTCTGCGGCATCACTTGCATCGTCATCATTGTCGAGAAGAAGATAGTGGGCCTCATTTACGGAAAGAGAACGATGATACATGAAGAAATTTGAAAAAGAACAACACAAAACAAAATTAGAAAAGATACTTCTGTGGTAACATGTGGCAACATTGGACAACTCTGAATATGGTGTCATGTAGGCTTATCATCTGGGTAAGATGCCAATGAATGCCAGCAAAATATCTCGCATATATTGTTATGCCCTGTTTTTCTACAGGTTTAACTTGGGTAATGTGAGTTCTAAATTGACTGGGTATATAAGGCTGCATGCACAATACAAGATATGAGGAATAGAGAACACAAAGAAACACATGGTAGCAAGTTACATGATCACGTTTATTGATATACCACTGCAGAATACTTGTGTAAGACAATATAATAGAATTGAACAACACTAGCATAAGTGGATCTGGATGGAGCCTAGTCTCCCACTTCCAACGTTCAGGTATTAATCTTCTGATCACTGGCTTTGATTTCACAGGTTTATATACCGAAGACCATCAATGTTACTTATAGATTCATATTCACCGTTAGATTTATTACTGGTAGCTCTGGTGCACAAGTAGTAGTTCACAGACTAGATTAGACACACGTATTTTTAGAGCATGGGAATTCTAGTTACCTCAGGGGGTACTGATCTAAGTTTTATATCCTTGTCTCAGAAATACATAGAACGCAAATCAGTGGTGCGACCGTTAGATATCACTAGAGTTTTAATATCTGAATAAAGTAATTACGAGAGTCAAGGTCGCCTGTTAATTAAAGAGCACTGATCGCTTAGTACGTCCCAAATGGAATGGTTAAGTATGAATTACCACTGGGCAAGGTCTTAGCCACTTCGTAGAAATATTAATTAGTGAATCTAAAAACAGCACAGTAATATGTAGTACTGCTAAAGGGAATCTTGGGTAGTATCTGATGGGTCTGGTCCTGCGTATCTTGCGTCCATGATGTTGGGGGCTAACGACTGGTTCCGCGGCCGTCCAGGGGGGCCATATGTGTGAAGTTCTTCAATACGTGGGCAGGTCCTTCTATCCAAATCCGCCACGGAGTCTGCCGGTTCTGGGATCTCACTCCGGAACAACACAAGGGCAGAGCTAGAAATTAACTGCAGGGTAGTGACCCCTGGTTGGTGTCTAGCTTTCAACTGATTTGACTGGGGGCGGGAGTTAGATTTATAGGCTCGGTTCTGGACCCTGTAGACAGTAGGGATCTCGAGTCTTATGGACTTAATTGAGCTCTCAATAGTTATGGGGACTAGGTAAGATGGTATTTACTGTTGTGGCACAGGGCGATAGGAAGCCTTTATATTTTCATATAACTGAGCCTTAGTAAGAGGTACTATTTTGGCTATACTGGACGTATTTTAGGGGAGAGAGACTGGATCTACTTTGCGAGGAGGATGGGGACAGCTGTGATAGGAGCGTCTCTCTAGATTGTTCAATCTTCATTCTATGGTATAGCTGAGGTGCTAATTTAGTGATCAGAGCATGCAAGAAAGGTAAATGGTTTATTGTGAGTTAATAGCGGTTAGTAAAGGTGTTAGTCATTCATGGTTAGTTCATCGATAGGAAGAATTCCTGTGCTACCTGGCAATGACTCGAAAGTCAAAACAGGGGCCAGGTATACCTCCGCGGGGGTGGGGGTCTCCCTCCTCGGGTGGGCAAAAAGGGGGAGCTGGGCGCCCTCTCTGATCTAGTCGTCCGGCGGCTGTGGCTAGGGGCTTGCCATATCACCAGTGTTTGTAATAACCCTCTGTGTATGAGACAGATGTGAGTGTCTTTAATACCAAAACCGAAGGTGCCTTAGCTAGCTGGTTTTACTCGGCTGGTTGTTAATTGTAGGGTTTGCTGGATATGGTGGAGACTGGGTTGCTAACTCTGCCACATTTATCTGGAAGTATGACAATAGAAGTTAGTTACTGGCGGGGCGGCTAGCCTCGCACCGACGACCATTGGGTGCAGGGTTGTGAATGTTTTGTAAGAGAATAGATGGCATGCAAGGGGCTAGTAAAGTTCTAATGTTGTTCTGGCCTACTAAGTGAAGGTAGGCTGGATAGGAGTATATATATAAAAGGTTGGAGAGCGTTAGTAACGGACAATTCAAGGATCTTCAAGAGGTATGAGAGAGAGGCTAGGTCGGACAAGAGTCGAGAAGCGCGGGTGTCTTATGAGAGGGGGGGGAGAGTTCAAGGGCTACAGGGAAATTTTGCCCCTAAGGTCCCTGGGCGTGGGGGTGGCATTAGGCTACAATTGATATGGAAGTTTGAAAAGGCAGTAGAATACGTTAGCCAAATGCTACCGGGGAATGCAACTATGGGGTGGTATATGAGTCTGGAAAAGATAGAGTTATGTGATCAGTCAGAGGGTTATGGATACTATTAGTTGGCCCTGGGAACTGCGTTTTCTATTAAATATAAAATACCACCCACAGCGGCAGTTCGTAGGGGTATTTAGTTATTGTTTCGGGGTACTTATGACAGATACTGGTAACCAGGTTATCTTATATAATCTCTGGTTGGGGTAAGAGGTGTAAGACACGAAGTAAATTGGCGTAGTGTGGACTGTGGATACGAAGGAGGCAAGGGGAAGACGTATGACAATTGTGGAAAGTAAATGGAAAAAGGTGAACACAATGGCGGATAAAATACTTAACCTAAGGATTGCATACATAGATTTATGGGGCGATGGGTCTTCAGAAGCTTAGTCTGGCAAGACAAGATGTTAGGGAATGTTAATATTAATACTTAGTTACTAGAGGAGCAATGCAAGGGGCGACTGAGCACGGGTTACATATATCTATACTCGTCATGGAAAATGATATAAGAGATCTAGGGACAGCGTGGGTGCTTTAACTTCTAAGATATATAACATCTACTTCTCGGATGCAAGAACATACATAGATATAATTATGGCTGTCTGATGTGTTGGCATTGGCTCAACGTCGGGACAGGCATGGGTGTTTTTAATATGAATGTATATTCCTGTTCATCATCTTTGTAGTTAGGAGTGTAGGACACGAGGGGGTTAGTGTACGTGAGGTGTGGAAAATGGTCAGTTTTAGAAAAGGTAAATGGGTGTGTCCTGGAGCTGTCTAGCCCTGCGGGCTTGGGCCTGTCTGGAATGGCGGGCTCGGTCAGCTGGTCCTTTCGTTCTGTGGACCTTTCCTTTGGTGTTTCTGTGTGGTGTTCGTTCATGGCTTCTGTGGTGGGCTTCTCGTGCTGGGGCATTTTACTTCCCTCTCCTTCATTATAGGCTCGTCCTCGAGCCTCAAGGGTGAAGTAAAAAGAAGCATCGTCAGAAAAGTGTAGGTTAACAAGAAAAGTAGTATGACTAAGGGAAAAAAAATAATATATACAGTATATGGAAAACATGTAAATTTAAGAAAGGGCAGATAATTAAGAACACAGGAAATTAAGAAGAGGTAAAGTGTTTAACAATGTATAAAGCAAATTTAAAAGATAGTCAGAAAAGTGTAGATTAACAAGAAAAGTAGTATGACTAAGGAAAAAAAATAATATATACAGTATATGGAAAACATGTAAATTTATAGAATTATGCCCAATCGCCTAGGAATTGAAAAAAATAAAAAAATCAAGTACAATAATATCTTCATCATGAATGAATGAATGAATGAAAAAATTATACATTTTAATGGGAATTGAAGCTAGGAATCTAGGTCAAGAGTGGTAGGGAGGCTGGACTGTGGACGAGCCGGCATGACCCAACTCCTCTACCAATCCTGATTTTAAGTGAATATTGGGGTGGATCTACCGTTAGTTCTTGTCGTTAGGAATGTGGGTCTGGGGGCGAGCTGGCCCGGGGCCAGTTTTGGAGGGGGGGTCTAAGTGGTTTCGGTCGGGGGTAGTGATAGGGGGGTTTTAAAGATGAAATGGGCAGGTCGAGTCGGGGTTGTTGTTGCGGAAGAGGTTGGTGCTGGGGAGGGGTTGAATTGTGTAGAGAGTTGTGGTCGTGAGTGGGGTTTGGGGAAGGGTGAGTAAGGCTGAAGGTTGAGAGTTTACTATGATCGGGTGGTTTGGAGGTTTGGGGTGTGGGGATTTGATAGGGAGATGGTGGGGGGGGTCTGGGCAGGCAGGGTTGTGAGTTGAGAGGGGTTGGATTTAGACTGATTTTATTTCCGGGAGAGACATGGATGGGATTTCGAGGAGTGGTTGAATTTGAGAGGTTGATTATGTTGTTTGGGGCGAGAGAGAGAGTATTTTGGGGTTTAGCCAAGGTGGAAAAAGTTTTGTGGTTGGATTGGGATGGGAGTGGTATTTCGTCGAGCGGGATCTTTGGGGGGGGGATTTGGGGCGGGTGGGGAAACGGTGCAGAGGGAGAGGGTGAACGTTTAGCTGGGCTCATGATGGTGGGGGACCGACTGGTGAGCAGGTGTTCGGTACGCATGAGGGGGGGGGAATCACTTTGGTGGGGGTCACGCGTGAGGGGGGGATTAACGGCGCGTGTGGGAGGATCAGAGTGGTGGGGTGTGTCGGTGGCAGTGACGGTTTGCTTAGAGGTTATCTGGGGTTGGTGGGTTTGTCTGTCATAAGGGGGTGAGTCAAGTGTGGGGTTTTGAAGTTTATTAGGGGTGTGAATTGTGGGGGGGTGGAAGGGAGCTACTGACGGAAAACTGTCACAAGGGAGATTTTGTTGGTGGGGGAATAGCTGAGTATTTCTGGGGGAAGGGGGGGAACATAGTTGGGTCCTTAGGTCGTCACGCGTGAGGGGAGGATTAACGGCGCGTGTGGGAGGGTCAGGGTGGTGAGAGGTGAGCGAGTTAGGAAACAGGATTTGTTGGGGGGACTGCGGCGGGTTGGTGGGGGAAGAGTTAGGTGTAGAACAGGGGTTATTGGTAGAGGACTGATCTATTGATTTGGGGTGTTAACAGGACGAATTGTAGGAATCTTCTTGGTGGGAGTCACGGTCTGGTTAGCGCTTATCTGGGGTTGGTGGAGTTGTTTGACATTAACAGGACGAGTATGGGGAATTTTCTTGGTGGCAGTCTGGGTCTGGTTACAGAGTATCTGGGACTGGTGAGTTTGTTTGACATGAGAGGGCGAGTCAAGTGTGGGGTTTCGAAGTTTTCTAGGGGTGTGAATTGTGTGGGGGTGGAAGGGGCTTACTAACTAAAAACGGTCACAAGCTACCGACGGAAAACTGTCACAAGGGAAATTTTGTTGGTGGGGGGATAGCTGAACATTTCTGGGGTCATGGGGAAAATATGTTGTGGTAGGCCTACATAGGTAGGCATAGCTAGAATACGGAGCTTGTTGGGGCTGCGGAGGGTTGGTGGGGGGAGAGTTAGGTGTAGAACAGGGGTTATTGGTAGAGGACTGATGTATTGATTTGGGTTGTTAATAGGACGAATTTTGGAATTTCTTGGTGGCAGTCACGGTCTGGTTAGAGGTTCTCTGGGGTGAGTTTGTTTGACATGAGAGGGCGAGTCAATGTGGGGTTTCGAAGTTTTCTAGGGGTGTGAATTGTGTGGGGGTGGAAGGGAGCTACTGACTGAAAACTGTCACAAGCTACCGACGGAAAACTGTCACAAGGGAAATTTTGTTGGTGGGGGATAGCTGAACATTTCTGGGGTCATGGGGAATATGTTGTGGTAGCCTACATAGGTAGGCATAGCTAGAATACGGGGCTTGTTGGGGGCTGCGGAGGGTTGGTGGGGATGAGTTCACTGGGGTTGGACTTTCACCGGAAGTCATTTTGGAAGGGTGCACGGAGTCTTGGATAGGGCTAAAAGGTTGGATAGGGGATTCATCGAACTGCGTAGGCATTCTTCTCTGATGGCGAGCATATGTTCTTCGAATAGGCCATACGGGTCGAGATGGGCGGTGATGTGGGGTGGGAGGATGTTTAACAATGCGGTGAATAAGAGTTCATTTTGTTGGTCGTAATCTTCATAGCTATACGTGGTCCTCACGTATCTGTAGAGTTGTATGAGGGTCACATTTATATCCCCTTCATACTTGATCTCGTCGACTTTTATTATTTTGGGGGCGACGGGGGAACCCAAAAGTGGATCTAAAGTCCGGATCACGAAGGATCGAAACTGGTTCCAGGTACTCTCTGGCGTATTCTGTTTCACCATTTGGTGAATAAATTCTTTAAAAGTAGGCTTATCAACAAGTTGGGAAACGGCTTCTCCCAACTGTACAACATGCAAAATTGCCATGGCGATTTTTTCGCGGTCATTATGAAGTACCACATCGTACACTGGGTTTATTATGTCTAAGCAACTGGTGATATCATATGTGTTTACATCATACTTGGGAATGTGTGCGAGTGGCTGAAGATTTCGCGATGTTGCCATGCTTCTACTGTTCCAAACTTGCAGTGTAATGCAACCTTTTATCCGAATCAAGAACCACCGCTGCCGCCAATGTTATGCCCTGTTTTTCTACAGGTTTAACTTGGGTAATGTGAGTTCTAAAT
The DNA here is from genome assembly GCA_032716605.1 of Paralithodes platypus. Lineage (NCBI taxonomy): Eukaryota > Metazoa > Arthropoda > Malacostraca > Decapoda > Lithodidae > Paralithodes > Paralithodes platypus. Next base: position 39,224,990 of record CM064568.1, on the reverse strand, counting down.
TGACTGGGTATATAAGGCTGCATGCACAATACAAGATATGAGGAATAGAGAACACAAAGAAACACATGGTAGCAAGTTACATGATCACGTTTATTGATATACCACTGCAGAATACTTGTGTAAGACAATATAATAGAATTGAACAACACTAGCATAAGTGGATCTGGATGGAGACTAGTCTCCCACTTCCAACGTTCAGGTATTAATCTTCTGATCACTGGCTTTGATTTCACAGGTTTATATACCGAAGCCCATCAATGTTACTTATAGATTCATATTGCTGGTAGATTTATTACTGGTAGCTCTGGTGCACAAGTAGTAGTTCACAGACTAGATTAGACACACGTATTTTTAGAGCACGGGAATTCTAGTTACCTCAGGGGGTACTGATCTAAGTTTTATATCCTTGTCTCAGAAATACATAGAACGCAAATCAGTGGGCGAACGTTAGATATCACTAGAGTTTTAATATCTGAATAAAGTAATTACGAGAGTCAAGGTCGCCTGTTAATTAAAGAGCACTGATCGCTTAGTACGTCCCAAATGGAATGGTTAAGTATGAATTACACTGGGCAAGGTCTTAGCCACTTCGTAGAAATATTAATTAGTGAATCTAAAACAGCACAGTAATATGTAGTACTGCTAAAGGGAATCTTGGGTAGTATCTGATGGGTCTGGTCCTGGTTATCTTGCGTCCATGATGTTGGGGGCTAACGACTGGTTCCGCGGCCGTCCAGGGGGGCCATATGTGTGAAGTTCTTCAATACGTGGGCAGGTCCTTCTATCCAAATCCGCCACGGAGTCTGCCGGTTCTGGGATCTCACTCCGGAACAACACAAGGGCAAGAGCTAGAAATTAACTGCAGGGTAGTGACCCCTGGTTGGTGTCTAGCTTTCAACTGATTTGACTGGGGGCGGGAGTTAGATTTATAGGCTCGGTTCTGGACCCTGTAGACAGTAGGGATCTCGAGTCTTATGGACTTAATTGAGCTCTCAATAGATATGGGGACTAGGTAAGATGGTATTTACTGTTGTGGCACAGGGCGATAGGAAGCCTTTATATTTTCATATAACTGAGCCTTAGTAAGAGGTACTATTTTGGCTATACTGGACGTATTTAGGGGAGAGGGACTGGATCTACTTTGCGAGGAGGATGGGGACAGCTGTGATAGGAGCGTCTCTCTAGATTGTTCAATCTTCATTCTATGGTATAGCTGAGGTGCTAATTTAGTGATCAGAGCATGCAAGAAAGGTAAATGGTTTATTGTGAGTTAATAGCGGTTAGTAAAGGTGTTAGTCATGCATGGTTAGTTCATCGATAGGAAGAATTCCTGTGCTACCTGGCAATGACTCGAAAGTCAAAACAGGGGCCAGGTATACCTCCGCGGGGGTGGGGGTCTCCCTCCTCGGGTGGGCAAAAAGGGGGAGCTGGGCGCCCTCTCTGATTAAGTCGTCCGGCGGCTGTGGCTAGGGGCTTGCCATATCACCAGTGTTTGTAATAACCCTCTGTGTATGAGACAGATGTGAGTGTCTTTAATACCAAAACCGAAGGTGCCTTAGCTAGCTGGTTTTACTCGGCTGGTTGTTAATTGTAGGGTTTGCTGGATATGGTGGAGACTGGGTTGCTAAACTCTGCCACATTTATCTGGAAGTATGACAATAGAAGTTAGTTACTGGGGGGGCGGCTAGCCTCGCACCGACGACCATTGGGTGCAGGGTTGTGAATGTGTTGTAAGAGAATAGATGGCATGCAAGGGGCTAGTAAAGTTCTAATGTTGTTCTGCCTACTAAGTGAAGTAGGCTGGATAGGAGTATATATATAAAAGGTTGCGCGAGCGTTAGTAACGGACAATTCAAGGATCTTCAAGAGGTATGAGAGAGAGGCTAGGTCGGACAAGAGTCGAGAAGCGCGGGTGTCTTAATGAGAGGGGGGCGGGGGAGAGTTCAAGGGCTACAGGGAAATTTTGCCCCTAAGGTCCCTGGGCGTGGGGGTGGCATTAGGCTACAATTGATATGGAAGTTTGAAAAGGCAGTAGAATACGTTAGCCAAATGCTACCGGGGAATGCAACTATGGGGTGGTATATGAGTCTGGAAAAGATAGAGTTATGTGATCAGTCAGAGGGTTATGGATACTATTAGTTGGCCCTGGGAACTGCGTTTTCTATTAAATATAAAATACCACCCACAGCGGCAGTTCGTAGGGGTATTTAGTTATTGTTTCGGGGTACTTATGACAGATACTGGTAACCAGGTTATCTTATATAATCTCTGGTTGGGGTAAGAGGTGTAAGACACGAAGTAAATTGGCGTAGTGTGGACTGTGGATACGAAGGAGGCAAGGGGGAAGACGTTATGACAATTGTGGAAAGTAAATGGAAAAAGGTGAACACAATGGCGGATAAAAATACTTAACCCTAAGGATTGCATACATAGATTTATGGGGCGATGGGTCTTCAGAAGCTTAGTCTGGCAAGACAAGATTGTTAGGGAATGTTAATATTAATACTTAGTTACTAGAGGAGCAATGCAAGGGGCGACTGAGCACGGGTTACATATATCTATACTCGTCATGGAAAATGATATAAGAGATCTAGGGACAGCGTGGGTGCTTTAACTTCTAAGATATATAACATCTACTTCTCGGATGCAAGAACATACATAGATATAATTATGGCTGTCTGATGTGTTGGCATTGGCTCAACGTCGGGACAGGCATGGGTGTTTTTAATATGAATGTATATTCCTGTTCATCATCTTTGTAGTTAGGAGTGTAGGACACGAGGGGGTTAGTGTACGTGAGGTGTGGAAAATGGTCAGTTTTAGAAAAGGTAAATGGGTGTGTCCTGGAGCTGTCTAGCCCTGCGGGCTTGGGCCTGTCTGGAATGGCGGGCTCGGTCAGCTGGTCCTTTCGTTCTGTGGACCTTTCCTTTGGTGTTTCTGTGTGGTGTTCGTTCATGGCTTCTGTGGTGGGCTTCTCGTTCTGGGGCATTTTATATATACTTCACAATACTAGAACTTGTAAGTTTTTCAAAAAGCAAAAAATAATGCTTACATAGTCACGTGGTACCAAAATTGGCACAATATGGTCTCTTCCTGGGCTGGGGGTGTGATATGGAATAGACACATGTCCACTCACCATGGCGGCTTGGCCTAGCCTGAATCGCTGCAGGCCGACCCGTCTGAAATCGGCCGGGGGTTGCGCAGGACCCAGAAAACTGGTTTTGCGCATCGACACGTGTCCACATTGGGTACCAAGATACCATACCAGGTTTAATCTACTCACACAGGTTACTTATTCAACCAAACCTAGTGGTTCCCACATCAAAATCACCAAAACCATTCTGAAACCTCCTCAGTGGAATAGTGAAGTGGTAGCTCAATGTCTTCTACAATACCTAGGATATCTAAGTATGCCAGCAAGAACCCAAGGAAGGGCAAAACAAGAGGGTAAAAGGTAAAGACAGGAAGGAAGCAAAACGCATCTTCATGTCAAAAAGTAAAGCAAGGAAGTTAGTCCCATCCGGATACACGAGCCTCTCCTTCCGGACAGGGAAGAGGTGCAGTTCCCAGGGGCATAATTTAAAAATATCCATTATCAACACCTACAAGGCAAATCGGCGCAAACTAAACTTGGAGCAATGTCAAGGCAATGCAACCTAAAGAGTTTCAGGCAAAACAAATAAAAACACTTTTGTTTCTAAAACTATAACATTCTTTGCCACGTTCGCCACCCCCTTTGACTGGCGACATCTGACAACCCTACCGAACTAAACAAGACTACTGTCGCTCCTAGTTCTCACCCAGGCCTTAAGAACACTACTTAAAATGCCCCAGAACGAGAAGCCCACCACAGAAGCCACGAGCGAACAACACACAGAAACACCCAAAAGAAAGGCCCACAGAACGAAAGGACCAGGTGACCAAGCCAACCAGTTCAGACAGGCCGAAGCCCGCAGGGCTAAGCAGCTCCAAACCACACCTGCCTACCCCTTCTAAACACTGACCTTTCCCACACCTCGCGTATATACTACCCCTTGTGTCCTACACCTCTACCTACATGATGATGAACATAAAAATACACCTTAAAGTTAATACACCCATGCCCTGTCCCTAAGTTAGGATGTCAATATCAACATACCCTAAAATACCTTGTCTTGCCAGACTAAGTTTCTGAAGACCAATCGCCCCATAAATCTATGTATGTTCCTCCCAGGTTAAAACACCCATGCCCTGTCCCTAGGTTGAGCCAATGCCAACCAGTTCAGACAGCCATAAATCTATGTATTCAATCCTTAGGTTAGTTATCTTTATCCGCCATTGTGTTCATATCTTCCATTTACTTTTCCACAATTGTTATACGTCTTCTAATCACCTCTTTCGTATCCACAGTCCACACTACTCTATTTTGCTTCGTGTCCTACACCTCTTACCCGCCAGACTCTACCTACATGATGATGAACATGAATACACATTCATTTAATACACCCATGCCTTGTCCCTAGGTTGAGCCAATGCCAACCAGTTCAGACAGCCATAAATCTATGTATGTTCTTCCATCCGAGAAGTAATATGTTCACCCCCTTAAAATGCCTTGTCTTGCCAGACTAAGTTTCTGAAGACCAACCGCCCCCATAAATCTATGTATGTTCTTCCATCCGAGAAGTAGTATGTTTAACCCTTATTTAGCGGCGAGCAACATAAGTCGAGTTAAAAAAAGCTGGACTATGTGGCGGCGCTCGACATAACTCGAGTGGCAATTTCAGCACGTAATGTGGCTGAGAGAGAGAGACAAGTGGTGGTGGCAGGAGACTAGCGAGCGTATGACTGCTCCAGACCACCGCGGCGAACCTACTGACACAAATCTCAGCTCCCTCCTCCCTCTCTCACTCGCTACATACTCAATTATGTACTGAAAGTACCGAATTACCTGCTTTTTGCACTCGCGTTGCACGGTTATTGCAAGAAAACTATCCATCATACAAGGGATCGTTTATGGTGTCATTCGAAAGCTCTGTTTATGCCCTTTCAGGGATAGGTATTTGTTTTACGTTCTGGGTCTTATTTAGGCATGAAAATGATCACGTAAACAGCCCTATTTTGGCTAAAAACACCCCGCTGTGCGGTACACATAAATAAACCGCATAGGCCGCTCGTAAGGTGTTAAAACCCCATGTCCTAATTGATAAGAAACTATGATACCCACGGGTACACCAGTGATATAGAACCATTGTTCCTGTAAGACCTAGACAGCAATGACTGAAGATGTTAGCCACCATGCAGTAACTTTAATTCTTACCCCAACCAGAGATTGTATATACAACCCTCTGTTACCATTGTCTCGACGCATTTTCACCACGAAACAATACCGAAGTAAACCTACAATCTGTCGTTTTCTTTGGTGTATATCATAGAAAACACAGTTCCCAGGAACAACTAGATCAGCAAGAAATAGTGTCAGATTAACAGTATCCATAACCATAGTATTGACGAGTAATACACCATGTTTTTCCCTACTTTGATCCACAGTCAACCACACACCTACAGTTAACCTCCTCTTCCCCATAGCCCCACAGTCCACATGATTCTATCCTTTCCAGACTCATATACCACCTCGTATTGCTCATCCCCCGGTAGCATTTGGCTAACATACTTTCCCTGTCATTAACCCCCAAACTCCAATATCAACTGTAGTCTAATGCCACCCCTACGCCCGGAGACCTTAGGGTCAAACTTCCACGTAGCCCCCTGAACTCTCTCCCTCTCATTATACCTAGCGTCTCCACCATACCTCCTGAATATCCTTGATTTTTCCGTTGCTAACATTCTCCAACCTTTTATAATTTTATATATACTCCTATCCAGCCTACCTTCCCTTAGTAGGACGGAACAACATTAGAACTTTACTACCCTTTGCATGCCATCTATTCCCTCACAACCCATTCACAACCCTGTACCAAATGATCGTCAGTGCGAGGCTAGCCGCCTCGCCAGTGACTAACTTCTATTGCCATACTTCCAGATAAATGTGGCAGAGTTAGCAACCCAATCTTCACCACATCCAGCAAACCATGCAATTAACAACCCAACCGATTAAACCAGCTAGTCAAGGCACCTTCGGTTTTGGTATTACGAACACCCACATCTGTCTCATAAACAGAGGGTTATTACAAACACTTGTGATATGACAAGCCCCTAGCCACAGCCGCCGGCGACCATCACCAGAGAGAGGGCGCGCACTCCCCTTTTTTACCCACCCGAGGAGGGAGACCCCACCCCTGCGGAGGATACCTGACCCCTGGTTTTGACTTTCGGGTCTTTGCCAGGTAGAACAGGAATTCTTCCTATCAATGAACTAACAATGAATGACTAAAACCCTTTACTAACCTCTATTAACCCACAATAACCCATTCACCTTTCTTGCATACTCGGATAATCAAATTAGCACCTCAGCTATACCATAGAATGAAGTCTGAGCAATATAAGACAGATTTCGCTCCTATCACAGCTGTCCCAGTCCTCCTCGCAAAGTAGATCCAGTCTCCCACCCCTCAATACTTCCTGTTATGCCCTGTTTTTCTACAGGTTTAACTTGGGTAATGTGAGTTCTAAATTGACTGGGTATATAAGGCTGCATGCACCAATAAAGATATGGAGGAATAGAGAACACAAAGAAACACATGGTAGCAAGTTACATGATCACGTTTATTGATATACCACTGCAGAATACTTGTGTAAGACAATATAATAGAATTGAACAACACTAGCATAAGTGGATCTGGATGGAGCCTAGTCTCCCACTTCCAACGTTCAGGTATTAATCTTCTGATCACTGGCTTTGATTTCACAGGTTTATATACCGAAGACCATCAATGTTACTTATAGATTCATATTCACTGTTAGATTTATTACTGGTAGCTCTGGTGCACAAGTAGTAGTTCACAGAATGACTAGATTAGACACGCGTATTTTAGAGCACGGGAATTCTAGTAACCACAGGGGGTACTGATCTAAGTTTTATATCCGTGTCTCAGAAATACATAGAACGCAAATCAGTGGGCGAACGTTAGATATCACTAGAGTTTTAATATCTGAATAAGGTAATTACGAGAGTCAAGGTCGCCTGTTAATTAAAGAGCACTGATCGCTTAGTACGTCCCAAATGGAATGGTTAAGTATGAATTACACTGGGCAAGGTCTTAGCCACTTCGTAGAAATATTAATTAGTGAATCTAAAACAGCACAGTAATATGTAGTACTGTTTAAAGGGAATCTTGGGTAGTATCTGATGGGTCTGGTCCTGGTTATCTTGCGTCCATGATGTTGGGGGCTAACGACTGGTTCCGCGGCCGTCCAGGGGGGCCATATGTGTGAAGTTCTTCAATACGTGGGCAGGTCCTTCTATCCAAATCTGCCACGGAGTCTGCCGGTTCTGGGATCTCACTCCGGAACAACACAAGGGCAGAGCTAGAAATTAACTGCAGGGTAGTGACCCCTGGTTGGTGTCTAGCTTTCACCTGATTTGACTGGGGGCGGGAGTTAGATTTATAGGCTCGGTTTTGGACCCTGTAGACAGTAGGGATCTCGAGTCTTATGGACTTAATTGAGCTCTCAATAGATATGGGGACTAGGTAAGAGTTACAGTTGTGGCACAGGGCGATAGGAAGCCTTTATATTTTCATATAACTGAGCCTTAGTAAGAGGTACTATTTTGGCTATACTGGACGTATTTAGGGGAGGGAGACTGGATCTACTTTGCGAGGAGGATGGGGACAGCTGTGATAGGAGCGTCTCTCTAGATTGTTCAATCTTCATTCTATGGTATAGCTGAGGTGCTAATTTAGTGATCAGAGCATGCAGAAAGGTAAATGGTTTATTGTGAGTTAATAGAGGTTAGTAAAGGTGTTAGTCATTTATGGTTAGTTCATCGATAGGAAGAATTCCTGTGCTACCTGGCAATGACTCGAAAGTCAAAACAGGGGCCAGGTATACCTCCGCGGGGGTGGGGGTCTCCCTCCTCGGGTGGGCAAAAAGGGGGAGCTGGGCGCCCTCTATCTGATATAGTCGTCCGGCGGCTGTGGCTAGGGGCTTGCCATATCACCAGTGTTTGTAATAACCCTCTGTGTATGAGACAGATGTGAGTGTCTTTAATACCAAAACCGAAGGTGCCTTAGCTAGCTGGTTTTACTCGGCTGGTTGTTAATTGTAGGGTTTGCTGGATATGGTGGATACTGGGTTGCTAACTCTGCCACATTAATCTGGAAGTATGACAATAGAAGTTAGTTACTGGCGGGGCGGCTAGCCTCGCACCGACGACCATTGGGTGCAGGGTTGTGAATGTGTTGTAAGAGAATAGATGGCATGCAAGGGGCTAGTAAAGTTCTAATGTTGTTCTGGCCTACTAAGTGAAGGTAGGCTGGATAGGAGTATATATATAAAAGGTTGGAGAGCGTTAGTAACGGACAATTCAAGGATCTTCAAGAGGTATGAGAGAGAGGATAGGTCGGACGAGAGTCGAGAAGCGCGGGGTCTTAATGAGAGGGGAGGAGTTCAAGGGCTACAGGGAAATTTTGCCCCTAAGGTCCCTGGGCGTGGGGGTGGCATTAGGCTACAATTTTGGAAGTTTGAAAAGGCAGTAGAATACGTTAGCCAAATGCTACCGGGGAATGCAACTATGGGGTGGAATATGAGTCTGGAAAAGATAGAATTATGTGATCAGGCAGAGGTTATGGATACTATTAGTTGGCCCTGGGAAACTGCGTTTTCTATTAAATATAAAATACCACCCACAGCAGCAGTTCGAGGGGGTACTTAGTTATTGTTTCGGGGTACTTATGACAGATACTGATAACCAGGTTATCTTATACAATCTCTGGTTGGGGTAAGAGGTGTAAGACACGAAATAAATTGGCGTAGTGTGGGCTGTGGATACGAAGGAGGCAAGGGGAAGACGTATGACAATTGTGGAAAGTAAATTGAAAAAGGTGAACACAATGGCGGATAAAAATACTTAACCTAAGGATTGCATACATAGATTTATGGGTCGATGGGTCTTCAGAAGCTTAGTCTGGCAAGACAAGATGTTAGGGAATGTTAATATTAATACTTAGTTACTAGAGGAACAGTGCAAGGGGCGACTGGGCACGGGTTACATATATCTATACTCGTCATGGAAAATGATATACGAGGTCTAGGGACAGCGTGCGTGTTTTAACTTCTAAGATATATAACATCTACTTCTCGGATGCAAGAACATACATAGATATAATTATGGCTGTCTGATGTGTTGGCATTGGCTCAACGTCGGGACAGGCATGGGTGTTTTTAATATGAATGTATATCCTGTTCATCATCTTTGTAGTTAAAGTGTAGGACACGAGGGGGTTAGTGTAGGTGAGATGTGGAAAATGGTCAGTTTTAGAAAAGGGAAATGGGTGTGTCCTGGAGCTGTTTAGCACAGCGGGCTTGGGGCTGGCTGAAATGGCTGGCTCGGTCGGCTGGTCCTTTCGTTCTGTGGACCTTTCCTTTGGTGTGTCTGTGTGGTGTTCGTTCATGGCTTCTGTGGTGGGCTTCTCGTTCTGGGGCATTTTACTTCCCTCTCCTTCATTATAGGCTCGTCCTCGAGCCTCAAGGGTGAAGTAAAAAGAAGCATAGTCAGAAAAGTGTAGGTTAACAAAGTAGTATGACTAAGGGACAAAAATAATATATACAGTATATGGAAAACATGTAAATTTAAGAAAGAACAGATAATTAAGAACACAGGAAATTCAGAAGAGGTAAAGTGTTTAACAATGTATAAAGCAAATTTAAAAGATAGTCAGAAAAGTGTAGATTAACAAGAAAAGTATTATGACTAAGGGAAAAAAAAAAAAAATATATACAGTATATGGAAAACATGTAAATTTAAGAAAGGACAGATAATTAAGAACACAGGAAATTAAGAAGAGGTAAAGTGTTTAAAACAATGTATAAAGCAAATTTAAAAGATAGTCAGAAAAGTGTAGGTAACAAGAAAAGTAGTATGACTAAGGAAAAAAATATTATATACAGGATATGGAAAACCTGTAATTTATAGAATCATGCCCAATCGCTTAGGAATTGAAAACATTCGAAACAATTTAGTACAATAATATCCTCATCATCATCAGGGGGGGGAGGGTATTTAGGGTCCCCGTTAGTCTGGCTGACGCTCTGTTAATAGGGCGTGGTGGTTCACTTCCACTTTGGAAGGGCGGGGTGGATATACCGTTAGTTCTTGTCGTTAGGAATGTGGGTCTGGGGGCGAGCTGGCCCGGGGCCAGGTTTGGAGGGGGGTCTAAGTGGTTCCGGTCGGGGGTAGTGATAGGGGGGTTTTAAAGATGAAATGGGCAGGTCGAGTCGGGGTTGTTGTTGCGGAAGAGGTTGGTGCTGGGGAGGGGTTGAATTGTGTAGAGAGTTGTGGTCGTGAGTGGGGTTTGGGGAAGGGTGAGTAAGGCTGAAGGTTGAGAGTTTACTATGATCGGGTGGTTTGGAGGTTTGGGGTGTGGGGATTTGATAGGGAGATGGTGTGGGGGGGTCTGGGCAGGCAGGGTTGTGGTTTGAGAGGGGTTGAATTTAGACTGATTTTATTTCCGGGAGAGACATGGATGGGATTTCGAGGAGTGGTTGAAGTTGAGAGGTTGATTATGTTGTTTGGGGCGAGAGAGAGAGTATTTTGGGGGTTGGACAAGGTGGAAAAAGTTTTGTGTTTGGATTGGGATGGGAGTGCTCTTTCGTTGAGCGGGATCTGTGGGGGGGGAATGGGGGGCGGGTGGGGGAACGGTGAAGAGGGAGAGGTTGAAAGTTTAGCTGGGCTCATGATGGTGGGGGACCGACTGGTGAGCAGGTGTTCGGTACGCATGAGGGGGGGGAATCACTTTGGTGGGGGTCACGCGTGAGGGGGGAGGGGATATTAACGGCGCGTGTGGGAGGATCAGAGTGGTGGGGTGTGTCGGTGGCAGTGACGGTTTGCTTAGAGGTTATCTGGGGTTGGTGGGTTTGTCTGTCATAAGGGGGTGAGTCAAGTGTGGGGTTTTGAAGTTTATTAGGGGTGAATTGTGGGGGGGTGGAAGGGAGCTACTGACGGAAAACTGTCCACAAGGGAGATTTTGTTGGTGGGGGAATAGCTGAGTATTTCTGGGGGAACGGGGGGAACATGGTTGGGTCCCTAGGTCGTCACGCGTGCGGGGAGGATTAACGGCGCGTGTGGGAGGGTCAGGGTGGTGAGAGGTGAGCGTGTTAGGAAAAGGGATTTGTTGCTGGGTCTGCGGCGGGTTGGTGGGGGACGAGTGAAGTGTAGAACAGGGTTATTGGTAGAGGACTGATGTATTGATTTGGGGTTGTTAACAGGACGAATTTTAGGAATCTCCTTGGTGGCAGTCACGGTCTGGTTAGCGGTTATCTGGGGTTGGTGGGTTTGTTTGACATTAACAGGACGAGTTTGGGGAATTTTCTTGGTGGCAGTCTCGGTCTGGTAGAGGTTATCTGGACTGGTGAGTTTGTTTGACATGAGAGGGCGAGGTCAAGTGTGGGGTTTCGAAGTTTTCTAGGGGTGTGAATTGTGTGGGGGCTTGGGAAGGGGGCTACTGACCT